>CM031240.1:536322889-537064088 GCA_018340775.1 Taxus wallichiana var. yunnanensis
AGATTAAGAATATTGTCTTTCTTATGCCGCTCTATAGATAGCTTCCATGCATATGGTGATGAAGAAATGAACATTTTTAAAAGAGAATATGTGGAAAGGATTCAGAGCATAATAGAAGGAAATTTTGACCTCGAAACCTATCATGAAATTTGGAGGTATGCTTTAGCTCTGCAAAGAAGGTATGAACACCTTGAATCACTTCACATTGTCAAGGATGAAGGGATACAAGAAGATCTTAATGATTGTCCACATTACAAGGTGTTCGTCCCTGGAAGATTCTTGGATGCTCTGAAGAAGATCTTATTCTTGAACCCTCCATTGAAAATCAAAGAAATACCTTTGAAGATGATGAAAAGGACATGGAGGTGGAACCGCCATTCATCAATTTATTCTTGGCTTGAGGCACAACCCATTGGAGGAGTAATATATTCAATAGAGGAAGATTCTTGTTGCATAATGGATGATTCAATGCTTTCTGAAGACTCCACCAACAATGAAGGAGTACAAGATGATGAGTTCAAAGTAAGCATGAATAATCTCCTTTCAAATTTTGATCTTTTAATTAATGATGGAATGGAGATATGTGAAGAAGTACAAGAAGTCGATCATGTGTCCCAAGCTCAAGATGATGAATTCAAAATGATCATGGATGATTTTCCTTCCTATTTTGATTCCTCAAGTGATGTAGAAATGTTGAATGAAGAAATGGATATAGTCGAAGAATCAAGTTCCCTTCTCGATTCAATCATGGATGATCGAATGGAAGAGGCCCACTTCCTTTTTGAAGCCAAGGAAAATGAACAGTTTGAACAAAAATTCTTCTCACTCAAGGAGCAAAGTGATCATCACGGTGAAAATAAATTCTTTCATCTTTCATATGAGCAAGAATATTCAATAATGAATTATCAGGATAGAATTGAAAGTCCTTCCCATATTGCTACACCAACATGGTTCTCCATTTCCCACCAAGATGAGGATGATATGGATTTTAAAATCGAAGGAGTACCCTTCCCAAAAAGTATGGACCTCTTCTCCTTTTCAAAAGGTGTCGTGAATCAAGTATGCCCATGCTTGCAAGAAAGTGAATCTTGGGAAATAGAAAGCATGGAAGGAGTGAACGAGGATGTTCTAAATGAATCATGGGCGCATATGGATCAAATTTTCAACCATCTCCTAGAAACACAATACAAAAACTCTTTCAATAAGAATGAAGATGATTCTATGGTGAACTTGGAAGAACCATCTGTGCAAGACATCTTGAAGGTTGTAGAAGAAACTGAAGATCCTCAACTCAGTCTTGAACTCTTGACTGAGCTATGGAGATGCAAGATAGGCATGATTCAATTTGTGCTCCTCTCTTTGACACACCAATGTTTGATGCCAAGATGAAGCCAATGGATGAACTTGGTGTCTTCCCCAATGCCTTGGTTGATGAGAGTGAATGTGAAAGAACATCTTTCTCCTTCACACAGTGCGAAGAAGTTCGTGAGTGTAAAATAAGGAAGGTTCTCAAATATCCTTTGGAATTCCTCAATCTTGAAGACAACATCTCTGCTATGGAGGATGATAATAGGGAAAATGTTGAGCTGATTTGCATTAAAGATAATTGTTTAGAACAAAGTGAAAAGTTGTAAGATTCTTGGGAGTTTGTTCAAGATAAATGCGAGAACAAGGGAAAATTGGGAAAATAACAAGGTACAAGAGCTTGGAGAACATAACAAAGCATTCACGGGATGCAAGAACATTTTCAGTGCAATATGAGTACAAAGATGGGATCACGATCATTATTCTTCTTCTCAAGCCATGAAAGATCATTCCCACCACTCCAGAATGCTCCACCAATGAATAACAAGGATTCATATGGAAATAACTCTCAAGGGAAAAAAATCCCCCTATGATCGAATCAAGATTTGCTAGTTGTGAGGATGATGCTAAAACCAACATTGTGTGGATGAGCATGGATAAAATTTGTTCTAAGGAACAAGGAAAAGATGCACACGACTCTTGTGAGAAAATTCAAAATCAGAGTATGCTCACCATTCTTCAAGATCCGATGTGCCTTGAACATGTTCCCATATTGCAACATTTCCTCGAGATTGATGAGGGCCTCCATCTCAATGATATAGCCTCCATTTTAGAAGGTAGTCACTTAGAGCAACGAAGCGAGATGTTTAGAGAAGTTCTTGAACGGGAAGAAAATCAGTTTTTTTCTCACTCCTTATGAGTACCTTGCTAATATAGGAGATGATTTGAAATTGAAATTCAAAGAGGATGAATGTTTTCATGACAAGATCAATTTTCCACTCTTGAAGACGTGGAAGAACGGTTTCTCATGATCATAGGAATCAGCGAAACCTCAAGGTACAAGATCTTGGAGAAGATAACAAAGCGTTCAATGGATTTGCATGGCTGGATTTGCAGATATCATTCTTCTTCTTTTCAAGCCATGCAAATCCATCACAAGGGCATGGTTTGATCGGATAATAATTTTTTTACTTCAAAAATCACATTTCAGTCTGTTGTTTCATGATGGCATGTAATTTTTCAAACCCATGCTGGGTATGTATATATTCTTTCCCCGCCTATGTAAATGTACGTCTCCATGTATATAATTCCCCTTCCTGTTGTGTGTTGTTTTCCTTTCTTGATGTGTTCCCTCTCGTTGGTTTGTTTATGTGTGTGTGTTCAGAAGAAATTACTCCATAAATCCCAATGGATAAGGTATTGGTTCACGAAGTAAATTGAGATTCTTGAATTCTCATGTCATGTCCTCATTGCACTTTATCCACAACATGTCCCCAAGCTAGAGCCAATTGTTGTCTTGTGTTTTTTCATGGGAAAAATTCACTGAAAATAGGACAACTATACCCTAGTGTCAAAAATTTTATGTCATACCTTCCTAGAAACCCCGAGTTAGCCTACCCCTCAAAGTGTCAAGTCCACTCTCGTCCTCCATTTTTTCATCTTTGAATGTCATCATCCCCCTAGGTTTAGGAAAATCAAAATCATTCAAGTGCCTTTGGAGCAGTGATTTTCAAGGCAAGTTTTCAAGCATACTTAGAGAGGGCTTTCATTAGCCTTTCTAAGCCAAGTGTGCCATCATCAGAGAAGTTCCGAAGACTCATACTCTTCATGGAAGTGTAAAAAGGAGATACAAACATCAAGAAGCATATTTAGGAAGATTTTGGGTAGTTTTGGAGGTTTAGGAGCCAATTCACTAAAAGTGGGTTTTTGAGGCCAAAGGAGCTTGCACTTAAAAAAGTACATGATCTTCAAGGAGTGATTTTGGGAGCTTTGGAATGAGTTAAGAGCCAAAAAAATATCATTGGAAATTAATTTCAATCCCCTACATGGTGGTGAAATAGATCATATTCAAACACCATGCATTTTTTAGGACAACTCATTCTTTCCATGTGTAGCAGGCGATCCCAAGAAAAAATAATATTTTTGAGGATGTTGCACTCTAAATCAATCCATATGACCCCCACCATTCTTCTCAAAATATATTTTTCATGCAAAATCATATAAGTAATCGTTTGAAAACTCATCCGGGAGCTCAAGTTATGACCTTTCCAAGCCGACTCTTCGCTACTTTGTCAAATTTCCAAAGGGACACGTGTCAACTTGAGGTTGAGGCAAATTTTCATGTCCCCATTGCACCTTTAAAAAGGGAAAAGAGGTAAAAAAATTTCCTTCCCCCATTTAACCTTTTGGTCACTCATATGACCGACACTCCTCTTTTAGCTCCTTTGACCAGTTTGACTTGCTCTTCCACCAACCCTTACATGCATGCCACTTGTCACTGTGGGGCTAGGACACATTTTTTTGTACCTTTTTCCCTTTCAAAGGGGACAATGGGGACAAAAAAATTCACACCACCCTTTTATCTTCATGGTTCCTCATATTACCATTTTCCGGCCCCTTGAGGTTCTAAATTTTAACCCCCTTCTTCACTTTGATCAACAAATAAACATACAACACTTGGCAACACCAGGATTAGGTGAATTTTCTTGCACATATTTTCCCAAAAAAAAGGTACAAAGGGGACACAAAAATTCACCCCACCCCCTCTCTTCATTTTCAAAATCTCAAAACCAGAATTTGCCATTTTTCACCCATTCTCCCACCATTTGCTCCCAAAGCTTTGAATTTTTCATCAAATTTTTCCTCAACCATTTTCATGCTCCATACATTGCTTCCATTTTCCCATGATAAGAAGAAGAGAAAAAATAAAAAACACATTTTTTTGAAGGCTCAGGTTGTTCTTCGCAAGATGACTTCATAATCCGTGAAGTGAAAAATCTTCATAACATGAAGGCCGGTGCACAATTGACATGGGATTAATTTCAATCATCCACATTTTCAGAGGCCATTAGAATCCAATTGGAAGATTTCACAAACACGCCCCGAATTTTTTTTGCAGTGAAGAAACCCCAGTTTCCCCACGGCTAAATTTTTAAAATTTAAAAATCTTCATTTCCAGGCACCGGGTAGACTTGAAATTTTAGAGGTGCACTAAAGAGAAAAAACCCATATCAGAAAAGTTCATTTCATCGCAAACTAAGCCCTAGAAACCTACTTTCCAAAAATAGCAAGCCTTCTACATAGGCACTTGCTATTTTTGGTAAGTCATCACCGAAGGTAGTTGCAGAAAAGACAATGTGCACCAAGGAAACCCTAGAAGTTTAGAATGAGTGGTCAGTGCCATAAATGGTAAAAATTTCCACTTACTAAAAATAGGAAGTTTCTGACATTAACACTTTCCAATATTAGTAAGCCTAATAGAAAAAAAAACACGCTGGGATAAGATACACAAGGGTAATCCAGAAAACTAATTTCACGGTTTGGGTCAAAAGGAAGGATGGAAATTTCCACTTACTAAAAATAGTAATCCCCCTTTTCCAAGTGTAGTAAGATGTATATAGGATCCATGTATATTCATCACTATTCATTAATGTGTATAGAAAAATGTATCATTCTATGGAGAAATCTTCATCAACAAGGAAATGGTAGTGCTGTGAAGAGTCATTATAGGGGTCAATTTTCACTCTCGCTTTTTTAAAAGTGGACCTTCGTGAGTAACACCCATGGTCATCAGGATTACCTTTCAATAGTGTTTTTAAACACTCAAATTTAGGGTGTCCAGTGTATCATACAAAGAGGAAATCATGAATCACCATCGGCAAGGGGCAAAGTGTTCATCAATGGCGAGTTATTCATTGAAAGTTCATGATTGCATCAATGGCATTCAATTGGGTCATCACAAAGAGTGGAATTCATTCATCCCCTCCTCTTTCTTCTCTCTCCTTTCTAATTCTTCGTTGGGCCTCATCATTGTATTTTGTCCTATTCACTTAAGTGACCTATTTTAAAATTGTAAAATTATTTTCTCAAAATTATAAGAGAAATACTTAATTTATCTTTTCTAATGGCAAATGAAAGGTCACAAGTGGAATATGGAAAACGAAGAGTCATGTGAGGGAGGTGAAAGGACAATTGACATTGCTATAAATTGGGATGGCCTCTCCATTCCAAGGGATTCCAGATTTTGAAAATCTCACTCTGTAGCAATTGTGGATTGTAGTTGTTGGACTTTGTGTCATCAATATATATGAAATGAAAGCTACATTTCTTCTATTTCCCCTTCTCATGTTTCCTCTTTTCCCTCTTATATGCACTTTGTAAGCATGGTGATTAAAGAGAGCTTTGTATATTCAATGAATGAGCCTCAAATAACTTTGTGTCTATGTGGGTTTTGTTTGTCTCACTGACCGCTTCATTCCTGCTTTCTTCTATATTGAATATTGAACTACTCTAATTATTGGGTGTGAACTCTACAATTTTCCTACTCATGGAAGTAACTCCCCTTTCCTAATTCCCATCCTCCCTAACTTGTTGTAATTTCCTCCCTTGTACCCTCGTACAAGCACTTTGCCACATCTTCATTGGAGTGTCCTTATGTGATCCCCAACCTATTTGGCCACCCACAACATTTAGATTAGGATTAGATTAGTTACATTCAATAATGGGAGTTATACCATTCAATGCAGAGGGGTGTAGCCCTATGAACGTTGGTGGAGACACAAAATTTTCCTAATCAAAAAAATTTCTCACCAACACAACTAATTTTTTTTTGTGGCCCCAACTTCTTAATGGGGCTAGAAATCCTTTCCCTAAAATGTAAGCTGTTGAGCATTTTTAGAAATTTTGTTAGGTTTAGTAGTGACGATAATTTTTTAAACATGGGACCACATTTCCCATACAAATAGAAGCAATAGCCTCTAACATGGGATTTCCTCTTAGAAGCACCCACCGCCATTTCCAAAGGTAAACCCTTGATTGCTTTTTTGTATAGCCCTAAGAAAGCGTGGGAAGAGGAATAAATGACCAAGAAAGAACCAAGAAAAAGGGAAGGTGAAGAATTTTTTATTGTCAATAATTTTCCCTTGAATTCTAATGATTAGATGTGGAAGAATACTAAGGGAACTTAGAAGCTCGAGGAACAAGAGGTTGAATTGAATAGCTCAAACAGGTCTCATATGACAATAGAAGATGGAGTCATTGAGGAAGAAGATTCAATGGTTAAGAGATCTAAGACCATGATGCTAACACCCATTGTTGTCCCGAAAAGTCAACATCATGAGGTAATTAGTGATCATTGTCTAGTTAATGTTGATGATATTTTAGTATATGATGAATCCAGGGATGAAAGGAAGGTTGAGGAGTAAGAACAAGAAGCAAAAGAAATGGATGGAGCTCATTTCTCAAATGGACATGAGAACAGTCAACTTGTTGGTATGTTTATGACAGCAATCAAAAGGAGGTTAGTTGATGGAATACTCAGTCTTAACAAGAAGCTCAGGGTTACCCAAAACAAGTACTGACAAATGTGGAAGGGAAAGATCTCATATGGTGATGAAACCATTCAAAGGAAAAATGCTGATTTGAACTCAGAAATTTTTAGTCATAAGAGTTCCACATGCAGCCCACATTATGAGGATATCTCAAAGATTTGTCAATATATCATTTCATATTTATTACCATGGACAATTGGTTAGGAAAAGTACTCATGTCTCGTGTGTGTTTTATCCTCCTATGTTATCATTGATTGGATATCATCATGTACACCATACTTCACGGTGTGATGAGGTAAGAAATAATGCTTGTAATAAAAGGATATATATACTTGAGATAAATTCCCAAGGTGTTTTCACGTATGGCATATAGGTGATATGTTGAAATTTATATGGGGAAGAATACCTAATTTCAAAATCAGTATGGAAGGAAATGATGGTGATTCTAATTTTCAGTTTCATATGTGGTTAACCCATGGTCCCATAATAATGGAAGAACTAGAAAGAATGTAATGGATGGGCAACATTCTTACTATAAAATGTGGCACACATCACCCATTCCAGGTGATGGGTCTTCTTCATGACCAAAAGGTCACAATGCTTATAGAGAATGTAAATACACATCAATTGGTAAGAGGGATGGGGCCAAACAAGGTTGGTTTCAAAGGATTCATGATCACCATAACTTATGAAGCGTATCATCTTTGAAAAAGAGAGGTACCACAACTCGTTATTCCCATGAGAAGGTATGGATTTTGTATTAACTTCTTTGTTTTAAGTTCAGTTGAGGCACATATTGTTTTTGGGGGTCAAGAGCTACAAACTTCAGGGGATTTTATCCTCAAAATTCACAATAGGGGGTTGAAGTTCCATGTACAAAATGAAGAGGTCAAAATTTGAAGAATGGAAAAGGATGGCATGTTGAGCAAGGAAGGAATGGTTTTATTTCCTTACAATAGTTGAAAAAGGATGATCACAACGGAGAATGCATGGAAGAATTCGGAAAACAACACCGTGCGGAGGTATAAAAGAAATATTAAAATATGCAAGGTTTATAGGGAGTTATCTCAATTATTATTTGTTTACTCATGAGCAATAGAAGGTTTTCCATCAAGAAGAAATTACAACAAGAAGAAAATACAACATGTATGTGTCTTTTGCATACTATACTTTCAGTTCTTCACTCATTATTGCAACAATCGAAAGTGAGATGTCAATGGTTAAGATGGTTGACACTCAGCCTTACTTTCCTAAAGAGGTATTCCCTAATCTTTTGAAATTTATTTTAGTCATCATTGGTTCAATTATGAGGAGAGAAATACATAGCTACAATTATGTTTGGTATGGAGATGTAATCATGAGGATGGGAAGATTTGTGGTGTTTGATTCTCTTGAACAAAGAAATTACTCTTTCCTTGGGGTCATTTGAGGTCCATATTGTATTAAGAAAAAAATCACTTGCTTGATTTGGCACAAAGTCCTCATCTTAAATAATACTATCATGGATATATTAAGACATTATGTGGCATTCGGTTCCACTTGGCACCCATTGTTGAGCCTCTCTTCATTACCCACACGTCCTACACCATTACAAACAAGGATAAGAAATCATAAATTTCTTTGTCAAGTTATTCTTAAAGTATTGGTCCACCTATTAGCACCTATACACAACTACAAAAGAATTAAATGTCGGGAGATGTTTGAGATAGAGGAAGAAAATAAAATATCTCAGCGAAAGTTTGTTTCTAATTCCAACAGTCATGGCATTATTTCAGTCCTCCTCACACTTTCTAGAAGAAGGAAACTCACCACCATGATTGATACCAATGAAGCTCAATCTAATAAGGCAAAGTTGTTGAGGATTTTGGGATGGTTTAGTTGTTGATTACCTAATTGAGAACGACATACCAACAGTGTGGTGTAGGGGTATTCAGTCCACTTTGGATAGTGACTTGCCCTCAGCTCATACCTAGGAAGGATTTCAGTCTTCATTCGTCCTTTCTTGAAGAGGAAAGGGTCTAGTTGCAGCTGTCATCTTGATAACATGGACACAAATCAGCCAAACAAGGGGCAGAAAAGAGAAAATGGGAATGAGAAGGAACTAGCCAACATGCTAAAAAAGCATGAAGGATGGTGGAAAAAGACAAATTTTTATTGAGTAAGTTTGTTTCATGTGTAGGTACAAAGAAAGAACATATAAGATTTATTTGGGATCCGTGTAGTTGCAATTTCTCAAGGACAAGCAATTTCAAGATGGGAGGATTGTCATGTCCCTTTTCGAGATAATCTGTTTGAATACCTTGGCCCCTTTTCCTTCCTCATGGGTCCAAGAAATCAAGTGGAGGAATCCAACAATTTCATCATGTGCTTAATTTTGTGTTTATTTCTTTAATTGACATTGTATTTGTTGGTGATCCTACCACCCAACAATAATTAGAAATAAAAATATTTTGGTGAGCATGTAGGCTCTAAAAAAGAAAAATAATAATAATAAATCAAGTCTAATTGTGGTCAACCTCATTTGAAAGCCTCGAGATTTTGCACCACCCTCTTATTATAAATAGAGGTTGTTGGCATTAGTTTAGGATATGTTTGGGAGATTATTCTTATTTTGGTGAAAATTGGCTAGTGTAGCCCCTCTCTCTCTCTCTCTCTCTCTCTCTCTCTCTCTCTCTCTCTCTCTCTCTCTCTCTCTCTCTCAAGGACGAAACCCCTTGGGTTGAGGATCTCTTCCAAGGATGAAAACCATTGGTTGGGAAACTTGTGAAGGAAAAAAACACTTCATGAGGTTTTGATTGTGCAAGTTGGTTGGAAAAGCAATAAAGAATCTTTCTCTTGCATTTGTGGTCTTCTTGGTGCAATATTATATTTATTCATAGTGGAGCGACCCACTTTGGTGTGGAATTTTGGTATGTGTGATACTAATTTGATAAATCTGAAATTACTAGCTTATTCTTCATAATTTATAAGGCCAATATCTTGAGTTTCATGATTTTTGGTGCTTCCTAAGTTGAGTTATGAATTTTTTAAAATAACATTGCAGACAAGGGTTTCGTGAAATTCATATCTCCATATCTAGGGTATTAAAAATTAGATTTCTTGCATTATATGATTGTTGAGGATATATTATAATTTTAGAGACTCAAGTAAAGTTGATTTGAAGGGTTTTAAGGCATAAAAGTGGGTGTGAAACCCTAAAATAGTTCACTTCCGTAGAAAGGTGTTGATTGGTAGTAGTTGAGGGTTTTTATACATTAATTTCAGTCACTAAAGTACTCACTAAAAATCTGAAAAGTGTTGTTTATCTTCAACTTTTGGTCATTTTTTGAGTCCCCCAAAAAGGGACATTACAATTTCCTAGCCCACAACCCTCAATATGTTGAAAGGATCTATGAAAAACTCTAAGATGTCACGATTCTCGGTCTTTTCACACTCCCACAAAGAAAAATGCCCTTCTAAACATTGGGGAAAATTAATGTATGACTTTCCCCATATTATTATCATATACAAGCCCTCTACAACTACAACCATTGTAGATGGTACCCTTAGGAATAAACCAACAAAAAAAACAAAAGTACTTTAGTATCCTTCAATGGATCCTACTCAAATGATCACAAATGTCGTGGATGAATAAGCGACATCCAAACATCTACTAGCAAACAACTCATGTAAATATAAGAACAATTACCATAACCAATTCAATGGGCACTACTAAATCATAAGATAATCGTGTGAACCGAGTCCCACTACCACACATTTATGATAAGGTGCTTCAAAATCTCCAAAAAATAGCCCTTAACACTTGTAGACACCTAAATTTGGTCTTTGACACATGGTGTCATCATTTTTGGAACTCTCTAACATACTTGAATATTTGACATATATATAACTCTATCACACTTTCCTCATATCCATTTACCCATAGAATGTCTCAACCACCTCTAAACAACAGTCATACTTATTCGGGATCAACTTAGTATATAAAGGATTACCTCAAAATCCTAGATAACAATTCTCCAACTCTCAAATCCTTGTTCTCATCATCTAAACAATGTTGAAAATCTTAGGCATCATTGTCTACCGGTAATGTCCTTTGTTGGTAGTGTTATAGAGTGGCCAATGTCTATTTTTCAAATGTGGTAAATTTCATTAGGTTAGCTATGGAAAAAAATTAACGAAGAGTTAACTAAATATACAAATGATGTCATCGGTCATTCTCACCCTCCCAATCATCTCTACACCTCATAAGGTGTTCTCACACATCTTGGAGATCATTACACTAAAGGAATAAAGACATCTCAAATCTTCAAGGAGGAACCTTTTATTATTATTATCCAAAATACCCCCTCCTCTAAAATACCCTCCTAGGTTATTTTGATAGCTTGAATTATTTATTTTGGGGCTTAGGAAGGGAAAATTGATGAAATGGGAGAAATTTAAATGTTTCAAGCCACTCATTCTCAATTGTAAGGCCCTACTACCCAATACTTAGCCAAATAATCAGAAAAATGGGTAAAATTAGGACTGGGTTAGCCAAATCATCCTTTGGTGGAACATGAAGAATTTTTCCTTTGTTTCTCATGTTCCCCGCTTTACCAATCCAACCACAAAGGGAGTTAGGGGTTTTAAAAGTGGATAAGTCAGGTCCTTTAAGCACCAATGGAATAGTATTAGGGACATAGTCAATTTAATTGGGTGAGGGTATGGGGAACAAACGAAACGTTACATCGGTTCGTGGATTGAGCGACTTAGGCGACAGGGAAGAAAAGTGGAAAAATAGGATAAGGCGGGCCTCGGCCTTACGAATCAAATGGAGTTGTTCCATAGTTCACCCCAACCTCTATTCTCCGCCCCACACACAAGACTGCAACAAAATTAGTTAAGTCGGGTCTCAAGAGTACATCAGAACATTTCCACCCTTCCCTCGGTTCATTGATAAGTCGATATGTATGCCCCAATGCAAAAAGCGTTTAAAGTAGATCGAACTTTTGCAGGTACCCCGTCGTGTTTGTCTAGAGATCCTAAACTTCATATACTACACCATGGAAACTGGAAATCTTAAATTTGGTGAGGTTAGGTGGGTTAAAAAGAGGAAAACTATCCCAACATTAAAGATGTAGTTCCAGGTAGCTCAACTACCAAATTTGATGAGGTATGGTGCCCATTCCTTCTCCTACAAGCAAAGTATCATGGGGAAATGGTCTTGGCAAGGTGCCCATGCCTATTTTTAGACATTCAATGCATGATGTTGGTGGTTGAAGGAAAAAATTTAAGTTTCCCTCTCTTTTCCCTCCTCTCTCTTTCCCATCTTCTATAAATTGTAAAATGATGCCCATTTGTAAAGGTTGGACTCTCTTAGAATGTCGTGCATAATCCTTCAAGTGTTGCATATGTATCTTACATTACATGCCTCAAACCTGGACCTCTACACGGTGATTATTGACTTCTTCCTTCATTGTAATGGATTTTACATCTCTTTGAAGTAATAAAATACATGTTTTGTGGCTATTATTTTCCCTATCTTGTGTTTATTGCATTATCTTGTCTCTCTATTGAATTTTTGGTGTGTTGCAGATATTTATTCTCCTTTTGAAATGTTTATTTATGTTGTGCTCCATGGAAATGAGAGTTTGAATGTTGTATTGTATTGTGGCACTCATGTTTTCCCTTTCCTCCTTCATTTTCCTCCCATTTTCACTCATCTGAGAGTGTCTTTCCCCCTTTTATTGGTGTTATCACCTATGTTAACTTAGGATTTCCCCTTTCATGCATCTTTCTCTTCCCCTGGTCCCTTGGATTGTTAGATTAGGATTAGATAGTTGCATTTCCTACTATAGGAGTAGTTTAACATTAGGATTAGGTAGAGGAACCTTCCTTCTTTGGAGGTCTGTCTCAAGTACTAAATCCCGCCACAACTTGAGAGACCGTCCAATGTTACCAAAAAATCTTGATTGTTCATCTATTCATTCATGAAAAATTAGAGGGTGTTATTTTTGGTGATAACTTTTTTGGCATGCTCGATGAGACAGTTTAGAATTTAATCTCTTCATTTTTCCAAGGTTGAATTTCTCTTGGTAAGATTTTCATCCTTTAGATGCTTTGTAACAACACATTTGGCAACTCCAAACACTATATTTACTAGTTCCATGCAAAAAGTGTCTATTTCTTATGAGAAGTATTTAGACAAGGTTAAGAACATCAAGAGAAGAGCCTTTCGACTACTTGCATTTGTCACCGAGAAGAAGAAGAAGAGGCAAATTAGCTCATAGATCACCATCACCACCAAATAAAGTCCTCTCTACTCCTCCTAGTAGGCCATTTTTATTGTCTTCTAAAGATTTAAGACCCATTCCATTCATGGCTCTTCAGATAAATCTTCCCTTTACCATTTTCAATGGTGGTAGTCCTTTAGCTCTCAATGTACAACATGATATAGCAGTTGTCCGCACTCAAAAGTGTCCTTTTCTTCACTAGTGAGAACCATACTACCCCAGACTAATCATATCCGAGATGTTGCTAATGTTTTTTTGTCCATTATATCACTCAAGATGATGTAGCGATTAGATTCTTGGCTTTATGATTCAAAGGAGATCCCTTCAATGGTATAGGAGTTTAAGACCTACCTCCATTCATAATTGGGATGAACTTGGCACAACCCTTTGCAATCATTTTGAGGACAAATTGGATCACTTGTCTTTGATAGAGCAATTGACCACAACAAAGAGAGCCCTAACTAAACAAATGACAAATGTTAACATCATATTTTCAAAGGAATTGGGGTAGAATTCCTCAAGTGGTAAGACCTACACCCCAATATGCATTTCTCTATTATCTAAAGGCTTTAAATAGTGATATTTCAGTCTATGGGGGTATAACATTACCATATGCTTATGAAATTGTTATTAGGGCATAAAATAGTTTCATTTAGGTGGGAAACTTACTCCTAGACCTCCAATGCCCATATCCCTAGAGATAGAAGCATATACTCCTCATCATACTCTTGAATTAGCCCTTATTCCATCTTCAAGAAGCCAAAGTTCTAGTCAAACATCTACTTCCTCAATCTCTTCTACTGAGTTGCAAGAGGTGATGAAATAATTGCAAAATTTTGGGAATGAGTTGGTATCTATAAAGAGGAAACAAGCTCAAAGTTTTAAACCTTATCAACATCCATACCAACCTAATAAGTCCCCTTATCAACCAAAAAAACTTTCATTCTAAGCTACTCTTTAGAATCGAATCAATTTCCTCCTGCAACACCATTTCAACCATATAATCCAAATGTGGTTAGTTCATCCAAAGCCTTGGTTCCTGTTAAAAATAACCTTATGCAATATTATGAGTAGTGTTTACCTTTTCATCTTCCACACAAACAAGAAAAATGCCCCAATTGTATTTTTAACCAAGATTTAATGGTCCAAAGTGCACTTGTTCCTCAAGATACACCTACAAAATAAAATCAACAGTAGATAGTCACACAAGAGACACCACCAAGTGATACTTCAATTGTGAACTAGAAAATGGATGAATTTTTTTGGAATAAATCAGACTCCTCCACAAGGTGTGCACGATAGTACTAGATCCAAGAGAATAACAATGGAAGAAGGGCATTCAGCAAGTGTAGGTCCTTTTAACCTTCTTTGACACTTTGAGGAGGTGGCACTTCAAACGTAGCTCTAAATGTACAAAATAAGTCTAAAGGACCTTACACACCGAGTTAATCTGCAAGAAATGGTTGTTCCAAGAAAGGTTCATATGAAGGATAATCTAACTCCTTTTAACATCCTTGAACAAATAAATAAGACCAATGTGAGTATCTCAATGTGGGATTCTTTGGAAATTCTAGGACAAAGAGATCTCTTACAAGCAGTTATGTCCAACTTCTCTATTCCAAGTGATCCCCCAAGGAAAAAACAAAATTTATACTTACTAATGTCATAAAACACAAGGAAGATCATGAAAATAAAAATCTGAAGCCTCCTCCTTTTTATGTATCTTTGATTATTGGTAATCATTTAGTTCACAATTATATAATTGATTTGGGGAAAGCGGTTATGTCATTCCTAAGTGATTGTAGACCAACTAGGTCTCAAATATGAGTCTCTTTTAAGGGATTGATGCAGTTGGATGGGATAGAAGTGGGGACTATTGGGGTTATCAAAGGTTTAAGCCTCACATTACATACATGCCCCAACTTTTCTATTCCCCAAGATATATTCATAATTGATCTACCTCTGCTCTTTGCTCTATGTTTATCCAGAGACTTCACTACCAAGATTGGAGGATACTTATTAGTTGACTTTTCTCATATGTTCTTTAGGACTAGGTATGGAACTAAGGCTACCATCCGATCTAAACATATTTCCACATATCATATAGAGTTATATATACCTAACCCATCAATGCCAATTGTACCATATTTGATCAAGAGGATTGTCCAAATGCCCAAGATGTAGATACTCAAATTGAAGGCATTATGGATTTGCTACTTGATGAGTGGGGAAATGAATGCCATGGTTTTGACCCATATCAATATATTGAAGAATTTGGCCTTGGTATTTATTGCTTGCATGAGGAAAATTCACCTTTTCCTATCATTGTTAAACCAAATAGCGGAGAGGAATATGGAATTTGGAAATTGTTCTTCTGTGAGATCAAGAAGGCATAAGGATCAAGAGGAGGTGTAGTCCTTGTGTCTCCTATTGGCATTAAGTTTTTACACCCATTTATGGCTAAAATGGTTCTCGAGGGGGAAATATGTACGCAGCCAAAATTGTATGGTGCTATTGTTGGTCATCAAACTTGCACTGCGTCTCGATCCTGGAAGGATTGAGTCATTAGAGACAAAAATGGAACCATCTCTCGAGTTTTGGGACCTTGTGCGCTTAAGACGGATCTTCGAGAGAAGGTTAGTTCCTCTATCTATTTTTACTACTAGTGTTACTCCTAGTGCTGAAAGGGAAGACTAAGCTAACAATGTCAAGGGACCAGGGATAGAAGGATAACATGAAAGGAAGCTACACTAAAAGGTGATAGCACTAGAAAAAGAGGGACGAACACTATCCGTTATGAGTGAAAATGAAGATAAATGCATGAAATAAGGCTAGGCACATGCAACATAGCTAAAATGTATTTACTAGATCAGTTTCATGGAACACAACTAGAAAGGGGGCTACAAGGGACATAGAATGACAAAACAAGCATGCAATGTAAAAGAAAGGTAAGATGAAAGAATACAAACACTCTTAGGACAGAGAGAAGAGTCACAAAATGATGCTTCCATTACTTCCAGAAATGTACAAAAATATTACAATGGTGGAAGAGGTCGATATCCACATGCACAAGCCATATCTAGAGGTCTACGACTTAGAGTATAGAGAATATGGAGTCATTATAAAAATGCGTAAGGATCCAAAATGTCCAGCATAAAAAATGACCCCATATCTTACATTTATAGATGAATTCATGGAAGAAGAAGAGAAGAAGGAGGGAAAATTTAAATTTGAAATGAAACCACGAACAAGAAACATTCAATGCCTGCAAATCCACTTGAAAATCTATCAAATGCACTTCCCAAGTCTGTTTGGCATGTTGGAGAAGGAAGGAGGGTGGATCATATCAAATTGGGTGGTTGGAGCAATTAGATCTACTCATTAATGCCCAAAAAGATGTTTTCCCATTTCTCACCTACCATATCCACCAAGAATTTGAATTTGAATATCTAGCATTGTAGCCTATGTCATAATTTGTCAAGAGAGACTAAGCACATGCCAATCGAGCTCTGTAGAAAAATATATGGCTATCGAAGTTTTCTAGAGTTTTCTACACATGCAAGAAGTGGCACACATGGATTGGCTAAAAGGATGGCCAATTGTGAAAATTTTCTTGTTGTTTCTTCCATGTGTCATCATTTATTTGTTGCAAGGATTTGGTGCCCTGTTGGTGTGCTTGGGTGGTTGGGTGTCGCACACTCAAGCATGTTAGATAATGATGTGGCACGGAGAGGCACAGAGGAGGAAACAAATATATGCACTTGGAAGAATGAGGTAAACTAATGAGTGGAGAATGCATGGTCAAGGTGGAAATATTACAGGTAATGTACGAGGTGCGTGGGAGGTCTATGGACTTAGCTGATTAAAGCAAGTGCAAGCCGCACGTAGGATGAAGTAAAGCTACTAGGAGGAAGGTGAATGCACACAAGATGTGTGCAAGGCAAGAGTGGAACAAAAATGAAAAGGAAAATGGAAAGGAGGAAGGGGAAGTGTGTAAGGGTGTGCGAGGAGATAGTGACCAAGTGAATGTGCCAAGAAGACAATCGAGGTGCACACCATTGTAATGAAGATATCTGAGCCAGAATATGTATGTAAGTTGTTCAAATAACTAGGAGAGTTATTTGGATAATATTTTTGGTAACTTTTGGGGCCATCTGCCTGCTAGATGAAGGAGATCAGTAGCCTGGAGCATCTAATGGGCATGGAGTATGTAATGTAATCATGAAATTCTGATTTGATTTTGAATAACTACCCTTGAAGTCGCACGAAGGATCACTTCCGACTCTACTCTAGATCTTGTAAACTACCGAAAGAAGACTCGACACTATGGAAGAAAAAGAAGAGTGTCTTGCAAGAAGCATGCAAGAAGAAATAACTATGTACAAAAAAACAATGTGCCCACATCAAGCTTGGAGGAATTGAAACTATTATAATATATACAAAACAATGCAAATGTAATTAATGGAAGGGTTTGAGATAGATCCCATTTACTGGGATTTGTAACGTGCCTCCATCAAGATGAGTTAACTCGGAAGAGTTAGCCTCTTTGCATGAACTAATGGTGTATGGGCCACTCCAAAGTGCATCAAACTTTGAATGGCATGCTAGTTTATCTCTCTCTCGCATCCCATTTCAAAACCAGTCCCCAATTTTGAAAGCTTGAGGCTTGGCCTTTCTGTCAAACCATTTCTTTTTGTTTTTTAATGATGTTCTAGCCTAATCATGGAAGAGTTTCTTGATTCTTCAAGATTAACCAGCTCTGTCATTCTAATTTCTCTTTAGTCTCATTGCCTTGAACTCTAGTTGTTGGGAAAACACCTATGAGTTCAACTCCATTTTCGAAGAAAGGGTAGCCTCTCTGCCATAGATAAGCTTGTAATAAGAAGTTCCTATTACCTTTTTAATTGTGATTATATCGCCTTGAGTGCACGCGAGACCTTTGTATGCCATTGTTTTTGGCTAATGTTCATTGTGCGCTTCATGATCCTAATTAGGTTCTTGTTTGTTGACTCTACTAGACCATTTCCTTAGGGGTAATAGTTGGAAGAAGTCTTCAGATAGATGCCCAGATTTAGAGCCCAATCAATTATTTTAGTACTAAGGAAGGATTTTGCATTATCAGATATAATGGTTTGAGGAATGCAAAACCTTGTGACTATACCCTCGAGAAAGTCAAGGATGACTGACTCGGTTGATTCTTTAAGTGAGATCGCTTCTATCCATCTAGTGAAGTAGTCTATAGCTATCAACACCCACTTGTGTCTAGTTCTTAAAGGTGGATTGATCATGTCTATGAATTCAAGACCCCATTATGGAAAAGGTTGATTCGCTTGGATTCGTCAGAGGGGAAGCACTTCCAATCTCTTCTTTCCTGCAAAGAAAGCACATTCCTTGAATTTTTTGGCCCACTTATGTCCATCTATAAACAGATTAGGCCAAAATATACATGTAATTATGATTTTCATTTTTGTAGTCTTAGTAGAAAAGTGACTACCAGAGAATCCATCATGAAATTCTACTAACACCTTTTCAATTTGCGAACCTTTGATGCACCTTAACAACATGCCATCATGATTCTTCTCAAAGAGAATTCCGTCAATCAAAACGTAAGGGATAGATTATAATCTCAAATGTCTTCTCTTTTCCTTATTTAATCCAGGAGGGTATGCACCCTCGGAAAGGAATGTGATCATGTCCTTCATCTAGTCACGCGCGTCAGGATCTGTATTCTACTCAAGTTCTGTGCACGGGAGAGCTTCATTAAGAAATAATGAAGTCTCAAATTCATTTTGTTCATCCTTAGTAGTTTGTTTGTAGAGTGTGCTACCTCTTACCAACTTTGTGGTTTTGATAATCACATCATATTCCATGATTTTGGTCACCCATCGTGCTCTCTTTTCACTGATTTACGTTCCCATGATGAAGTATTTGTGAAGTAAGAGTGGGATAATGGCACCTCAATATGATTTGTGGTGAGATAATCTTGAATTTCTTGAGCATACACATGATGGAAAAGACCCAATTCTTCATGTGATTATATTTTAATTCATAATCCTTGACATTTGGCTAAAGAAATCCCGTTTGTTCCAGCCCTTGTTCATTTTCTTGTGTTAGGACAAAAACAACACTCGCATCAGCGCCATAAGTATAAAGAATAAAATATAATTTGGGTTGATGAGTGATGGTGCACAAGCAATCTCTTGCTTGATATTATTAAAGCTCTCCTTTCCTTTTGTTTTCCATCTGAAATCTATGTCCTTCTTGAGCATCAGGGTGATTGGCCTTACCAATCTTGTAAAGTTAGGAATAAACCACCTAACAAAATTAATCTTACCGAGGAAGGATTGTAAGGCCTTTTTGTGCGCCGGAGAGAAAGATCCAGGATGGTTGAATGTGCTCAGGATCAATTTTGATTCCATCCTTTGAAACCACATGGCCCAAAATATTGCCTTGCACCACAACAAAATTACACTTCTTGGGATTATGGGATACCCCAAATTTTCTACATCTCTCAATTCTTTCTCCAAGTGTGCCATATAATCCGTGCTCCGCCTTAAGAAGATCAGTAATTTCATCAAGGTAAACCAAGATGAACTCATTGATGTAACCTTGAAGGCAATGTCCATGGCACATTGAAATGTTGCGCTTGTATTTGATAGATGAAGGGCATCTTCTTGTACTCATATGTTCCCCATTTAGTTATAAATGTCATTTTGAATTGATCCTCTTCCTTAACGAAGATCTTATTGAAACACGAGTACCCATCCAGCATTGAGAATCTCTCGCATGCTAGCCATGGTCTGCAGAATCTGCTACATTGAAGGAAAATGATAATGATCCTTTAGAGATGCCTTGTTCAAATCTCTAAAATCAACACACAATCTTATTTCACCATTCTTTCTATGCACCAGGAACTAGATTCGCGACCCAAGTAGAGTACTTGATGGGAAAAATAATCTTTTCCTCAATGAGTTTGGATAATTCCTTTCTCATGAGGGGATCTATCTTTAGATTGACTAGTTGTTGCTTTTGTCTAACATACTTGATACCAAGATCAAGTTCAATGGAGTGTTGAGCAACACTTGGATAAAAACCTTTGAGGTCTTCATATTCCCATGAGAAGATGTCACTGTATTTTTGACAGAGAGAGATGAAGGTATATTTTTATCATGTGCGCAAGCTTTTCGAGCAACAATTCCTTTCCACATGAAATAGTAAAGGGGATAAGTGTTCTTGTGTGTGGTGCGCATATACCTTTCTTCACCCTTGAACTCATCATCAGGGCTAAACATTTTCTCTAAGGTGACCAAAGCACTTTAGGCAGCTTATTTGACTTTAGTTGAATCACTTGACGAGAACTCATCTTCATTCGAATGAACTTGACAATCTACATGTCACACTTAAACACTTTCCAACTAGTGTTGTTATCTAGAATGGATGTTTTGATCACCATCTTAATGTGTTAAGTGTTTCCTTTGACAAATTCCTCAAAGAAGAGAGAAATGTGAACCAAGTATGACCCTTTGATCAGCTTCTTACTCATTTTACGTGCCACCACCTATATATTTAGAGCAACAAAGCTCTCAAGGAGGTTCAAAACTATGTGTTTATAAGCTTTGGGAAGATTATTATTTGCTTGGTGCTTGTTGGTGACTTCATGGATAACCAATTCAAGATCTCCAAATATCTCGCAATGCCTTAAACTTCTTTTTTTTTCAGCAATAAGCGAGACCATGCAAAGAGTGCTTCATACTCGCCATATTGTTAGAACATGTGAACGCAACCTTTGTGAGTGAAGAAGAATTTCTCATCCTTAGGAGAAATGATAATGACTCCTCTCGTATCGTTTCTACTACTGGATCCATCAAAGTATAACTTCCATAGACCCGGGTTCTCTTCCTTTTGCTTGAGCGCACGTGCACGTGGCATCATAGTTTCTTCTTCAAGAATGTAGTAGATACAAGCCTAGTTTCATAAGCTTTAAGTTCTTCAGCATATGGATCAAATTTATGGTGTCTCTCTACCCACTCATCAAGTACTAGATCAAGAACAAAATTTGGAAGAGGTTGCTCTTACGGAATTAAAGCTTGTTCTTCTTGGATCAAACAGTTGGCTTGGATAGGAGATGGGACATATGACTCTACATGATAGGAGAATATTGGCTCAACTTGTATGGTAAACCAAGTACCATACCTTGTCTTTAGTAACATATCGTTCCAATCGAAGACAAGTAACCACCCACTTAAGCAGAGGTAAAATATCTTGACAAACATAAGGTAAACAAAGGGGACAGATCAATGATTGACACATCTTGAGTTATTGTTAGATTTGGACATACATGGAGGGTTATCACAAGATCCTTGGTGATTCCTAGGGTAGTGACAGTTGAACCATCAAGTTGCAGGACTCCTTTTGTCAGGGGGCTATACTTAAGACCTAAGATATCAACAATCTTCTTGGGCATGAAGTACTAGCACCCAAGTCAATCATACAGTTATGGACAAGATGTTTTCTTATGATCAAAGACATATAGAAGGGTGAGGTTTTAACAACTTTACTTACTTGCTTCTCCTCTTCTTGGTACATGTTGATAGAAGAAGGGGATTTTACATAGTTGGATCAATGCACGAGAGTTGTATTAGAGCTTCATGCAACAAGTCACGCTGGGATGGAATGGTCAAGGCATCCCACATTGTAACATTTATGTTTGTCTTTTTTCATCTGGTCCACAATATTGAATGGAAAACCCATTGAATTTCACACTCGAGGAATAACGACATCCTTGCTTGGTTTCTTAGATACAGAGGAAGGAATGTTAGTTGGCACAGAGGCTTGACCTACCAAAGGAGAGGTGTGCGCTACTTCTGGAGGATATTTTCACAGAGCCTCGGGTATGGGGACTTGAGTTCCTTTACTATTGGATGTATTAGCTTCTTCCTTTTGCTTTTGAGGGTTTTCTTGTGTTGTTGGGATTGTGACTTGCGTGCTAGACTTGAGCATTTTCTTCTTTTATCTTGTGTTTTCCACAACTTGGGTGTGTGGTCTGCTTGCATATTCTACGGCTTGGTTAGCTGTACATAAGTCCTTAGCACCAAAGAGCATCATATTTGCCTCTGTAGGAGTTTTTGGCCTTTCTTGGTTATTTGCTTCAAGTGCGCTTGTTGAAGTCTCACAGCTGGAAGCGTTCTGAATCATGTAGGATTTCACACATGTAGCATTAACATAGTAATACTGGCTATGAGGCATATTGCAAGGAAAGCACCATTCATAATCAAGCGTCATGTTGTTCGGAATGGGACAAGTGCCTGACTTGTGTTGGGTGTTGGAAGAGGTTGTGCAGGAGGGATAACTTGCAAATGCAAGTGCGCATTAGCATGTCATCTAACATTCTGTTGGTTTTATCCGAAACTTTGATTCCGTCAAGGTTGATTTCAATGGCCTTATGTCCGAGTGGAACTACTCTTGTAGGCTTGTGCCTAATGCTTCTTTAACGATATAACCTTGTTGGATAAGTTTCTATTCAAGGACTTCAATTCATCATCTTATTTTTGTCGTGTAGTGGAGTAAGATATAGATGCAACTAGTTGTGCACTCGTGACCGGAACTTGGGAAATAGAAGGTCAGGGCATTGAAGACATCTCTAGGAATAAGGGTGCAGAGGCCTAGGCATCAACTTACCACTGAATAAGACTATTTTCTACCCTTATTGCAATGTTGTATGCAGCAGGTAAGGTTCTACCTCCCATGGATTGAATTATGACTAAAATGTCACTATTCAAATCCCTTAGATAGTACAAGAAATCATGCTAGGCTGTGGGCCTTACCACTTGAGGAATTCTATCTCAAGTATTCGGAATTTGATGTTGAAATTAGTCATCTTCTCGTTGGGCACGCACTTTTGTGTAGTCGGCGGCTCCACCCGCAATAAATGATCGATTTATCTTCAAATTAATTTCAAAGATTTGTTCCAAGCTCATCCCTGTAGCAATAGATAGATCTTAGGCCACGGTACCATTGGATTGCTTTACCCTTAAAAGAGGTGAAAGCAACCGACAACAATATCATCATTTTCAATCAAATAGATAGAGCATACATTGGACACATATCGAATGTGTTCAATAGGGGTGACTTGATTTTCTCCTGTGAAGTATGGAATAATTTTGAGTGCGGTTGTTGGCATATCATGCTGAGTATTGAGATTGAGCAGGATTCCACCAATGAAGTTGATGAAGTTCCTAGGAGGATGAGGAGGTTGAACTATCGTGACAGGCACACCGGTCTAATTTGAGGAGGAGTAGAGTGTGTGCAGTGCACTAGAGATGGGGATGTGAGCGCGGTAGATTTGTTGTGTGTGTTTCTTGGCAAAAGCTGGAGGTATTCAAAGGATCCTTCAGCTACAACACTCTATCTGATGTGCCCTCTTCTCATAAAAGGTGCTTAGGACTGTAAAATAGGAGTTATGAAAATGTTGCTAGTTTCCATATGTGTTGAAATAAGCCTCAAAAGGTTGGAAATACTAATTCCACACACTAGAACTTAGTAATATGAAATTTAATCTTTCACTGTTGGTCCCACCTGGTGTGCTAGAAACTGTTGGTCGTTAAACTTGTACCTGCATCTCAAATCTAGAAATATCGATTCGTTTGAGACAACAATGGAACCGTTTCCAAGTTGTGGGACCTTACTCACTCTAGAAAGATCTCCGGTGAAGGCTGATTCCTCTATCTATTTCTATTGTTACTACTACTCCTAGTGTTGAAAGGGAAGACTAAGCTAATAATGCCAAGGGATCAGGGATAGAAGGATAACATGAAAGGAAGCTACACTAAAAGGTGATAGCACCAAAAAAAGAGGGATGAGCACTATTTGTTCTAAGTGAAAATGAAGGGAAATGCATGAAAGAAGGCTAGGCACATGCAACACAACTAAAACGTATTTACCAGATAAGTTTCATGGAACACAAATAGAAAGGAGACTATAAGGGACATAGAATGACACAACAAGCACACAATGTAAAATAAAGGCAAGAATATGCATAGAATTGTTACAATGGTGGAACAGGTTGATATCCACATGCACGAGCTAGATCTAGAGGTCTGTGAATCAAAATACAGAGAATATGAAGTCCTTAGCAAAAATGTGCAAGGATCCAAAATTTCCAACATAACAAATGAACTTGGCTCTTACATTTATAGATGAATTCATGGAAGAAGAAGAGAAGAAGGAGGGAAAATATGAATTTGAAATACAACTATCAACAAGAAACATTCAATGTCTACAAATCCACTTGAAAATATGTCAAATGTGCTTCCCCAAGTCTATTTGGTGTGTTGGAGAAGAAAGGAGAGTGGATCATATCAAATCGGGTGGTTGGAGCAATCAGATCTGCTCATTAATACCCAAAAATATGTTTTCCCACTTCTCACTTACCAGATCTGCCAATAATTTGAATTTGAATATCTACCACTATAGCCTATGTCAGTAGTTGTTGGTTGAGACTAGGTGCATGCAAATCAGAGCTCTGTAGCATAAGATATGGTGTTAGAATTTTTTTGGAGTTGTGTGCACACACATGACATATGACACATTTTGATTGGTGAAAGGATGACCAACTGTGAAAATGTTCTTATCGTTTATGCCACATGTCACTCATTAATTTGTTGCAAGGATTTGATGCCCTATTGGCGCGCTTGGACTAAATGTGTGTGGCACACTCAAGCATGTCGAGAGAATGGCGTGGCATGGAGAGGTGCAGAGGAGGGCTCAAATATATGCATGTGAAAGAATGAGGTGTAAGGAGAAGGCAGAAAGAAGGCATGTGCAACATGCACGGGGAAATGAGGAAAGCGATGAGCGGAGAACACATGGTCAAGGTGCAACTATTACAAGGTAATGTGTGGGGCACATAGGAGGGATATGGACTTAGCTGATTGAAGAAAGTGCAAGGTGTGCACGCAGGATGAAGTAGCTACTAGGAGGAAGGTGAATGCATAGAAGATGTGCGCAAGGAAATAGTGGAACAAAGAGGAAAAAGAAAGTGGAAAGGAGGAAGGAGAAGCACGCAAGGGCACGTGAGGAGATACTGACCAAGTGAATGTGCCAAGAAGACAACGAAGGTGCGAGCCACTACAATGAAGATCTCTGAGCCAAAATATTTAAGTTGTCTAAATAACTAGGAGAGTTATTTGGATAATAACTACATTAATAGAATAGTAAAAATATCCTATGATGATAAATTTCTTTTCTGGAAGAACACTGATGTTTAGATCATTTCCTTTATCTTTCAACATGCCTATTTTACTTTATTTATCCTTGTCACAAAATTTCTTATCTTTTTGGGCCAATTTCTTCCCATTTCTTGGTTGTTGTGACTTTAATTCATGCAACCACATTGTGAAAGAAAGCAACCGGAAACGACAATAAAGAAACCAGCGGTATGCCTATACTGGCGGTTCCATAACCGCTAGTTTTCCTAGACAAGCGGTTCCAGAATCGCTAATCCGCACTGATCATTAGTTTCATGCGCATTAATCCAAGACTCTAAACTATGTATTCGAACACGTGTTGCAATCTTGCAAGTGTCTTTCTCACACGTTTCTTGATCATTTCTCCTGATTCCAAGCTTGTTAGATATGTATAATACTCATCTTCCTTATTTACTATTATTATAATGTTAACTTCCTCTCTTTTGGATGATCTGACATTTCTTGATTGCCAAGTGTGTTAGACTTCTTCTCTACCATTTTTCTATAAAAACCAAGATTTTTCCCGAAGCATTGGTTGGATATTTTATTTTGATTGCATCGTTACTCTGTTGAAATCCTACCAAGAAGTACACAAACAACTTAGATCATTTCTTTGTTGCTTCCTCCGCCTACATTTGTAACCACGTAGCCTATAATTAGTCTACTCCAACATCTTCATAATTTCTTCTACAACCAACCATCACTATTCCCTAGATCACTTGGACTCATCTGACGAAAGGAAGTTGATGAGACTAAATTAATCATCACCACACTTGGATATGGTCACAATTCTACATATACAAGTTGGGGATGTAATTTCAATTTCTTCAAAGATTTTAATCTAGAATTTGTCATTAAATCAAAATAAGCAAAGAATTTTTTTAGGAAGTAAAATTTATAATTTATCTGTTGCTATAAAAGCTTCCTTTGATACTTTCTTCTTCACTTATCCATGTGGATTTTCCCGAGAAATAATTTGGAGGAAGTTCTTGTGCACAAATTTCTTCACTTCCTTATTTTAGAATGTCTATAGATTTCAATTTCTTCATTAATTAGATTTACATGCATACATACAATATTCCATTGAAAACTTCTTCCTTATTATCCATGTGGGTCTACAAGGGAAATAATTTTGAGAAAGCTTCTATGTCTATGATTTTTATTGTGTTTCTTCAATGTTACTTTTTTTTACGCAATCTAATGTTTTACCAAGGAAGTCTCGGGAGAAGAGGAAATTTATTCTAAGAATCATTATTTATTCATGTGATTATGGGGTAAAGCAACCAAAATAAATAGGAATTCATAATTACTGATTGGAAAATACATTTGCTTGAACTAGATTAAGATTCATATCATACAATAGAGGAATAACCACATCCGACTATTCCCTATTTATTTTATTTAGTGTAGAAGTAGGATTTATTTAATTTAGAAGCAATTTTCCTTGTCTGTAAATTTCTTTTATTTTATTTCCAGTAAATATAAAAACTCAAAAACATAGATTAAAAGTTAATTAGATTTATTTTATTTATTTGCATTTAAAAGCTCCTCTAAAAATTCCAAAAACAAGTAGTTAGTTTGTTTTGTGTTTCTTTAATTAAATACTTGCAATAGGATTTAATTAAATTAAAAGGGGAACTTAATCAATTTTTATTCAATTCAGATTTGCTTGCATTGTTTAGTTAAAAGTTGGAACTTAGATGAATTAGATTAGAATGAACAAAAACCCCTCATTTCCATAGTGGACTAGGCTACCAGACCTTAGCTTCAATCCCTTTGGTTTCTTGCATGTTTGTTTATTTCCATATTTTCTTAGTTTGTGCCCACATGACCATTCAAGGTCCACAAAAACTAATACGTAAAGTTTGTGATCCAACTGTGCCACAACAAAACTTTGATACACATTTGACAAAAATTGATCAAGGATTACATCATCTTATCTTTAAGACTACCCCAATCCCACCTGATATTATTCACCATCTCATTTCTTTGAACGAGGAAGTAGATACCACCAAGCGCCTGGGCAAACCAACCAAGTAGAGACTAGATTTCACGATTTTTGATTTTTCCTTATTCCATCTTTCATCCTATCTTCATGACCCTCTTTGGAGAGGAATTTACAAATTATGAAGTGGAATTTACCCGTGTTACACAACCAAGTAGAATCTTGTTTGGTTATACTGATATTGACCATGATTTTTTCACGAAGATCATCATTGATCATAGCATCACCCCCAAAAAATTAAGACAAGCATTCATTTCTCTCAACAAATAGATCCACATCTTGCTAGTTGAGAACATTTGTTTACCTTGAATTCGTGTAGCTCATCCCATCTATTCCACCTACATCCTATTTACCCATCCTACTATCATACTATTTGTTTCATTTTGTTTGTCTCGAATGAGTTCAGAAGTTACGTGCATCTAAAATCATGTGTTGATTCTCGTGTGTACATTCTCTTCACTTGACGTCGGGGATTCGGATCTAAGATATCGATATCAACATCATTTCAATAGGTATCTTCTTCTTATACTTTGGGGTTTGTTTATCCATGAAGGAGTAGAAGAAGAAGAAGAAACCAACTACTTAGAAGATGACATGGGCATTGTCATCATGGTAGTGAACTGGATGGGTGATGAAAGGGAAGTTGTTATAGTAATTACAAGTGGAAATGAAGTGGTGACAAGTGAAGAAGGGGTGGAAAGGATAGCCGTGAGGATGGATGAAATATGAAGGGTGATATGAGAGGAAGTGGGAAGAAATTGTTGAGGAAGGGGAGTTCCTAGAGGGGAACTTAGAGCCAAAACATCCCTGGATGAGAGAGAGGGAAGAGAAAATACCTGGGCCATGGTAGGAGATGAGGTGATGGGAGGAGAAGAAATGGAAGATGTGGGAAAAGAAAGAGTGAAAGGTGGAGGAGATGGAGGAGCTGAAAATGGGGAATAAGGAAGAGAAGGTGGAGGAGGTGACTACAACTCTTGGGTGGCGGATGGTGGGGAAACACTCATATCGATTACCTCTGTGGAAGAAACCTTGGAAGAAGCAGCTTGGGAAAGAATCTTAGAAGAAGAACAGGACCCTCTTTAAACAATGTTGATTTTATGAGGCTTGGGAGTGCATTTCCCTCCTTTTGAATAAGTAGGGTGGCCCAACACTAGTTTTTCCTATGTTTCTGCAATAGTGATTTGTTCTGACACCTTTGGTGTAATCACAAAGAAATCAGCCATTGGTGGGTCCAATTGAGAATATGAGTTGTGTGCTCTCTAGAACTGGTGCACTCTTGAAGTGACCAATTGATTGGCAAAATTGGTTGATCCTTCACATTTTTTTGTTCATAGACTAGGTCTAAAACCTCTCCATTGTCTCAAAGGCCTTGGTACATCCATAATTTTGTATCTAGCTACTTCATCAAGAGTCAACCTTTGATAGTATCTTTCTTGTACTGTAATTTCATCTCTACAGTTGATCCATATATCTTCCAATCTGCAGTATATGAACACCGGTTGGTCTCGAGTCCACCAACTACACCCCAATAATTGAAGTTTATTTGTGGGTGATAGGTCTTGATTTTCATTTTCTGCATTTCACTTTCAACATTCTTCACTTTATATGAGGATATACAAGTGTATCGACCCAAAATTACTTGGAATTGGACCCCTACCTTGTGCCTGCTTTGTTGGATCTTGTGGAGATGTAGCAATTGTCGAACTAACTCCATTAATACCCACTTATCTATGGGAAACCTTAGTAGTTTATAAGGAGCACTGGAAAATCCTCCTACTCTAAGATATGTGAACATTGGGAATTACAAGAAAATACAACCCCAAGTCCTCACTACATTCCAAGCACTATATGATATCCTTTGATTATAGAGATCCTTATCAAAGACACAAATGAGAGAAAAAATAAATCATCATTCACCCTCCTGAAGTGGTTTGATCCTTCTTTCATCATTAATTGGGGATAAAAGTCATAAATCTACGATGAATTCCTTACTATCATGGGTGTTAACCCTAGATAATTTCTCATTCCCGTAGCAACATATACCAGATAAGAGGTCATATAGAATTTGCATGTGGTTGGTACTTCTAACATGTGAGTATTTATGACATCATTGATGTGCTCTTCCCATCGAATGAGTTCAAAATTCTTACGAATAGTATAGATATATAAGTACATCCATTCCTGAAAATACTTTGAAGATGGGATCCATAGAACTCTACTCAATAATGTGATAATGTCATTTACTTCCTGAATAAAATATGAGTCGGGAATAGTCTTTGGAACTCTGGTCGCTAAAGACTTGGGATTTGCTAAATAGCTCTTGTTAAGAACCTTGGTAGAAGCTTGAATTTGTTTTCCAATGCTCAAGAGAAGAGCTAAGATAAATTGAGGCATATCCCTTAACATCAAGAAGCTTTAACAAATCTTCAAAATAATTAGTATTCAATATAATTACAATTGTCCCATCATCATATTTTACCTTCGGGAATTGCATCGTAGTGCGTTGCACATATAAGATCAAATTCAGGACACTACATCGAGGGTGGAAAAGTGGCAGCCAATGCAATTCCATTATCATAAATACTTTTCATCTAAGCATTCTTAGATGGAGCTCTAACCCTACCCCAAAACTCTAGCAAATTGATGTGGCCAAGGTCAATGTCTCTAATGTTGTCAATGTCGTATGTGATGCTAGAAGGGGGAGAAACCCTTGGAAGCTATACTTAATTTTCCCTTTTCCCTTAGATGATGATTCAAACATTTTCCTTGGGAAGAGTCTCTAAAAACTCACAAATCTCTATGAAATTGAGGGTGGAAGTCATCCCCAAACGCAACAAGGAATCTCAAAAATGCACCATCGGAACTTAGTCGTGCTTTGCAACCTTGTAGTTCCAATGTGAATTTCACAAATACAACCCTTATTTTTCAAACTTTAACCTATAAAATGACTGATTGAAGGTTTTTATTTACTTTGCAACCCCTGACCTCCAATGGCAAAAGTTGGGGCTTGTTTTTCAACCTTGCAGCTCCGATTTAAAGTTCTGTGGTGGGAGTGAAGGCTTGTTCGCAGCTTGACACTTACAATTTGGAAATTAATGATAAATCCTCCTCCTCCATTTTTCAAGTAATTGAGATTTTGAATCCTAAGCTTCATCAAAAACACAAGTGAAGGAAGAAGGGAAATTGAGAAGTTAATCCAAAGACACAAAGAGGAAAACCCTAGAAATGAACCAAAAATGAAAACACCAAGAACACCCATAATGCCAGTGAAAGATGAAAAAGAATGCCCAAAATAACAGCCCAAAAACCTTACAAAATAATTAAAACACTAAAACTTACCAAAATATCAAGTGGGTTGAAGAAAAAATCATGAAAATTTCTCAAAAATCCATGCAAGAGGTATGGTCGGAAGTTGAGGAGGCGTCAAAAGTTAGAGTACAAAATGTCGGTGAAAATGACGTGTAAAACTGACCTTAAATAGAAAAGGGTGAATTAATTACCACGTATGTGACACATGTGGGTAGGTGGCATTTAATATGTTGACTCATTTTGGAGCTTGGCCCCCTCTTTGCACTACGTTGGGTTTTGGGTTTTAGAATTGGATGTGCACATTTTATGTAATTTGTAATATCAAACCCGAAACCTAAAATGGTCTAAGTTTCTTTGTATTTCAAGAGTCAAGACTCAACTTGCAAATTGCAAATTAGGTTACGAAACCCAAAAATTTATAACGTGGTTAGGAATCGGGTTTCAGACTCGAGTTACAATTTACATGCAAATTGTAATTCGGGTTTTGAAACTCGAAATGCACAAGGGGGATTGGGTTTCAGAACTCATCTTACAATTTGCATGCAAATTGCAATTTGAACCCCAACTTTCGATATGGTCTGATTTCCTATGTATTTTGAGTTTCAGGTTTTTGGAAGCAATTTGCATGTAAAATGCAAATTGATTCCCAAAACCCATAATCCGAAATGCAAAAAAATTAGTACATAGGCAATTTCCTTAAATAATTTTGTGAAAAAAAATGATTAATTAAATGAATTATTTTTGCAAGGAATTGTTTCAAAAGAAGGCAAACTTGGCAAGGGGAACTTGAAACGTTAACATGTACCATAGGTGATTTTAGGTTGTGTGTTTACCTTTTCAGTTGTGTGTTTCCCTTTCACGTTGTGTGTTTGTTATTGTTTTGTGTTGTGTGTATGTGTTCAATAAATAGAGCTTCATTGCATATCTTTGTTGTGACTCTAAGCCCAATGGATAAAGCACTGGTCCATGTAGTGTTTTGAGATTCTGGAGTTCCTATTTGCCCTATCCTCACTATGTTTGATCCGAAAAAGTTCCTTAGAAAAGAGCCATTTATTTTCATGCTAAATGTGTAGCATGAAAAATTCAAAATTTTTTCCATGACAACCTAAGCCACATTTGAAAATCCTTCTCCCGATCAATGTAAACATGTCCTCCGGCCAACTCAGTCACTATGTTACCCTCATAATGGCCAGGAGGAATGTGCTAATGTTATTTTTAAGTTTGTTTCATGTGTAGGGGATATTATTCAAGTTTATTCATGAAGATATCTAGATCCAAGAGAAGACAAGTGCTTTTGGAGGCTCCAAAAGGGCTATTTTTGGCCTTTTACACTTGGTGAGCACCTATAGGAACATACAGGGAAGAGATAAAGCATCCAAGAAGTATGTGGTAGATAAATTCAATCATCCGAGGTATTTTAGGAAATTTATGCAAGAAAAATAAGGTTTATGAACAAGTTATGTAACACTGGGCTAGTTATAGCATGGTATAAGGAAATGAAAAAGCAATGAAAAAGCTATTTGACTTGTTCAGGATGTATAAGTATCCTCCAGATTATTTATAAAGAAATCAGATTTCATCATAAATATAAGAAGGCATACTTCACAAAGTGTAAAATTTTTCAAGAAATTTTAAGTAGTAGATTTTCATATTCTCGTCCCGTAGAAGGAAGGTGAAGATCTTTGATCCTGGTGAAGACTCAACTAAATATTATGGGAGTTCCAAGGAGATTTGTGAACTATTTAAAATACCAAGATTAATAAAAATTAACCCTCTACATTCTCTATATATTGATTTGGACAAAAATACAAATTTCCTTCGGTGGTAGTTGGGCCTTCCGAGAACCGCTCATGACAGATTTTGAAAAGTGGCTCGAATTTTAAAATAGATGAAAAATCGGGTCCTTAATATTTTTGCAATGGATTCATTTGTTTTTTACTAAAAATCATATAATTTTTTCCTATGGAACACCTAGGGAAGCTCTCGGGGAAAGAAGACACTCCGACAGGCTATTTTTAGTAGTGCAATGGTGAAGGAAAGCTTCCAAAAGTGGTAATTTCACACTTGGAGACCCTTGATGTAGCTTTCTCACTTTTACAAAATTCAAATGAGGCATTGGGTAGATAATAATTCACCACCATGGTGACATATTCATGTTTGAAGGTTGCATCACTTAAAACCTCACTTGAAGTGTTAGAAAGGTGTTATCCACTCACAACTTAATTTGGCCCCTTCCTCATGATGGGCATACCCTTGGTGCAATTTTTATGGGTTGATATTCCTTTTTCCCCTTTCCAAAGTGATATGGTTGACACTAGAATGCACCAAAGCATATGGTGGAAGAGTTTGCATCACTTAAATATTAACTTCAAGTGCTAGAAAGATGTCTTTCGCTCACAACTCAAACATGACCTCTTCCCCATGGAAATAAAACACTTAGCACACTTTCACACACCCATTTTCCCTTTTTTATATTTTCTAAAGGGACATGGGGGACATCATAATGTGCCACCACATGAGCAGCCCCTCTCTCGTCACTTAAGACCTTCAACTTGCTCACTAGGTTTGTATTTCCAACTCTCCAACTTACATGTTTTGGCACCCTCCCCATGATGTCTCTATCCATGGTGCATTTTGATACCCCTAATATCCCTTAATAAATTTGGTAAGATACATGGGGGGTTATAAGACCCATTTATTGATTTCTTACCCCACTCTCTCATGCCACTAACTCGGGTTAAGAAAGGTGAGTCACAGGTAGGTTAAGGCTTGAGTTAGCTAGGTTAGTGAGGGGGTGAGTTTAAAACCAAAAATTTCGTACTTTTAAAATAGTGGGTCATTTGTTGTTTTTATTGCCTGAAAGTTCTTGTATTGCGTCAAGATAATCCCAAAGAGCCATATTAGCCCTTTTCGCCAAATACCCAGATGCCCAAAATTGTTTTATTCTGTCGTCGGGATTTGTCTGCGGGAAATTTGTATTTAATTATTTTGAGCCCCGTATGAGGCTATTTGCGCTCCGTTTCAACTCTGTTATAAGCGAATATGTTATTATTCCTATATACCAGAAGGATTTTAACTTATTTTAAGTTTTGGGCTTTATTTGTAACTTTTGGCAATTTTTCGTGTTTTTGTGGTGTCCCGTTCTGTTTTCTGTAAAATTTCTCTGGAACAACTCCTTCGCCGGGTAAGCCCGATTTTTGGCCTGGAGCAGCTGGAAAACATACACGCACATTTTGCCCGGAGGAAGTCATCATCGGAGGTCTGGATCACTGGGAAAAAGCGAAGTCGTGCACAGAAAAGCCCCTGCGGGGATGGGCGCCTTTTTGGAAAACAAAGGATTTAAGCTGCGATGGGAAAAATATAAGCCGCAGGCAGGATGGGAATTATATGCACACTGCTGGCAGGTACTTTTCCCGTGTTATAAAAGTCACTTAAGCTGTAGTGGGAAAAATAGAGGTGCGAGGCGGTGGGAATTTATTACTGCTGCCTTGCGAAAGGTAAAAATTCCCATGATATAATAAAAGGAAAGTGACTTAAGTGAAATCATGGGATTTTAGTGCTTGCCTTGCAGGTAAAGAATCCCATGCAAAAGTCAAATCACTTAAGTGGATCATGGGATTTTGGTGCACACTTTGTGGCGGGGTAAAGAATCCCATTATGAAAAAATTCTTAAAAATAGAATTACATGTGAAAAAAGTGCGCCCCCTTTGGTGATGGATTAAAGTGATTAAATTGATTATTTTTAATAATCTTTCTCCTTGGAAAAGTGCGCCCAAGCTTGAGGAGGTCAAAAAGTCAAAGGAAGAATAAAAGAAAGGAATTAAATTAATTAAATTTAATTTATTTAGTGGCTGCCCCTCTCCTTGGAAAAAGTGCGCCCCATTTAGGAGTTATTTAATGATTTTAAATGCATTAAATCATTAAATTAATTTCTATTTTAAAGTGGCTATGGTCAAAGCACCTTTGTGAGGCTAAAGTTAAGTCTTTGTGTGAAGGATTAAATTGGATTAATTTAATTTATTGGATGGCTGTCCTTAAACATGCAATTTTTAAAAGAGAAAAGCATGATTTTTAATTAATTAATTGCCTTTAATTGTTAGGGCAATTATTAATTATAGAATTGTGAAGGTTATATAAGCATGGGCAGCCATATGGATGAATTATTCAACACACAGGTAAAGAATTGCAGCTAGGAGAAAAAGTGCGCCCCCATTAGAGGAAGGATTTTGCACAGACAAAGTGCTAACAAAGGCTAAAAGCTTCCAGATTTGGCGCATGCTTTGGAGAAGGTTGATCTTCGTCGGCATAGTTGTTTTCACAGGTGTAACAGGAGCTCAGGTGTTGATTGAAAGGATTCATGCTCTCTTTATGTGCAAATTAAACACCAATTTTTGGGGCAGCAGGCTTGAAAAGTGCAGATTTTTATAATTTAAATTCACTATTCATGCTCCGGTGGCCATTTTTGTCTGAATAAATTGCAGGAACTCATTACAGGTGCTTTATAAAAGAAAAGGAGTATTTATCAATGTCCAATACATTGCAAATATCCTCCGAATCTGAAGAATTGTCCAGATCTGCACCAGTATTGAAGAAATCCGGCCAAATTAGAAGAAAAAGAATTATTCAGACAAAGATTGATAAAGCCATGGCAAAAGGAGATGAAAAAGAGAGCACGATGGATTCATGCATTGCTTCTAAACTTTCAGACATAGGAGACACGGATCTAGGCCCAGAACCTCTTTCTGATTTGATTGACAGATCCAGAGCTGGAAAGACTTCACTCATGCGTGCGGTCAAAAGTAGTGGAATTATTCGAGCTGCAGCTTTCCCATGTACAGCCCAATTGCCAGAGTTTGTGATGGAGTGTGCTAGATCTTATCATCCTTCATCCAGATCAGTGCGTGATGTTGCGGGAAAGACAATAATTCGTTTGGATGCGGAATTCTTTGATTATTGTTTGAAGATTCCAGTACGAAAGGTGGTGACTTCTATTAGCATTCAGGATGCTGACAGTAGGTGGGAAAAGCATAGAGCTGATTGTGTGAGCATCATGAATAGCCGGTTCATGAAGAAGCCTAGATCCCCTTCCAAGTTCCCGAGAACTCTTCCACGATCCAATTTGGTGCAGGAGGCGGATGATATTGTCAAATTGCTATGCAGGTTGAATGGTGAAGCGAATGCCTACACTTTCCGGACATGGATGTATGCTTTCATCAGGACCATTGAAATCAACAAGGTTGATTCTATAATCGATTGGTCGAGAAATTATTAGCAAGCGACATCGGTGAGCAAGCTGCGGGCGTAAAGCGTACCTTGACTTCAAGATGACTTCATACTTGGTATATCTTTGCGGCTTCACAGGGTGTCTTTTCCAAATTTGGATAGATGTGGTATTCTTTCCAAGGATCCCATTTTCGAGTGCTACCCACTTCTTACTGCACTGCGTGCGAGAAGGACTTCAAAGTGATCAACGATGGTTTCTTCTACGATTTCATCTGCAGGTTAGACAAAGACTTGAAGACTCACAGGGTAAGCAAGGAAGCATGGGAAGCAGTGTCCAAGATTGGCAGTGTATTCATCCAGTTTGCAGATTTCACATACCTCAGGGTTACGAGCTTTTCAGGTGAACCAACAAAGATGCCAAGGTACCCGAGTGACAGATTGATTGCCATGGAGCTAAGCAGGCAACTTGTGGAGTTACACGACCTTCAGTCGAAGCGGCACAAGTCTACGGGCTTCTTCCCACTCACTGTGGGATATTACAGTTGCATCAGCATTCACAGAGCTCGAGGAATGGAAGCACAAGATGTTGTCCGAGTATGAGCAAGAGTTCTTCCCTGCACGGCTTAATTTCGATCCATTTGGAATAGCCAGGAAGACAATCTCCCAGGAGTACGCACATGTGCCTTCGTTAGAAGATTTCTGGATGAAGTGCAGAAGTGAGTACGAGGTCAGAAAGAAAGATTTCAGCAGGCTGTCGGCAAAGCAAGTATTTGACTTTGGACTAGCGCGGATACCTGCGGATCTTAAAGATGATGGGAACGTGGTACTTGACACTTACCATCAAATGGGAGGAGATAAAGCTCTACTGCAGGATAGCAATGGCGGCTGCAGCACAATAGAAGAAAGATCTGGAGCTGTGTTGGTGAGTACTTCGAGCTGGTTGTTAACGAAGGGATACTGCCTTGATGAAGTATTGATGAACCAAATCACGAGCAACCGGACAGGGAGATTCCCTCAAGCGAAAGCATGAAGGAGAGAGAAGCGAGAAGGTCGAGAAGTTGAAAGTACGCGAGAAGATCTCAAGAGAAAAGAAGACCACTTCTACGACCATAGCTTTGACTCGACTTCTCCGGTACCTAGTGGATCACCAACTATCGCACCACGGCGAGCGAGGATGCTTCCATGCCTTCATTAAAACCAGCAACGTTCATCTTTCTCTCCGTAGCCACTTGTTCGGACCCGTTCGAGAGGAGATGTTGAAGGCTGAGATGACGGAGTTCGAAAGAGCTTTGTCCTTGGATGTTTGAGAGGATGGCAGCCATGATCTTGTGGCACTTTCGATGGAGAGGATGCAGAGCGGGAAATGGTAGTGCACTCAAGAACTTCTCACTCTCCAGAAGTAATTTCTCGGAATGGTTAGCTTTGCGGTTGGTTCGGAAGCAAGAGTAGAGATGAACTTAGAGGAACATGACTTGCGGCTACTTGAGGATCGGCGGAAGAGACAGAAGGCCTAAAGTTGCTAAAGCAACTTCTAGGTTGATCATCGAGGATTCGGGAGAGAAGTTTCTTTGAGATATTAATCCCGGCGGAAGGAAAGGTAGAAGAGGAACTCACGGCGAGAAGATGTGACGGTGACAAAATACCACTCGGTCAAGCTACCTTTGAAGGATTGAAGCGAGGACACGAGGCGTTCTTTGGATGCTTTGTTCCTTAGGCTTGGCAGTGAAAAGGCGGAGAAAGAAGAGCTGCGAGAAGCAAAATATCTCAATTATGTGAGATCATAGCCAAGGTTGCTAAACCTTCCGTTCAGCCCATTTCAGCGCAGGTGAGTGATCATCTTATGCAGGAAATGGAAGATGCAAGCAATCAAGTAAAGGCTATTGACGAATGGAAGGATCTGATTATTCGTCAAGCTTCTGTACAACTTGGGGAAGTGCCGGCCCGCCTAAAGGTTATGAGCGATGCGAGAAAATCAACTAAAGCAAGCGATAGAAAGCATAGAAGGAATAAATACGATTTGAGAGAGTAACACGAGTATTTTGGCGAGATCAACAAGCTGGCTGTAGGGAGATGTATTGGTTGCGAGAACAAATTGTGCCGGATGGATCAGTCGAGAAGGGGAAGCAGCTAGAGTTTGTAGTATCTTTCCGTTTGGAGATCTGCAGAGTTTTGCTGAAGAGGATGCAGGCGCTTGAGAGTAGAACATCAGATTTGCCGGACAGTATTATTTCTTTCACTGAGGAAAGAGTGGATGGAGGTATTACTTCATACGTGCGGATTGTTTCTAACGAGGTGCATGATTCCCTGGAGGGTTCTCTTCTGATGGTGCAAAAGAGGATTGACAAAGCCACCAAGCCTTTCACGATGAACTCTATCAGTAGGCTGGTGACACTGCAGGCAGACATTGCGAGATTTGGGCCAAGTTTGGAAGAAGTGGAAGCATGCAGCAAAGTGTTGAATGAAGGATTGCTGCAATTCAGGACAGAAAAGGAAGCAGTAGCTAAAACAGATGGAAAGATGCTGAACTATATGTTCGACAAGTATATCAGATATCAGAACAAGAAGAAGATGTAGATGTTACAGCTGGCATGACTTCTTCTATTTCTTTCTTCTTCTACTTTCTATGTTCCCGGATGAAATTGTAAACTTCTAAGTTATTGGTTTTGCAACCATTACTTGAAGTCATGTGGAACCTTTCTATTAGTTAAGTGATACATGTGTCACTTAAGAAGAAGTTAGTTGAGGATGATTGCCAAATGTCATCTTTACTTGTTGTTCATACTTTAGTTCAGTTTGAGTCTTCTATTTGTACTTTCCCTCCTACATTCTATAAGTAGGAGAAGAACCTACGGGTTAATCATCGATCAGAATTTGTGAGAAGCAATCTTGTGTTCTAGACTTTGTGCTGAACCCCTGAGAGCCACTTGTTGCAGAGGAATACAAAGAAGCAGGTTTCCGGAGAACTTTGTGTCACGGCGTACTGTGTTTCTTGCTTTTAAATCTTAGATCTTTAAAGTAAACTTTGTGTTATTTTAGATGCGGATCTAGAACTACCTTTGCTTTAGAATTGCATGTGTGTTCAAATCTATTAAGTTTCTTCTATGTGTGCATGCAATTAGCTCTGCTGCGATATCTGCGATTGGGATGCACATCTTCCTTATTTCTTCTCTGTAATTCCTCTACTTCCTTCTTCTATAATTTTCCTTTCTTAAACAGCTGCTTACTTGCTGCAGAACTTCTTAGTTATGGTTCATGAACTAAGTTGTTAAAGTAAAACCCCTGATAGATAAAAACACATTTATATTGACAAATCTGACACGGGAGCCTCACCGGTTAAATGAGGGAGATTTATCTCATGACTGCCTAGGTTTGATGCTATGCAGAAAATCTAGCCAACGATTTTAGCGACTCATTTGAGAACAACTATCTTTGCAGATCAAAGCTTTTCTATTGAAGATCAGAGTGTTTTCCATACAAATCTCAACCTGGCTGAACGTCCATTCACCCGATCTGTGAAGGCGCAAGGAAAGACTGATCATTTCTTCCGACTGCAGGAGCAATTCAATTTCAATCATCCTCCTCAAGTTAGAAGCCGCAGATCTAGTCTTTCACCAGGAAGGAGAGTACACACCCATCCAGATCCGGATCGTATTCAGCATAATCCGGCGGCTGGAATTATCCATCAAGTCTATCAAGTCTACACAAGGAGGAGACGTGCTCAAGCTAACATGGCGCACCAAATTGTACCTGTTCCATGGGGAGCGGCTTTTGGACCTCTCAACTTGGCTCCACCTATGCACGAGCTGCCAAAGGGATCCAGAAAGAATTTTCCAAAATTCTTTGGAGATGGAAAGCAAAACCCGGATGATCATTTGGCAGCCTTCTTCATATCTTGTGGTGTGCTTGCAGTGGAGCATGAAGATGTCTCAGTCAGGCTATTCATTGAGACTCTACACGACTTGGCTGGAGAATGGTTCTATCGGTGGCTCACAGCACCGTAAGTAACCCAGGGCGACTATGCGTGAGCAATTTAAAGAAAAGATTCAAGCTGCGAGAGGGCCTTGCAAGCACGATGATCACCCAACCCGCCTTGATTGAAGAAAGAGCCAAACGAGAACATGCGGGACTTTATTGCAAAGTTCCAAAGGATTTTGTATAAAATCCCCACTTCTGCTGCATTGAGCGACGAAAATCAAAAGACGTTTTTTATAAACGCTCTATTGCCTGAAGTTGGATATCAGCTAAGAAGGGCAAGACTGCGAATTTCTTTGGGCGCACAAAATCTTTGCCGTGGAGGTTGAGGACGACTTGATCATGGCTGGAAAACTCAAACAACTATCTCACAAAGGTGATGGTGCTTCTTCTAGCACTTCCGATCCTTTGTTGCAGAGATTGGCTAATGACATGCTGCAGATCAAGAAGCAAATCTCTCAAGCAGGGAATGCACCCCCTTCAAGAATAGCTCCTACCCGGACCTTCGATGGTCAAAATCAAAATCAAAATCGAAAGCAGACTTTGCTTTTGCACCACGCGTTTGGCAATAGAAGCTGCTCGAGGAATAACTTGGAAACTAATGAAGAGGATCTCGACATTGATGAATCATTTGATGATGAAGACTTTATAGATCCCATTGGCGACTCAATATTGGTTACGGACTACGAATCGATGAGGGCTATTATGAATCTTTTGAAGATTCGATGGTCACACTGCGGTGTTTACAAGGTCTCAGACACGCCAAAATGCCGAAGCATCCACAAGCGGCCGGAAAGAGAGAGAAGATCCTGGCCCGGATGTTACTATCTTGAAAAGAGGTAGCATTCTTCCTTCTTCATTAGCGCCCAAGGAGAAATATTCAAATTCTTTCAATTCGCAGCAAAGAACCAACGCACATCCTGCTGAAGCAAGTCAAGCTTTTGACATAATTGATCACATCAAGAGAAATAAGGTCCAAATGTCAGAAGCTGAGTATTTGAGGGCATTTCCTGATCAGTTGAATAGATTGGTCAAATATGTGCAAAGCAATGGTTCTAGCCCAACGAACAATAATCCACGGGGTATCTTGTCAAGTCCAAAGATTACTCCACCTTCAAATAATGCTGCTGCAAGTTCTTCTCCTTCCACCCCTTCTCCTGCTACATCGGAAAGGATTGAGCCATTCTATGTGTCTTTGCTCATCAACGGACATAAGCTAAGCAATTGCATCTGGATTCTGGAGCTTCCGACAACGTCATGCCTGCCAAAGTTGCTGATGCCTTGGGTCTTACATTGACAAAAACCATTGGAAGATGTTATTCCATGGAAAGGCAAGTCCCTCTTGTGGGGCAAATCAAAGATGCGCAGGCAGTACTTGCTTCCTTCCCAGACAAAAGACTGAAAATGACTATCCTTGTAGCAGACATTCCAGTCTCTTATGGCATGCTTTTGAGTAGAAATTTTTGCAAGGAGCTGGGTGGAGAAGTGAAGATGGATTGGTCTTGTGCGCACATACCAATCAAAGGAGTAAATCAGAAGCTGGAACCTGAGAAGAAATCCAAGTACACAGTATCAAAATCTGAAGATCCTAGATCTCAGATCTTGTTTCAGGAATCGGATCACGGAGTCTATTACCTAGAAATGGATAAAGAAGAAATTCAACCGGTGATTCGAGAATCACATCAAATTGATAACAAGATTTGGACTCTGGAATTTGATGGTAGCTGCTGTTCATTTGGATCCGGCGGGCGTTGTTCTTATCTCTCCTGAAGGGAAAGTGCATGCGCACTCCTTCAAATTGATGTTCGAAAATACTAACAATACGGCTGAGTATGAAGCATTGTTGTTAGGCATGGAGCAGGCGAGAACAATGGGAATCAAATTATTACACGCAAGAGGAGATGCTGAGCTGATTGTAAAGCAGATAAGGGGCCTCTACCAAGTCAAAAAAGACAAACTGCGGCACTACAGAGATCGGGTCTACTCTGCTATCCTGGATTTTTCAGCTTTCTCGGTATCTTACATTCCGAGAGAACAAAATTCAAGAGCTGATTCGCTTGCAGTTACTGCAGCCTTGTTGAATCCGGATCAGCCCCCTGCATTCTTTAGACAGGGAGACTACAAGGTGGAAATGGTTTTTCGCCCAAAGGTTCCTGACAACGTCCAGCTGATGGCGAGGTTTTCAACGATGATACAGATTGCTGCATTTCTCCAACGAGAAAGATAACTTTGAAGAAATCTACTATGAGGAAGCAATTCACCTCTGGCGAGACCCTTTGTCGGAGAAATGGATGCTGACGTCTCAGGAGGTCAGGAGATTATCCAACTAAAGGGAAATAAAATTCCCAAAGGCTTGGTATCTCTTGAGGAAATGTTTGATAAGCATGATCAGATGCTTAAGAAAAATGAAGAAAATGAGGAAGGCTCTTCCTCCGACACACAATTACTAAATTTGGGAGCTAGCAATGATCCCAAATTAGTAAATCTGGGTAAGTGTTGTTCGGAAGCTGAAAAGGAAGCTTTCACTAAGCTTCTTAAGAAATACATGGATATTTTTGCCTGGTCCTATCAGGATCTAAAAACATATCAGCCTGCGGAAGTTCAACACTACATCCCACTTAAATCAGAACAGAAGCCTTTCAAGCAGAAGCTGCGGCGGCACAATCCTACCATTTCAGGAACCATCTTTGCAGAAATCCAGAAGTTGTTAGATGCAAAGATTATCTATCCCATACACCATTCGGAGTGGTTGGCCAACATAGTCCCTGTAAGAAAGAAAAGTGGTGAGATTAGGTTGTGCGTGGATTTCCGCAACCTTAATCAAGCTTCATTGAAGGATAACTACCCTATCCCCATCATGGATCACACTTTGCAGGTGGTCACTGGATCTGAGATGCTTTCCATGCTTGACGGCTTCTCAGGATACAATCAAGTCAAGGTGGCTGAGGAAGATCAATACAAAACGGCGTTCATCACACCTTGGGGAACCTTCGCATACCAGAAGATGCCGTTCGGCCTGATCAATGCTGGTGCTACATTTCAAAGAGCTATGGATCTAGCCTTTGCTCATCTCAAAGATATAAGCATAGTTGTGTACCTGGATGATTTGACAGTCTTTTCCAAAGATAGAAGCACACATATTTCAAACTTAGAAGAGGTCTTCATACAATGCCGCAAGCATGGTATTTCTTTGAATCCTAAGAAATCTATCTTTGCTGTAACCGAAGGAAAGCTGCTTGGGCACATTGTTTCCAAAGAAGGAACAAAGATAGATCCAGAGCGTGTCAAATCCATTCAGACATTACCTTTGCCCACATCCAAAAAAGGAGTTCACTCTTTCTTTGGAAAAGTGAATTTTCTCAGAAGATTCATTCCTGACTTTGCTGAGCTAACCCGTCATATTTCAAATATGATGAAGAAGACACAAGATTTTAAATGGAGCAGCGAAGGGAAGGAAGCTTTCGAGAAAATCAAAGAGGCCCTGTCTAAAGCTCCAGTCTTGGTTTCACCTGACTTCAGTAGAGAATTTATTCTTTATTGTTATTCTTCCGAACATACCATGTCAGCAATTCTTATGCAGAAGAATCAAGAGGATGCAGAAGCTCCTATTGCTTTCATGAGCACGCCCCTTAAAGCCTATGAGTTGAAATACACTCCAATGGAAAAGCACGCATATGCAGTAGTGAAGGCATGCAAGGCATTCAGGTATTATATTCTTTCCTCGCACACTGTGGTTTTGGTTCCAGATACTGCAGTTAAATCTATCCTTACTCAGCAAGAGTTAGGATTATTGAGAGGCTCATGGGTGACAAAAGTTCAAGAATATGACCTGGACATTAAACCAACAAAGCTAGTCGAGGAAGAGGTCTGTGTGAACTAATGACAGAAATAAAAGCATCGATGCACAAGCGAGATCGGATGGGGTAGATGAAGATTTACCTGCTGGTACTGTTTATAGATCTGGTAGAGGAGTGGTACAGTAACATTGCTTACTTTCTAACGTATGGAGAATGCCCAGATCAACTTTCCAGAAAAGAGAAACGAACAATCAAGCTTAAATCCAAAGATTTTGTTCTTTGGGATAATGGTTTGTACAAAAGGGGAATTGATGGTGTATTTCTCAGATGCGTGGATAAAGCTCAACAGGATCAGCTACTACAACAGTTTCATGACATGGCTTGCGGTGGTCATTTCTCAGCCCGAGTCACTGCACACAAGATCCTTAGAGCAAGGTATTACTGGCCCACCCTTTTTCAAGATACTGCAGAATGGGTAGCTAAGTGTCAAGCATGCCAACATTTTGTTGGGCGTGTGAAATTACTGCATTACCTCTAAAACCCATTGTGATTGAAGAACCTTTCAACAGTGGGGTATGGATTTTATTGGAATGCTTAACCCGGCTTCCAGCGCCGGTCATCATTACATTCTAACAGCTACTGATTATTTCAGTAAGTGGGTAGAAGCTATTCCTGTGAAGAATGCCACTTCCGCTGAAGTGTGTAATTTTATAAAAGAAAATATTATTGTCAGGTTTGGCGTACCCAGCAAAATTGTAGCAGACAACGCTCCGAATCTTTCTTCTGAGGAGTTAGTGGAATTCTGCTACACTTATGGGATTCAACTTGTTCATTCCTCAAACTACTATCCACAAGGGAATGGTCAAGCTGAATCTAGTAATAAGAACAGTAACTATCGTGCATGACTTAAGCTTGTGAGAAAATCAAAGGACTTGGCATAAAAAGTTGTTTGATGCATTATGGGCCGATAGGATCACACCAAAAAGGGCGATAGGCATGTCCCCATTTCAGCTGCTATATGGTAGAGATACAGAGCTGCCTCTCACCTTGGAATTGCCTGCCCTACGACTTTCTAAAGCCCTGGAGGATTCCACATTCACGGATGCTATAGATAAAAGAATCATGTACCTGACTGAACTGAGGGAAGTACAAACTCAAGTTGCAGATAGGTTGACAGAGCATCAGAGGAAGGTGAAAGTCATCTTCGATAAAAGAGCCAGGGAAAGAAAGTTTGAAGTTAATGACTGGGTCCTTTATGGGACAAAAGAAGAGAAACAAAAGGCATGCATGGAAAGTTCGATTCACTATGGAAAGGGCCTTTTGTGATCAAAAAGATCGCCGGAGCGGATAGCTTCATTCTTGCTCATCAGGATGGAGTTGAATTGCCGTTGCCTTTCAATGGGCAACACTTGAAGCTGTTCCGAACATGAGAAGCAGGGTAAAACCTGTATGTACATAAATAAAACTTTGTTTGTTTTCCTTGTTTTGTCTTGTTTTGGTGTTGTGTTGTGTTGTGTTTGTCTGCCTGACCCCGTGCCCAAAGGACAAGATACGAAACCAGAGATCGCTGGGATCTCATCTTTTCCCTTTTTCATTCTGACAAGAGAAAAAGATGTCCCAGACGGAGCCAACTGGTGTCACTCAGATTTCACCCTGAAATCTGTGACTACCCAATCCAAAAAAATTTCGTACTTTTAAAATAGTGGGTCATTTGTTGTTTTTATTGCCTGAAAGTTCTTGTATTGCGTCAAGATAATCCCAAAGAGCCATATTAGCCCTTTTCGCCAAATACCCAGATGCCCAAAATTGTTTTATTCTGTCGTCGGGATTTTCTGTGCAGGAAATTTGTATTTAATTATTTTGAGCCCTGTATGAGGCTATTTGCGCTCCGTTTCAACTCTGTTATAAGCGAATATGTTATTATTCCTATATACCAGAAGGATTTTAACTTATTTTAAGTTTTGGGCTTTATTTGTAACTTTTGGCAATTTTTCGTGTTTTTGTGGTGTCGTTCATTTTACGTAAAATTTCTCTGGAACAACTCCTTCGCCGGGTAAGCCCGATTTTTGGCCTGGAGCAGCTGGAAAACATACACGCACATTTTGCCCGGAGGAAGTCATCATCGGAGGTCTGGATCACTGGGAAAAAGCGAAGTCGTGCACAGAAAAGCCCCTGCGGGGATGGGCGCCTTTTTGGAAAACAAAGGATTTAAGCTGCGATGGGAAAAATATAAGCCGCAGGCAGGATGGGAATTATATGCCTGCCTGGCAGGGTACTTTTTCCCGTGTTATAAAAGTCACTTAAGCTGCAGTGGGAAAAATAGAGGTTGCAGGCAGGTGGGAATTTATTGCCTGCCTTGCAGGGTAAAAATTCCCATGATATAATAAAAGGAAAGTGACTTAAGTGAAATCATGGGATTTTAGTGCCTGCCTTGCAGGGTAAAGAATCCCATTGCAAAAGTCAAATCACTTAAGTGGATCATGGGATTTTGGTGCCTGCCTGGCAGGGTAAAGAATCCCATTATGAAAAAATTCTTAAAAATAGAATTACATGTGCAAAAAAGTGCGCCCCCTTTGGTGATGGATTAAAGTGATTAAATTGATTATTTTTAATAATCTTTCTCCTTGGAAAAAGTGCGCCCAAGCTTGAGGAGGTCAAAAAGTCAAAGGAAGAATAAAAGAAAGGAATTAAATTAATTAAATTTAATTTATTTAGTGGCTGCCCCTCTCCTTGGAAAAAGTGCGCCCCATTTAGGAGTTATTTAATGATTTTAAATGCATTAAATCATTAAATTAATTTCTATTTTCAGTGGCTATGGTCAAAGCACCTTTGTGAGGCTAAAGTTAAGTCTTTGTGTGAAGGATTAAATTGGATTAATTTAATTTATTGGATGGCTGTCCTTAAACATGCAATTTTTAAAAGAGAAAAGCATGATTTTTAATTAATTAATTGCCTTTAATTGTTAGGGCAATTATTAATTATAGAATTGTGAAGGTTATATAAGCATGGGCAGCCATATGGATGAATTATTCAACACGGGTAAAGAATTGCAGCTAGGAGAAAAAGTGCCCCCATTAGAGGAAGGATTTTACTGCAGACAAAGTGCTAACAAAGGCTAAAAGCTTCAGATTTGGCGCATGCTTTGGAGAAGGTTGATCTTCGTCGGCATAGTTGTTTTCACGGAGTGTAACGAGAGCTCGGTGTTGATTGGAAGGATTCATGCTCTCTTTATGTGCAAATTAAACACCAATTTTTGGGGCAGCAGGCTTGAAAAGTGCAGATTTTTATAATTTAAATTCACTATTCATGCTCCGGTGGCCATTTTTGTCTGAATAAATTGCAGGAACTCATTACAGGTGCTTTATAAAAGAAAAGGAGTATTTATCAATGTCGATACATTGCAAATATCCTCCGAATCTGAAGAATTGTCCAGATCTGCACCAGTATTGAAGAAATCCGGCCAAATTAGAAGAAAAAGAATTATTCAGACAAAGATTGATAAAGCCATGGCAAAAGGAGATGAAAAAGAGAGCACGATGGATTCATGCATTGCTTCTAAACTTTCAGACATAGGAGACACGGATCTAGGCCCAGAACCTCTTTCTGATTTGATTGATAGATCCAGAGCTGGAAAGACTTCACTCATGCGTGCGGTCAAAAGTAGTGGAATTATTCGAGTGCGGCTTTCCATGTATGCCCAATTGCCAGAGTTTGTGATGGAGTGTGCTAGATCCTATCATCCTTCATCTAGATCAGTGCGTGATGTTGCGGGAAAGACAATAATTCGTTTGGATGCAGAATTCTTCGATTATTGTTTGAAGATTCCAGTACGAAAGGTGGTGACTTCTATTAGCATTCGGGATCTTGTGATGTAGGTGGGAAAAGCATAGAGTGTTTGTGTGAGCATCATGAATAGCGGTTCATGAAGAAGCCTAGATCCCCTTCCAAGTTCCCGAGAACTCTTCCACGATCCAATTTGGTGCAGGAGGCGGATGATATTGTCAAATTGCTATGCAGGTTGAATGGTGAAGCGAATGCCTACACTTTCCGGACATGGATGTATGCTTTCATCAGGACCATTGAAATCAACAAGGTTGATTCTATAATCGATTGGTCGTCGAAATTATTAGCGGCTGACATCGGTGAGCAAGCTGCGGGCGTAAAGCGTACCTTCAACTTCAAGATGACTTCATACTTGGTATATCTTTGCTGACTTCACGAGGTGTCTTTTCCAATTTGGATAGATGTGGTATTCTTTCCAAGGATCCCATTTTTGAGTGCTACCAGCCTTGACTTCACACTGCGTGCGAGAAGGACTTCAAAGTGATCAACGATGGTTTCTTCTACGATTTCATCTGCAGGTTAGACAAAGACTTGAAGACTCACAGGGTAAGCAAGGAAGCATGGGAAGCAGTGTCCAAGATTGGCAGTGTATTCATCCAGTTTGCAGATTTCACATACATCAGGGTTACGAGCTTTTCAGGTGAACCAACAAAGATGCCAAGGTACCCGAGTGACAGATTGATTGCCATGGAGCTGAGCAGGCAACTTGTGGAGTTACACGACCTTCAGTCGAAGCGGCACAAGTCTACGGGCTTCTTCCCACCACTTTGTGGGATATTACGGTTGCATCGGCATTCACAGAGCTCGAGGAATGGAAGCACTGATGTTGTCGAGTATGAGCAAGAGTTCTTCCTGCGGCTTAATTTCGATCCATTTGGAATAGCCAGGAAGACAATCTCCCAGGAGTACGCACATGTGCCTTCGTTAGAAGATTTCTGGATGAAGTGCAGAAGTGAGTACGAGGTCAGAAAGAAAGATTTCAGCAGGCTGTCGGCAAAGCAAGTATTTGACTTTGGACTAGCGCGGATACCTGCGGATCTTAAAGATGATGGGAACGTGGTACTTGACACTTACCATCAAATGGGAGGAGATAAAGCTCTACTGCAGGATAGCAATGGCGGCTGCAGCACAATAGAAGAAAGATCTGGAGCTGTGTTGGTGAGTACTTCGAGCTGGTTGTTAACGAAGGGATACTGCCTTGATGAAGTATTGATGAACCAAATCACAGGCAACTTCGGCACAGGAGATTCCCTCAAGCGAAAGCATGAAGGAGAGAGCAGCAGAAGGTCCGAGAAGTTGAAAGTACGCAGAAGATCTCAAGAGAAAGAGAAGACCACTTCTACGACCATAGCTTTGACTCCGACTTCTCCAGTACCTAGTGGATCACCAACTATTGCACCACAGCAGCAGGATGCTTCCATGCCTTCATTAAAACCAGCAACGTTCATCTTCTCTCCGCAGCCACTTCGTTCAGCACCCGTTCCAGAGGAGATGTTGAAGCTGCAGATGACGGAGTTCGAAAGAGCTTTGTCCTTGGATGTTTCAGAGGATGGCAGCCATGATACTGTGGCACTTTCTGATGGAGAGGATGCAGAGCGGGAAATGGTAGTGCACTCAGCGACTTCTCACTCTCCGAGAAGTAATTTCTCGGAATGGTTAGCTTTGCAGTTGGTTCCGGAAGCAAGAGTAGAGATGAACTTAGAGGAACATGACTTGCAGCTACTTCAGGATCTGAGCAGAAGAGACAGAAGGCCTAAAGTTGCTAAAGCAACTTCTAGGTTGATCATCGAGGATTCGGGAGAGAAGTTTGCTGAGATATTAATCCCGGCGGAAGGAAAGGTAGAAGAGGAACTCACGGCAGAAGATGTGACGGTGACCAAAATACCACTCGGTCAAGCTACCACTGAAGGATTGAAGCAGGACACGCAGACGTTGCTGGATGCTTTGTTCCTTAGGCTTGACAGTGAAAAGGCGGAGAAAGAAGAGCTGCAGAAGCAAATATCTCAATTATGTGAGATCATAGCCAAGGTTGCTAAACCTTCCGTTCAGCCCATTTCAGCGCAGGTGAGTGATCATCTTATGCAGGAAATGGAAGATGCAAGCAATCAAGTAAAGGCTATTGACGAATGGAAGGATCTGATTATTCGTCAAGCTTCTGTGCAACTTGGGGAAGTGCCAGCCCGCCTAAAGGTTATGAACGATGCAGAAAATCAACTAAAGCAACTGATAGAAAGCATAGAAGGAATAAATACAGTTGCAGAGAGTAACCTGAGTATTTTGGCCGAGATCAACAAGCTGCCGGGAGATGTATTGGTTGCAGAACAAATTGTGCCGGATGGATCAGTCGAGAAGGGGAAGCAGCTAGAGTTTGCAGTATCTTTCCGTTTGGAGATCTGCAGAGTTTTGCTGAAGAGGATGCAGGCGCTTGAGAGTAGAACATCAGATTTGCCGGACAGTATTATTTCTTTCACTGAGGAAAGAGTGGATGGAGGTATTACTTCATACGTGCGGATTGTTTCTAACGAGGTGCATGATTCCCTGGAGGGTTCTCTTCTGATGGTGCAAAAGAGGATTGACAAAGCCACCAAGCCTTTCACGATGAACTCTATCAGTAGGCTGGTGACACTGCAGGCAGACATTGCGAGATTTGGGCCAAGTTTGGAAGAAGTGGAAGCATGCAGCAAAGTGTTGAATGAAGGATTGCTGCAATTCAGGACAGAAAAGGAAGCCATAGCTAAAAACAGATGGAAAGATGCTGAACTATATGTTCGACAAGTATATCAGATATCAGAACAAGAAGAAGATGTAGATGTTACAGCTGGCATGACTTCTTCTATTTCTTTCTTCTTCTACTTTCTATGTTCCCGGATGAAATTGTAAACTTCTAAGTTATTGGTTTTGCAACCATTACTTGAAGTCATGTGGAACCTTTCTATTAGTTAAGTGATACATGTGTCACTTAAGAAGAAGTTAGTTGAGGATGATTGCCAAATGTCATCTTTACTTGTTGTTCATACTTTAGTTCAGTTTGAGTCTTCTATTTGTACTTTCCCTCCTACATTCTATAAGTAGGAGAAGAACCTACGGGTTAATGATCGATCAGAATTTGTGAGAAGCAATCTTGTGTTCTAGACTTTGTGCTGAACCCCTGAGAGCCACTTGTTGCAGAGGAATACAAAGAAGCAGGTTTCCGGAGAACTTTGTGTCACGGCGTACTGTGTTTCTTGCTTTTAAATCTTAGATCTTTAAAGTAAACTTTGTGTTATTTTAGATCTGGATCTAGAACTACCTTTGCTTTAGAATTCTGTGTGTTCAAATCTATTAAGTTTCTTCTATGTGCATGCAATTAGCTCTGATATCTACTGATTGGGATGCACATCTTCCTTACTTCTTCTCTGTAATTCCTCTACTTCCTTCTTCTATAATTTTCCTTTCTTAAACAGCTGCTTACTTGCTGCAGAACTTCTTAGTTATGGTTCATGAACTAAGTTGTTAAAGTAAAACCCCTGATAGATAAAAACACATTTATATTGACAAATCTGACACGGGAGCCTCACCGGTTAAATGAGGGAGATTTATCTCATGACTGCCTAGGTTTGATGCAATCTAGCCAACACACTCAAAAGGAATAATTCTATTTTTAGTAATTTGTAATCTAATCCATATTGAAAATATTAAGTGTGATAACTATAGATATCAATTTTGAATCCTTCGTGCAATCCTCCAAATTCAGAACTCATAAAATTGTAAAACTTAAAAATTGGGAAAATTGGCTAAAAATAGAAACTGAGGGTGAGGTGTGACTTACTAAAAATAGTATCGTGATCACATCCAAATTTCACACATGCATCCATCCCCCAATTTCCTCACTATCTCTATCCATCATGAAGATCAAGTGCACCATATTTGATCCAATTTCCACTCTAGCCATGAGTACTTGAATGTAGGAGACAATGATGTGGCACACTTGGACTGGATGATTTGAAGACCAGAATGTTGAAGGAACCAAGAGGACTTGTTGAGGATAATTTATTCACTATATGACTCTTCAAATTAGGATAGCATCCACTTTCGTGTAATGCACCGAGCTAGTCATAGCTTGTGTGAGGCACTATGATCTTGCAATGAGGACTATCTCTACCAAAGACAACTATCTACTTGCAGTTCTCACTCCAAAAGGAATATCACAATGCCTAAAAATTCCCACCTAGAGTAACATGGTCATCATCACATAGGATTTTACATCCTAGGAATGTTCAAATATTTGTTCCTACCTTCAAGGAATTGCAATTGGCTCATAGCTCAAGCAGGGGAGAAAACCTTCTTGGATGCCCAAGACATTGTCACGAGTGAATTCCATGAGGCATATTCTTATGAAATTGTTCTTCCGAAAAGAGTGATGGATTAATAACATACGAGGGATTTATATAAATGGATGGCATAATTCTTGTTGGTGGTCATCGAAGGATATCAAATGATTAATTGGGGTCAAATCATCAGCGATAACATTCACGGGAAACTGGAGTAGTTTTTCATCACTAAGAGGTTCAATATGACCTCTTACTTGGTTTATGCCCTCACATACATAAGTCCCTTCCATGTTCTCTTTATTACACAAAATTTCTATCAGAACTCCCTTGCATTTTAAAAGTATCAATAACTCACTTTCAAGGAGAGAAACTCACATTTCACAATGGTGAATGATGCATTCACTGTGTACCTCATCAGGTTGCTCAAAGGAGACCTAGAACGAATAATTTCACCTCAAGCAGTGGAATTGATCACAAGGTATGGAGGCTTCTTCACACAATTTTCCACATTCACCTACCTCAGGGTAAGTGGATTTGACCATGCTCCTATTATGTTTCGAGGTACCCAAGCCATAAGATTATTATGATTGAGTTGAGTAGGTAAATAGCTCAAGTTCATATCAAATGCAAGGTTTTGAAGAAGAAGGATGTCTCCTTTCCCATCTCCTTGGGAATTTATTCATGTAAGAATGTGGTGATGCTTCAAACATTGAGACCTCAATTATTTCCTTCAACATGCACTCCTATGTGCTAGGGCTAACTTTGATATTAGAACAGACCATGAATCCTTTGTGTTACCCATCTTGCACCACATTCCTCAGAGTGAAGACTTTTGGGTTAATTGTGTTGATGATTAGGAAGTCAAGAAAAAAGAGTACATGAGGATTTCGAGTTAAACAAATGACATCTTTCTCGATTTGATAGGTTTGTTCAGAGTGTTCTTGATGATGATTTAGAGATTTTTGATCCCGAGTACAAACCAAAGTGCATTCTTCACCACCTTTTCCCATCTCATGGCATATCATTGAGTCCAGAGACATCTAAGAGATATCAATGCACATAATCCAAAGATCCAAATAGTGGTACAAAAAGAGGACAACCTACATGGAAAAAGGTACATTGGTTACCTTTCATAGGAAATCTTGTCTCTCTCGTATCTCACGATGCATCTAATGAAGGCGCAGCTCATCTCAATCTAGAAAGAGGAAACTTGTAGAGGTTGAAGAAACATCTCCCTCAGTGGAGGTGTACAAGAGATCCAAATTCTAAGGAGAACCTATTAAGCAACTTGAACCAGGTGAGATATATATTTCACAGTCCCCTAAGCAATCAATGGATCTAATTTTCCCTACAGAGGTGGTTGAACCAGCCCATCCTAGTTATGTTTTGGTTTCCTACCAAGCACATGAGGTTTCTAATCTCCTTTTTTCTCCTTTTGATCCCTTTTCATGGATTGATGATTCACTTAGAGAGGATTCAAGAATAGTGAAACAAGAAGAGGCACCCAACTTTGGGGCATCTCAAAGTATATCAAGAATAAGAGAAGTAGGAAATCATGAGACAACCTCAAGGTTCTTAATTGAGGCTTATGGAGCTAAGTTTTTTGAGGTTGCACATCCAAAGGTCATTGAGCTGTGCAAGAAATTATAACCAATGACTATGAAATGACAAGAGTATCTTTGGGGAAAGTCACTCATGAGGTATATTCTCACTTGTTCAAGGAATTCATCTTAGATCCTTGCATGGAATGAGGAGTACAAGTGAACCATTGATCAATTGGATGATCATGTGAGGACTTTATCTTCATATGTGAAATATTTTCTTGAACCTAATTCATCATCCTTGCCTCGATTGAAGCAGTTTCTCCCATTTGTAGCTTCGATCCTCACTCCCTCAAGCTCAAACATTGACAATGTAAAGAAGGGCATGTGACCAATGGATAAGCATGATCATGGGAAAATGGAATTTTATGTTCCCGAGATTATCTCTTTGTTCATGTTCACCTTTGCCACGAGTTGAAAATCAAGAAAACTAGAGTTGAGATCAAGAAAGAGAAGGTCCTTTGCGAAAATAATATCCCATTGGTGAGAGAGATGAATAGTTTTGATTCACATGCCTTGGTAAGCTTCAGTGTGTTTTCATCCACCTCAAAGAACTTGTCTCCCATTTGGTCTCGTACCATAACCTAGATTTGTGATGCTCTAAAAGATGTCATTGCTGATTTGGAATCCCGTAAAGAAGATGTATTAATAATTCTAGAAGAGCTTGGTGCAAGAATACATGATCTGGTACTAATTTGCTCGATGATAATACTTATTCAAAGGATCTTCATAATTCAGTTCAATAATTGGTTTAAGAAAAGGTTGGTGACCCAATTTCCATTAGTGGTGACACTCTAGAATCCCTTGTGGAGATTAGATGTGTCATATCTAATATTGCAAGGAATTATGAAAAATGGTTCAATCAATGTATAAATATCGATGTCATGATTGATACTTTGTTTAACACATTGGAGCATGTGAACATCCCGAAAGCTAAGAAAGTTTCATTTGCAATTGTCAAATTCAACAAGATGGTCAAAGGTCAAAGCCTCATCATTAGAGATCTTCCATGGAATCTTACAGGAGTTGATTCTTCATAACAAGAGGATTCTTCATCAAAAAATTAGTCAACTCATGTATCCTTCTACCTCTTTATCCCTCTTCCTTCTCTCCCCTTTCTAATTCTTCATTGTGTATAATCATGAAATTTTGTCTTTTTCACTTAAGTGAATTTCTAATATTGCATTGTAAAAGTCCCTTTTGATTTATAAAAAGGGGACTTATTTTCTCACTTCCTAGGAATATGGAAATTCACAAGTGGAATAGGAACATGAAGATTCATGTGGGGTTTGATGAAGAGTTACATTATAAATATATATATATATATATATGGGTGACCTCCTCACTTCAAAGGGATGGTTATTGTTGTTTTATAGCTCTCATCTTCTCTCTAGAAGCAAGATATTTGATTTCTTCCATTTTCTAGTCTAAATCATTCATATCCATCTCAACTATACTCCATGAGCATGTACTTATTTAATATAATACAATGATACTTTTTTGTTTTTATTTTATTGTTTCATGTTTTATGTGAATGGTGTCTTCTCATGTAAATTATGGTTATATTCTAGTTTTGAGGCAATGAAATCTTTTGTGATATTTATTGTGCAAAACCCTCCTTTCTCTTATTTTCACACCTTTCTCCCTAAATATTTTATTCCCTTGTAGTATCTTCAACCACTTTTCCATGAGTGTAGGGAAGTACCCCTGTGTGATCCCAGTCAAAATACCACCCCGTTGTTAGGATAATGTAAATATTTTATGTTTTCAATAAATGGAGCTGCCCCATTCAAGAAGAAGGACTTAGTCCCACACACTCTTGGTGAGGATTCCTTAATTTTACCACCTAAATAATTATTTCACCAACATGCATCAATTGAAGAGACAAAATTGGAAAGGAAACTATCCATGATTGCATCAAAGTCATCAACTTTAATAACTTGAATGCAAATTGAAGGATTGGTTTCTTGTAAATCATTATGGTTGGTGGATTCCTTAGGAAGCACTGGATCATTTATCATAGAATAATAATCTTCTTCTCTCATATCCATTATTTTTCCAAAGGGTTGTGCCTCAATCCAAAATGAATTTATGAATGGAGGTTAAAATCTCATGTTTTATTCATTATCCTCCAAGGTGCTGAGTTGACTCTCTTCTAAAGGCTCAAGGACATGGAAGTCATGAGAAAACATAGGTATATTTCAAGAACAAACACCTCAAAATATGGAGAGTCATCAAAATCTACTTCAAAAGAATGAATATCTCCTCATTCACCTTATGGAGTGCTTCAAGCTGCTCATACCTTTTTTTCATAGCCTTAACATAATTCAAAATCTCAAGATTGGTTTGGGAATCAAAATTAGCTTCCACAACACTCACAATTATTTGCACGAACTCTCTTTTCAATGTTGTCATTTCTTCATCGTCATATACAAGAAAATCATCCAAAGGAAGAGAGACAAAAGATAGGGATTTGATTTTCTCAATTAAATGCATGAAATTAAAAACATTACCTTCAGGAAATTCTTCCTCTTCATGTTTTTCATATAATTTTTTATCTCCTTTGCATATTTCTCATCGAGCCCTTAGATTCATCATCATCAATAGGTGCAATTCCCATCCTCTTTCCTCTAACAGTGGTCCTCTTTAATTAAAGCCATAAGGATTTGATGGTAGGATCTTTGTAAGAAGTAATTTTATCTATTCTAAATGTTCTTTACATAACTTTTGTAGAAATGTTACTAACCTTCTTTCCCTTTGTTGATTGCATATTTTTGTTTGGAGCAAGAGAATTATTCTTCATGCCAAAATATTTGCATTTGTGTGAGCTGGTCCAGAATTATGGCTAATAAAAAATCTTGATTTCTTGGTGGTCATCTTCTTCTTCATTATTTTTTTACTTATCAGTGTTGAACACCAATCTTGAAACTTCATCATTTTGATGTAGGAAATGAACATGAAATGGATTTGTTCCTTAATATATTCACCTTAAAAATATGATTTTCACTTTGAAACTTGATGTTTTCTTCTTCTTTTTTGTAATATTTTTTTTTGTGTTTTCTAGAGATCTTTAAGGGTTCTTGAGGGAAAATATCTCCCTGGCAGAGTCACCAAAAAATAGTTGGCAAAATAATTTTTAGCTAGTCGAATTGTTGGTTTTTTCCAATGATCATGGGGCTAATCCTCCCTGTGTATAGGGAGGATCCCATTATTGAATGTAAAATAACCTAAATTTTAGGGGTGGACAATAGGCTAGGTATCTCACAGAACACCCCTAAACATGTGGAAAATGATTTTACAAGGTACAAGGGATGAATTTTCAGCGAAGAAATGTAAAGGGTAGTTAGGGAAATAAGGAGAGAGAGGGTTCCCATTGTGAATAGGATTATAGATTTCACATACAATAACCAGAGTAGGTCCACATTTAATTATAAGAATACAACAATGAAAATAGTGATGAGACCAAAACTCATAGACACATAATTCCATTGACTCATTTATCAAAGGCGTATACACCTTTCTTGGTTTTACAAGATTATCATGTATGCAAAGTTGGAAAGAGAGAGTAGAGGAATATAAGACAAGAAATATAAGAATTGTAACTTTTATTGCTTGATGTAGAAGTGGTAATCTCAACAACATGCATTCAATCAAAAATTGCTAACCCCTTGGAATGGATAATTTGTTTTAATTTATATAATTATAAACATGTCTCTTAAATCTACCCCTCGCATGACTTCTCACCTATCTTCATCACTTGTGACCTTTCGCATTCCTAGGAGGTGATTTTTTTCTTATTGATGAAAAAAGACTCTTACAATGTTTAATTGAGGGTCACTTGTGATTAGGATGAAATAACAAAAAAATAATTTCGTAATGAGAAATTAGAATATGGAGAGAGAGAGAGAGAGAGGATAGAAAGAGAAGGGGTTGACTAATGTTATGAAGATGAAGACGTTGTTGATGAAGAACTAACCACTCATGATCCCTGAGGGAGAGTTCTTGTAATGATATTGTGTCCTTTGAATTCCATATTGAACCAAGATGTTGTAGGTGCCACCTTATCTACTTCTATAATGCAAATGTAGCTCAATACTTTGATCCATGTCCTGAAACATTGTTGATATCCTTGCTCTGAATAGACCATACTTTGTGATATCTTGTGATTTCAGAAATAGAGCCTCTAATGTTGGTAAGGGACTCTAAGGTATATTCATTGAAGGAAAGAGGATCACCTGCCTCTTTCTTGACCATCTCCTAGAAGGAAACAATGAGTTCTTCTAATGATGAATTCTCGGTGAGTGGAGGGAAATTAAGTGTTTGTACACAATTACATACCTCATTCAAGATCTCAAAATAATGATATCCACTAGATTCAAGTTCATATATGGCATCTTTTATCATACCATATCTAGCATCCATGGTATAAATCCGTACTAGGAAAATTTCTCACTGACTAATGTGAACACATTTTTACTCACGAGAGTATGAGATTTGAGGTAACTCATCTCATACACAAGTTGGAACACCTCATCCAAATAGATATTCTATTTTTAATCTCCTCTCTTGTCTTTACTTCTACAATAGTGGGAAGATCATACATGAGTAGAGAGAGAACCTCTAGGAGTAATGTATTTCATTACTTGGTGATTTTCTTAATCCATATCTCATTAGCCTTCCCTTGCAATCATATGCCCTTGCACCTTCTTGATAACTTCTAGGTCAAATTTACTTATTGGTGAAATTTCTTCCACAAAAAGAGGAGGTACTGAATTGGGATCTAAGAAAGGTTGAATGTAGGCACTAAGAGTTTTCACATGCTCTTCTAATTTCTCAATTTTTTGTTTATACTTTCCATTTTGAGAAAGTAGGAATCTAGAGGATTCCTTGAATAAATTAACATCACCCTTTTTTCAAGCTTGACTCAATGAGATGTGGGTCAACTCATAATCCACCTGAGTCATTTCCTTCATGGGTTTCACAAATTTTAGCCGTGCAATTTCTACATACTAGTCACTAGAAGTTCCATTGAAGATATGGGAAACCACATGTGCCTTCTTTCTTCACTTAGATATCAATATTTTTTATAGATTCAAGGTTAGCCATTGCAGCTTATTGTGTTGTTCTTGGTTCACTCGTGAGCAACTCTTGAATACGTGGGAATGGATCTTTTGGAGTATACACAATTTTATTCACAGGAGCACTTTCAAGAGACTGGTGATGGATCACACTTTTCTCATTATGGGAAAGTTACACCACTGAGGAATACATACTTGAATGTTAATGAAGTATGGGAGGTAATAATTAATTAGTCTTATATGCCTCACGTGGCTCTATGTGGTCTTCAATGAATCTCAACTTCTTACGAAGCCTCCTAGAATATGTAACCTTGGTGTTCCCTCTTTTCATTATCTTTCTTTTTGAAGGTCCATGTTCAATGGCCCTTCATTTCATTTAAATGATGTTTGATTTAAATGTTTCTTCCTTGGGGGAGAGACCACATTACCAAATATTTGACTGGGTTTTTAAGAACACTATTGTTAATAACATCATATGAAATTGGGATTATATCTCATTCTTGTATATAAGGCTCCCCTCATGAAGACCACCTATTTTATATTCTCAATTCTACAAGTACATTTGGATTGAAATCAGATTCAGGGATGCTCGTGTACCTTATTTTTCATATGTTTCCCATTGGAAAACATGATTCCTTGATTCTTCACATATGATGGCTTGAATACTTTGATGACTTGACTAGCTCACTTTGACTTGGTTTTTTGGAGAGATGACGATGGATTCAAGAAATAATGTTTCTTATTTCACTTATGAGCATGATAAAACCTTATTTCACTTCAAAATTCATTTCTTTGACCAAGATCTCACACTGAGTGGAAAGCATGCTTACAACATTATTTAATTTACTCTTCATGGAAACATACTTCTTTCTCCATATGGAAGGATTGACTCTCGAATGGAAATTGAGGAAGTGTCACTTATTTTTTCCCTCAAATTACACTGAGCTCATCACCAAGGATTGATTAAGTGTTTAGAAGAACTCTTAGAAGGTATGTATGTTGGTGAGCTTGAGAAGATTGCAAGTATTGCTCACAAAGATCTTGTCTCATCGATCCATCTTCTTATATCACGATTTACTTCTAAAAAATTGTGCTTTGAGAGTTTGAGGAGGGATTTATTTATTGTTTGAGCTAGAAAAAAACTTTATGAATATGTGATGATGGAAAAAATAAATGATATGAGTGAAAATGGAGCTAATAACAACTTTTTGCACGCACTTAATCCAAAACGTTTTATTTTGGGAGTGGAGTCAAGAGCTACTATTTTGGAAAATTTTGATTTTTTGAAAAAAAATTGGTTCACTGAATCTCCAAATGCACTTATAATAATTGCATTGATGATTATTTTCCATTTTTATAAATTTTCTATTTTGGGACAATTGTTTTTTAGAACCTACTATTTTTAGTAAGTTGCATGTTTTACCCTTTTTGTTGTCTTTCACTATTTATGGATGTTCTGAGTGATGGGAGATTGTTTTTGGGGGCTTACAATTTTTATCATATGAATATATAGAGAACTTGCTATTTTTATAAAGTGGGCTTACTATTTTTGGATTGCAATGAAAGCACCTTTCTTTGGATTTGGCTCTACATCGGGATTTTGTGCTCCAATTTTCACTATGTTTCTTCTGCTAAAAATCTTTTAAATTGAAAAAGAAAATTTTGGGGTAGGGTTTCAGATTTTTCCTATGAAAAATATAGGGAATAATCTTTTATACATCTACAATCATCTCAAAGGCTCCTAGGAGTAGAACAATATGTCAAAATCTCAATGGAAACTGGTTTCTGGTTAATGAGATATGAAGAAAAATTAGTTTTCAAATATATGGTCATATGGAATAATATTGGTATAATATGGTATATTATGATGTTTTTAGAGTTTTTTCAGCATCATCTACAAAGTGGATGATAAACCTGTGGTGAATAAATGACTTGAAAATAAGTTATCTTTCACTTTTATGCTACCTTTTGACTATGGTTTGACCCCAAGTTCAAAAATGAGTTTGTGTGGAGTTAAAACATATTTTATCATGGTGTAAAGGGACGAAGTGATAGTAGGGGTATCCAATTGTGCCTTAAAGTAATATGAGGACAAGTTTTAGCATGAGAGAGATGGTGAGTGAGATGGAAGAGCCAAATAAGCACCCTGCAAAATCCTAGAGAGGTCATGTGAGTGACCAGGAGTGGGGGCTTGGGCCTAGGCCCACTTTATTGTCCTCTCTATCCCCTTGGGAAAAAAAGGAAAAAGGGACACCAAAGTGTACCTTGGATTAATATTATGACACGTGGCATATTAGAAAATTAGCTAGGTATGGGAAACACTCACCTCTGACTCAACTCGGGTTGACTTAACTACACATGAGTGGTTGAATGGTTAAAAGGGTGTCATAGGGTGCATTTTTGGGTCCCCACCATACCTTTTGGTGTAAATTGAAGGTAGGGAAACCAAAATGCACCTTACCCCATTTAGAAATCCATTTTTTACACAGGGATACTTGAAATAGCCTCGAAAACATGAAATCTTCACCCCCAAAGATCCAAATGGAATTTTGAGATGAAATTTTATATGATTATGAATCCAAATACCATTATAAGACCAATGTAACATTTTTAAAACCTCAATTATACCTAAAAATCAAAACATCTCCTTTTTTATCAAGACAGCAAGGTGCATTTGTAAAGTTTTTAACTGTCTCAAGAATACACCAAACTTTGTATCAAATTTTATTCTTCCACCATGTATAGGATTCTTCCATATTTCCATTTCCTATTTTATTTACTTATAAATATTTAAGGAGCTCCTGGAATAATCCATAGAAGTCTAGGATCACATTTTCAGTACTCATTCCTTACACCTGAAAACCCGCTTTTGCACAGACTATCCCTAAACCATAAAATATTTCCTAAAATTTCCTAAACCACTTCCAACACATTAAAGGCTCTCCAATACCACCTCCATATGTTTATGATATTTTATAAACTTCCCAGAAGATGCACACATGCCTTGAAATGGCCAAAATTGGCCTTTCTAAGCCTATCAGAGAACTAGTCTTTTGTTGTATTTTGTTGAATGAAAGAATTGACCTTATCACATCACTTTGAACAATTGTACAAGATTATTCAGTGTGTTGGGAGTTCCTACAAGGTCAATATGATCATGAAATAGAAGGCAATGACCGAGAGAAGGATTTGGGAAGCATTTTGAAGCATGTTTTCACTTTTTGGCTTGGTTTTCATGGTTCAAGTTTTGAATTTTTGGGATAGTAATTTCACATGACAGCAAGGAGGATGATGCCATTCAACATTATATTTTGATTTTTGGAGAGGTTGGGTGTCGGACTGAAATAGGCACAACTTTTTGTGCTTCATGAAATTTTGATGTTCTCCGCCACCTTAATCTTGTCTTCCACATATTTCTATCATGTTTGGTGAACCTTTGGTGACCCACAACTTCATTTATGACTTTCACCTTGACCCACGAATGACCACTAAATTTGAAATTATTTTCATCACCTACGTCCTTCTCTTCTTATGTCATAGAATACATTGCATTCTATGGATTCTTCTATGTTTCACATCATTTTCTTTGCTTTGTAAACTATTTGTATTTTCCTTGTATTGTGAATTCTTTGTTGCATGGATTTCCAATTTACCTTATTTTACGGGTGACTATTATTTCATTCTACAAGTTCCTTTGTTATGCATCTTTCTAAATCTTACATGGCTTGTACCCCACGCTTAGCTTTATCATCTCTACACTCTACTCACTCTCTACCATTCTTATAGACCTTTTTCTTTTATCATGTGGCATATTTCCTCATGACTATGTTCCTTTTCAGTTGGTTAGGTAAAACCATAGAACACTAGGTTCCTAATTTTCACGGAATAATAATTTCCTTTGTTTTTGGATTTTTAAACAAAAATTTCCTAAGTCCTTTACTAAAATGAAGTTTTCCAAATAGTATGGGTGTTATTTTGGACAAAAATTTGGTGACTTTTAGGGAACATCGACTTCCGGATGGGTCAATTAATATCCTAGCATATCCATTGGGCATAGAGTCAACATACCACTTAGAAACTTTTGTGATATCAAGTTGTTCCTTTATCCATGATTCTTGAGTTTTACTTGTCACTCTATTCTATGGAACATTGTATTTCGACGTGGTCTCTCACTTTGATTCATGTCCTCTAACCTGAAGAATGTAAATAGAACCAAAACTTGTGAAACAAAACACTTATTCAAATGATCACAACAAGGATTGAGGAAAATTCATTCAATCGGTGATCTCCACATGAAAAAAGATGGACCCTCAAATAACAACAAGGAAATTAAAACAATAACTATCTACATGATGCAATGAAACAAACTTAATGACAAGGTTTAAAATAAATCCCATTGACTAGGATTTGAATTACCTCCTATCAAGCTTACACAACTCAAAAGATTTATCTTGCTTACAAGATATGATGATATATGGACCACTCTAAATTACATCAAACTTAGAGTGTTGCCCTAGTTTAGCTCTATTTGTGTCCCATTTCAAGACCAAATCTCTTATTTTGAAAGCTTGTTCTTTGACTTTCTTATCAAACCACTATTTGGTTGACCTTTGATGTTCTTCTAATTTTATCATGGTGGATTTCCTTAATTCTTCATGTTTGACCAATTCCTTCATTCCTATTGTTCTTTCATCTTTTCCTCCAATTCCAACTAACATGTTAGCTCTGGTAAAGCCAATCAAAGAGATAATGGAAGCATGAATTCTCTCTTATATACAAGGACAAAATGGGAGTTTCATATTTCTCTTTTATATGTGATTCTATCATCCCAAATAGCATTTTTATCTTTGTATGAAATTACTTATGATCCATCTAAGTCATTACCTTGGGGGTAATAATTAGAAGTATTCAAGTATATACCTTGTTTGAGGCACAACCAAAAATTTTGTAGCTTAAGAAGGCCTTGGCATTATCAGAAATGATAGTTTGGGGAATCCTAAACCTTGTTACAATATATTCTAGGAAATCAAGCATAACTGATTTAGTTGTTTCCTTGAGTTTCATAAGCGTCTATTGACCTGGTGAAGTAATCAATTATTTTTAGGACCCATTTATGACCCATGCTTAACACTTTGGATTGATCATGCCAATAAATTCAAGCCCCCATTAATTAAATGGTTCATCCGCCTAAATTGGATAAAGTGGGAGGGGTATCATCTTCTTTTTTTCTAGTGAAAATAGCACACTCCTTGTACTTTTCGACCCATTGATAAGTGTTATCACGAAAAAGTAACACCCTAGGATTTTCTTGTTACAGATCCCTACTTTTTGCTAACATGGGATGATCTCACAAGTGTGGGACCCGCACTTAACACTGGATTGATCATGCCAATAAATTCAAGTCCCCATTAATAAAATGGTTCATTTGTCTAAATTGGATAGAGTGGGAGGGGTATCATCTTCTTTTTCCTAGTGAAAATAGCACACTCCTTGTATTTTTGACCCATTGATAAGTGTTATCACGAAAAAGTAGCACCCTAGGATTTTCTTGCTCTGATTCCTACTTTGTACTAACATGGGAAGATCTAACAATTGTGGGACTCACAAGGTGAGTTCAACCTCTAGAGAAGGTTGGTTCCTTTACCTAATCCTAATGCTAAATTACTCTTATTGTTGGGAATGCAACTATCTAATCTTATTATGTAACGCCTTGATTTTTGTAAGTTATCATGGTAATTACCTTTCATGATGTTGTAACTGCAGAAATGAAGATAAATATGTTAAGACACATCTTTTGATCTTAGAGGAATGTGTTGCTGATCTGGACCCTTGTTTGTTGTAACTTGATACTTGGGACAGAAGTTATTATTGCTTGTGTGATTGCTAATGAGACAACAGACTTGTCGTATGCTTGATGAACTCTATTCGCTGATTGACAACACACCTTGAATCAATTCCATTGATCCAAGGTATGTTGTGGCCTTCTTATGATCGCTTTGTCGATTTACTTTTAAACCAGACTGAAGGTTGATATAAATGTTGCAGCACCTGATTTCAGGTATGAATATCTGGTACGTAGATGCCAATGAAAAAGGTTTGATTCTCGAACCACACACCATTGTAACGCTAGACAGCGTAAGACGATAAGGGCCTGGATGCAAGTGGCACAGGTATGTGGAACTTAGGACGAAATGTCCTGCTTAATGTTGAATATGACTGTCAGGCGGAAAGACTTGATATGGAAACTAGTTAATTAAATATTAGGGGATTAAACCCTAACCTACCCCTAAGTTTTATCTTATACCCTAACTACTATCCTATATGGATTTTAGATTTCATAAAGGAGAAAATAGATATAAATTCCATTAACCTATGAACTAGGCGAATGACCTAGATATGGACTATTAAAATCCTAAACTAATCCTAACCTAAGGAAGGGGACGCATAGACCCATGTGGATGGAAAGGATAAGGGGGGGAGGTAGGAAATTTAATGGGACAGTAAATGAAGTCCTTATATGTACAGCGCCAAGTTTGGCGGGAACAAAGAAAAGTTGGAGGCATCCAACTAGCTTAGAAACTAAATGGAATTTATATGCAAATTTGAAATTTGGAAACTCACCAACCCGAGTCGGCGGTGGCGTGAGGAATGAGGAAAGGCAGTGCATTCAATGCATTAATTATCTTGGTCTTAGCGACCAGCTCACCTTGGAAAGAGGATAGAGGAAAAAGGAAAATTGTTTGTTGTTGTGTGCATTTGGATTTTAGTTGCTCTGCATTTTGTTTCTCCATGGTTCTGTCGAACCAGCTGTGTTTTGATTATTATCTCTGTTCTTTGGAAAAACAAAGGCTATTCTTGAGCCTGTGGAAGTTAGTGACTGGTTGGAAAGCCTGGCCGAGGACGTCGTGGAGAGAAACAACTCCAGTGGGCACGGTTTTCTTCGAGCCACAAGAAAAATTAACAGGCATGTTAAGCCCTTCTCCTTAAACCGCTTGCTTTTGCTTAATAGTCTCATTAAAACAACCCTACTCTTATGATGGGGGTTTTGGTTATTTGATTTGGCTGTTATGTTGAGATGATTTTGAGTTGAGTCGTTTTCTTTTGCTGTACACGGCTTGAGCATTCTTTGCATAATGATTAAGTTGAATACATTGTCCTTGCTGTGTGGTTCGTTTTGGCAGTGTTGGGTATTCGCTTTATTACCATTTTGGGTTGTGCTAATAAATACATTAGCTAAATGAATATCACTTCTGAGTTCTGAGCATTCTTGTGAAAATGAAAAGATGAGATGATTTGTATGTCTGGTTGAACTGTCCTTAAAAGAATGAACACGACTTGGGTATTCTCGGGTGTTTGAAGAAAATGATTGTTCTTCTTATTGAAATCATTAATGAATTATGTTTTCTCTTTCTTTCTTGAAATCTGAAGGTAATGGGAAAGAGGATTTTATTGTGCATTTTGGATGTGGTTTGATCTTCTAGTCGAATTGTCATCATGAAAACGAACATGACTTAGTTTTTGTGCAAATGAATGAAACAAATGAGATTTGGCTTCTTTGTTGAGATTGTTTTAATCTTGTACCTTTCTTGCGCATCTATTACCCTATGCGCGTTTGCATTGATAAAGGCATTGTTATGTGAATATTGTATTTCTGCGTTCAGTGTGTGGAAACGTTTGGGAAAAACAAAGTTGTGGTGATATTAATAGACTATTATGTGAGTTATAATTCCTTGATGTTTTTTTATTGCATAAAACACGGGTTCCCTGGGACAGTAAGATTATTGTAGCATCTTACTTTGTTGTACTAATTTGATATGGTATTCTGCCTGCTGGTTCTTGGTATTCATATAGGACTGTTTGGAAGGAAGTTTTAATCTGACGAGGAACAGAAAATCAGTCTATATAATAGACTGAGTAGAGCATGCAAATTATATTGTGTCTTGCTGAACTCAAGGATATATATATTTATATATTTTTAAGGATTGTGGACCTTTCATCGTTTTCATTAAGAACAGAATATGAATGGAATTATTCTTTGTTGTTGGAAAGTGAAAACTCTCATTATTAGGATGAAAGTGTGACTAGTTGTAGTCGTTGTACACTCTTACATGTTATAAAGACGTGAATGTCTATAGAGTGAAATGTTTAAAAGGAAATAATTGCATTATAGGTCCTTTTGGTACTAATGTTTATAGACCAGTTGCAATGAACTCTGGTCAACTTTTTGGAAAGGTAATAGTAGTTTTCAATTACTGAATATACTACTCTGAATGAATTATACTATTGGAGTATGTCTGCTCTAAATAAGAGGTATTTGGATAGACAGTAAGAAGAGGTGATATGATCTTGCTCCCTTATATTCGATTATTGATTTTCGTTTATTTCTCTTTGGACTGTTATCATTGATTGATATCACGTTTGGATTAAAAACTTCTAGTACAGCTATGAGGAAAAGAAAGAGAGTGTGAATGGATAATTTGAATTAATGATCATTTTTCTCTCATACAGTTGGAAATCTATAATTGTTATGGAACGAATTTCGTACTGCTTGGGTTAAGCATTTGTATTTAATTGTTGTTTGCTTGTTCTCTTCAGCATTTGATTGCTTGAAATCAGATGAGTTGTATGAAGGAAGGGACAATAATTCGGTTTAGATTTTAGTTAAGATCTATCTTTTGAATTCACAACTATTGTAAGAGAATGGAATTGATAGCATTTATGTTAGAACAGCAGTTGCATAGTTGTGTTTTTAGTTCTTACAGATGTTTGTAATCTGGAACTGTTGAAGGAAATTACTTCTTGTAATAATTATTTGGGAAAGAGGGCAGTAATCCTTTTTGTCGATTAGGAGGGTTATTGGATGATTGAGTTGATATGTTGTTCATCCTTTTTGGTATTTAATTCTTGAATGATGTTCATATTAACGTTTCATAAAAGTAGGGTTCTTTTATTGAGACAGTTAATTAAAAGCACCTCATTTTAAAGACAAGTGCTTAATATGCTCAGTTCAATGAACTGACCCGTGCAAGTAATTTTGCAGATGAAACTTGAGTATAAATGAAGACATGGTTGTTTTCGATACTTCTTTGATTAACTGAAGATGGATTGTATTGATAGCTATTACTCCTCCATGAGGAAATGGGAAAGGAAGAAGTTACATTCTTCTATCTTTATGAGTTGTAATGTTGTTTGATATAAACAAAGTCCAGTCGTTTGGACTGGAAAATGTATAGATTGTAAATCTGATGGATAAATACAAGTAAAAGTGTGATATTTTCAATAACTGTATCAGTTTGATATTGTTGAATAATTTTGAGAATATAACATTATTCCTTGACTTGGAATTATTCAAATGTTAATGGATGAATTTAAAAGGAAATAACATCTATTCTTTACCTGAATGCAACTTTTATGTTGAAATGTGCAATTAGTTCATACTTGGGTTAAGATGAATTTTGAATTGACATTAAAAAGATTTAGATAAACACGAAATCCTAATTGGAAGGTATTCGGGATTAGTTTGAAAGCTAAGGGATATCAAATAACTTAGGGGCAGCCAAACCTTGTATTCGGACTCCGTTAATAGCCTCGAATGTTTAAATTCAGAAAATAAAGATATGGGAAATCATATCTATTGTTAACAGACCTTAACTAAGTAAGGTTAAGGAGGATAAATGAATAAATTCATTTAGAATTAGACCTCATTTAAATGACGTCTAATAAGATGGAATTCTGAATTTGTTTACAGTTGTGGAAAACTTGGTTAAGTTTAATAGGTTAAACTTATTAAGTTTATCGATAATGGACTGATTAGTCCAAAGATTAAGAAAGGAACCAAGAAGTGAATATGCAATCCCTTCGGTATGAAGGAGGAGATGCATATTAAGCTAGAAGACGGATTAAGTCTCTCTTAGCTACATACAACTGTAACAAGAACAAGGATAAAGGATCAGCATGGCTATTGAAAGTTGATCTTAAATACTAAGATTATAACCAAATCACAATTGAGCTGGATGTGTACCCTCGATGAGAGGATTCCGTAGGACATTGACATACGCAGCTACAATATGGTGTCTTCGTGAAGGCGGGGCCTTCATGACAACACAATGTTATAGCTGACATATTACAATGCCCTTCCGAATTAAATCATCAAGTTTACATAAGCTGGATAATAAGTTCTTGGCTGGGGATAGAAATGTGATCACGTATACGGAGTGACTCCGGAGGACTAAAGGTAACTAGACACATGGAGTCATCTAGGAATGACACCATATGTCTGCGTATCTTTAGTTACAATGAGTAACTTCCTATACTTTTTCATATTGCTAGTTGAGGTTAGAGTTTGACCTTAAATGGAAGGACTGGTAGAGACCAGGAAAGACCATTATAGATAACAGACAAAGTGAGGTGAAGGACGTATTCCATTGGTGTGTATCACATCTAGGAATATGATCATGCAAAGCATGTGAAAATATTTGGCCAAAGTATCGCAAGTGCTGGTTGCATTGTCCTAATCACCTAGTTTAAGATGCAGGATGTCAGATGAATATCAGTAATAGATATTTAGATAGGCTTCTTAAATGGATCACTTCGATAACCAGAAACGGTAAAAGAACCCTGTATATTCATTATACTATGCATGAATTAACATGAAGGATCGGTAAGTCGCCGAGTCATGAAATGAGAGATCGCTGAAACTCCGAGCCATAAAGTGGGAGGTCGGTAGTTCTTTGAGTCATTTACAGCAGCATATGGTATCTGTTATATGATTGAATGGCACTGAATGTGTGTTCCATATTGCAAATATGTGAACAGAGAACATTAGTTTTAAAAGGAAATTGTGTGATCCAAACTGCATTAATTAGACAGAGAACAATTATTAAAACTTGAACGTGTGTTTGAATTATATAATTCATAACAGGGAACGTTGTATATAAAAAAAAAATAAAAAAATTCCCTTGTTCTAGTATCTTAAAATGGGGATGTTACATATTCTAACAATCAAAGGGCCAGGGGAGAGAGAGATGCATGTAAATTGAAATCTTAGACTAATAGAGGTGATATCACCAAGAAAAAGGGTGAAAGCACTCTAATGAGGGAAAAGGGATAAGGAAAATGGAGAAGGGAGAGGTTAAACATGAGTGACACAGATCCAAAACAACATTTTACCTTCTATTCTCCGTGAGACATAACCAAATGAACCTACAAAGGATAAATACATGCACAAAATACAATAACAAGAATGGAGAGGCAAGGAAATGCAACAAAACACAAGTTAGGGTTGAGAAACACCAAAAACAAATATTTATTGCTTTCAAAGTATGCACAGACCATTACATGTGAAGAAGAAGGAACAAAAACACATTTCCAAGCTCAAATGGAGGTCTACAACTCACAGCTACTAAAGAAAATTTTTGACATAGTTTCCTTTACATTTTAGAACATCCTCCTCTAAAATGAGAGATTTTTTACATTATATATCAGAATGGGAGATAGGAAGGAGGGAAAAGAGATGGAACTCATATTATTTCCTTCAACCACTTATAAGATGCATTGAATACATGAAAATAGGCATGGGTACCATGTCAATGCCATTATCCTATGGTACTTTGCTTTTAAGAGAAGGAATGGGCACCATACCTCATCAATTTCGGTGGTTGAGCTACGTAGAACTATTCTTCTAATGTTGTTACTTTATTTCCACTTTTTACCCACCTAACTTCATCAAATTTAAGATACTTCATATCGAATCAACAACCAATTTTTTTTTTTGCGATGGCGAAATGGGGTGTGAATGCTTTAACTTAGGGTCATGTCAACCACTCTGAAAATTTGACAAGAGGCGGGAAAGGCGTTTCGGTTCCCTCTTTGTATTAGGCATATGGAAACCCACTTTTCGATGTAAACCAGATTTTGGTGGGTTGGAGAAGTCATTCTATGTGCACCTCGACAAGATGGCATAATGTCGATTCCCACCGAAAGCAATCAAGAATTTAAATTTTCAAATGAGGTGCATCGGACTAAGAGCCATAACTCTCGTTCTTCCTCCTTCCCGAAGCCCTCATTCCTCTTCGTATTTGAGATAATCATGTCCGACCTGCTCTATGAGCTCAAGGATCTGGGCTCCTTCAAACCACACCCTAGGAAGAAGGATTTCCTCTCGTTTATTCTTTAGAAAGAGACTCTTCTTCACACCACACACCTTTGAGAAATCCTAGGAGTGTCGAAATCAGCCTTAGAAAATTTTTCACCCTCCTTTTTAGACCAAGATGGTAAAGTGGAACTTGTGGCGGAGGAGGGTTGGATGGTCAAATCAATCTTTTCGAAGTAGAGTAGCCATCGCAAATTTGCGGGTAGGTGGCTTTCAATAGGTGAAATCACCTCGTGGTGCGAAGATCAATGGGGAAGGTCTGCAAGTCGATTTTTAGCCAAAGGATTTTTTTCGATCCTCTTCGCAATGAAGCTAATCAGGATGATATTCTAAACAATAAGGCTAATTTTTACTTACTTGGGGTCTCCTTCTCCACTCTTGGACCCCCAATTTTGATCTCTCAAGGTTGATGCCGAAGTTCACGAGTTTGGATTCACCTCTATACTCTTCCCATTGAATATTGGAACCCTAAAATATCGTCTAAAATTTACGGTAGTCTAGGTATAGTCGTTTAGATTGACTCGAGGACTTTAGAAGGATCCTCGCAGCCTTTACTAGGTGTTATCGACTAATTTTGACCGCACAAAATTAATTAAAAGAAAAAAGAAAAAATGAAAATTTTGAAATTTTTCAAAAGTGTTACCTTGCGTGATTTATCTCTCTCATCACGATCATCTCATTTTGTGATTTGACCGCACAAAATTAATTAAAAGAAAAAGAAAAAATGAAAATTTTGAAATTTTTCGGTCTTCATTTCGTCCATTTCGGGAAAGAACTTCTCCGCCTTGAACTTCTCCCGCTGTGTCTTAAAATGCATTAATAATTAATTAATTAATATTTAATTAATTTATCATCCTTTATTTGATAAAATCATTTTTTTATTAAATTTAGGGTTTTTAATTAAATAACTATTAATATAATAATTATTAAAAGTCATTCAACAAATTTTTTATTTTATTGTTGGGAAGTAAGCTTCTGCTTCCAATTGTCGGGAATGCCAAATTGGCTTCCCGGACCCGGATTTCCCCTTTCTTGGCAAATTTATTTTAATTTCCCACTTGTGGGATTTTTTCCACCAATTTCCAAATCAATGAATTGGCAAACGGGAAAAAAATCTCCCGATTTCCCACATGGGGAAATAAAATGGGGATTTCCAGCCAGCCTTGCCATTTGCCATTTCACTGGCAATTGGCAATTTATTTCCCCACTTCCCCTAGCAATTAATGCCACTACCGGGAAAGAGGGAAGTTGTTTTAATGGGACGAATTAATCCTCATAAAATCCTTCCGTCAAACTCATTGGAAGAAGTCATACGAAGCTTTCCAAAAGTAATATTTTATCACATCCCTCAATAACTTCCCCAAAGCTCTCCACACATTCTACCAAAGTTTCCACATAGTTTTCAGCAGAGGTGTGAAGAAGACAAGGAAGATTCAACGCTGGAGGAAGAAGTCAGAAAAATCCAAATAAAAGAAAGAGGCATTTGTTTTGTTTTAACAATTTCTCCACGCATTTTTAGAAGAAAATGGAAGTCAAATTACAGTTTAAAAACCCAAGGAGCTTCTCCATTCCCACGCATTGGGACAACATAAAGCCAAGAAACAGTAGTTAAAAGACATGAAGTAATCCACGCATTCATCAAGGAATAAGACAAAAACAATCTTCCAACACTCCACACCTAGGTAAAAAGCCAAAGAAAACAACAAATAGGAATTTAGTTTGATTTATTGAGCAAGTTTTGTCTTCATTGAAGCTCCACGCATTGGTCTTTGGAGAAAAGAAGAACCTTGGCAAACACTAAACTACACTCATTAAAATTTGTTTTTGTTTATTTTCTTTTGCTTGGAGGAGACCACGTGGGAGAAAGAAGAGGAAACATTCCAAAGGGGAGCAAGATCCATGTGCCAGGTTTGAAATATAAGTTTTCAAGCAAAGACAAAGCCAAAATAGAAATCCCACACAGGTTTTCTTTGGCAGCAAGTCAAAACAAAAATCAAAACAATTTCCACGCCTTTGAAAGAAGAAGTCAAAATAGTTGTTCAAAGTCCACACAACTATTAAAAAGGAAGAAGGAAATAGCAGGTTAAAGGAGAATTCAACGCCAATAAAGAGTAATTATTTTCTAAGTTTTCATGCAAAAGAAATAATTGTTCACGCATTGGTAAATACAAAGGAAAGACAACAGTTTCGGGCATTTTGTAACTCCCAAGTCTTCACCAGGAGCTCTCCAGGCAGCTCAGGCCATTCCATAATCCACGCAAAGGAAGGCAGTCCAAACCCATTTCCAACGCATTCAAAGAAAAAGCAAATGAAGTTCAACGCGTTTACCAAACGGTCAAAGCCACGCAATTGCAAGAAGAGGAAGATTGTGCGTAAAGAGAAATCACGCGAACCATTTGAAAAAATATCAAACAAGATATATATCAGCAAAGAAAAATGAATTTAGTAAAGAAAACAATAGATGCGGAAAGAACATGCCGCGGGTTATATCTGTTGAAGTAATCAATTTTGGAGCTCAATATCTCAAAGTTGGATGATCGTCAAGAAGAAAGGTTTAGTTTTTGAATTATCCTCATCTTCGTATACTCATTTTCCAAAATTCAAATGCACAACACCTCATTTGATATTTTTCATGAACCCAAGAAAAACCCAGTTTGCTCGATTTTTTTGTTGCGCACACAATTTCAGCTTGGCGAAAGGCCTACTTTGATAATCCATATCTCGAGCCCAGATAATCGTCAAGAGAAACAGTTTGGTTCATTGAATTCTTCTCAACTTCATCTACTCTTTTTCCAAATTTAAAATGTGCAGCACCTCGTTTGATATTTTTCACGAGTCAAATAAAATGTACTTTGCATGATTTCGTTGTGCACGTAGATTTTAGTCTGTCAAGGTTACTCACTTTGAGAGTTGATATTTTGGACTCAGATGATCATCAAGAGAAATTAATTATTTCGTTCAATTATCCTCACCTTCATATGCTCCCTTGCCAAGTTTTAGATGCTCAAGGTGACATTTGGTATTTTTACCAGGCTAAAACCAAATGGGATTTTCACAGTTTTACACTTGCATTTTCCTAGCAGTCTCAAAAGAGTCAACTTTGACCCTTAATATTTGACTAAATAATTTGATTGGGAAAAAATTCTCTGACATGAAAACTTGTGGTACCTTAATAAACTCCCTCATCTAGTGAGAACTTCTCAGAACAAGATTTGTTATTTTTCCCAAGGTAGTTTTATAGGTGATTTGTGTAGTTTTGTAAGATGGAAGTAATAGCCTGAAATCACGCTTCTATCACAATCATGTCATCTCCAAACAAAACGATGTTGCGGTATAGGTTCCAGGGCATTCTACTCACCTCGCTCCATTCAGAGTATGATAACATCGTCGATACCAACTTGGGACACGTTGACATAGGTCGATTCTGCGATCGCATATCAACCGAAGGCAAGTCACAATTTTCCTGATGCTTGTTTTGAATTGGTCATCACTTGCATGGATGCACCATGAAACCTACATAGTGTGGTGATTCAACTCCAATGGCTCTGAAGTGGAAGCAACCTCTAACTTCCTCATTATGCGGTATAAGTCGTAGCTATTGGCATTGGTCTCTTCGGAGTCAAAAGCCATTGTTATCGGCAGAGATCGATAATGGGAGAATCTTGTCTACAAAAATTGTTTTCACTTGATCATTGTGCATAGCTATTCATCGAAAAACCAAGACCAATGATAAGTACAATTGTGTGGATCATCAAGCAAGGCCACATCATTCAAGCGTGTCCCTGTCAGCTCTCAGTTAGCAGCATGCGCAATACTTCATCGGCCAGTCTTAAAGTTGGAGTGTTCTCGAATTAGACGATCGTGAGCGAGATCAGAATGCCAACACTTGGGATGGTGACAAAGACAAAATACATAACTCCAGGAAGTGAATTACAATTTTGGCTCTTGGAAGATCTTCTCAATGGCGAAAGATCAAAAGTTGGATTCTGACAAGCCAAGGTGGCGTAACGACTACAATCTCACGACAAATGAATAATTCATCATGGAAGGCTATTCGGAGCATGTGGAGAATTGTGTGTAATTTTGAATGTGAATACGAATGAAGACGAACTTGCTCACACTAGGATGTTGCTCAAACGGAGGGGTGGATGAATTGCTCAAGTTTCAAGATCGGCTCTCTTGTCATCTGGAGGATTGTGGAGCACGGTCAATGAGTTCATTCCCATACGACTAGGATAGGTGGAATCTTGGCCCAATGGATAAGGCACTGACCCTAGGTGTTTTGATCTAGGTGTGCATCCAAGTCATTTAAGTGGGGTCCACATGTACCCATTTCTTTTATTTATGTATTTTTCCTTAAATGACTTTTTAAATTAAGTGGTTTCTATTTTTAGTCACTTTTAATAAAGTTGGTTGAAAAAGTCAAAAGTCACTTAAGTGCCTTATTTAATGTTCATGTAAAACTCTAACTACTTTGTAACCAACTTTTGGGTTATAAAAGGAAGTCGAGGGGCTCATTTGTAAAGGGTGACTTTGAGAGAGGAGAAGAAAATACTTTTGTGTGCAAGATTTGTTTTAGGAAGAAACTTTGTGTTCTTTTGTGAAAACATTTTGGAGTTAATGAAATACAAACTTTGTGTCTCATTCATTGTCTCTTGTAACATTTGATGTTCTTATGTTCATTAGATGTTATATGTTTGAATCTAGCATGCAAATATTGTCTTTGATCTTATTGTCAACATTATTAAGTTGTTCTTGTTCACAGTGATCAAACTCTATTATTTACTTGCTCATGTGTGTTCCCTTTTACTCATTCTCATTTAGCTGATGCAAACTCTATTTTATTTGCGTTAGTTATTGTTTGTTCTTCTCCATGCAATATTAGGCTCTACATTTACCTAACTCTTGCATGTTCCTTTCATTCATTCCTTTCCATTCCTTTCCTTCATTTCATTCCATCTCCATCATTCACTTTTCTTTCCATTAATGTTCCAAACACCCCCACATACAATTTTGAATGTACATGTGTGAATATAGTTTTGGTTTTCAATAAAGTCAGCCCTCACCTTCATTGAGGAGGGGACTTTGTTCCCACACTGTTGCATGTCATTTGCATGCATGCAAATTCATATGCTAACACCGGGTGTGTATTTCCTTCGATCAAACCAGGCCTTTTCCAGTCGATCTCAATACAAGGTCCCTTGTGCACATGGATTGAGGTTGTGGAATATGAAAATAACTCTCGAAATGTTTCAAATGTTTTCAACCTGATCATTTGCAGCTTGAGTGTAAAGCTCCATTGAAGCCGCGTACGGATCAAAATGAACTCCTAAGGCTACTTTAGTGGCTCATCCTATGGTGGATAAACCTCCCCTTACCTTTGCATAGGGTCTTCCTCCGACACTCTTACTCGAGATCCATCATGAGGGATATTGTAGTGGTCGCAGAGGAGTCTCCCATACTTCTCAATCTTATGCACCAAGAGGTCAGCAGGCCATGGTGAAACCATGGAAGAACTAGAAAATTGGGTGCGTGAAAAGAAAGCGATAGCGATTTATCATCTCACCTCTCTCTCTGGAAGAAGCTATGGAGTATGGAAACGAGGAAATTCCCATGACTATCCAGATTTGGATTGTTCTTTAGCAACCACTCCAAATCCCTCCAATGTTCCTAATTCGGGTTTAATTGAGCCGATGAGTAGACCAAGTAATGAGGCTAAAACCAACAAATAAATCATTGAAGGTAAGCAAATCCAGATTAGCAAATTTTTTCAAACATTAAGTAGGAGGTCAAGTCTCTTCTAAAGGACCAATGAAGATCCTTTCTTGGAATGTTAGGGGCCTTAACGCCCCTAACAAGCAACAATTAGTTAAGTGTTTCATCTTAGATCAAGAGGTAGATATTTGTTTGTTTCGTGAGACTAAGATAAATTCGGATGAAGTAAGGAGTAGTGAATTATCCAAGCTGAAGGGTTGGCGGGGGCTCTCTATAGATTTCGTTGGAGCTTCGGGGTTTAGGAATCTTTTGGAGGTCTAATAATGTATCCATAACCCCTATCAAGGATAGTATTCATTCTCAATGGTGTTATGTCCAGGTTTTGCATTCAAATGTCATCTTCCTTCTTTGCAATGTTTACGCCCCCAGTAGTCTGATCGCTAAAAGGAACCTATGGTCATCCCTTACTAGAGATTTGGAAACATTCGAAGATGCTTCAATATTGTTTTCTTTATATTTCAATGTAATTACTTGAGAAAGGGACAAGAATGGCGGCATCTCAAGAAACCCCAATCTCAAATCGACTTATGCTCTTTCATTCATAATGTTTCCCTGGTTGATATGGAGCCCAAGCAAGGTTGGTTCACATGGACAAATAGAAGGTTCGGTTTTAGTAGGATTGTGGAAATATTGGACATATTTCTTGTGAATGGGGAATGGATTCAAAGCAACATCATTTTGGAAGGTGCATTTCTTCCCATTCAGGTTTAGATCATTTTCCCATCTCCCTACATCTATCTTTTGATCTTCCTCCCAAGAAATATCCTTTCAAATTTGAGTTTATGTGGTTAAGAGACCCTTCCCTCTTGGGTTGGTTAAATACTGGTGGTCCTCTTTTCACCTTAAAGGGACTAAGATGTTCATCATTTCCCAGAAGCTCATCATGTTGAAATGTTTGTTTTTAAACTGGAACAAAAGTCATTTTAAAAATATATTTTTAGAAATAAACGGGGCTAAGGAGGAGCTCAAAAAATTTGAATGAAGCCATCTTCAGAAATAGGATGGGCCAGGATGAATATTTGAAAGAAAAAGCGTTGATGGCAGAATTAGAGGAGCTCCTTCTAAGAGAAGAAATCTTCTGGAAACAAAAACCTAGAGAAAATTGGTTAAAAGATGGAGACAGAAATACAAAATTCTTTCATTCCTCTCTTAAAGGAAAGAAGAAGCTCCAATTACATCTCAAAACTGAAGTTTCCTAATGGTGATTGGATCACAGAGCCAAAGGGATCAAAGAGGCTTTTACATCCTTCTTTTCCGATTTGTTAGCAATAGATACCCTCTCCCATCATGCTTCTTAAAGTACCATGTTATCCTTGGTGTCAGAAATTTCCAATGAGGCCTGGAACACCAAACTTATGGCTCCTTTTACTATGGAGGAAAGTAAAATAGTGCTCTTCTCTATGGATCGGGACAAAGCTCCTGGCCCAGACAATTTTCCAGTGGCCTTCTTCCAAGAATTCTTTGAAATTTTTTGTTCAGATGTCTGGGAGGCGGTTGAAGAATCCAAATCCACTAGAAATATTCTATGGGCTCTGAATCATGCTTTCATTTGTATGTTCCCTAAGAAATTCCTAGTGGAAGCTTTGGATTATTTTCATCCCATCTCTCTATGCAATACAACCTACAAAATAATCTTCAATTAAATTACTCTTCGTTTAAGGCCTCTTCTGGATTTTGTCATTTCCAAGGAGCATAGTGGTTTCCTTCTAGAGCATTCAACCTTCGATGGTATTTTACTATCCCATGAATTAATGCACTCTTTGACTTTGAATCACTACCCGAGTATGTTTCTTAAGTTAGATTTTAGTAAAGCTTATGATAGATTGAATTGGCACTTCCTTATTCAAGTTATGATGAAGTTTGGTTTTAACGTTGCCTTCTCGTAACATTTGGATATTCAATTGCATTTCTTCCCCAAGCTATTCTATCCTTGTTAATGGTTCAGTAATGAGAAAGTTGATTCTTAGGTAACTGAGAGGATCGGGTAGGGTATCCCCTTTCCTCCTTTATTTTCATCCTAGTTCTGATTCCCAAAAGCAGAGCATTGTCCAACATTATTCGAGAAGGGCATCTAAAGATTCATTCCATTGCGAGATGGGGCCAATCCTCTTACCCATCAGCAATTTGTGGATGACACCTTCTTATTTGGTGAAGCCTTTGTGGTTGAGGCTAGGGAGCTAGGTAACATTCTTGATCTATATTTTGTAGTTGCTTGTCAGGTAATCAATTTACCCAAGTCTTTGATTTTCTTTTTTAATTATTTTCCTGGGCTCCAGAGGCACATTAAAAAAATTATGGGTTTCTCTGTGGGTTCCCTCCTCAAAAATATTTAGGCATTCCACTCTTCACTGATGATGGGCAATATTCCTTATGGAATGATCTTATCACTCATTTGAAAAAAATTGTCAACTTGGAAAGGTAAGTGGCTTACCTTTCCGGGAGACTCGACTTATTAGAACAGTTCTCTACGCTCTTCCAATCTACATGCTCTCGATTATGAGGAGTCAAAAGTGGTTCTTCGGAAAATATAAAAATTCTAGATCCTTCTGTGGCAAGGAAATGGTGAAGAAAGGAAGCTTCATTTATTCAAATGCGAGGAGGTCAAGTTGTCCCAAGCCACGGGAGGAGCTAGTATTTTAGATTTGGGCCTCAAATATGTAGCTCTTGGAGTGAAACACATCTGGAACTTGGTTTCCAACTCGTCCATTCTTCTTAACAAAAATCTTATCCAAAACTACCTCCCTAATGACAAACCTAAAAGCATCATAACTAGCCAAGATCTCCCAAAAGGGTCTCATATGTGAAACTTCATTTTCTCATACAAACAGGTCTTCTCCACCCTCACCTCTTAGAAAATTAGTAATGGTTCCTCAACTAAGTTTTGGGAAAATTCTTGGAATGGATTCCCGCCCTCTAGGATCCTTCATAATTAGAAAAATTAGAATGGAGACCAAAGCAACTGGGATATTTGGTATCAGATTATGGTTACTAAAGGGAAGATGGTTCCCCTACCTTCTCTTGGAAAGAGGTGGAAGGCTTGGACACTCTGCAAGCTTCCAAATTTTTATTCAAAAACATTCTTAGGAATTGAAAATTTAGCTTCTCCAATATTGAAAATCAAATCCTTTGGCTTGGAAATAAATCAGGTCATTACATGGCAAAATCAGGCTACAAGTTCCTTATTCATCGGGAAGTAAGAGGATCCAGATCATGGACGGGGTGTTGGGATACTAACTTCCTTCCAAAATTTGGGGCCTTTTGTTGGGTTATTTACAAAGGGAAAATTCTCACCTAGTCCAGAGAAGAAAATGGGGCTATCAAGGTCCATCCCGGTGTTTGCTTTGTGAAAATAAGGAAGAAGATATAGATCGCTTACTAATGCATTTCCCTTTCACTTCTCATTGTTTATCGTGGGTTGTGTCAAAAATAGGACTTGGCTGGGTTCAATGGGATATGATCAAAATTGTCCTTAAATCATGGCCGGTCCTCCAGAAAATCCACTCCCTTGGATCAATCTGGATTTGCGATCTGTTGCTTCTTATTTGGAATATTTTTGGGAAATTATTTGGATTTATCCATATAATAGTTTTGCATAGATCTAAAATCAGATAAAGCATACAAGCAATGAATGCGGAAATAAACCAGAAGATAAAATAAACAAGAGAAAGATAACACCAGATTTAACGTCGTTCACCTAGTGTGGGCTACGTCCACTAAGTAAAAGACAAAATTATTATTCATTGCCTTATAGAGGAAATACAATGAGGATCTACTGTCTTCCAACACCTTACAAGATGTTCAATATTTTTCCCTCACTCGGCTATTCTTTCTTTCTCACCAAGAAAACTAACATGAAAAAAATTGTTATTTTCTTCTCACATACCATCATACAATGCATACATGCATATATATCTATTCTGGGCAAATAAATATACTTTTACAATCAATAAATCATCTTTAAAGCAAAATATTTATTCTAATTCTCGGCCAAAAACAAAGCACCGTCGCACAGGTTGGACCGATGTCGGTCCACTGCACGACCAATGTCGGTCACCTTTGCCCGACCGATGTTGGACACTTTTCGACCCATCTTTGGTTGATAATTGATCAATGTAGGTCACTTTGACTGATTTCGGTCACTATCTCGACCAATTTTAGTCACTTCGACCAATGTCGATCACTTTGTCAAATCCAACAACATGTAAAACAAGCTTTCTATGAAGCAATTAAACTCCACACTCAACAATCTCCCACTTGGAGATCAATTGTTACACTATACTGTACATCACCATCCTTGGATCCTTTTCTTTGGCCCATTTCTTCCTCTTCAAGTCTCAAACTTGAAGACCCAGCGAAGTGGAGTAAAGCTCCAACTTCTCCTTTACCAATGGCTTTATTAGCATATCCGTAGGGTTCTCATCCATATGAATTTTCTCTAACTTCATTTTCTCATCCTCCAACACCTTCTCGTATGAAGTGATACCTCAACTAAATGTGTTTCATTATTTAATGAAATGTTGATTTCTTTGCCAGATGGATCACGCTTTGACTATCACTGTATAATTTGCAATCCTCTTGCTTCTTACCCAACTCTTCCATGAACCTACTCATCCATATCATCTCCTTGCTAGCTTTTGTAGCTGCAACATACTCTTCCTCTGTAGTAGACAAAGCCACAATCTTCTGTAATCTCAAAATCCATATAATTGTCATTCAACCTACTTTGAAAACATATCCAGTGGTTCTCCTCCTTCCATCCAAATCTCCAGTCATATTTCAATGAACATATCCGTGTAAAGAAGTATCTGACCCTCCATAGCACAACTCCATGTTGGATGTCCCTCTCAAATACCTGAGAATCCATTGGACTTATTTCCAATTTTATTTACCTAGATTAGCCATAAACCTACTCACAACTCCCACTGTTGTGTGATGAAGGAAACTGATCTTTGCTCAATTTGAAGTGTCCAACCTGTTGGTTTTCAAATAGGACTTTTTAGAAGAGCAATCGGGTGGGACAAGAAGTCCCTCCTCTTTGATGGGAGAGGTTCCCTTATTCAGAAACGAACTTATTTACAAATGTACAAAATATTATTTTATGGTTGAACTTGGATATTACGAAAGTGTTTTCCACAAGGATCATCAGTTACAAAAGGACTGAGGAAAGGGAATAAGAGGATGAGCAGAATAGCAACATTCAGAATTATAGATAGCAGAATAATTCTTTATGTATGCAAAGTTTCAAGGAATTTAAGACAAGATCATTTGTATTGGCTGAATAGGATTAAATTTAAAGACACAAAGTTCTGTAAATAACCTTCTTCAGATTCATTAATCAAGGACACAAAGTTCCTTCTTGGTTATACAAGATCGTTGTATTTGCAAAACCGGACAGTATGCAATCAGAGAGACTAACAAATTAGAGACAAAATGATCTTCACAATATTAAATGGAAAACACAGAAATAGCAGAGATCAGATAGACAATGAATAGAAAGCCCTTTTGTATTGATTTCTTTAAGATCTATTTACACTTTCGAGAAAATATGCCAAGTTCTTCCTCCCTCCCAAAATGGCGCAAAGAAGGCCATTATATAGCTTACAAATTCGGTTACTCCTCGTAACCGTTTCTTTTAATAGAGAATAGTTAAGGAATGCCAAACGCAATTTCTTAACTAATTACATGGAATACGAAAGGAATGGGAAGAAGAGAGAAGGAAGGGGAAGGAGACAGGTGGCGATTACGAGAGGGACCCCTTGTCTTTGGAAACCGTTGCTTGAGTTTCTTCCACGTCTCGGCCATGTCCTTGCCACGAGGGACACGCAGAATTTTTATCTTGAGAATGACAATGAATATCTTTGGCTGATGTAACCAGCGTCTTGAAAGTTTCATCCTTCATGCTCGCTTCTTTAGTTCTCCCAAGCCTCCTCCGGGATCTTGATCTTCATATTGATAATAACAGAGCAGAGCTGCAAACCGGGCTCGGAAAGGAGTTTCGAGAGGAGGGGACATGCGCGGGTTTTCAAATTGCAAGGGTTGAAACAATGTAAGAATTGCAAAGGAAGTTTTGCCCGTTACATAGCCGTTGAGGAGAGAGAAGGATAATTAATGTGCATTTGAATTCATATTTTGAAAAACAGCATATTCGGGAAGAGCGGGAAACTAAGTATGGATGACCGTTGGTTTGCTTGGGACAAGTGAGATGCGAACGCGCATGAAACACGCGGCTCGGCCGATTCGGGTGAAGCAGGAGAGGGCGCACAAATGCATTTTGGGAAAATTGGGACGGAAAAAGAGCGAAGTGCGCGACTCGGGAGTTTCGGCCGAAAATGGGACAACTTGCACTTTTTAACTTTGGGACATTTGGGACATGAAAGCGTGGTTCGGGCGAATCGGTGAAAATGGAACAAAGGCCCGTTTGGACTTGGGACATTCGGGACAAAAGTTCGAGTCGTGTTTTGGCGGTTTGGGTGAAATTGAAACAGGCGCACTTTTGAAAATGGGACAAAGAGCTCGAAGTACGCGACTCGGGGTTTCGCTGAAAATGGGACAAAGAGCAATTTGGAACTCGGGACAGTTGGGACAAAATCGGGTGAATCGGTAGAAAATGGAACAACTCGCACAATAAGTTCGGGACACTTGGGACAAAAACTTCCGACGGGCCCGAAAATGGGACAAATTCGGAGGTTTGGCCGATCGGAGAACAGAAATGCACTTTGCACTTACTTGGGGACGGTTGGGACAAAAATGTCAAGCAGAGCCCGAAATACTTACTGAGAATGACCCGAACTTAGATTTTTCGACTTCAAGACTTTTTCCACACCACCACTCGATGAGAAAAGACATTTAAACTCAAAATTTTGAAATTTTTACTTTTGTGAGAGCGGGGAATTTTGAGTGGACAAATTTGGCTCTACAGGGATGACTTGGCATAAATTCAAGGAATGAGGCAAGGCAAGAACCTAGACAAAACTCGGGAAAGCGGACCAGTGCCTTATCCATTGGGCAATGAGTCAAAAAGACCAACACGAGAGGGCAACACACAAAAACAACGAAGGAAACACACCAAAACAACAGAAGGAAAACACTGTACAGAATATACAAAGGGACTCCCTAGTCACCTAGGACTTGAACAACTTGAGATACTACCCACTATAAGGAAGTGGGAGAGGGGAACCATCCATGTAATCAAGATAGAAAGAATTCTTACCAGCAAAGTGTCTGATCTTGAAAGGCCCAAGCCACAGGGAATCAAACTTTCCATGGCTGCCACGAGGTTCATGTCTTTTGTCCCATAACAGCACGGTATCTCCAACTTGGAACTCTCTGAACCTAGCTTTCTTGTCAAACAGAGCCTTTACCTTCTGCTGGTGAACAGATATCCTATCAGCAACCTCCAATCTGTCCTCGTTCAGTTTGTGCAGGTACATAATTCTCTTATCCAGAGCATCACTGAAACTAGTATCCTCAATGGCCTTCATTAGGTGCAAGGCTGGCAGCTCCTTATCCTGTAAGCCCGAGCTTCTACTCCATACACCACTTGAAAAGGAGACATTCCAATAGCTCTCTGGAAAGTGGCACCAGCATTAATAAGCCCAAAAGGCATTCTCTTGTAGGCAAAGGTACCCCAAGGAGTGGTGAAGGCTGTCTTGTGTTGATCTGCAGTATCAACCTCTACCTGATTGTATCCCGAGAATCCATCAAGCATAGATAACATTTCAGATCCTGTTACTGCTTGCAATATCTGATCCATCATAGGCAAAGGGTAGTTATCTTTCAGAGAAGCCTGATTCAGGTTCCTGAAATCAACACAGATGCGGATCTCACCATTTTTCTTCCTGACAGGCACAATATTTGCAATCCATGTCGAATGGTGAATAGGAAAAATAATTTTAGCCTTCAACAACTTCTGAATCTCCTGAAAGATGGTGTCAGCTATTTTGGGGTTGTACTGCCTTTGTTTCTGCTTGAAAGGCTTAATTCCTGGTTTGAGAGGGATAGAGTGCTGCATATCTTTTGGCTTGAAGGCTTTCAGATCTTCATAAGAATATGCAAGAACGTCCTTATACCTTCTTAGAAGATCAATTGCTTTTCTCCTCTCATCTGCCGTACAACATTTTCCAATATTTACTAGCTTAGGGTCATTAGAACTCCCAATATCAATCTTATCATACTCGGCTGATTGCTGAGGTCCAGTAGAAGCTTTAGATTTCACATACCTGTCATGTTTATCAAACAATTCCTCCAGACTCACCAAACCTTTAGGAATCTTATTTCCTTTGAGTTTAATGCACCCTTCCTGATCTGTTTCTTCTCCTTGGGTGACAGCTTGGTCAAAGGACACACTTTCACGAGGCAGGTTGTCACTTCCCTCAAAATACAGTTGTTCGAAATTACCCTTGAGTTCAGGAAGGAAAGCAAATGCTGATCATCGTTGAAAACTTGCCAGTTATTGGTGTCGTCAGGTACACTCGGCCGATGGACCATTTCAATGGTGAATTTGTCCTGAGAGAATTCAGGATGGGGAATCAGTAGTGACCACGAGATGCCGGTGAATCAGCCCTGCTTTGTTCTTTTCTCTAGGTATTGCTTGATAGAGAAAGCATCAAGGAATTCAATGGAATCCCAAACTGATTCGGTAATGCTTGACCTCCCATTTTTACGAAAGATATTTCGACCTGCTTACAATCAACTCTGCATCACCACGAGCCAGAAGGTTCTTCACACCTTGTTCTTTGGCCACTTGCAGTCCAAGAATGAGAGCCTCATACTCTGCTGTATTATTAGTGTTTTCAAACTGCAACTTAAATGAAAAAGGATGTAGGCATCCTTCAGGTGACACTAGCAGGACGCCAGCTCCAGAACCAGCTGAGGAACAACTTCCATCAAATTCTAAAATCCAAACACCATTGGGATCTTTAGGAGACACTTTGGGGGGTTGGATTTCATCAGGGGACATAATCATGTAATTGCCATGACCCATATCTTCATAGAGTATTTGTGCCTTAGGATCATCCGTTTTCTGCACAATATACTCAGATTGTTTCTCAGGCAACAGTTTCTTCATTTGTCCATTGACAGGTATGAGTGCGTGTGACCAGTCCATTTGGATTTCCCCACCCACATCTTTACAGAAGTTTCTACTTAGCAACATTCCATAAGAAGGAGGAATGTCTGCTACTAGGATGGTAGCCAACACTTTCTTTTCAGGCAAGGCAGCAAAAGCCACTTGCGCATCCTTAATCCTCCCGACCAGGGGCACTTCTTTACTTTCCATGGAGTAACAGGATCCATAAGTGCGAGTGAGGGTCAGGCCTAAAGCATGAGCTACTTTAGCAGGCATTACGTTATCTGAGGCTCCTGAGTCAATGACACAATTACTGAGCCTATGACCAGCTATAAGAAGTGTTACATAAAATGGTTTAATTTTGTCACCAGGGGAGGTGACAGCAGCTACCAGACTTGGCTGTGGTGCAGAAGGAGGAGTAGGCAAAAGGCCTTTAGAGGTGGTCTTGGAATGGGAATTTACAAATTGAATCATCTTGGCAAAAGCTTTGGGGTGGGTTTGATAGTACTCAGCTTCTGAGATTTGGACCTTGGTCTTTTTCAGGTGATCAACAATATCAAAAGACCCAGAAGTGGACGGGCCATCGTCATTTGGAATTCTAGGCTTATCAACTTTAGGAGAAAAAGAAGAAGCAACTTTGGTAAGCTGGATTGATAGGACTCACCTTACAGTGTAGCGAAGTAGGGATAGGAGATCCTCTTCTTGCAATTACAGGGATAGTTGCCGACTGCTCCTTGGATTTCTTAGGTGGCTGGGTCACCTTCTCCCTCTGCTTTGTCTGTTCTCGAGTCATGACAGCAAAAGATTCGTTGTTCATGTCTGCTACCACTTCATCATAATCATCAATGCCCTCAGTGGTAAAGAAATTCACTCGAGATCCCTCAAGTTCCTCTGCCTCATCATCAAATTCTCTCGCAAACTCTTCGCAAGCTTTGTTATCTTCATCATCATCTGGTTCTTCCACCTCGCAGGTCGCATTGACAGGGACTCTAACAGGAGGTCCTTCAAGTGCTAATCTTGTTTGAGAAGTAGGCAAATGATTCCTGGGCTGGAAATTTCTTCTTGGAACATCTGCATAAGGGGCATGCTGAGCCAGTTGTTTCTTTATAGCGACAAGATCATTTGAAGTTTTAGACTAATGGATCGAGTGTTAGGTCCGGGGTGGAAGAGGAAGAAAGCGGAGACTTAGATTTGGGAGGGTCTCTTCTCAACTTCCTTACGACATGATCAAGTCATCTTCGATACTAATGGCCGAGTTCTTGATCCAGAGCTAGTGTTCCGAGATTAGCCCTTCTTAGTGCATAACTAACTTTGGGCGATTGAGCATTTAGGAAGAAACACTTTTGAATTTGGTCGACAGGTCGGGTAGGCGTTGGAATTTTATTTACCAACCTGTTGAACAAGGCCACAAATTCCCTCATGGGCTCTTGTGAATCTTTCTTTATCGAGAGACATGGGCAAGCAAGGCATGCACATCTTACGCCGGCTTGAAAAGCGGTTTCGGCCGAGTTCTCATTGTGTCCCGATCGGTTATAGCACCGGCGGAAGGTGATAGAACCAATCAGCAACATTATCTTATAACGTCTCAACAAAGCGGCCTTACGAGCGTCTTCATATTCGACTCCCAGAACTCCACATGCAACAACGAAGGCTGCGATGTGTTCGTCAGGGTGCACTTTGCCATCGCCTTTGAATTTGGGGAAGTTCTTCCGGTTTCCTCTGGGTAACTCATGCAAAGGCTGAGCAAGGGCCAGAGGCCCGACACGATGACCCCATGGTAATGGTGCTGCCATTCTTGGAAAAACGGCTTGGAGAGGAGGCGTAACACCAGCGAGGATCAAAGCTCATAGATTGGGACTAGCAGGCTCTGAAGGAATACCACCCGTAGGACTTCTATCTTGAACAGGTGGAGTGCTTGTCGAACGGGTCCTTCTATTTCTTGTTGAATTTGAAGGGAAAGGAAAACCTTGTTGTTCTAAAAGCTGAAACTAAGAATCTTCGATACCAAGGGCCCTTCTCCCTCGAGTGAAATGCGGAGTCGCCAGATCAAAGGATGATCAAAAATTACAGAACTGGAATGTGATTTTCCCCAGCGGAGTCGCCAAAAACTGTTGGTTTTCAAATAGGACTTTTTAGAAGAGCAACAGTCAGGGGACAAGAAGTCCCTCCTCTTTGATGGGAGAGGTTCCCTTATTCAAAAATGAACTTATTTACAAATGTACAAAATATTATTTTATGGTTGAACTTGGATATTACGAAAGTGTTTTCCACAAGGATCATCAGTTACAAAAGGACTGAGGAAAGGGAATAAGAGGATGAGCAGAATAGCAACATTCAGAATTATAGATAGCAGAATAATTCTTTATGTATGCAAAGTTTCAAGGAATTTAAGACAAGATCATTTGTATTGGCTGAATAGGATTAAATTTAAAGACACAAAGTTACGTAAATAACCTTCTTGATTCATTAATCAAGGACACAAAGTTCCTTCTTGGTTATACAAGATCATGTATTTGTAAAACCGAGAGATATAAGTATGCAATCGAGAGAGACTAACAAATTAGAGACAAAATGATCTTCACAATATTAAATGGAAAACACGAAATAGCGAGAGATCGGATAGACAATGAATAGAAAGCCCTTTTGTATTGATTTCTTTAAGATCTATTTACACTTTCGAGAAAATATGCCAAGTTCTTCCTCCTCCCAAAATGGCGCAAAGAAGGCCATTATATAGCTTACAATTCGGTTACTCCTCGTAACTGCAGTTTCTTTTAACTAGAGAATAGTTAAGGAATGCCAAACGCAATTTATTAACTAATTACATGGAATACGAAAGGAATGGCGAGAAGAGAGAAGGAAGGGGAAGGAGGCGGATGGCGATTCGAGAGGGACCCCTTGTCTTTGGAAACCATTGCTTGAGTTTCTTCCACGTCTCGGCCATGTCCTTGCCACGAGGACACGCCTGAGAATTTTTATCTTGAGAATGACAATGAATATCTTTGGGCTGATGTAACCGAGCGTCTTGAAAGTTTCGTCCTTCATGCTTGCTTCTTTAGTTCTCCCAAGCCTCCTCCGGGATCTTGATCTTCATATTGATAATAACAGAGAGCTGTAAACCGGGCTCGGAAAGGAGTTTCGAGAGGAGGGGACATGCGCGGGTTTTCAAATTGCAGTAAGGGTTGAAACAATGTAAGAATTGCAAAGGAAGTTTTGCCCGTTACATAGCCGTTGAGGAGAGAGAAGGATAATTAATGCGCATTTGAATTCATATTTTGAAAAACAGCATATTCGGGAAGAGCGGGAAACTAAGTATGGATGACCGTTGGTTCGCTTGGGACAAGTGAGACGCGAATGCGTGAAACACGCGGCTCGGCCGATTCGGGCGAAACAGGGAGAGGACGCACAAATGCATTTTGGGACAATTGGGACGGAAAAGAGCGAAGTGCGCGACTCGGGAGTTTCGGCCGAAAATGGGACAACTTGCACTTTTTTAACTTTGGGACATTTGGGACATGAAAGCGCGGTTCGGGCGAATCGGCCGAAAATGGAACAAAAGGCCCGTTTGGACTTGGGACATTCGGGACAAAAGTTCGGAGTACGCGGTTTGGCAGTTCGGGCGAAAGTGAAACAGGCGCACTTTTGAAAATGGGACAAAGAGCTCGAAGTCGTGACTCGAGGGTTTCGGCCGAAAATGGGAGCAGAGATCAATTTGGAACTCGGGACAGTTGGGACAAAATCGGGTGAATCGGCCGAAAATGGAACAACTCACACAATAATTTCGGGACACTTGGGACAAAAACTTCCGACGGGCCCGAAAATGGGACAAATTCGGAGGTTTCGGCCGATCGGAGAACAGAAGACCCGTTTGCACTTGGGACAGTTGGGACAAAAATGTCCGACATGCCCGAAATACTTAGAGAATGACCCAGAACTTAGATTTTTTCGACTTCAAGACTTTTTCCACACCACCAGCTTGACAGAAAAGACATTTAAACTCAAAATTTTGAAATTTTTACTTTTGACAGAGCGGGGAATTTTGAGTGGACAACACAACCATAGGTGTACTAACGGGTTTTGAATCTTGCATGCTAAACATTTCCAATGCCTTATTGATATAAGCCTCCGAGATAAATACAAATCCTTTTTTTTCTATCTCGAGAATTTTGCTGAGCCAAGTATTTTCTTTTCAACTCCCAAATCCTTCATTGCAAATGTGTGAGCTAGTATTTCTTTAAGTTTACCAATGTCCAAAGACATACTAGAACCTAAAATCAGCATATCATCCATATACAATAACAAAATAACATATTTCCCATTTTCAAGCTTCTTAAAATAAACACAATGGTCGATTCACATCTCATATAAACATGCTCATCAATAAAACTGCCAAATTTCAAATACCATTGCCTTGGAGCTTGTTTGAGGCCATATAGGATCTTTTTCAATCTACACACAAGTTTCTCCTTACCCTTGACTTCATAATCAAATGGTTGCTACATACAAATCTCTTCCTCCAAATCAGCATGAAAAAAATCCATCTTAACATCAAACCGTTATAAATGCAAATCTTTTATTGCAACCAAACTTACAACAGTACAAATAGAAGTCATCTTAACTACAGGACAAAAATTCTCATCAAAGTTAATACTGATTTCTATGTAAATTCCTTTACCACAAGCCTTTCCTTTTATCTTTTCAGTCCACCCTCTTCTTCTTTGATCCTATAAACCCATTTATTCGGTAATGATTTCTTACTGCTGGAAACTTGACCAAATCTCATGTCTAATTTTGTTCCAATAACTCCATCTCCTCATCCATCTCATGCTCCCACCGCACTTGGGTATCTACCAAAGCATTACTTCTTCAAAGATTTCTGGTTCACCACTATCAGTCAATAATAAATAATAAAAGGAAGGTGAAAATATCTCTGGAGGTCTACTTACTCTTTGTGACCTTCTCACTAAGATATGGGGTGTCTAGGGCTCATTCTGTGCATGTTACACATTCATGTCAATCTTTTCGTTGACCAACGTTGGTCTCTCGATACCGACCATGGTTTTATAGCCAATCATGGTTCCTCTGTCTTTCGATTAATTTCGGTTACCTCACCGCCACCGATTCGAGGAATACCAACATCGGTTGTAGTACTTGTCTGTTTTGAACTCGATCCTATCTGTCGATACTGGTTAGCCTGACCGGCACCGACTTCTATAGAACTGACACCGGTGTCTGTGGATGTCTGTTTTAGATCTAAAATTTTATTTTCCTTCAAAATATCATCAGCATGTTCATATTTAGGCTCCAAAACCTAATTCATGTACATATTTTTTTCATTCCAATCAACATCATGACTGCTAACAATCTTAGAATCTTCTAAATTTGAAAAACGATATCCGAAATTACTAGAGCCATAACCAATGAAATTAGATCTCTTAGATTTAGCATCCAACTTCTTCCTATTTTCCCTATCAACATGCACAAAGGCTTCTGAGCCAAAAACTCTAAGAAAATAAAAAACTACCTCTTTTCGAGACAAATCTTCTTCTAGTATTCCACCATCCATTGTTGTTGAAGGCCTGCATTTGATCAAGTGCATTGTTTTATCCACTTCTTCTACCCAAAAATTCAAAGGCAAACCAATGTGTATCCTCATACTTATAGCACATTCCATGATTGTTCTATTCATTCTTTCTACAACTCCATTCTCTGTGGAGTTCTAGGAACCATTCTTTCTCTTCGTATTGCATTCACTGAACAATAATAATTGAAATCCTTGTTACAGTATTCACCACCATTGTCAGATCTAAGGCACTTTAATTTTAAGTTTGTTTCATTTTCCACAAGATCTTTCGATCTTTTAAAAATCTCAAAAACATCATATTTATGCTTAATACAATAAATCCATACCTTCCTTGTGGCATCATCAATGAAAGTCACATAATATTGGGATCCTCCAATAGAATCTACCTAAGCTGGTCCCCACACATCTGAGTGTACAAGCTCCAATTTCTATTCCTTTTTTGACCCAACCTTGAGAAATCTCACTCTCTTATGCTTTCCAAATATGCAATGCTCACAAAATTCAAGATCTAATTATTTAAAATATGATAACTTACCCTTAGCCTTTAGGATCTGCATTCCTTTTTCACTCATACGGCCTAACCGATTATACGACATAGTTACATCTAAATCTGTAGTAGATAGCACAGAAAAGTAATTAGTAACACAAGTAGACAGATATAAGTTTCCTACCTTCTTACCTCTTGCCACAATAAGAGATCCCTTGGTAACCTTCCAAGAATCGGCACTGTGAATGTAACTACGCATCTAGATTCACCTTGTTTCCTGTAGATATTAGGTTTCTCTTGAGGCTTGGCACATGCCTCACATATTTCAATACCCATGGATTTCTATTCTACAACTTTAGATGAACCATTACTAAAGTAATATTGCATGGCTCATCATTTCCTAAATAAATTTGTCCAAAATCACCCCGAACATAATTTCGAAATAACCCTTATTAGGGGTAACATGAAAAGAAGCTCTAGAATCTAAAACCCAATATTCTAATTTATTATCCAAGGAGAGAATAAGGGCATCTTTCTTTACCTCACTTGTAACATTTTCCTCTTTACCTTTGTTTGATGTATTCTCTTTTTTTTCCTTGGACCAACACTCCTTTTTTACGTGTCCTCTCTTTCCACAATTCTAGCAAAGTAAATCTTTGTACTTGGATCTAGATCTACCATTTCTTGACTTTGATCTCCCATTCTTCTTTCTCTTTGATGATCTCTCCTTAGATCTTCCCCTTCTTTCTACATTTAAAGCGTTTCCAGATGATGCTTCTCCTGAGATTTTCCTATGTATTTCCTCATTAAGGATTACACTAACCACATCATCAAATTTCAAACCTTTAGAAGAAAACGTTGTATTACTAACAACCATTACCAAGTTATCCCAACTATCTAGAAAAGAGCATAATAATAAAAGTGCTTTCACTTCATCATCAAATGAATTTCTACTGATTTTAATTGATTTACAATAGACCAGAAATCATTCAAATGATTAGATATAGATCCACCTTCTTGCATCTTAGAATTAAACAATTTTTCATCAAATAAACCTTATTCGAAGCACTAGGAGTTTCATACAAATTTTCTAAAGATTTCATCAACTCTACCATGGTTTTTGCATCTATAAACTTTGAAGTCATCGATGTTGCCAAGCTCAATCTTATAGATCCGGATCCTTTCTGTCAAGAACCTTCCATTATTCATTAGTCATCATGTTTGGTTGTTCATGCTCACCCAACGGTAAGTATAGATCCCTTCGATACAAATAATCCTCTACCCGCATCTTCCATAGTTGATAATTACAACCGTCAAATTTCTCTACTCGATATTTACTATCTTCTGTCATTTTTATGCTCCCACTCAATCAAAAATCCTATGTGAGTAAATATTTTCAACACACAAAACCTCCAAACAAATCTCTGATACCAGTTGTTGGGATTTAACCATATAATAGTGTTACACAGATCTAAAATCAAATAAAGCATACAAGAAATGAATGTGGAAATAAACCAAAAGATAAAATAAACAAGAGAAAGATAACACCAAATTTAATGTGGTTCACCCTGGTGTGGGCTACGTCCACCAAGAAATGACCAAAATTATTATTTAGTGATTTACAAAGGAAATACAATGAAGATCTATTGTCTTCCAACACCTCACAGGATGTTCAATATTTTTCCCTCACTTAGCTACTCTTTCTTTCTCACCAAGAAAACTAACATGCAAACAATTGTTATTTTATTCTCACATACCCTCATACAATGCATACATGCATATATATCTATTATGGGCAACTAACTATGCTTTTACAATCAATAAATCATATTTAAAGAAAAATATTTATTCTAATTCTCAACCAAAAAACAAAGCATCATCGCACAGGTTGACCGATGTCGGTTACTTCCTAACCCGGTGTTGATCACTACTTAGTCGATGTCGGTCATTTTCGACCCATGTTGGTTGATAACTAACCGATGTCGATCACTTCCCGATCGATGTCTGTCACTATATAACCGATGTCGGTCACTGTCAAATCCAACAACATGTAAAACAAGCTTTTGTGAAGCAATTAAGCTCCACACTCAACAAAGATAAATCTTTGCCTCTTCAGGATACTTCCTCGGATGTTCAAGCATTACTCGCAAATTAGAAGTGGCCATATCTGAGAATGTAAGTTCATGTGGCATAAATCTTGAATAATTTTCTAACTGGGATGTCTCTATTAGGAAAACTTGGACTCTTATTAAACTCCCACCACCGGGTCTTATTCTCAAACAATGCAAATCCAAATTGGAAAAATGTATTTTTAGAAGGGAGGTCTATCAACACCAATCCGGCACTATGATAATTCTTCACCGGGAACTCCTCGTGCTATGATTATTTACTAATGCACAGCCTTTAGTTTGGTGGATGTAATCTGGAAACAAAACAACAACATAACACAAGAATACCATCGACTATGATAAGACAGAATGATGACAAATCTGAAATATCAAAATAAATTATAATATTAACATGAAACTGTTACAATCTCACCCATGAGGTACTTCAAGTGTTATTGACTTCACTTGCCTTTCACCAAGACTATGGGAGAAACTTTACAATTACACCTCTTAATGGCTTCTTCAACACACCTTTAAACTGATGGCTTCCTTCTCACACTTCCTACAATATTTCTCACTACTTCCTTCTATGCTAAATGAGGGGGGTGGCCTCTCTATTTATAGAAGTTCCAGGCTTATCCATCTTATCTCTAAGATAGGATAAGAAATCCACTCGACAAATCATATTACATACCTTAATTCTTATACGTACATGTAAGCTTATCTCGTTAAGATAAGATAAACCTTATCATTTTACATGGGTTCCACATTTTTAGACTTTTTACAAATAAAATACACAAAATATTTATGACCTCACTCCTTGTCTTTATTACCAATATAATATTTCTAATTCCTAATCATGTAGACCCTACTTCTCTAATTACCCAAACTTTGACATTTTAACATTACTGGACCACTTACGACAAATATTTACTTTTACAACATTCCTATTGTACTTTGATCTGTTACCATACTCCACATTATTGGCGGCACCGTGCATCGTGGTGCCGTTATCTTCTATCAGACGCTACTACTAATTATACTTAACAACATCCTATTCCTAATACATACATTAATGAAATAGAAATTACGGAGGAAAATTTTAGTGTCGACATCTTCCCCCTTCCTAGCTTCTACTCCGTCCTGAGTAGACTATTCTCAGTGCTTGGAAAATCTTCAACTTGTCGTGGTTGACCCATTTCGTAATGGGAGTGCCATCCAATTCCTCCAGTCAGTACGTACCATTTTCATGCACAGCTGCTATTTTGTAGGGCCCCATCCATTTTGGAAGAAATTTTCTGTCTTCTTTTTTTTTGTATCCGGAATCATATACTATAACCAAGTCATTCACATGAAATGGAGACCCTTTTGATCAAAGTATTCCTTCGCTTCATTCTCTTCTTATGGCTTGTATCCTTTGCTATTTCTCTCATTTCCTCCAGCAAATGAAGATGTACCAACCTTTCTTTTACTGAATCACTTTCATCCATCCTTTCATTTTTCATAACTCTCACAGTGGGAATATCAAACTCAATAGGAAGAACTGGATCAATGCCATAGGCCAACCGAAATGGGGAGTATCCTGTTGCTGACTTTGATGTTGCCCTATATGCCCACAATGCCGCATGAATCCTTTTTCCCATTTATGTACTGCAAGGTGTATCTTTTGCTAGAATTTGACACAACACAAAATTTGTTCGTTCCACTGTCCATTTGTGCTTGGCTTGTATGTTGTTGCCTTCATGTGCTTAATAGAAAACTTATTGACTAGGGAATCTACCACCTCATTAATGAAGTGGCTTCCTTGATCTCATTACAATTTCTAATGGGCAACCAAATCGGTGACAATGCGTTCATACATGAACCTTGCCACTTCATCCATGGAAGTGTTTTCAATGGCCTAGCTTCAACCCACTTGGTTAAATAATGCTGTGGCAACTACAATATACTTATTTTGGCGTGATGTAGTTGGAAGTGGACCTATAATGTCTATTCCCCACTTTTCAAAGGGACCAAGAGGAAGAATAGGACATAATGGAGCTGATGAAGTCTTACGGTTACCATGTGTTTGAAAAATATCACATGTCTTACAATAATTATAACAATCTTTAAAAAGATTGGGCGGTGATAACCCGCATCCAAGATCCTTCTTGTTGTAAGTTGTCCAGAAGTGCCTTCCACATGTACCATTGTGGAATTCTTCTAGATTCCTTCCCTTGATCACGTCCAACTGCCCTCTTGTACTGTCCATCAGGTCCTATTCGAAATAATACTCCATGCAGAATAGAATATGGACGACTGGCTTGAGTAATCTTTCTCTTAGTCTTTGCATTAGCACCATCAGAAACTTGAATTCATTCGAGATAATTCCAAATATCTATGTATTCACTAGGGATTGTGTCAAGGAGAACAATTGCATCGGGAAATCATCATCATCACAAGATGATCCTAAACCATCATAGGCTTGAGAGAGTGCATCCGCATTGACATGCTTCTTTCTGGCCTATCTATAATGTCAAATTCAAATTCTTGTAGAAAAATTATCCATCTTGCTATCCTCCTGATGGGTTAGGCTTATTTACAATATATTTTAGAGCGATGATCTCACATAACTAGAAATTTTTACCCTAGCAAGTAATTTCTAAACTTCTTTACAAAGACAAAAATGATAGCGAGCCTCTTTTTCGATTCTGTATAATTTACCTCAAGATTTGCTCATTTGTATGCTCCCAAAGTAAATTGGATGTTCATTCCTATTTTCATCCTTTTGGTTCAAAGTACTTCCTAGTGTTGTATCTGAGGCATCAGTGTACACAATGAATGGCTTGCTCCAATCTAGATTCTTCAAAATAGGTGAAGACACTGGGCTTCCTTTAGTTGTCCAAAAGCTTCATGCGCCTTATTTCTTGGTTCATAAGTAACATCCTTCTTCAAGAACTGGGTTAGTGGCTGTACAATCTTTGAGAAATTCTTGATGAACCTTCTATAGTAACCCACATGGCCTAAAAATGATCTCAACTTACTTCTATTCATAGGAAATGGTAAATCTTTGATTTTTGAAACTTTATCAAGATCGTACCAATACCATCTCTCGGATACAACATGCCGTAATAAAACACCTTTAGAACATCCAAAGACACACTTTGTAGGGTTTAGTGAGGCTTGAGCTTCATCTAACCTTTGAAATGCCATCTCCATCAAAGTGCGGGTGGTCCAACTTGCTCCCATAGATGTAAAAATCATCCGTAAATACTCGATGAAGGTCCCAATGTAGGGTTTGAACACCCTATTCATCAAACGCTGGAATATTGCTGGAGCATTACACAACCCAAAAGGCATAACTCTATAAGCAAACATTCCCCAAGGAGTGGTGAACGTGGTCTTGGTGATCTTTATCTCGCTATACGAACTTGGTTGTAGCCACTATATCTATCAAAGCAAAACTATAGCACTCTGGCCGGCCTACTTTGTCCAAGATCCGATCTCGAAAATGGAAGAGGGTAATGATCCTTCTTTGTTGCCTTATTGAGCTTCCCGTAATTAACACAAATACGTAGCTTCCCATTTTTTTATTAAGATCACAATGGGAGAAACCCATTTTGAATTCTCCACGAGAAAATATGAATCTGTATCAAGCAACTTATCTATTTCTTATTTTACAGTCTTGGAAAAATTAGGATTCATTCTATATGGCATTTGCTTTATGGGATTAGCACCATCTACTAGCTCAATACAATGGTCTACCCAACTTACTTGACGGAGTTCCTTGTAATCAAAAGTGAATAGGTGTATGTACCTTGAAAGAGTTGGAGGTAGGATTCCTTCTCACTCTCCATCACAAAGATCACCAATCTTTATCTATTGGAGACGATCATCAACTTCTTCTTCAAATAATTTTATGGGGTCATGAGTTGGTGTGGTGGAAGGATATCCATGATGAAACATCAACCTCACTTTCTTCATCTTCGGTGTCCACTTCTTTGGTACTAGAGTAATCGAGAGGATGTCCAATCATCGGTTTCATCACTTGAATCCATTGTGTTACTCGCTTATGATGTCGAGGATCACATTTATCTTCACCCTCTCTCTACCACGTCTAAGCATCATGAAACCTTCATTCGGTAGTTTCTTGCATGAACTCTCCTTAGCCATGGTCTTCCTGAAGAGCATTGGGTGCGCAATAGCAGTACCATTTTTCATCACCTAAAAGTCTACCACACATACCACACCCATAACGAGATATTGGTACATTTAAAACTACACCTTCTCGGTTTAGTTTTTCCTTTATTTAATGACCTTAACATAAGTGTTGAAGGGCGATCAATTTTAAACCCAACATATTCATTACGAGACTCGGTCATTACATTAATCGCAGCACCTCCATCAACTAAGACATCATGAATTGAAATACCATTACATAATACCTCGGCTTGTGGACAATAGGGATCTACCTCGCCTCCAAAACAGGGACCTCAACCTCCTTCCTTCTTTGAGCATTGAGTCCACCTCGCAACTCCCACCTCTTCTCGAAGACAGCCAAGAGTTGACCATATGTAATATTTGCGAGCCTTTGGACAGATCTTCCAAGATGGAGTATGGTCCTTGCCCCGTGAAATCAGAAAATCCTGCACACCCAACTTTCTTCTCCTATGTTTCTTACTAGTTTCTTCTTTCATCTTCTTAGGATCATTTCCATCTTGATTATCTTTTTCTTTCTTTCTTTTGTTACAAACACATCTACTTCATTATTTCTGCTCTTATCTACTACATCAAAAGAATTCACAGTGCTTTTCCTTTATCATTATCTCCTTTACCGGATGTAGAAGCTCTATCTGGACAATTATACTTATAAAGACCCTTTTATAACAACCATAACAAACAACTTCAGAAATATTTCTTTTTGGACCTCTATCTCCTTCCCGAGAACTAAATTTCTTTCCTTGAAGAAGATTAATAGTTAATCGACCCATCTTTTGAGCGAGATCTTCATACTCGGTAGATGTACTAGGAGAAATATTTGTGCTCACCGAGAGTGGTTGTGGATTCTAGACCAAAGGTGCTTTGGTGTAGGCTCTACTTTAGCAACAATTTCTTTGGGCTCCTCTTCCATGCTTTCTTCTTGCCTTCTTGCAATCTCCTTTGCTTGTTTAATGGTAGCGGGCGGTCATACTTCACTCGTTGTCGATCTCTCGGCTTCATCTCAAGAATGAAGTGCTTACAGAGGAGATTATCCACGCCATTCATTAACCCATCTGCTAATCCTTCCTTCTGGATTTGGGCATCGAGCTTCCTCCTTAGCTCTAGAACACGAGCATAATAATCCCTTATCTTCTCCTTCTCTCCTTGGGATAGCTTTGTGATCTCGATCATGAGATATGCATATTTCTGTTGTTCACCAAATTCTTCAAGAAAATTTTTAGTTAATAAATCCCATGAATTTTTCACATTATCACCTAGTGTTTCAAACCACCTAAGTGTTGAACCATCCAAAAGGTAGGAAAAAATTCAGTCCATTGTTCCCTTCTTATAAGGCCATTACAAATACAAGATCGTTTAAACTCTTGAATGAAAGAAGAAGCATCTTCATTAGATTGAGCTGAAAAAACAAGAATCTTTCCCATTTTCAAAAGTAACCACCGTGAAATACCAACTCACAAGTACAATCAACAAGACTTATGTGTACAAATAATTGGAATCAATATACTAGAAAGTGACTTTATACCTTTCTACAAAGTAAAATATAAATGACCACGGTAAACTATGGTAAGACTTGACTTACTGCGGTAAAAACTGACTTTACTATGGTAAACACTATTCACGGTAAAAAGTGAAGTTCTTTGCAGTAAATACTATTCACAAGTAAAAAGTGACTTACTTGTGGTAAATACTATTCCAGCAAAAATGACTTTACCATGGTAACTACTATTCATGGCAAAAATGACTTTACCATGGTAACTACTATGCACAGTAAAAACAAGGTTACCCTCTAATTGATTTTTGACTAAGTGGGAATATCTCTCCAGAAAATCCACCAACGAGGAATGGTCCCTAAAAACGGAACCAAAATGTCAACACCAATCCGGCACTATGATAATTCTTCACCGGGAACTCCTTGTGCTATGATTATTTACTAATGCATAGCCTTTAGTTTGGTGGATGTAATCTGGAAACAAAACAACAACATAACACAAGAATACCATCGACTATGATAAGACAGAATGATGACAAATCTGAAATATCAAAATAAATTATAATATTAACATGAAACTGTTACAATCTCACCCATGAGGTACTTCAAGTGTTATTGACTTCACTTGCCTTTCACCAAGACTATGGGAGAAACTTTACAATTACACCTCTTAATGGCTTCTTCAACACACCTTTAAATTGATGGCTTCCTTCGCACACTTCCTACAATATTTCTCACTACTTCCTTCTATGCTAAATGAGGGGGGTGGCCTCTCTATTTATAGAACTTCCAGGCTTATCCATCTTATCTCTAAGATAGGATAAGAAATCCACTCTGACGAATCATATTCCATACCTTAACTCTTATCTGTACATGTAAGCTTATCTGTTAAGATAAGATAAACCTTATCATTTTACATGGGTTCCACATTTTTAGACTTTTTACAAATAAAATACACAAAATATTTATGACCTCACTCCTTGTCTTTATTACCAATATAATATTTCTAATTCCTAATCATGTAGACCCTACTTCTCTAATTACCCAAACTTTGACATTTTAACATTACCGGACCACTTACGACAAATATTTACTTTTTACAACATTCCTATTGTACTTTGACTATTACCGTACTCCACATTATTGGCGGCACCGTAATTGACATCGCCGTTATCTTCTATCAGACGCTACTACTAATTCTACTTAACAACATCCCATTCCTAATATATACATTAATGAAATAGAAATTACAGAGGAAAATTTTAGTGTCGACAGGTCAAATGGTCTTCACCCCTAGATTTTACAAGGTAATTTTGATGGGGATTCCAAAGGGAATCTCAGGCTTTGAGAGGCGGGGTATATCATTCAAAATGAGTTTAGAGAATCGGTGAGGGTCGGATCATTTCACCTCCAGGATGGAACAAGTAATCAAGAGAAGGCTCAAGCTCTTTTTTTTTGCAGTAAAAAGAGTTGTGGATTGTGGTTGCTCTCACCTCCTAATTGAAGGAGACTCACAAATCATCATTCGAGACAATTAAATCTAGTAAGGTTTCCAATTGGACATTAGACTTCTACATTTATAATGCTTTCTTTTGGCTTGCCAAGGTGGATACTTGAAAAATTAGGCACGTATTCTATGAGGCCAACTCACTGCGCACTACCTAGCCAGCTGCGTCTTTGATGCAGGTGGATGACATCATCATTCCAATGATAAAATAAAGTGGTTGGATCTCACTGCCATATTGGATCATGATTCCAAATTAAGGACCAAGTAACCTGATGGGACTCGATATGTGGGAATCCTCCCTTATTTTACTTTTGAGCCCTTTATTTCTCACGCCAATCTTTCATCATTGTTTGTGTTTAGTCGTGGATTTATCTGCGAAGGGTTTTCATGGTTGTTTTACCCTTCCCAAGCTTGTTTCTTAGAGGTGAATAAAGAGAGATGGAATTCTATGGCCCAATCTCTCCCGCTTGTTTGTGAAAGGTGTTTGAGAATCAATCAAGCTTGGTGTGTAGTGAAATTGAGTGCATTCTAGGTGAATTTTATCTTCAAGGTTGCGATCACGCAAGATTAGATGTAGATATATCATCTGTCTTCATTTCTCATCTATTGTTTATTGGAGGAAATAAGGAAGAATATTTGATGATTTCTCGCCATATCATTCTACCCAAGCATCTAGTAGGGCTAGAGGAAGAATTTGAGAATTTATGTTTGCCAACGATATATTTTTGGAATTAGCTGCAAGGCTTTCGAATATGGTGGCACATCTAACAAAACTAGAGAATAGGAACAAGGCTCTATGGAACTTTGTAGTGACCTTCCATTAATGAAGGGATCTTCAAACATACATCTCCCCTTTGGCTTTGGATTCCCTCTCCGCACCTATTGGTCTAGTTCCTCCTCACATTATCTAGCTCATGACAAAGGGTAAAGCCTCCTATGATTTTCTAAAGAAGGCAAAAAGTCTTTGGAGAGATGAGTCTCCAGTTCGGTGCTCATAAGAGAGGTGCATAAACAACAACAAAGCCATAGAATCATGTGAAGGAGGATTTTCTCAAAATATCTAAGTCTTTTATATATATATATTGCCTAATTTATATAGTTCTTTTTATGTTTTTATTTTATGGTGGTTCACTTTTATTGTTTTTTATACAAGTCACCAAGATATATCATTATAGAAATATACTCTGTAATATAAGGGAGGGGACCCAAGAACCCCCTTATTCATAGCTCCAGTAAAAGTATTTACTTATAAAAAGACTTCATCAAATTTAAGAAATCAAGTTTTTGTGGTGTAGTAAATGTTGAGTCCTTTCCAAAAGTCCAACTTTGTAAAAATTTGAGTTACAAGGCAAAATTTATGGCCATTTAAAGCTCTAGGTGCCATACTTCAATAAATGTGAGTGGTTGAACTGTTAAATCATGCCTTTATCGGGTTATGCAACCTTGCAAAACACCTTCGAGAAACCTAATACGCTGGCGATGGCGGAAGTTAGACCTTGAAATGCAATCTGCAGACTCGAGAAATGGACTCTAGCAGAAGTCAAGACTTGATTTACACCGCCAACCCTCGAAATACAAAGGGAGGAACTCAAGACCTACAATGCAACCCCCACTTCTAATTTATTGTTGGAAGAATTTGACCCTTGCAATGTAACCTATGACTCCCCAAATGGACTCTGCTAGAAGTTTCCCCTTACAATGCACATTAAAAAACCCAAAATACACACATCAAAACTCGGCCACCTTTTTGCAATGTGTCGGGTTTTATGGTTCAAGTTACAATTTGCATGCAAATTGCAACTTGAAACCCGAAACCCGAAATGTGTTGTTTTCTTTGTATTTTGGGAATCGGGTTTCAATTTGTAATTTGCATGAAAATTGCAAATCGAACCCGAAACCCAAAATGTACTTGGGAGGTTGAGTTTTGGGGATCGGGTTTCATGTTGTAATTTGCATGCAAATTGCAATTTGAAACTTGAAACCCAAAATACACTAAATCCTTTGTATTTCAGGTTTCGGGGTTTGAGGAACAATTTGCATGTAAATTACATTTTGATCCCTAAAACCCAAAATCTGAAATACAAGGGGAATTTTTACACCTAGGCTTTTTTAGATTTCTCAAAAATTATTGTTGGTGGTAGAGAACATGGAACATGTGGATATGCACGAAGATCGTGAAGATCTAATGGTCTTGAAAAATGAACTCTTCACCCGAAATAATTACAATTTCACCCATGTCCGAAATTAAAGTTGTTGGTTGTCGGAAATCCCTATGGGGAATTTTAGACAACAATAAGCATTCACAAACAATGTGGGCCAAAATCATCATGCTTTTAAGATTTTAATTATTATGATCTTTGTTGAAAAATGTCTGCTAGAGAATCCATTTAGTAATTCTACCAAGACCTTGGTCACTTTCTTTGCTTTAATTTATCTTAGTAACACTCCATATAGGTTCTTAGTATTACGACCTCAAATGACACATTTTAGCTTTGCTCAAACCATAAGGGCACTAAACAATATATAAGAATATAGGCATGGTGTTTATCCATCTATTTTTGTTAAAGATCCATAGTGGATTTTTCTTGCTCTTCCTCAAATAGATAGGAGTTTTCTTGATCATTTCCAACATAAATATCCAGTTTCTCACACAATTCTCTTCCTTTAACTAATTTTGTAGCCTTGATATTCACATCATATTCCATGATTTTTTTCATCCATCCATCTCTCTTTTCACTGATCTTAGCTCCCACAATGAAGTCTCTCACACCTTTGGTATGGAAGAATAATACCTTAATGTGTTTGGTTTTGAGCATACACTTGAATTTCTTAAGAGCTCTCATGATGGACAAACTTTCTTCTCCATATGATTGTATCTCAACTCATAATATTTTAGTGTCTGACTAAAGAAGGCCACTGATTATTCTAAACCCTTACCACCATGTTGTGTTAGTACATCGACAACATTAGCTTCAGCCCCATATGCATATATGATGAAATCCTTTTAATAATATGGGTTCTTTGAGATTGGATTCTTGAACAATTTCTCGTTTGATCCTAGTAAATCTTTCCTTTCCCTCCTTGGTCCATTCAAAATGTGCATCCTTCCTTAGCATTAAGACGATAGGCTTGATAAGTCCTCCAAAGTTAGGAATAAATTTTCTAACAAAATTAATCTTGCTAAGGAAAGACTACAATGCTTTCTTGTGATATGGTAATGAGAGAGACATGATGGTTGAAATCCTCTCTGGTTAAATTACAATACCTTCTTTTGAGACAATATGGCCCAAAAATTTTCCCTACATAACCAAAAAGATGCATTTCTTTGGTTTTAGTGACACCCCAAACTCTCTGCACCTTTTAAACACTTTCACAAGATATTTCATATGATCTTCACTTGATCTTAAGAAAACAATGATATCATCCAAGTATATGATAATAAACTTGTTTATATAGCCCTGAATGCAATATTCATGGCTCTTTGGAAAGTAACACCTACATTAGTTAAGACAAATGGCATTTTTCATAGGCATATGTCCCTCATTTAGTTGTGAAGGTTATCTTATGTTTATCTCCCTCTTTAACTCTTATTTGGTTATTCAGAATAACCATCTACAAGGGAGAACCTTTCATCTCATGACACTTTTTGTAAAATTTGGTCCATAGAGGGTAAATGGTAGTGATCCTTGAGGGAAGCTCTATTAAAATCTTTAAAATCCATGCATATCCTAATGTATCCATTCTTCTTCCTAATAAGGAATAAATTAACAACCCAAGAGGAATACTTGATGGGGAATATGATTTTGGCTTCTATGAGTTTAGATAATTATTTTTAATAGGGTTTAGTTTTTGGGATTATCAGCCTCGCTTTTATCTAATTGGTTTGGCATTGGGGTCAAGATCTATAGCATGTTGGGTAATATTTGGATCAAAGCCTTTGATATCTTTATAACTCCAAGAGAATACATCATTAAATTTCGATACAAAGGAAATAAAATCCTTTCTTTCAACCTCATTACATACTTTTCCAAGCAATAACTCTCTAACCTATGTAATGGTGACTACCGGTATTCTTCATCATTTACTGTTATGTTCTTATTTTCCCATTTGAATTAATCATCAAGGTTGAAGATATCATATTTTGACCAGTTGTTTGGGAATTTTTTTTTCTCAACCGAATAATCTAATCACCGTGGCTTTCTTAAAATTTATGTTGCAAGTCGGTGAAAATTTTGCCTCATTCTGGATGAATTGGAAAATTTTCTCATCACTATCAAAAACATGTCATATGATATCATTATTTGAATTGATGGCCTTATCAACATCTTAACATATTTCTTATTTCCTTGGATGAGGTATTCAGATGGAAATAATTGTGATCTAATTGCCTCTATTTGATATGCTTCTACATTTGGCTACCTTTGCATCACTTCTAAGTTGATGGCATCAAAATTTTCCATGAAGATCCCATAATCTATGTCTATATTTTTTAAGAGCTTATTCTTTGTAGCACACCTTCCTCTAATCTGATGTATAACAAGCTCAATGTCCCCAGAGACACTTACAAGGCCTTTTAATATGCCTCTTTTCTCGACAATAATAACCCATGAACCAAGGCCTCATATTTCACTATATTTTTGAGCATACAAATTGCAACCTACTGATTAACTAAAATATATTTTATCCTAGTGTAATCTAATGCTATAGGAGCAATAAAATAAATGAATAAATGAAGTAATAAAATATTGAAATACACCCAAGCAAGCTAATTCATAAAATGTAAAACCCTAATGTGCAAAGAGAGTTAAGAAAGCCTTAGTCGATTCGGTGATATTGCAGGACTATGTCACATGGCAACCTGGGTGAATAGGAGGAAGAAACCTTCACATAAGAGCCTAAAGAATTTCATATCTATCCTATCGACTAGATTGGGGCACTGGAGAGGGATAGACGTTCCGTGGAAACCCTAGTCTAAGATCCGGGTGCCTGTCCGGAAATTTCCTAGGAACCTCCTCTCGGAGTGTCATTGGATGCCCATCTATGTTCCCTTCCTATCACATGGATGTCATTGTACGATCTTCAATGTCTTTGGTAAACTTACAATGAATAATCACTTATAAAACCCAAACAAAGCATCAAAACCCTAAAAAAGAAAGATGCAAATGAAGGGGTTAGACTGCCCTTAGTGGCCACAATGGTGGACTTACTAAGTGTTTAATCGCATCTCATACCTAATGTATTTCTAGGTGTGTGTGTGTGTGTGTGTGTGTGTGTGTGTGTGTGTGTGTGTGTGTGTGTGTGTGTAATTGTTCCCTAGGTGCTCTTATACCGGTCAAACTTTGTGAAGTAGCGAGAAAATAACTAGATGAAGAATGTAGTAAATGTTTTCATGGAAAAAATAGACTCTCCTCCTATTAAGTGTGATGTAGATTAACCAACCTTTTGTGCCTTGTGATGGAACTAGATGGATACAAATATAGCTATAGATGCCTTTGATGGATGCAACCTTTGGTGGAGATAGTAAGTATTTAGTGTTTGGTCCCTCATTATGGTCACATAACTTTATATTTATATGGTTCTCTTGTTCTAATTTCATAATTAACCCCAAAAAGGACTACCACCAAAAATATAAGAAGTTCAAATAGCTAAAAAGTTCCCAAAAAAAAGGAGGAAAGTGTAAAGAGGATCAGGGTGCCCCAAAAGGGACCAAGGCGCATGGGGCGCCCATTCGAAAATAGGGAAAACACAATATGAAAGTATAGATTGGGAAAGTATGGGTGTAAGATCAAAAATAATAATAGAAATCAATGCAAAAATGGCCAAAGACATGGGTTATTTATTAATCTTTTCACTTAAGAACCATGTGAATAGTAGTATGAGATCGGGCCTAAATAATGAATCAAAGTGCGTGATTTTGTGTCTACACCTATGGGAAAATAAAAACTTCGTGCCCTTTCTAAAAACAAGAACTACACCTACCCTAACCCCGTTTCTACATCTAGAGCCATAAAAACACTTTCCATAAACCGAAGCATCATCTTCTTTATGTAACATAGGTAATGTGAATTCTTCTTCACATATGCAATAAGTGAACAAACCGGTCTCTTTAGATGTATCGTAAGCATCAAATTCATAATACTCCTTGGTCCACTCATCTAATAAAAGGTCAAAGACTGAACAAGTAGGAGTGTACTAATGTACTAATATTGATTCATTTTTTTCTTCTTGCATCATGCAATTCGAGTTGAGGGGAACATGTTCATAGGATTCAACATGATAAGAAGATATTGACTCAATTGTAATGGTAAATCTTGTATCATATCTAGTTTTCAAGATAATATGATACCAATCAAAATAAAAATACCCACCCACTTTGGTTGTGAAATATCTTGATAAGAAGATGGAAAATAAAGGAGGTGAGACAATGGCTTATATGTATTAAGTAATGTTAAAGCTAGGACAAGCATGAAGGGCCAACTCAAGATCTTTTATAACTCCTAATATTTTGACAGTTGATCCATCAAGTTTTAGGACTCCCCTAGAAGCTGGGTTGTACTCAATGCCTAAAATGTCTACTATTTTCTTGGGCATTATAGAAGTACTAGCACCTAAATATATCATGTAATTATGTACTAGGTGTTTTCCCACAATTAGAGACATGTAGAAGGGTGGAGGCTTCACAACTTTACTTGCTTGTTCATCATTCGGTTGGCACAAGTTAACCGTAAGAATTTGACTTCTACATAACATGTTCATATTACAAAAGTTGATTTAAATCTTATTATAGAAGATCCCTCTGATATGGAATAGATAAGGCATCCCAAATTTTCACATTTAGATTTTTCTTCTTCATTTGTTTGACAATGTTAAAACTAATACCTATGGTTCTATGCATTAATGGTGTTGAATTATCCTTTCTTGTCTACTCAATTGGTGGAAGTAACACTTTATACGTAGACTTTCTTTGTTTTGTGGGTTCTCTATATATTGTAGATTTTATGTTTGAAGGGTGGAGTTGTTGGATGAAGCTACTTGTGTGGTTTTGCCTAATTTTATGTATTTATTTTCTTTGATATGTTTACTTTGCACTAAATGGGATGAAACAGTCATCTCTATCTACCTTTTCTTGAACCTTGTATTATTTATGACATGAATATGCGGTCTATTTAAGTTATATGTAAGTTGTTGAACCGCACATAATTCTTCAGAAGTAAAAATCATAATATTGGATTCCACATAATCTTTTTATGTTGCTTCCTAATTGGAATTCATGACTTGCATCAATGGTTCTTGTCTCGAGAGATCTTTGTACCATGATGGCATGGGACGAATTGTATACGATTTGGACAAGTTTCTATATTATGTAGTTGACTACATCGAAAACCCATTCAGATTCTTAAATAACATTATTTTATAGTGGGACAAGATATTTTCTCATCGCATGTGGCAAGAAGTTGTGTAGGAGTAATTATTCAGAGAGGTAAATTTGTATTATGGCCCTCAAATCTATTTGTCTAGTTATTTTGGCCATAAATATCTTTTATGTGTTTTCACATTTACATCTATAAAAATATGAGAGAAAGGGATAAGGGACTGATTATATCCAATGATGAATGGATGCATCCACTCTTTCTATACCAGGGATCATTTTCCATTGATTTTGTAGGCTAGGTATGGGTTCCTAGTATTTCTCTAATCATACACCATCATATCACTAGTGGATGAGGACGGAGCCATTCAACAACCAATTATGGTTGTTGGGGCGGTTGAGCCCCTAGATCGAATTATGCATGCCTCCATTGTGATTCATATAATTTTTATGTTCTTCCACCTTGATCTTTTCTTTTGTGACTTTCTATCATGTTTGGACAACCTTTGGTGACATGTGGCTTCATTTCGACTTTTTCCTTAATCTGTGAATGATTATTGACTTCGCAATTCTTTTCATCACCTACAACCTTCTATTCTTGTCCCATGGAATACACTTCATTCTGTAGAGTATTTTATATTTCACGTCATTTTCTTTGTTTAATGGAATATTTTGTATTTGACTTATAATTTGAACTCTTTTTTTGTGTTGCTTTCCAATTTACCTTATTTTGTAAGTGACCATATTTTTATTCCATATGTTCCTTTGTTATGCAACTTTCTAAACCTTATGTGGCTTGTACCCCAGGACTTAAATTTTATCATATTTGTGCTCTACTCACTCTCCGTGATGCCACATATCCCTTTTAATTTTATACTACTACATATTTCACTGTGACTATGTTCCTTTGTTCCACAGTTAGGTAAACCCATGGAACACCGAGTTCCCGATTTCCACATAACACTAAGTTCATTTTCTTCAATTCTTTTCAAACAAAAATTCTTAAGTACTTAACTTAAATGAATTTATCCAAATAGTATTGGTACTATTTTGGACAACACTAACCATTTCTTTTGTGCAGGGGTTGTTGATGCATTCTCCTCCTAAGTGGGTGCCTTAAGGGGCCTGTCAAGATTGGGGTATGATCAAACTTGGTCATGTGGGCTAGACCACAACATTTGAGAGATGTCACTATTAGCCTTATTCACCCCATACTTTCCTCATTTATTCCTTTTGTTCACACATTGCACTCATTATGTCTACTTATCCCATTATGTCTACTTGTTTCTTCTTATTACATGTTATTATCCTTACTTTTGGTCACTCTAGACCTTTTTCATTTATCCCCACTAATCTTCTAGCCTCCACTCCTCATATGTTTTCCCTTTGACAATAGGGTTTCCCATAAGGCCAACACCATTTACCATGGGTGATTATGCCTATTTTGGTTTTTCCATAGCTGACGTCATATCCCACAGTAATGACATTAGGTATATATACCCCCATGTTTCCTTATTACTCTAACCACTTAACAATCATTTTCTCAAAGATATAATTGTTTTTTCTTGAAACTATAGTTACTTTTACTTGCATTATTTCAAACTACTTTTCACTTATTGAATATATTTGGAGTATTAAAACTTATCTCTTTTACATTTGGGTCACTATAGTGAGTTAGGTCTAGAGATCTTATTGGTTAGTTTTCTCTACCCATAGTGATTCTCTCTCGGTGATGTTTTTCTAAGGATGATTATGCATCAACAGTTATACACACACTACAAATAAGTATTTCTAACCCTCTTTAATATTTCATTTTTATGTATGTGCTTGTTATTGGGAATTTGTTATAGATTAGAGTAAATGTAAGTTTTTTTATCTATTGTTTTATCTTATTGTTATTACACCCCTTAGATTTATCCAACCCTTGGTTATATCCCTTCTATTTTATAATTGTACTAGGATACCTACTTTTATCTATTTATAGGCCTTATAAACCTATAGTTTTCTTGGGGCTAGGTCTTTTATCCTCTAGATTTACTACTTTAGCACTCCTTAAGCATGTTTATATATACATAGTGTGGCTAGTCTTAGATTAGATCCCTATATTTAAGAACCCAACTAGAAACATCTCTTATACCCATCATATAGAATCCAAGAAATAATGCCACTTGTAACTATCACATACCAATTATGAGTTCCATAATTATGAGAACTCTAAACTAGGTTTACTTATGTTCACATCATTCCAAAGTAGGTGTAATACTCAAGCAATAACAACTCTCGTAATTGTCCCATACCAATTATGAGAATCATGATTACAAAAATTCTAAAAATATTTTTTCATATTCATCTCCAAGTTATTAAGGCATTCATTATTATGTCCAAAAATCTCATCATATTCATAATTTAGAACATTATCTCATTCATAAAATATAATCACTAGATTTTCTCCATGAAAAGATCATAAAAACATGCCATATACATGGTCACATCAAAATTAGATTCCAATTTTTACCAAAATCATAATCAAGAGAAATGGTTTTCTTTTACATAGTTATTAATTCTATTGAATCTTAATTAGGATGAATTTTTTTCCTTATAGGTTCCAATCCTCGGGACCTATTGTTTATCAATCCCACAAGGATATAAATGATACATAAGGATTCTTATTGCATAATAATGCAAATTCACATTAATACATACTTGATCATTTATAATCATCAATTCCCAAGTTACTCAATTTGTGACATATTCCTAGACCTCAATCAATGGTTAAATATGCAGCATCATTTCTACGAAGTAGAATTGTCTTCATATGTTGTTCACAATTCTTATTTAATTAACTATTTTGTTATTTTCCTCAATTACTTTCATATCCTCGTATCTCTAACTTTTTGTACTTTCTATTAATCATCCTTTATTGGTTTGCATTATCATGCTTTCATTAAATCAAACCAACTCATGAATAATAATAATGTTCATATAATTTCTACATTAAACATATTTGCTTAGTCAATTCACATTGTTTAATAACTATATTTCTTTTCCCATACATGTTCCAATTTTAGAACAAGTCATCTATGCATATTCATCATAAGTAACTAAAATATAAAATTATGATTTCATGTATATCATTGCATAGCTTAATAATTATATGGTTTCATATATTTCTCAGTTGATTTAGGGATGTGTATATAACTCCCATAAAGTTTGTCATATTATACTCTCTTTTTTATAGTACTCCTTAAAGCATAAGATATCATTTTGAAATAGAAGAGGATGAAATAGAATATAAACCTTTAGATACACCTATAATCAATTTAGGTCACTGATTTCTTTATAATCCCATTAGTATTTTCTTTCAAAATAAGCACGTTGAATTTTACAATGATAACTTTTTGTTCTTCATGAACTTGTGAAAAGGATTTATATTACTTACGCCTTAGAAAAATAAGTGTAGTAAAGGGGTCTATAATAATAATGATGTAGTCTATATCGAGAAGAAAAAGGATTAGGAAGCAGTTTTATCTAACTTGATACCTTTTAGAATAAGATATTTACATTTATCAATTTATGATTCCCACAATTTTATTATCCTTTAATTAAAACATATAGTTATCCTTTTGTTATAAGTTATGGTTGTAGGTTTTCCATCTCTCATGTCAATCATGCTCAAACATGGTAATGTCGAAAAGCTCAAATCTTGTTCATAGGTTTACACGATTTATTTAACCTACTTTATCCACCATAATAATCCTCTTTACATGCTTTTCCAAACTCATCAAGAGTTAGATTTCCATACAAGTATAATCTCAATTATTTTTCTCATCAAGGTTTGGTAAAAAATTTAAAACATATATTTTCCATTAGTATGTAAGCATGTTAATTTTCCCCTTGTTAGGACTCTCATGATCTTCTTTATGGTTTCATGACCATTGTTTCTTCACTTCCGGTTTATCATGCTTTCAAGATACAATAAGAATGTATTATAGGTTGATAATACTTCTTATAAGTTTCATAAATGACGTAAAAACATATAAGATCATCGTCTTATTTCCCATTGATAATATAAGAATGAAAACTTATTATTTCATAATCCACATAGTTATGTTAATCATGCCATAACATGTTTTGAATGTGACTAAATAGTAATACATAATAATATTTTTCACAGTTCTACCCATTTTCTTATGTGTAAAAAAACTTACTTGTTATCTTGTTATGATGTTATCATAAGCATAAAAACATGTTACTCCATATTCTTAATTGGTTATCCTTGGCATAGATCTAAAAAAATCACTCTTACTCCACATCTCTTTTTTTCTTTTATGGTTAGGAACTATTATGTCCTTCACCTTAATAAGTCTTAAGGCCATGTTCCATGTTTATTTTTACCATGAGGTTTTTTGTTGAAATATTATTTTACAAAAGTGCAGATTATTGGTTTTCACCGATGGTCACAGGCTAAGCCCCTCCTTCTTGGGTATAGGGATGCTCCCATTTATTGAATGTAAATTAATTAGAATTATGGTGTGGCCATTAGGTCGGGGATCACACAGAATACTCCACTAATCCTGTGGAAAACTACTTGTACAGTGTATAAGGGAGGCATTTTCTTTTAAGAGAGGTAAAGAGGAGATGGGGAATCGGAGAGATGGGGTTAATATTGTTAGTAGACTTACAGATTTCACATATATCAACAAGATTAGGTACACATTCAATAGGTAGAAATCAATTGTGTAATAAATAACAGGACTAATAAATCATAAACAAAAATTTCTATGAATTCATCAATTAAAGACACAAAGTTCTTTCTAATTTTTACAAGATTACAATGCTTAAAAATTTGGAAAGTATAGAGGATGAAGGAAGATATACAAGGAGATAGAATAAATGTAGATTTATTTCTTGTAGTAGTAATGATACAAAGCCCAACAAATAGAAACAATCAACAATTTCCAACCCCTTGGAATGGAGAATCCATACCAATTTATAGCTTAAAAAGTCTCTTCCTCTCTCCTTTGTGTGACTTTTCACCTCACCACCATGTGACTTATCAAATCCTCTATGATTGAACTAAGTCCATTTCTTATTTTTGAAAAGGGAATTTTACAATGCAACGTTAAGTCACTTAAGTGAATAAGATGAAAGAGTGGAAAATTGCATTCCTAATAAAGAAATAAATTGTTAGAGAGAGAGGGAGGGAAGAGAGAGAAGAAGAGAGAGAAGTGAAAATCTGGAGACGAGAAAGCATCTTGTTGATGAAGAATCTACTTTTGATGGACCATGAATGAAGTTCCTTGCACTCGACCACATGTTGAATTATAATACTTGAGATTGCAACTTCCTCCTTTTGTGAGATACAAACACATTCGAAGACATTAAATAAGTGTTCAAAAACACTGCTATGAAATCTGTACTAAGATGGAAACATGATGATCTTCTTTAGTCACAAGGTAGGAGTTAGAACATGGAAATCACTACTTTACTCCTCTTGGATTCAAAATTCACCTCCATGAAGAGGATGTATCCTTTTTGAATGGAAACTAATTCAAGATGCTCAAACATTTTCATGTTTATCTGTTACTCATTGAAAAAGGTTGTCTCCTCCAAATAGAAGGATTTTTCCCTAAATTAAATTATTTTCTTTTGACCTCTTATTGGACTAAAACATTATGGTTACAATCTCTTTCTTCTATGAGATGCGGACACACTCCAAAGCATTAAATAAGTGTTCAAAAAAACTATTGTGAGACTTTCATTAAGTGGGCCTATGATGACTTTTTTTATCATGTAAAAATATGGTCTTGGGTACCTTAGTAGCATGTGGTTCAAGTGACAATATTTTACACACTAGTTCATTCTAACTTGTTCCTTTCCATGATGTGATTCACATAATGTCCCTCCTCTTGGAAAGAGATGTGAACACAAGGTCAGAGTTGGAATATGGTGATCATCACCTTCCTCCTCATGACTCTCTTGAACTTCACAATTTACCTCTATGACAACTGCCTAAATGATTCAACCATGATGACCCCCTTTTGTGACAATTAGGATGAGTTGAATCATCCAATTTTTTGCCTCTAAGTGTGCCATACAAAATTTACATTAAGACTAATTTTTTGGGTGCCTGTGAGGGATTTATTCTCTATTTGAACCCTAAGACAATTTCCTATCCTTGTTATTGTGATTCATTCCTCCCCCAACTCCTTGGTTATGATGTATTATTCCTGGTGTTTGGATCATAATGTTGTGTATATATTAGGACAAGTGCAGTACTCTACAAAAATAATGGGTGGCATCCTAACATAAATAATCCTCTTGAGAGTATATTTTCCTCCAATTCCTCTCATAACTCGTTCAACATTCTAGCTTTTAGGTCTTCAAAGTTCGTGTGGGTGTTATCATTATCCCCACATTGTGGTATTTAGTGATTGATGTGGAGATTAGCTCTACAATTGAATAATTTACCTTAATGATGGAAAAATGCAATGATATACATAGATTTTGAGTTGATACAAGTGACTTGAGATTGATTTTAAGACTTTCTATTTTTAGCATGTCTTGACTAGGATGGCTATTTTTAGTAAGTTTTCACAATTTTCACTTTTGGTGGTTTTTGCTTGTTTGAAGTACACGGATGCAGAGAGTTTCACTCTTATGGAAAATTACTATATTAGGCATATGATACCTTACATAACTTACTATATTTATATAGAGGTATTTTGGGTGTCGGATTGGAATAAAATTGGTCTCAACATATTAGGTTTTATCTTAGGACCTACTCCAGGTTTTCAAGGAATTTCATTCACCAAAACTCCGTAGATCTAAAAAGGAAACTATATGTGCTGAAAATTTCTTCTATATTTTGTAAATTATATATAGAATCAATGGTTTCATTTTTATAGTCAACTTGAAAATATTTTTAGGGAGTACACTTTGGCAAAAATTGGTGGAAATCAAGTGCATCATTTTAGAGATATGAGTAAAATTCCTTTTCTAAGCTTGATGGTTCTAAATAATTCTAACAGCATTATTGTGCAACAATGGATTTTTGGATAAAAACACATAACCTTGAAGTTAAAAAATTATTAAGTGTTCATGAGGAGGAGTTAGTCACATTTACTTTGCAACTTTTAACCCGAGATCAAACCCAAGCAAGCCAAACCATGGTTGGAGTGTGGTTACACCTTAAAAATAGGGGAAATAGGTGAAAGGGGACATAAGGTGCAAAAAAATTTACTTTTCACTAGATGTTGATAAGTGACAACTTCTGATGTAGTGTGAGGGAGATGCATGGGGCTGAAAATGCCTTTCAGACACTAAAAATTGGTTTTTATGTGATCTAGAGCTAAGTGGAAGGATGGGGAGTGCACTTTTGTGTCCCCTGTGTCCTTTTGTTGTTGTTAAAATCCAAAGGGACACCACCAAATAAAAAATTCACCATGGGGGTATGTTCATGAGGAGGGGACAAGGGGTTAAGTTGTCTTGCAAGTTTGAAGCAACTAGGTGTAAAATTTGATCATGGAAAGTTACAAAGAGAAAGGATTTATGGGGGCGCACTTTGGTATCCCCCTTATCCCCTTCACACCTTGGGTAAAATACAAGGAGAAATTTCATTCTCAAGAATGTGTCATGTGATCTACTCATCATGGGATGGGGATCAAGTTACGAGGGGTAAGCTACATATTTCTTAGCACACAAATTGTCACTTTAAGTGACACAACTATTCATCCACATGGGAGGCTGCACTTTAGTGTCCCACTTGTACCATTTTCACCTTGGGTAAAATATAAGAGGACATGGCATGATTCCAAGTGTGTCATGGGGTCATCTAATCATGATAAGGGGACTAGGTCCCTTAAAGTATTCACATGCTCCACCTAATACCTCAAGTTGTGTTTTAAGTGTTGCGAGCCACCTAAATGGATGGGGGAATATTTTGGTGCCTGTAATGTCCCTTTTTCACTAGAGGGGACAAGACATGTGCAATAATTTTCCAAGGCTATTTTGAATTGTTGATGTCTTCCAACTCCATTTTAGAACATTGGGAGTGTTTTTCAGCCCCAGGAGCATGAAAAGGTGTTTTGGGATCAAATATTATATTATTTTGACTCCAAATCACCTATTTATATCATACCATCCATTATCAGGAGATAATTATTCCTCTAAATTAATTTTTATGCCCTTCTCCACTTTTGACTCAAAGGGGAAGTTTCAGTGTCATAGATTATCACAAAATATTTTGAAGTCTCGGAGAAAATTTGATGTGTCCATCAATTTTTAGGTTCCAAGATATTTTCATTGAATACTTATTTTTTCTCACATAATCTTGTAGATCTCATAATCATTTGAACAAGTCAACTTTCATTGTTGGAGTATAACATTCTCTACACCTAAAATGACCCGGCCTTACTTGTGAGATTCCCGACATCAATTTCTTCAACATATTTTCTTGAAACTACCTTGGATAACTTCATTTCTCTCATGTAAAACTCTCATATAGATTTATTCTTACCTATCATCTTCCAAAGGGTATACACCAGTTGCAAAATGGCCCAAAATGGCCCTTTCTAAGCCTCGAGGATAGTTATTCTTCCTTAAATATCGGTGACTTATTCAATATCCTTATGCATACATCCTTGTAGGCTTGCACATGAAACACACTAGAAAATATCATTAGCACATTCCTCCTAGCAAAAATGAGGATAAAATTGTGAACAAGTTGGCTAGAGGAAGGGTTTGGAGTGATTAGGAGAGGAAAAATTTAAGTGGGGGCTTAGTTGTCATAGCAAAAAAATCAGGTTTGCATGTTATACATTTAGCATGACAACAAGGTTATATACATTTTATTAATTTCCCATAAACCTTCAAGGTTATGCCATGTTTTTCCTCAAGTTCCATCTACTAGGTTATAAACTTATTGTATAGTTTTGAACCATTAGGCTCTAAGATGGAAATAAGAATTATATATCCATTTTTAATATTCTTAGTCAGATTAAAGATTCATAATCCAAAATACATTGGGATGAGGATCAATCCGATACCTCTCCCTTACAAATTTTTTATCTTATTCATTCAGCCACATAGCATAACTTGGTCAATAATGCACTTAGTTTCATTATTGAGGCAATTTATTTCTATCTTTAAACCTTTACACTTATAAAAACTATTGGGGACCAAGTGTTAAACATGTGACACCTTGCTTCACATCACAGTGTCTCAGTCATTTATCCACATCTCTATAGTCTCTATGTAATTATATCCATATGGTTTTATTGTTTTGATGATAAAGTTTAGTTAGACAAAATGGGTCAAGGCCGGAACTTGATACCTCATTCCTATAGGTCTTACAACATAATCATTACATCAAAGCATGCAGGAATGTATTCATCTTTACAAACCAAATTTTAAAGTGAAAATAAGATTTTTTTAGCTTGATAATGGTTCTTCCTGCTATGTTTTTTTGCTACGTATATGAGCTTCTTTTGTTTACCTTTTGTTGTCGATGAAAATTAGATCGAAAACTAATCAACCCTTTTGCCTAACGCAAAAGGTCAAGATGGAATCATACCAGTTTAATCATAATGATACTTAAGAATTGGCTTAAGTGTGGGTAGTTTAATATATTTTAAATAATGAGTCAACCTAATATGTGGGAAATTTATATTTCTTGGCGACAAAGAGGATGTACATAATCAAACAAAAGAATGAAGAAAACACTTCAAAAACATAACCAGACCACATAAAATTTAATTAGATTAATGAAGAGATTCTCCACAAACTCTACCACATTGCATAAAATACAATCACTTATAAATCAAATTCATTTTTGTCATAAAAGTTGTTATCAACCTTTATCTCGACAAAGTGAAACCTATTGATTAGGTAACCTATTGAAAAGGTGAAATCAATAAGTTATATATTTATAATCTCTTGCCATTTATTTTCCAAAATGATATAATGATCTTTAAGACGAAAACACAACAAATAACTAAAAACACATAAAAATACATATAAAAAATATACACACGAAAATAAAATAAACATGATGAAGAGAAACAAATTTTACATTTACAAAAGTGTACAATGATCACTAAAACAACGTCTTAACAAGAGTTGTGATTCAAATCAAGGATAACATGGCTGCAAAATTTACATTTATTTTGAGATCAAAATAAAGATTTCATCAAGGCCTACTCTAGATATGACAGATAAATATCTGCAATCATTTTAGATAAAATGTAGAATAAAAATCAGATAATGAGAAAAATGATATAATAACTAGATATATATGTTGCATTCGATTCATACTCAAACCTCAAAACAATGTCATCACAATGCCTATAAGATCACTTGTCTTAGAAAAACATTGCACATAAATAATTCAGAATGAAATAATCTTCACAATAGTTGCAATACCTGATTTCTCATCCCTTGAAAATGTATATTCCAAGTCCTTTTATAATCTCCTCTTGTAAAAATCAGTTACAACCAATTGATATTATTTGAAGAATTTCTAAATAATGAATTATTACTTTATGTCTTAAGTAACACTTTATAATATTTCATTTGATTATAAGCAAAGGACTTGATCAACTTTAAATACACATGACATTTTAAATATGAGGCATGAGACACTAAACAGGGGCCCACCAAATATCAATGCACTAAATAAAACATTTAACACATCCATAAAGCATTTTGATCCTTTTAAAAGTAAAACACATCATCACCATCAAAACAATTATCAAACTTAAATTGCATATGCCATCCAAACATATATATATATAATAATAATATCATCATATGTTTACCAATCACAATCCAAAATATTAAGTATCCATAAATGATTAATGTATGTCTATCAAATTCATCAATCTAAAATATCATAATCAATCTTCTCTAGTTAGTTCTAGAAAAGGGGTCCATGCATCCTTAGTCATTTCAACATACTCATAGGGATCAAGTGTTAGAAAGTGTGAGTAATGATCCATGTATCTTCTTCCACCTCCAACTTAACTCTTTTCAATGCACTCATCACCTTAGGTACCAGAAGAGGACCTAACATGCTTAGAGGGCAGGGTGAGTCATGTGAATGCAAAGGTTGATTCTTCCCAAGTAATAATGGTGAGGTAGTGGAAGGTAATACATTATGAGGAGGAAAATGAGATGGGGCAGATTGGGCAGACGGTTTGAAGAAGATGGATTATGATCAGCATGAGCATGTTTGACATTATGCAAAGGGGGGTTATTGATACTATGGGAAGGTTGAGCACGAGGATATGATTCAATAAATTATAATACTTCTTGTATGCATGGTTCATTTGCATCAAAGTGTATGGAAACTTGGGTAGGACCATGTCTCACAAAGGGTCTCCTACCTCAAAGTGTACTAGCTCCCCTTCGGCCACCCCTAGGTGAGCTCTCTACCAATGTGGTTGACCTCGAAAACTATCATGTCCCTAAGAATGATGAGACCCAGATCTCCTAGAACCTCCCCAACCATCCCATCCAGACATGTTTGCAATACTGAAAAGGAGAGATAAATACCAATCATTTAATACACATGAACATTATTCTTTCCACAAAATAGAGTAATATCAGTCCCCATCAAAGTAACTGGTGGCAGTTATCTATATGAAAACATTAAGCTCTGAAATTTAAAGAAAATATGCATGTACTTCTTCAAATGCAATTTCCTTAAAATCTCCATTTTCATCTCCACTTTATAATCATTTTTAAATCAAAGTATTCCAAAAAAAATCATCTCTAAATACTATTGTTTCTTTTTAAACAAAATCAAATGACTATCTGATTTTGAAATTATTATGAAGATTTGGAGCAAAATATTCCTTCAAAATGTACATGCACAAATAACAAACTTGTTCAAAATTATTTCCTTTTTGTTTCAAACTTATTACTACCTTCAAAAAATCCAAACACATAAATATTATTATCAAAAGTTGAAAACCCAAATCTTCATATTATTTCCTTTCTAAAAACAATGAACTGGGTATATCTTCAATCAAATGCATGAATCGAACATTATCTTTTATATCACAGACATAAAAATAAGAGAACTCAAAGATCATGTCGAATAACCATACCAAAAATATAAGTGCCAAAATAACTTCAAACACACGGTCAAATTTTATCCTTCAAACCATTTGATAGACAATGAAATTTCTTAAAACAACTGAAATATTATCTTTTTCCATTAAAACATGCATTTCTATTATTATGACCAGAAAATAATCAACACAAAATTTTTTTGACAAGCTTCCACAATAACAGTTATCCAACTTGGCCGTAGTCAAATAAGCAACTGGGTTTTATAAGGACACATTTCATCTATTATGAACAGCAAGAGCTCAATACTTTGAAAAAAATGACTTGCATGCTCTGGAAAATTCAAATAAGAATTTGACGAAAATCATCTTCCTATGTCATGTAAATGATATCTATTTCACCATATATAAAGATTTTTAAAACTTCACAGATGGGTATGAGAAATAACTAATAGAGGCAAGTTTAAATTCTAAAGATAAAAATATCCAATATGAACTAAGCAAGAATGGCCATGCATTACCTTTGCATGCACACAAAACCAACTTAGTAAAAGGAAAATAATTGTCTAAAAGATAGGTGGTCATACATGTCAATCTTTCCACGTTTTTTCTTGCACCAAATATCTAAGCTCACAACCAACACTTCAACTCACCAAAACTAGAACATATAAGCTCTAATCACTTCACATACATAGAAACTGAAAAAATGACTCCAAAATAAAAATTCACATAGTTTAATGCCCATATGGGGAAATTTAATTTGCATGGTACCATATTTACTCACACCACCAGCTCCACCACTTACCCATTTCCATCTCATTTCCTCAAAAATGGTGTTTGGGGTAGTGATTTACACTATGATTTAAATGAAAATCATTCAATATGCTACATTTTGCAAATCACCTTATATCATCCCTTCCCAAAATGGCATTAGAGTTATGCCAAACATACTATATATTAAGCTACTTAACCATAGCAATAGAAATATTCAAATTAGAATAAAATGTTTTATATGTAATTTTTCAACCCTATTACTTTGATATTGCATTCGATATGTAAAAACACATTGAAATGGAAAAAATAGGTGGAGAGATATGATCAATTGATCAATTTTATGGGAAATTAAATCACTCTTAAAAATATCATCTTTCCTAATGCCACCTTCGACAAATTATTTCTAGAATGGGAAAATCAAGAATATCAAAATACAAGCTTAAAATCCAAACAAAGATATCACAAAGTGAGAACTTAATCTCCATTATGACAACTCACCATCCATATTGGTAAATAGAATGACAAATATATATATATATATATCGATCTCATGAAGACATCCAAAAAATAAAGAATGTCACGAAACCACTTAGTGTTAGATAAATTAAATAATGCATTAAATACCTAGTGGCCCCTTCCTGACTCATTATGAATGCATATAGCAAGCGATAAGTAATGGGAAATATTTGTGACTTTTTTGAAAAAAGGGGGGTATTAAAATTTCATCAATAACACTGGCGACCATGTTGGCTGATTTCTTGTGACAAGAAGTTAGGTTACATTAATAAATGATTAAATTTTAACAAGCTCAAGAGTGCAACGTAGGTTCGTTGTTTCTTGAGTCAATTTGCGTGGACCCCAAAGTTAATTTAAATTAAAAGGGATGAAATTTAAGTTGATTGTGTGCGAAGAATGGAATACGAGAGATTGGGAAGTGAGGGTTGGACAAGATTAAATACAGAGTTAGCCTTCATTGTTTTGAAAATCAAGTATGACCTCTTTACATCAAATACATCAAAATAATAGCATTCATGAAAATCTAATAGATGTATTCTATAAATCATCTTAACTAAAGGCTTCAAAGAATCTTACCATCGAGTAGTTTGATGAGCACCCATATCTGATCCAAAATATTTACAATAATGGAGTATATTGGAATTTCAAAGATCATGACAACTTATTAAGAAAAAAACAAAACAAAACAACAAAAAAAAGGAAAGAGAAAACCAAAAAAACAAAATATATACACAAAGTACAATTGAAGAACTTAATTATAATAATGTTTTATATGTTTTCCATTAACCGTAAAGCACAACCAATCACCATCAATCTCTCTCAAATGAAAAGTGTTATTTCCCAAAACTGAGGCAACTTGATAAGGACCTAACCATAAAGAATCAAATTTGTGGTGTTTTCTAGGGTTCTCTCTTGCTTTATCCCAACACAAAACCAAATCCCCAACTTGAAATTTTTTTGTTGTAACATTTTTGTCAAACAATATTTTCAATTTATCCTTACCCTTTTCCAAATTTTGCAAAGCATGACTCTCATTTGATCTAAAACTAAGAATTCATCTAAATGAAAAATGTAAATCATTTAAGTCATCTATGCCAAAGTTTAAAGCAAGTAGTGCGAGTAGAAGATATTTGTAACTCAATAGGCATAGTAGCTTCAAAGCCATAAGCCAACATGAAAGGTGAAAAACTAGTACCTAACTTGACATTAGTCCTATCATCCCATAATGCTTCAAATATTTTGAGATGTCAATTTATTTTGCTATCATTGATGATTTTTTTAATGATGTTAATCAAACTTTTATTTGTAAATTCATCTTTTCCATTATGTTATGGGTAATATTTTGATGCATGACTTGAGATTATGGAGTATTTACTAAGAAAATATAAGTATTCCTCAGAAATAAATTGTGGACCATTATCAGATATGATTTCTTAAGGTACTCCAAAACGTGAGAAATTTGATTTTGAAAAACTTAACAACTTTGCTAGCAACAAAACTTTTTAAAGCAACTGCTTCAGCCCATTTAGTAAAATAATTTATAGTTGTTAAGATATGTCTATGACCAGTAGAAGAAGGTGGATGAATATCATAAATAAAGTCAATTCCCCACTTGGAAAAAGTTTTTCTAGAATGACATGATTCAAAGGCATGGATGGTAAAAAATTCATGATTGGTACAAATATTTGACAAGGGGCACAAGACCTTACCCATTTATATGCATCTTTGAATAAATTATGCCAATAATAACCTACATGCAATATTTTATGAGCATTTGTTTTAGCATGGAAAAATTTCCACCACAAACACCCTCATGACAACTCTTTAACACACATTCAGTTTGGTCATGTGTCAAACATCTTAAAGAATGCCATCATGGTTTTTGAAAATAGCAAATTTCTAAAAGTATGAATTTAAGAGCTTGAAAATGAAGTGCTCTATGTTTTCTTTTGTCTTAGTTTTTAGGACAAAGTGCTCTTTGTTGTCTTTTGTCTAAGTTTTCAAGACATGATTGGTTTTTGAAATAATAAATGAGATCATGATAGCAATCATCTTAAGATAATAAACAATCCCATTCATGCATGTTGAAACCTATATTGAATTTGGATGATAGCTCATTACTTGTCATAGTTTGGAAATGAGGAACAACATGTAAGATATCATCAACTGCTAAGATGACCACATTGATGTTGGAGTCATATTTTTAGCTAGATGTTTAGCAAGTTCATTGCCTTTGATGGTTTTACATGTTTCAACTCCAAGTCAAATTTTGAATTTTTAAAATCCACTTGGCTAACCTTTTTCAATCACTAGCTGCTTAAGCAAATATGTTAAGACTGGGACATTAGAACGAATGATAATATTATTTCCCATTAACAAATACTTATATTTTCCCAAGACTGAAACCAATGTAAAAAAAATTTTTCAATCAAAGGATACCTGACTTCAACATATTTTAGAGTTTGACTAAAATAGGCAATGGGTTTTTCATCGTTTGCCTTCAAAATATTGAGTTATGACAACACCCATAGATTTATCAATCACATTTAAATATAGAACAAAAGGATTTGATAAGTCAAGTTTAGCCAAGATAGGTATAGAAGAAATGACATTCTTAACATCAACAAAATCAGAATCAACATGAGAGTTCCATGAGAAACCATGATTCTTTTTAAGTAGAATTTTAATGGGAAAGCTTTATCAGAAAAATCAAATATAAATTTACGCACAAAATTGATTTTTCCAAAAAAGAACATAAATTGACTCATTTTTGGGAGGCTACAATTCTTGAATAGATTTTACTCTTTTTGGGTCAATAGAAATACCATTTTGTGTAATAATATGACCCAATAGTTTATCTTGATAACACAAAACAAAAAAATTGGATTTAGAGAAATACCATATTTTGAAATGAATGAAGATTTCTCGTAGATGGTCCAAATTTTTTTTATTTTCCTAGAGTACATAGTTAGATCATCCAGATAAACTTGAATAATTACTCCAATCAAGTCATCAAAAGCAACATGCATTGCTCTTTGAAAAGTGGCACCTGCATTTATTAAGCCAAAAGGCATACGATTGAAAACAAAGGTACCTTTTTGTGTAGTAAAAGTAGTCTTATGCCTATCATCTAGATTCATGAAAATTTGATTATAACCTAAAAATCCATCTAAGAGAGACATCATTTCTGATCGGTGACCTATTGTAATATTTGATCAATGTTTGGAAAAGGAATTTATCTTTAGTGTTTGCATGATTTAGGTCTCTAAAGTCAACACAAAGATGAATGTCTCCATTTTTCTTTCATACTGGCACTAAATTAGCAACCCATTCAGAATATATTATAGGGTAAATGACACCACCTTCAAGCATTTTTCAAGCTCCTTATTGATGGTGTCTTCAATAAGGGGCTTACTCTTATAGGTTTTTGATGAACAGTTTGATTCCAGGTTTAATATGGGAATGTCATGTTTAATGATTCTAGTATCATAACCCTTTAAATATTTGTATGACCATGCCAAAACATCAATAAATTCCTTCAACAATTTTATGAAAGCTTCTTTCTCTTTGGGGTCAAGCAAGCACCAAGATAAACAAACTTTGGTTCCTCTTTTGTGCCTAAGTGACAACAATAGTTTCACCTATGATTCTTCTAAATGGTTTAGAAGAAGAAGAATTTTTGGTTGATCATGAGGAGAAAACATGGATTATAAACTTACCAAACCAACAAGAAATTTATTACTAGAAAGCTATAAATAATCTCCACAATTCAACACATAATCATCGAATCAAAATAGTTTCCTTTCAAAAATGTGTCAATATGTTCATCACAAGAGAAAATAGGCCAATTAGTTTCCAAATCAGGTATCATAGGTATGTATACCTCTTTAAAAATGCAATCAATTTGATCAGTGAAATTGGGATTAGAAGCAAAAACAACAACTTATCAACCCTAGAATTAAATTCTGAAAAATGTGATTAATGTTAAAAGCCTCAAATTGTTCAATAAAAGACCAAACCTTTTGAGTGTAATGATGAAGACGAGTCTGATTAGTCTTGTATATTTTCTTTACTTGTCTAATAACCAGCTCAGAATCTCCAAAAATAGTTAACTTTTTGATGTTCAGACTTAAATCTTGTTGTAAACCTAAACATAGGCTTCAAATTCAATGTTTTTATTGGTTTGCTTCAAATGATAGTTGAAAGGAATGATTGAATTGTCTTCATGTAGGTGATTTAATGACCACACCAACACCATTTCCAAATTTTGAACATGCTCCATCAAAACACATTTTCCAAATATCATTAGAAGGTAATAATCTAGCATGTTGATAATCTTCATCATCAAAAGCATTAATGTCTAAAGTATTTAAACCATACATTCCCATACCAGTTTCTACAAAATCAATTGATGATGAGATTCCTTCAATTGGTGTCCCAGGACCATTCTTCTCTATGATGAATGTTATGGCATTTCCAATTAGTGCCCAAGTAAGATCTTTCCCAAAAAAAAATCACATGTAGCTTGTGACCAATCTCTTCCAAGTAACATAACATAGCATAATTAGTAGGTATGTCTAAAATATGCACATTTCCAATAAACCCCACTCTTTCATCTTGTGCTATCTTAATAACTATGTCCTTGAATTTACCACAACATTTAGTTTGATGAGAGTCAAAACTAGTTAGCTTTATATTGTCATGTTCATAAGAAATACCTAATTGATCTGCAATAGATTTAGGCATGATATTATTTGATGCACCTATATCTAGGATATAGTTATGAATGATTTTATTTTGGATTTTAACTGACACATAGAAAGTGGGAATGTAATCAAGTGCATAATTAGAGTGGTTCAACACCTGATATTCATCATTATCTTCCTCACTATCATATTCATCTTCTTGGACAACCACTAATGGTTTAGATTCAGAATATTTTTATGAGCAACTTCCAATTTTTCAAATTGACCAAGTAAACCAAGACTCTCAAACATATTCAGATTACTCCTAGAGTTTTTCATGTCAGCCACAATATCATACCCGAAAGGAAATATAGAATATTTTGTAAATGTTTTACCTTTATAGGGTTGATATTGGGCATTATTCAAACTAGATGGGACTTCATCAGAAATGGGTTTACTTGACTTATCATGTGATCTTATTTTATCAAGGTGATCATATTTTGTCTTCCTTTAGAATCATCAACCATTTTACCTTTTTGACCATCATTTTTAGCATAATCCTTTGATCGAGTTTGGACTGCATTTACATCAGAATCAACAAAACTACACATTTCTAAAATATTTTTACCTTTAACAAAATTCCTAACCTTTTCAGCAGCTTTACATGTCTCGGGGTCATGATCTAGTTCACAAACCACTGGAATACATCTCTTTAGGTTCAATTTTAACTTTCTCGGGTTCATTTTTACCTTACGACCTTAGGTGTGTTCTTGAGGATGTGGTTGATCATTTAATTGTCTTTTAATGGCGACCAACTCATTACCCAAATTCTGAATGGCATTCAAAATTTATGTATTTTCAGAAGAAGAGTTAGATGATGATCTATCCTTAAAACCAATTTTCTTCAACTTCTTTTCATATTGTAAACAAAATGTAAGAGTCTCCTCTAAATCATAGATCTCTTTATCTTCTAACATGAGCCTATATTTTGATGGTAAAGCATTACAATAATATAATCTTGTTAGATTCTTTGGAGGTCTTACTTTCGAAGGTATTTTTGTCTTAATTTGGTGAAATGGACAATAAAATGGTAAATAGTCTCACCAGGGTCCATGGTCATATTAGAAAGTTAATTCACAAGTTCAAACTCATCCTTATCTTTTCCAAAATAACCAGTCTTCTATATTTGACCATCTAGTAAGGGATTTTGAAGGAAAATCAATAAAGGCTTTATAGGCTCTACCTTCGATTGTTTGTGAGAAGATTATTAAATAGGCCCTCTCATTTACTACCCCTATGGTTGTGTATATGGATGTTGCATTCAATTTTCATACTCAAACCTCAAAACATTACACAAAAATAATTGAGAATGAAATAATCTTCACAATAGCTACAATACCTTATTTCTCGTCCCTTAAAGATGTATCTTCCAAGTCCTTTTATAATCTCCTATAATACAAATTAGTTAAAACCGGTTGATATTATTTGAATAATTTCCAAATAATAAGTTATTACTTTGTGTCTTAAGTAACACTTTATAATGTTTCATTTGACTATAATCAAATGACTCAGGAAACTTTAAAAATACATGACATTTGAAATATGAGGCATAAGACACTAAATAGGGCTCATCAAATATCAATACTGATAAATAAAACGTTTAACACGTCCATAAATCATTTTGATCCTTTTTAAAGCAAACATATCATCACCATCAAAATGGATATCGACTTAAACTACATATGCCATCCAAACTCATATATATATATATATATATATATATATATATATATATATATATATATATATATATATATATAACTATAACTATCATCGTATGTTTACCAATCACAATCCAAAATAGTAAGTATCTAAAAATGATAAAAGTATGTCTAGCAAATTCATCAATCTAAAATGGCATAATCGGTCTTCTCCAGGTTAGGTCTAGAAAAGGGTCCCTACCTCCATAGTCATCTCAACATACTCATAGGGCTCAAACGGTAGAATGGTGTGAGTAATTATCCTTGTATCTTCTTCCACCTCCAACTTAACTCTTTTCAATGTACCTGTCACCTTAGGTACCATAAAAGAGGACCTAACACATTTAGAGGGCAGGAGTGAGTCATGTGAATGTGAAGGTTGATTTTTCCCAAGTAATAATGGTGATGTAGTATAAGGTAATACATTATGAAGAGGCAAATGAGATGGGGTAGATGAGGAAGACTAGTTTGAGGAATACGGATTATGATCAACATAGGCATGTTCAATATTATACAAAGGTTAGTTATTGATATTGTGGGAAGGATGAGAATAGGGATATGATTCAATAATTTATAATACTTCTTGTAGACATGTTTAATTTGTATCAAAGTGTACGAAAACTAAGGTAGGACCATGTCTCACAAAGCGTCTCCCACCTTGAATTGTACTAGATCTTCTTTGGCGACCCCTAGATGATTCCCTCTGCCAATGTGGCTGACCTCGAAAAATATCATGTCCCTAAGAATGATTAGACCCAGATCTCTTATAACCTCCCCAACCATCCCATCTAGACATGTTTGTAATACTTTGAAAAAGAGAGACAAATACCAATAATTTAATACAAATAAACATTATTCTTTCCATAAAATAGAGAAATATCAGTCCTAACAACGTAATAGGTGGGAATCATCCATATGAAAACATTGAGCTCTAAAATTGAAACAAAATATGCATGTACTCTTCAAGACAATCTTCCTTAATATTTCCATGCTTCATCTCCACTTATAACATTTTAACAGTCAAAGTATTCCAAGAAAAAATAATCATCTCGATGATAATATAAATAAAATCAAATGACAATCTTATTTTTGAACTTATTCGTGAAGATTTGGGGAAAATATTCTTTCAAAATGTACATACATAGACAATAAGACTTGTTCAAACTTAGTTCCATTTTGTTTCAAACTTACTACTACCTTAAAACTCAAATACAGAATGTTACTATCGAATTTGAAAACCCAATTCTTCATATTATTTCCTTTCTAAAAACAAGAACTGTGTAATCTTCAACAAAGGCATGTATTGACATTAGCTTTAATATCACACACCACAAAGAAGAGAACCTAAAGATCATGTCAAATAACAGATGAATACTACAAGTGCTAAAATAATTTCAAACTCACTATCGAGTTTATCTTTTGAAGCATTTGATAGACAATGAAACTACTTAAAATTGATTGAAATATTATTTTGTTCCCATTGAAACATGCACTTCTACTGTGATCTAGAAAATACTCAACATAGAATTCCTTTTGACAAGCTTCCACAAAGACATGGATATCCAACTTGGCCATATCCAAATAAGCAATAGTACTTCATAAAGAAACATTTCTTCTATCATGAACAATAAGAGCCCGATAATTTCAAAAAAATGACTTGCATGCTTTGGAAAATAGAATAATATTTCAAGGGAAATCATCTTTATGCCATGCAAATGATATATGTTCACCATATATAAATATTTTTAAAACTTGGCAAATGGGTATAAGAAATAACCACTCAGGGAAGGTTTAATATTATAAAGATAAAATATCCAATATGAATCGAGCAAGAATGGTTGCATTAATTTTTCATGCACACAAATACAACTTAGACAAAAGAAAACAACTATCTAAAACATAGCTCATACTTGTCAAGATTTCCAAGTCCTTTCTCACACCGAGGATTCGATTTCATAACCAACACTTCCAACTCACCCAAAACTAGAAAATACATGTTGGAAACACTTCACGATACGAAAACTAAACAAAGGACTCCAAAATCAAAATTCCCATAGTTTAACTCTCATATGGGAAATTCAATGTACATGGTACCATATTTACTAAACACCACGAGTTCCACCAAGATTACCCATTGTCGGCTCATGTCCACAAAAAATAGTGTTCGGGGATAGTGATTTATTTAAATGAATACATACACTACGTTATATTTTACAAGATCACCTTATATCATCCTGTAGTCACAAAATCATGCACTTACTACTATAATTATACCGCCAAGTATGTTGTTTTATATATGGATCTTGTGTAAGAAAATTATTCACTAATGACTCATCCCCTTGTCTCGGTTGTCGTTTAGTTGGTCTTTTGTCATTGTTTGTCTTGCACGGTTATCGAGTCACTAAAGCATAGTTTCAATCGTCTCTCGGATATTCTAGGTGTCATTATTCACTTAGTATCATCTATAGTATTTGAATAGGGTGATTAAGAAGGGATTAGGGCACCCGAGGTTCCCGGTCCTCATTTCTAAGCGTCCTGGTCCCAATCACACTTGGTTGTAATTTAGATGTTTGAGGTCGGTCTTTATGAGTTTCCCTCCCATTCCCCTAGGTACTAGTTGGCATGTCAGGTCATTAGTGTCAAAATTTGAACAAGAGATCCTTATACAAGCACAACATACATATTATCTTAAGGGAAGACTACTTATACTAAGGGCTAGCTATCTACATAAGGAAATGGACTGCATTTGGGCACTATTATGCATCACACACTGCATAGGAAGGGGATTTTATTCTATTCCATCCACTATTCTACATTTTTATCTAGTATTTTCCCACTACTTTAGCGTCATTAGTGTTAGGGCACCCTAGGCACACCATTGCACACACAAAACACATAGAAATACATCGGGTCTAAGATGTAATGCAAGCACTCGATCGTAAGTCCATCCATTTGGTAGCTAAGGATAACCTCTTTTCGTGATGTTGTAACTGTGGAAATGAGGATAATTATGTTAAGATATATCTTTTAATCTTAAAAAGAATGTGTTACTGATCTGAACCCTTGCTTACTGTAACTTGTTTACTTGGGACGGAGGTCATTATAACTTGTGTTTTGCAAAGTGTGAAACTACAAGCTTACTTTTGTGTTTGATGAACTCATATTGTTGTTGTTGACACACCTTGAATCAATTCCATTGATCCAAGGTATGTTGCGGCCTTCTTTGTGATCACTTTGTCGATTTACTTTCTAATTAGAACGAAGTCTGGAACCAGACTGGAGGTTGTTATAAATTTTTAGAACCTGGTTACAGGTATAAATACTCGACACCATGTTGCCAATGGAAAGGTTCGATTTTTGAACTACATACAAATTGTAACGCCAGAAAGCGTAAGGCAGTAAGAGTTTTGGTGCAAATGAACAAGGTATAGATATGTCCGCATGGGACGAAACGTCTGCATTATGTTGGTTATGAACGTAAGTTTGTAAAACTTACTAAAGAACCTATTAACTAAAATACTACGGGGTTAAGTTCTAACCCATGACCTAATAACTATCCTATGTGGATTTTATAAATTAAATGGGATGTAAATTTTGCAAATCCTAATGACTTGCGACCTAGGTGGAAACCTAACTATGGACAATACAACCTAAACTATTGTTAACCTAAGGAGGGGACCTATGGATACATGCCGATGAAAGGATAAGAAGGGAAGGTTTGAAATTTAATGAAGGACATTAAATGATGTCCTTGAAGTTTTAAATGCCAAATTTGGCGGGAACATGGGAGTTGGGGATATCTAATTAGCAATGTAGTTAAAAATGAAATTACATGCAAATATTTAAAAAGAGGAACTCACCAAACTGAGTCGGTGGTGGTATGGAGATAGAGGAAAAAAATGCATTCAATGCATTTATTGATCTTCGGTCTTGGTGACCAGCTCGCCTTGGAAAGGGGAAAGAGGAATTTTTGTGGTCATTGTTATTCATTCGGGTTTTGAGTTTTTCTCTGCATTTCTTTTGTGGTTCTTTGAACCCGCAACTATTCTGGTCATTGTTGTTGTTTTTTGATTACCCACAACTATTTTTGAGCCTATTGGAAGTAAGGAGATCATTGGGGAAACCTTGTTGTTGTCAAGAAGTGGAAAAGAATAACCCCTGAAGGCATGGATGTGGTTTTCTTCAAGCAACAAGAATTTTTACAGGCATGTTGAGCTCTTCTCTTTAAACCGTTTTTGCTCTTTGTTAAGCGTCTTCATTAAAAGAACTTTGCTCTTATATTGGGTGTTTTAGTAAAATAATGTTGATATGGTTGTTGTGATTTCTGGGTTGAGTTGTCCTTTGGAGATAAATACGACTTGGGTATTTTTCTAAATGCTTACTAGAGAAAAACTGGTATTTTCTTTCTAGAATGGTAAATGAAACAAACCCATCTCTGTTGTTTGAATTTTCTTTTATGTAATGGGTATTCGGTTTATCTCCCATTATGGGTTTGATTTGATGGAAGTAACAGTGATGTGAAAATTGTTTTCTAAGTTCTGAGCGTGTAAATGGTTTTGGAAAAACCGTGAGAATGCTTGATGGAACTGTTTGCGTGAATTATTTTTCTGGTCGTATTACAGTGCATAGAATGTGAATTCTTTTGGGGACAGTGAATTTATTTCATCGTCTTACCCTTGCTTGATTTAAAATGATGTAATGACTCCATATTTGGTTTGAAGGCCATGAATGTTTGTTGGGGAATAAATTATTTAAAACTGAGAAAGAATAACTTGGTTATTTGGTGAATGGAGTAGAGTGTATCGTTTATCCTTCCTTGAATCCATATATATATATATATATATATAAAGGAACTGCATATTTGAACTTTTTCATTGTGTTCGATTAGAACCGTACTAGAGTAGATTCTTGTTCTTGCGGTTGAAAAGATGGTTTCTTTATTTATTACAGTGATATTATGGATAGCTTGTTGTACATTCTTGCTTGTTTCAGACCTAGCTGGAAATGTTCGTTTTTGGTGAATAATTATGGTCATATAGCTTGTTGTACATTCTTACTTTTTAGACCTAGCTGGAAATGTTCATTTTGGTGAATAATTATGGTGAAAAGCTTGTTGTACATTCTTGTTTTTTGACCTATTGAAATGATTCGTTTTTGGTGAATAATTATTGAAAACGATTTTAATTGAAAGATTCAGTTGTTGTTGATATTTGCGGGTCAGATGTAAAATGAATTCAGGAGTACTTCCTTGAATGATAGTTAGTAAATTATGATTACTGTAATAGTCTTGTATAGGAGAAATTACCCTATTGAAAATAGGTTTGTACTATATAGTTGATACTCGGCCAAGCATTGAGAAGAGGTAATATGAGTCTTCTTCCTTTCATTCGATTATTGACTTTAATTGTTCTCTCTCCTTGACTGTTATCATTGATTGTTATCACTTCTTGTTCAAATCATCTAGTTCGGTTGTGATGAAAAGAAAGAGAATATTGAGTGGGTAATCGGAAGTAATAATTATTTTCTTCTCTTATCCAGTTGAAATTCTATATTTGATATTGAATGAATTTCTTACTACCTTCGGCAGTGTAAGCAACTGCATTTTAACTATTGTTTTCTTCTTTTCTAAATTGAAAGAAGTACTATGTTGTTTGTTGAATTCTGGGAAATAACACCAGTGTTGTCACGGTGTATGACTACCTTTCTCTTCTGCATTTGATTTGGTTGAAATTAAATGAGTAGTACGAAAGGGAAGGAGTTCTGTTTGAATTTTTAATTAAATTCTTTTCTTGAAATTTCAGCTATAATGAGGGAATGGAATTGATAGTAATTGCATTAGAACAACAATATATACATATGTGTATCAGTTCTTATAGATGTTTTTAATCTGGAACTATTTAGGAAAATTACTTTTGGTAGTAATTGTTTAAATATGGAATGACCCCTTCTTTTCATTGGAAAAAACTAAGGAAATGTGAATAAAGTGTTGCGGGTTTCTGATAATTATTTGGGAAAATGTTAGTAAATATTTTTTCTGATTGTGATGGTAATTAGGGGATTGGGTTGTTAAGTTGTTCATCCTTATCAGCACTTAATTCGTAGATGATGTCCATCTCAATTTTTTAACGTTTCATAAAAGCAGAGTTCTTTTATTGAGACAGTTAATTAAGAGCACCTCATTTTAATGATAAGTGCTTAATATGCTCAGTTCGATGAACTGACCGTGCAAGTAAATTTTGTAGATGGTTTCCATGAGTAAAAATGAAGACATGTTGTTTTATGATGCTTCTTCTAATTAGCAAAGGATGGATCTTTTCGAGATTTTATTATTCTTCTTGAGGAAATGGAAAAAGAAAAAGTTGTATTCTTCTTTCTTTACGAGTTGTTAATGTTGTTTGGCATGAATGAATTCGGTTGTATGGACTTGTATATTGTATGAATTTTAATCTAGAGTAATGAGTAAAAGAAGAAGGTGTGTTATTTTAATGGTTGTACCACCTTGGAACTGTTTGAATAAGATTGAGAATATAATTTTATTCATTGAATTTGGATTTATTCAAATGATGGTTGATAGATTTTAAAGGGACATAATACCTATTCCTTACTTGAATAAAACTTTTAAGTTGGAATGTGCAATTAATTAATACTTGGGTCAATAAGGATTTTAAATTGACATTAGTAAAGAGTAAAGTGAATACGAACTCTTAAATGAATGATATTCAGAATTAGAATATAAACTAATGAATATTAGTAAAGAGACAATTGAATTTATGTATTCTGATTTCGTTAATATCCTTGGGATGTTTTGATCAAAAGGATATTTGGTATGAGGAATCATATCTCCTCATAACAAACCTTAACTGAAGTAAGGTTATAGTGAATAAATGAATATATTCATTTGGGATTAGGCCTCATTTAAATGATGTCTAATGAGATGGAATTCTAAATTTAAATTCGGTTGCGAATAAAACTTGGTTAAGTTTAGTAAGTTGATCTTACTACGTTAAGCTATAGTGGACTGTTAGTCTGAAGCTTAAATTAAAGAACTAAGATGGAAATATGCAATCCTTCGGTAAGGAGGAGTAAATTTATATTAAGCTATAAGACAATTTAAGTCCTTCTTAGCTATGCAACTGTAATGAACAGTGAGGTTAGAGGATCAACACGGTTGCTGAAACTTATTCTTAAAATACTAAGGATAAGAATCTAATCATACTTCTAGCTGGATGTGTATCCCTTGATGGGAGGATTCCGTAGGACATTGGCACACGCCAACTACAATCTGGTGTCTTCATGAAGGCGGGGCCTTCATGATGACACAATGTTGCAGCTAACATGTTACAATGCCCTTCCGAATAAAATCATCAAAGTTTACATAAGCTTGGACCAAGTTAGGAATGTGACCTTGTATACGGAGTGACTCAAGAAGATTAAAGGTAACTAGACACACGCAGTCGACTAGGGTCGACAAGGTATGTATGTGTACCTTTAGTCACCACGAGTGCTATCTTGGGTTAAAGTTTAACCTTGGACGAGAGGACTGACAGAGATCAGAAAAGACCATTCTAGATAATAGACGAAGTGAGGTGAAGGACATATTCCATTGATGTGTGTAACGTCTAGGAATATGATCATGCAAAGCATGTGAAAATATTTGGCCAAAGTATCGCAAGCTGTTGGTTGCGTTGTCCTAATCACCTAGTTTAAGAAGCAGGATTTCAGATGAATATCGGTAACAGATATTCAGATAGGCCTCTTAAATGGAACACTTCGATAACATAATGGTAAAGAGAACCAAGTATACTTAGTATACAATGCATGGATTAACATGAAGGATCGGTAAGTAGCCGAGTCATGAAATGAGAGATCGTTGAAACTCGAGCCATAAAATGGGAGATCGGTAGTTCTTCAAGTCATTACAACAACATATGGTATCTATTATATGATTGAATGGCATTGAATGTGTGTTCCATATTATAAAAAAATGTGAACAGAGAACATTGGTTTTAAAAAGTATTGTGTGTTCTAAATTACATTAATTGGACAGAGAACAATTATTAAAACTTGGTCATGTGTTTTGAATTACATAATTCAGAACAGAGAACATTATATTTTTTTATTTTTTTTAAATTCCCCTGTTCTAATGTCTTAAAATGGGAATGTTACACCAAGGCACCCATAAGTACCCCTTTCCTTCCTCGTGCGCCCTAGTCGACCAGATCTACCACTTACGAAATTTTCTTGATTTTGTTACGACACTCATCTCTACCAATACATCATCTTCCCAAATTACTATGAGGTAAGTTCTTTTGCTAGAACCCCTTTCCCTCCTATTTCATTTATTTCATTTCATTTAAAATATCAAATAAATTATCTATCATTTACATTTCATTCATCTCCTTCTTGGCCCATCATGTCGCATTATAGTGTCAATCCAATCTATGATGAGGATGTTATCACCGAGCTCGTGGCTCTTTATAATAATGTTACTATGTCGGACCATATTCAGCAACAACTCTTATACGACAAATGATATGTACCTACTAGTTTTTAAAATTCCCCCATTGGCATTAGTATTGTTTCGGATCCGATAGCCTTCAGTCATTGTACACCATATTATATGGCTACTAGTGATCCTCCTATTGATCTTTCTCAGGAAATTCTACATAATTATCTTATTGATTACATGTTAGGTCTTGGCAATCGCTCTAATACCGATTCTCCTCCTAATTAGATCACTGTTATGGATACATCTCACAACTCTCTTATTTCTGATAATGCTTCTCCTAATCCATCACATACTAGTTCACATACTCTCTCATATTATGTTGATGATCCTATTGATAGTATGCTTAATGACATTTTCATATTTGAGTCTTTATCTGATGTCGATGATATAATTGATAGTCATGATTCTACTACTTTTCATACTTTGTTAAGTCTGAATCTCCTACTCCACTTTCTCCGAGGTTATATCTAGCATCATGCACGATTCTCCTCCATCTATTAGTTCTTATTCTCCTACCATATCATCTCCTCTTAACACTTCACCTACATTTATTAGTTCATCTCTTTCTATCAAGGTATCTCCATCGGTCGCCTCACCTCCTAGGGATGTTTATGATACTAGTCTTACCACCGCTTATGGATGTTCCATTTCCTTTTCCTAACCTATCCCTAGTTTTCATTTAGAATCGGGATCACCTTCATCTTCTATTGAGGTACCTATGATTACTCACAATGGAAAGTTCTGACCGCTTACTACAATTTTTCCATCTCCTACTATTCCTTTACAAGACATTTTGTCTCTCATTTATGACGTAGGTCGATTTATAATCTCGAGTTCGAGTCACTCACTTTAGAAAGTAGGGCCTATTATGCTTCAATTGATAACAATTCATTACATGGAAACCCTATTCCTAAGAAAATTCACAACTCTACATTTCCTAAGGACTTTATCATGCCTACATTCACATAAGTTGATGGTGATAGTGACTCTCACTTACATCTCCAACATTATCGCATGGATATGGCTCCCTATTATAATGATAGATTATTTCTTAAGGCCTTTTGACTCAGTCTTACTGATGATGCGTTACAATGGTACACTCATATTCCATTTGGGTCTATTAGTACTTACTATGATATGGATTACACTTTCCTCCATTGTTTTATTATCAACAATGTCCCTAGAGTTACTTATGATCATATACCTACTTTACATCAGGGCGCATTCGAACCTATCAAGGATTACATCTTATGATTCAATTCTTATATGCATCAATTAGTATTCCAACCTATTGATCTTGAGAAGCAATTCATATTTTTCGTGGTTTAATTTCCACTCTCAAGCAATAATTTCAATATGATACATGTGAGTCATTCATACTCTTGTGCTATAAAGTTATTGATCTAGAACAAGACCTTCTCTCAACACATGTTATTGATCCTCCACTTCCTACTACTATTGTCATATCATCTAGTTCTTCTCCATTTCCCCTAGTTAAGCAACCCACACAATCTCCATCTCTCCCTGGAAAGAAAGCTCAACCTACTACATCTCAAAAGTGTCCTTCTCTTCCTCATCCACGATAGACTACTTCACCATCTACTCCATCTATCTCACGTTAGCCATTAAACTTCCCTCATCATGCTCGACCACATGATGTGATGCATGTTTTTCTTACTGACTAATTCACTTGCTCTCTAATCAACATCATCTGCAACATCGTAACATCGGTGTGATCAAACCTATTGTAATTATCATCACATCAATGGCAATAGGGACAATGATTTCTTTTCCTTCAGAATAAATTACAACAATTAGAGGATAAGGGAATCATTTCCTTTAGCTCTCACTCACTTGAGCATTCCATCTCTCCTTTTCCTTATTGGAATGTTTCTACTCGAGGTTGAGTTGTATCCTTCATATAATTCTAATGTTATTATACATCCACTACCATCGGTTGTCACTCATGCACTCTCCCTACAACTTCCATCCATAGTTGCACCATCACATCCACTTCATCCATCTCATCCACCACATCATGTTATTGCTTCACATCGATTCGCTACATCCCTCTACGTTTTCCCATCCCATGGTGCTGCACATGATATCTAGTTTGGTTCATAATACACTCATGTTGTTGTCATGCCACATGCTCCCTCCACTTCGCGTTGCCTTGGTATTTGGTAGGTGATTTATATCACCTTACCTCGCTGATGATGTACTTGTGTTCTTACAGGTTCTTACATTATTTTTAAGGTTTTCTCTATAAGAAATTTTCATCACGCACTTCCTTGATTCATCTAGCACACTCAATCATTCCTCGATGATGCACTCTTTCTTTACGTAGTTCATTCTTGACTTTTGATGGGTCTTATTAAATGAACTTAATCATGCATACAATCGGGGCAATGTTAATATCCTATTTTCATCACAATAACATATTATGATTGCATTACATTATCATATCAACATGCATAAATCACGATTCATTAGTTTTTAAATCATACATCATCTATTTTTAACATTCCACTCTCAAAGTATTACACTAACAACACATCTCCAAATCTATTCAACAAATACGCACTTCACTCACCTCGTCAAGCATAATATCTAGAAAATACAATTTCATATGTTATCTCTCACAATACACATTTTGTCTATCATTATCAACATCATAGTACAAGTCTACATCAATAAACATGAATGATATCCAACACATTACATACATTATGACAATAATCATTGAATCATATATCATCAATCACATTATGACATCAATACACAATGAAATAAACTCATCATATACCAATAAAAACTTCTATATATATCGAGTACAATCATCGGTCCAAAACATCTCATCACCGGGGCAACCCCTACATCATATACACTAATACAAATCAATCTTGTCATTACTATCACTCTTGAGTACTACAAGAGCCCTAGAACTTGATGCCTCACCACTAACTCTATGTCATTGGTTACGACCCCAATATCTCTCAACCTCGCCTTTGCAGTAGTCTCACCTCATTAGAATGCTCCGCAAACTAACGATGTAACTTGATATATCGTGCAAACACATCTTGCACCAAGGGACCACCACTGTCGCCTCTCTAGCTCATTGAGTCTCCTCTTGTGCCTTGTCCCTCTCACCTAACAAAGATAGTGTATGTCGCTGCTACTATGGCCCTTGGATCAAGAAAATGGGCATACTAACCCGCAATGTCATCCACGCACTCTAGCATCCCTCCACCCACAACCACATCGGTGGACACATTCTACGTCAATGTGTGGATGGATGTGTCCACTATCAGGACCAATATGTGTCACCTACAACACAATATAATAATTCTTTAGATAACCATCTCTATTAGATAGGTAAGTAAAAAATCACATAACGCAAATATCTATAACTACTCACACTCTACTACCATCATTTCCACATTGTCAACAGCATGTCCTCCCCCTCTCCCTCTCCCTCCCTCCCGTGGTAACCCCGGTGTATTTATGAATAATGAAACAAGAATACCCATCAATGTGTTTCCCACCATGTGCGGTACTCCTCTGTACACCCTACATCATCTAATTCTATTGGCTTTATCATCGCATCTACCTCATCTGGCCTAGGAGGTACTAGTTACTCTCGTATGGGTCATGTCCTATCTCTCATCAACCATATATACGGCTCTGGGGGCACATCCTAAGCCATACTAAACTGTCGTGATACCCTCTCTACCTTGAAAAACTTGATCACACGAGAATTGGTCCTCTAACCACATAGTCCTTTATATGCACCATAGCTCTATAGTGTCCTCTAGCCACCTTTCATAGTCTTGGTATGGCCTCCATATCATTGTCTCATGCCCCATCTAATCTATCAATGCCCTATAGGTATTTATATCCATCTTGCACCCACACACCAACCCATATCCTCATATATATCTTGCAAAGCCTATTCTCGCTTTGCGGACCACCAATTGGCCTCAACACTACTATGTTCTTGTAGGCCCATACATGAAAGCATAGTAGTACATATCCCACCTCCATGCTCCTCCTATGTAAATCTATATGGGTCTCTATATAGGTAGGCCAACACACACCACACCCACACATAGTTGGTACTCTCCTCCTCTATACAACAACATATATCATGCATCTTATACAAGATGCCCACACTTCCCCCCTCTACTACAATAGATGACGTAACCACCACAGCTATGAATTTTCACAAGCGCAGAACCCTTGACATCAAAATAGCATCCAAACTAATATGGGCCTCTAAAGGTACTCTAGTCCCCATAAAATACCACCTATCAGCCTACATTTGTTCTCCATATCCTCTAAAGGCATGATTTGTACTCTCTCCCCAACAATTGGTAATCATAGTATGTGATACACATCCTCCTATGTGATTGTCATCTCACCCGTAGGTAACCATAATGTACAAGTATTTGCACACCATCTCTCACATAAGGCACTCAACATAGGCATATTATGGGGCACATCCCCATCCGTGCTATGTTCGTAAGCCAACATGGTCCATAACATCCCAATCATCATCAGACAAACCCAATCTAAGAAAAGTACTCAAATTCCAACCCCGTGGAACTCCTTCGAGTGCATATCCCTCCGCACAACACAAAAAATAACAAACACAAAGCATTAGAAAACTATACAAACCCATACACACTCTTTTATGAAATTATGTTGGTGGTGAATCGCAGCACTTCGAATGTCTCTGCAACACGATGGGTTAAGACTCTCAGTGCGATTGCATAACATGGAACTTTTCCCAAGTATGGGACCTTACGAAATCAGAAAATCTCTCCGGATGAAGGTCGGTTCCTATTCCTCTGTTCAGATGCACAAATAAAATGCAGAGGGTTTACTAAAAACCTAATCTAACTTGCCAAGGAGACAGGGTAAGAAAATGCATAAAATAAAACCTAAACTACAAAGGTGATGCACCGAGGAATGAAGAACACCTATCTTGCCAATAAACACAAAACATAAAAATGCAATGCAAGATCATGCACAGATAGCCAGATTTGCAGTGAAAGATCAAGAGGATGCAAATGAACACTAGAGAGGGTTGAGAATCATCCACAGACATGCATTATTTTCTCCAAAGATTGATACTGACACACTGCAAAAGGTGCAAGAGGCAAAGTTGCATTACAGTTTTAAATGGGAGGTTTTAACTCCACAAATTCACCTGCCAAAGAGAAGAAGGGAGGGGAAAAAAAAATTTCCAACCTTTAGAAAGAAGCCCCTCCTTACAATTTATAGGAGGAAAAAGAGAGGGAGAAGAGAGGAATTTGAAATCTGCCCCAACCACCTCCAGACTGCACCTAACTCATCTCATTATGGTGGTAGGTGAGATCCCCAACAAACTCAAAATATGGCGAACTATATTTTGCATTTTTAAGAACTTGTTCCCACCCAATTAAAGATATCCAGTCGTAGTTGGGCAGAGGACCTTGCAAGCTTTCCAAAAAGTCTGACCTTGCGTGAATCCGAGCTCCCTGTGAAAAGTTATGGCGATCTGAATATTTCCCGCGTCAGGGTCTTCTGCCTGTCGGGTTCGGGGTTCTCCTCTGCATTTGCATCGGGTTTGGAGGATGCCTTGACATGTGTTTGATGCTTATGTTTTCTGAAACCCACTTCCACCAGTATTTCCAAGATTTCCTTTGTTTTGGGGTCGAAAAATGGACCTGCATGTGCATCGGGTTTGGAAGGTGGCTCGACATGTTTCCGCCCCATGCTTTCCCAACATGTTTTCCCGACTCCAAGACCCAATTTGCCTAGGAAGTTTTGGGTTTGCAGAACTCTCAAGCATCGGGACATCCTTTGCGATTTGCATGCTTCATGTCTCATGTTTCCCGAAACCCGAAACCCAATTTCCTTTGTGTCGGGTTTTTGAACCTCCCCGACATATTTTCCTTTTGTGTCGGGTTTTGAACCTCCCCGACATATTTTCCTTTTATGTCGGGTTTTGAACCTCCCCGACATATTTTCCTTTTATGTTTAACTATATTTACCGGGGGGTAGATATATACAACAATTTGGTGACTCAACGGGATTACCTGCCTGCTAGGTAGAAGATCAGTGGCCTTTTAGCGATCCATTGGGCATGGAGTCATAAGCAATAACCTGAAACCAACGACGATATCGATCCAGGAGCCCGATATCGCAACTCCTTCTCGAGAGCACATGCTGAACTGTAGAAATCCAACCTAGGAGTAACAAAACTGTGCCCAAAGCACTGTAGGGAAGCTGAAACCTAACTCTGACAAGACAATGTGCATACGCACTTAGAGGAATTGAAATATAGGCTAATATTTACAAGGGTAAACCTTTTTCCTTTCGTAGCAATGTTTAAGATAGATTCCATTAACCGAGAATGGGAGTTCTTCTCTCGTCCAATGTAGACAATTGGAAGGCTTTACTATTCTTACATCCCGTGACCATGTAGGGGCCACTCCAAATGGCATCAAACTTGGAATGCCTTCCTGGTTTTGCCCGATCTGCATCCCATTTCTGAACTAGGTCCCCTTCCCTGGAAGGTCCTTGCTCTTGCTTTCTTATCAAACCATCTTTTCACTGAGGCCTGATCTTTCTCAATTGTTTGAAGCTGCATGTTCTCTAATTTCTTCCAATTCCATCAACTCTGCATACCTGGCCTCCATTGGTTCAAACTCAGCTTAACTCAATTGCTTCATGAACTCTAATGCGGTAGTTCTAATGATATAGGCAATACTACCTCTTTCCCATAGACCAACTTGTAGGAGAATTACTGTAGATCTCTTTGGTGTTATCCTGTCACCCATAATGCTGATTCCATAATGCTGATTTTAGCTTGGTATGCCATGTTCTTTGATTTTCATCCAAAGTCCTCGATGATTCTTAGCAAATTTTTGTTCGTGGACTCTGCTGTCCATTACCCTGTGGGTAATAATTGGAAGAGGTGCTCAAGTAGATTCCATTCTTGACAGCCCATTTTGTAATCTTGGAACCTACGAATGCCAATGCATTTATGCGATATGATAGTGGCGGCACGCACACCAAACACTGGTCACTATTCCTTCATAAAATTCTAGTATATTAGACTCATTTGCCTCTTTGAGCGCTACTGCTTCAGTCCACTTGGTGAAGTAGTCCGTTGCCGTGAGAATCCACTTGTGGCCTTGGCTTGAGTTTGGATTGATGACCCGAGACGAAGTCCAATCCCCATTGCATAAATGGTTGGTTAACCAAAATTGGGTGCGATGGAAGTGCTTTACTAGTCTTTCTTTGCCTGTGAAGAGTGCACATTTCTTACACTTTCTTATCCATATATAGCAGTCATTGAACAATGTGGGCCAATAAAACCCTGCCTTCATTATCTTGAGAGTACATTACTCGTGGGGTGAAATGTCCTCCGAATCTCCATCATGAAAATCTCGTAACACCCTCTCAATTTGATCTATCCCAATGCACCTCAATAAAACTCCATTGATGTCTTTCTTGAACAAAACACCATCAACAAGCACATATGGAATAGCTTGTAATCTAAAGTATCTCCTCTTTGCTTTGCTCATTTTTGGAGGGCATAGGCCTGTCTGTAGGAAGTGTATCATACTCTGAGTCCAACAAGGAGTAGGCACGTCATCATTTTCTTGTTCTTGACCATCCTGCAGTACCAAGGCAGTCTCTTTTTCATCACCTGCTTCAACATTGTTGACTCAAAGCTAGTTGTTCACATAGTCCTTTTCCACGTACTAGCTTAGTGACCTTAATTTCGATGTCATATTCCATGACACGAGTGATCCATCCTGCATGTTTCTCATTCAGATCCTTGTTTAGAAGGAAGTCCTTGACTCCCACATGAGAGACCAATAATTGGATCTTGTTGTTTGAGACTAGGTGCTTGAATTTCTTTAAGCTCCTGATCACTGCAAGGACATGCTTTTCAATGAAAGAGTACCTAGTTTCGTATTCCTCTAAGCCTTGACTGAAGAAAGCAATTGGTTGTTCAATCCTTCTTTGTTTTGTTGTACTAGGATTGCAGAAATCATGTCCCCACCACCAAAGGCATATAGCACGAAGTCCTTGGAGAAGTCTAGATTGATGAGAGTTGGAGCTTGAGATATAGCCTCTTTTATTGCCTCAAAACTTTCCTTGCCTTCAGATGTCCACTTAAATACCATGCTCTTCTTCAACATTAGTGTTATTGGCTTCACAAGAGCGGCAAAATTTGGAACAAATCTGTGGACAAAATTGATCCTTCCCAAGAAGCTTTGAAGAGCCTTCTTGTGACTTGGCAATGGCAACACTCGAATTGCTTCAACTCTTTCTGGGTCAATCGTCAACCCTTCCTTTGAAACAATATGGCCTAGGAGTTTTCCCTCATGAGCCAAGAATATGCATTTTTTGGGATTCAATGATACCCCAAATCTTCTACATCTCTAGAATACTTGCCTCAAATGATAGAGGTGATCCGCTGCATTTTTGGAGAACACAGTGATGTCGTCAAGATATATCAGAACTATTTTATTGATTAACCCCTTAAATGCCATATCCATTGCCCTTTGGAAAGTGGCTCCAACATTTGATAGCCCAAATGGCATCTTCTTGTAGGCATAGGTCCCCCATTTGGTGGTGAAAGTCATCTTGAACTGGTCATCTTCTTTCACCATCACCTGATTATACCTGAGTAGCCATCTAGGAGAGAGAATCTCTCTGAACCGGATACTACTTGCAATATTTGTTCCATTGAAGGAAGTGGGTAATGGTCTTTGAGAGATGCTCTATTGAGGTCTCGGAAGTCCACACACAACCTGATCTCTCCATTCTTCTTCCTGACAGGAACCAAGTTTGCAACCCAACTTGAGTGCTTGATCGGGAATATAATGCTTGCCTCTATTAGCTTGTTAAGCTCTTTCTTCATTAGAGGCTCAATGTGAGGGTTGACTGGTCTCTGCTTCTGCCTGATGGGCTTAGCATCTGGATCCAATTCTATTGTATGTTGTGCCAACTTCGGGTTGAATCCTCTCAAGTCTTCATAGCTCCAAGCGAAGACATCTGGAAATTCTTGGCAAAGTTGTATGAAATCTGATTTCTCCTGCTCAGTGGCCACTTTACCAATTTGAAGTGTTTTGCCTTCCCCAACCAGAATTGGCCCTGAATCTTCTCTCTTGACCTGTATGTTAGCCTTTTCCTTACGGAACTGGTCGTTAGGGTTGAAGATAGACTCCAACGTTACTAAACCCTTAGGAAGCTTGTTTGTCCACAGCTGCACTACTTGATCCCCATACTGCTGCTCTAGTCTATCCTGATTTCTAGCTGAGAATTCAGCCTCTTCTTGTAAAAAATTGACGATCTGTTGATCGTTCTCAAACACCTACCAGCTTGTGTTATTATCTGGGCCTGTTGGCCTCACAATCACATGGATATGTGGCTGTGTTTTTTCCCTTTTGATGTTTTCAACCACATCGAACATTGCTCCAGCTACTGCGAGCCTATCTGTAACTTCATTTTTCTTCCTGGGTATGGAAACAATGATGAAAGCTTTGAAATCCTCAATGAGGTCCCATACCCTGTTCTTGTAGCTCTTCAACAAGTCATTCTTTGCAACATGTTGTCCCCTGACTTGGTTGACGATTAGCTCACTATCTCCAAACACTTGCAAGTTCTTTATGCCCTTTTTCCTGGCCCAATGAAGTCCATGAATCAATGCCTCGTATTCAGCCGTGTTGTTTGAACAGGAAAATTAGAAACGAAAAGCTGAAAAATATTTGATGTCTTGTGGTGAAATCAACATTGCACCACCTCCAGCACTGTATCCGCTTCTCGAACCATCGAAAAATAATTTCCAAACTTTGTTTTCATCCTTTTGTTAATTTGAATGATGTCGGGAATGGGTGAATTTTCTTCGTGTACACAATACACGCCCAATTCATTATTCTTCAATTTCCTTATATGGGTCAAATTCATGACTCTTGTTTGCCCATTCATCAAAGTCAAATCAAGAATTCCCTCGACCTTAGTACTATTTCTAGATCATTTGAACACTCCTCGATCAAAAGTGAGCAATTTGCATTGATAGGACTTGGTACATGAGGCTCAATATGGAAATTGGCAATTGGTTCTGACCTGATTGTTGCTTTAGCCCCATACCTTATCCTAAAAATCATGTGTGACCAATCTGCAGATAAATATCCACCGATCTTTGCAATGAAGTCTCTTGATAAACACAACGCAAAGAGTGGTGGAAGGTCAATCACAGACACATCTTGCAGAACTGTAACATTAGGACAGGCATGTAGTGTTAGGCTTAACCCCTTGATGACCCCAACTGTTCCTACTGCCATTCCATCTAGCTGCACTACTCCTTTCAACACTGGTTCATACTTCAGACCTAGTTGATCCGCTATTTGCTTTGGCATCACTGAACTACTTGCCCCTGAATCTATCATGCAGTTGTGTACCAAGTGGTTTCCAACAATCAATGAAACATAGAATGGTGGAGGCTTCAAATTTTTTCTTGTCTGGCCCCCATCATGTTGCACTGCATTAGTGAGAACTTTCTCATGTCCCTGGTTTGATACATTTGTGGTAGACCAATTAGCCATTCTGACTTGCAATAAATCTCGTTGCCACAGGATGCATGAGTGATTCCCACATGGAAATGTTCACATGTGTCTTCTTCATTTGATCGATGATGTTGAAGGGGGATGAATTGTCCTTTTGTTGTCCCTTACTTGGTGTAAACTTTTCTGGAGCTTGAACAGGTGCATGTGTTGCTACAACAGGTACCTTAGGCTGATTTTGCACATTTGGAGCTGTGTTTGGTCTCTCGACCCCTTGTTGTGTAGGAGTGGGTTGAGAAACAACTAGATTACACGGTTGTCCCTCTCCTATATTTCTCTTCTTTGACAATGTGTTGGTAGCCACGCCTTGAAAAAATTTGTTGGTTAACTCCACGAAGTCTTCCGTTTGCAATTGGCCAATGTGGTTTTCGTTGGAGGTCCCTCTTGTTACATTTCTTCTTTGATTGATTCTCTTCCTGGCTTGGTTCTTGAGGAACACCAATGGTTTGCACCATCAAGGCCTGATTCAGTGCACCATTGAAACATGCTGACTGATTGTGGGGTAGATTGCAAGGGTAACACCAGTCGTATTCCTGTGCCATGTTATTTTGTGTCGAGACCAAGGCTCTTGAGGATGTCATTGCATTTGGATCATATGGTCGAAATGGCCTGGTAGCTTGAGGTTGTCCTTGGTTTTGGTTTTGATTTGCAACCTGAGGTGGTGGTCTATTCTGTTGGTATGAGGGCCTAGCTTATACTGCGCTTGAGGCTGATACTGTCTAGCACTTTGAGCTTGATGTCTTTTGATAGTCACTAGCTCATTTCCAAGTTTTTATAGCTGTTTCATAACCTCCTGCAATTCCTTTGAAGTATTTTAAGAAGTTGACGCCTCATTACTGCTTTGATTTCTAGGAGTTGGAATGGGATTCAACTGGTGCTTGACTGGTTGTAAGATTTCCCATATCTGGATAGAGAGGCATTGGCGGCCTTGGTGCAAGCTTACCAACTTGGATCAAACAGTTCTCTACTCACTCGATAGTTGTGTCATAGGCCCACTGCAGCGTTGTTCCTCCCATTGATTGGATCATCATGGCTATATCGAATTTATAGCCTTTAAGAAATAAAGGAATGCGCCTTCGGCGGTTAGTCTAACAGTTATTGGAATCATGTCCCATGTCCATTGGAACCTGAAGTTGAAATCTGTCATTTGTTCATTAGGAGCCCTTTTAATTGTTGTCAGTTGTTCCAATAAGGACAAATTTTCCGCCCTCTCCCCGAATTGGTTGCAAAGAGCTGAACAAAGTTGGTTCCAATTCGTAATAGACCCTACTGCTAGGCTCCTAAACCATTGTAAGGCCTTACCTTTGAAAGATGAAGCCAATAACTTGACTGCAACATCCATTTCATTTATTTCGTGGATTACACATGCATTAGCAATATCCTGGATGTGATCAATAGGAGTAGTATGATTTTCTCCTGTGAAATAGGGTATATTCTTTAGCGCTGCAACTAGAATTTGATTATGAGCATTTAGGGCAAGTGGACTACTGCCCGTGAAATTGACAAAGGGATTCGGTGGTAGATGTGCCATTATGATTGGCCTAAGAACCCTGGTTGATGCGAGAAAAGGTCTACCAAGTGGAGGCATAGACAAAGTTCTGTTAGGTGGAGATGGTGATCTTTGTGGTCTTCTTCCTCTCCTCCTCTCCTTCCCGAGTGATAGTTGCAAGTAGAAAAACAGCCCCTCTTCTCGAGTATTAGACCTGGTTCGAATTCTTCTTATGTGCACAGGTAACTTGTGTTGCTTACACTTTGTTGAATTCTATCCCTTTGAGTCACGGATGTGTTAGATAACAAGACTTAAAAGACTAGATTTTGCCAAGTTACACACCAAACTTGACAATATTAAAAATATAATTTAAACTTTGAAGGACCTAGAGGAGACAATCTTCAATTCGGAATTCGGGCCTTGTTGTGCAGCTGCGGATCCCCGAAAAGTACAGGCGGAACTCAGGTCATGCAATGCAACTCACAAAACCCGAATTGCCATGTGTCGGAACTTGGAACATGCTCGACATCCCTCAAAACCTGAAATGACTGTTGTCGGGAATAGGACCATGCAATGCATCCCCCAAAACCCGAAATGACTGTTGGGTCTTCTTTGATGTTCTCGGACCTCGAAAACCCAAAACACTAAAAAGCATGAAATTTTGAAAGTCAAAATCTCAAAAAACTAAGAATACCCTTTTGAAGATTACCCTCAGATCTACCGACTGGTAAAATTTTGACTTGTTTTGAGCTAGTTAAATCCTTGAAAATTGATTTCGGAGTTCAGCCTGGAAGGTGAAAAATCTAAAATTGTAAAACTTACAATTTCTAAGTCCAAATTTTCTTGAAAATTCCTTCAAATCTTATTAAATGACCTCTTGGTCCCACCAGGTGTGCCAAAACTATTGGTGGCGAATGCAGCACCCACAATGTCTGCAACACGATGGGTTAAGACTCTCAGTGCGATTGCATAACATGGAACTTTTCCCAAGTGTGGGACCTTGCGAAATCGGAAAAGCTCTCCGGATGAAGGCCGGTTCCTATTCCTCTATTCAGATGCACAAATAAAATGCGAGAGGGTTTACTAAAAACCTAATCTAACTTGCGAGGAGACGGGGTAAGAAAATGCATAAAATAAAACCTAAACTACAAAGGTGATGTATCGAGGAATGAAGAACACCTGTCTTGCCAATAAACACAAAACATAAAAAATGCAATGCAAGATCATGCACAGAAAGCCAGATTTGTAGTGAAAGATCAAGAGGATTCAAATGAACACGAGAGAGGGTTGAGAATCATCCACGAGACATGCATTATTTTCTCCAAAGATTGATGACACACACTACAAGTGCAAAGAGGCAAAGTTGCATTACGGTTTTAAATGGGAGGTTTAACTCCACAAATTCACTGCAAAAGAGAAGAAGGGAGGGGCAAAACAAAAATTTCCTACCTTTAGAAAGAAGCCCCTCCTTACAATTTATAGGAGGAAAAAGAGAGGGAGAAGAGAGGAATCTCGAAACCACCTCCACCTAACTCACTCTGGCGGTAGGTGAGATCCCAACAAACTCAAACCTGGCTCTATATTTTGCATTTTTCTCATTATGGCGGTAGGTGAGATCCCCAACAAACTCAAAATATGGTGAAGGGTATCTGTATTTTGCATTTTTAAGAACTTGTTTTCCCAAAACCCCTTAATTAATTTCCGACATGCATGTGCATCGGGTTTGGAAGGTGGCTCGACATGTTTCCGCCCCATGCTTTCCCGACATGTTTTCCCGACTCCAAGACCCGATTTTCCTAGGAAGTTTTCGGGTTTGCGGAACTCTCAAGCATCGGGACATCCTTTGCGATCTGCATGCTTCATGTCTCATGTTTCCCGAAACCCGAAACCCGAATTTCCTTTGTGTCGGGTTTTTGAACCTCCCCGACATATTTTCCTTTTGTGTTGGGTTTTTGAACCTCCCCGACATATTTTCCTTTTGTGTCGGGTTTTGAAACTCCCGACATATTTTCCTTTTGTGTTTATCTATATTTACCTGGGGGGTAGATATATACAACAATTAATATATAAACAATTTCTAGGAATTCCCCTAATGACCTAACCTAGGGGAAATAAAAACACAAAATCTCTCCATATGATATTTCATTAATTTCTATCGATTCCCCCTAATGACCTAACTTGGGGGAAACTAGCGTAAAATCTCTCTACGAGTAACCAATCAAAAAAATCAATCAATCAATTCATCAATGTGTTCAAATCTCTAACAATCGAAATCACATTACCCAATCAATATAATACAACACAATCAACCTCCCAAATGACCTAACTTGGGAGTTACATCATTACTTTCCCGATGAAATTACTAGTATAATTCAGATTATGAGCAGCAATATAACACCAAATAACACAATATTTCATAATAATGATCTCAATATGCAATTGTAATAGCTTCGCCACTTCGAGGGGGCAACCTCCAAACCATATAATAAGACTCAAATGCTCAAATGATAATGAACTACTACCTACAATCCTCTATATATACTATTCATATGTTATGGCCATCACCAAGGCCGACCTATTAAGCATGAGAAAGTATAAATGATATAATAAAATGATATGGTAAGCCACAAGTCGGCTACTCATATCCTAATACAAGCAATAGGTTAAGGGCGTAGCATGCCCTTCCCCTTCAAACCAACATTGTCCTCAACGTTGAATAATCCTGGATGTTGTTGTAGAAAACCTTCATCCTCCTAGGTGGCATCTTCTATGCTCAGATTCTTCCACTTGATCAGATATTCCTTAATGTCTCTGGTTCTCAGCCTCTTAGTACGTGTTTGCAGAATCTTCTCTGGCTCCAAAATGATTCTTCCTTCCTCATCAAGTTTTGGTAACTCTTTTTGGGCTTCAAATTTCTGTCCAATAACCTTCTTCAGGCATGAAACATGGAATACTGGGTGTATGTGTGAAGATGGAGGCAACTCTAGTTTATAAGCAACACTGCCAATTTTTTGTAGAACCTGATAAGGGCCATAGTATTTAGGAGCAAGTTTGTTGTCCTTTTTCTGTTGCTTTAGAGACATCTATTTGTAAGGATGGAGACGTACAAAAACCCAATCACCAATTTCAAAATGTCTTTCACTACGATGTTGATATGCTTGTTGTTTCATCTTGTTTTGTGCTAATGCTAAATTCTCCTTCAAACTAGCCAAAACCTATTGTTGATGTTGAATGTGTTCCTCAACATCTCTGACCTTAGTTTGCACCCTCAAGGAGGAAGTGATAGAAGGTGGATGGTAACCATATAATGCTAAAAATGGGGTCATTTGAGAAGAGGTATGAAAAGATGTGTTATACCACCATTTTGCAAGTGGTAGCCATTTAATCCATCTTTCTTGCTTATCTGATACAAAACAACGTAGATACCCCTCTAAGCATTTGTTGACCACTTCCATTTGCCCATCAGTTTGAGGATGATAAGATGAACTGTGAGCTAGTTGAGTACCCAAACATGAAAATAATTCCATCCAAAAATTACTTGTGAAAATAGGATCACGATCACTTACAATTATCTTTGGGGTTCCATGTAGCCTTTGAACTGTCTCCAAAAAAATAGCTATGACTGTACTAGCTGCAAATGGATGTGATAGGGCACAAAAATGGGCATATTTTGTGAGCCTATCCACAATCATGAAAATAACATTCTTACCCTCTGAACAAGGCAATCCGGTGATGAAATCCATGGAGACCTCCTCCCATCTCTAGCTAGGAATTGGTAAGGGTTGCAAGACACTGGTGTCTTAATTGTTTCCCCTTTGTTCTGTTGGCACACTAAACACTCTGATACAAACTTTTGTACATCCCCCTTGAGTCCTTCCCAAAATAATTCTCTTTTTATTCTATGATATGTCTTCAAAAACCCAGAGTGTCCTCCAACAGGTGAGGCATGTAGCTCTGCAAGAATCTTATGCTTCAACTCAGAATCTTTACTCAAGTATAACCTGTCCTTGTACCATAGGGCATTACCTTTCCACTCAAATTTTTTAGATGTCATAGATCCTTGCTTGATATTCTGTATTAGAGATTGTGTATCCTTGTCTTGATCCCATTCCAATCTTGCTTCATCCACCCAAATCACCGTCAACATGGACATTCCACATAGTAAGGCATCTGTGGATGTATCCCTTCTAGACAATGCATCAACTACTACATTTTCTTTACCCTTTTTGTATATGATTTCAAAATCATAACCCAACATTTTTGTTACCCACTTTTTTTGTTCCTCAGATGATAACCTTTGCTCCAAAAAGTATTTGAGACTATCATGATCAGTTTTTACCTTGAAGTGTCTACCCATGAGATAGGGCCTCCATTGCTTGACCGCATGAAGAATAGCCATCATTTCTTTTTCTCAGATACCAGGTTTGAGCAGATATTTTCCTTTGAATTGGTGACTCTCAAATGCAATTGGTCTTCCTTCTTGCATTAGAACTACTCCCAATCCTGATCCTGAAGTGTCACATTCAACAATGAAGGTTTTTGAGAAGTTGGGAGTAGCCAAAAATGGGGTGTTGCACAAGGCTTCCTTCAACTGCTCAAAGGATTTAGTGGCTAAGTCTATCCAATGGAAGGCATCCTTCTTTAGCAATGCAGTGAGTGGGGTTGTTATTCTACCATATCCCCACACAAATCTTTTGTAGTACCTGTTAGTCCTAGGAACCCACGAAGATTTTTGAGAGTTTTGGGTCTTGGCCATTCCACCATAGCTTTGATCTTCTGAGGATCAACTTTGATGCCTTCATGGGATACAATGTGACCCAAGTACTCTACCTCTTGTACACCAAAAGAACATTTAGATGGCTTTGCATAGAGAGTATGTTTCTCCAAAACTTCCAACACTTTATTTACATGTTGTAAGTGTTCTTCCCATGTCTTACTGTAAATCAATATGTCATCAAAGAAAACTAATACAAATTTTCTTTAAAATGGCTTAAAAATAGTGTTCATCAAGCTTTGAAAGGTTGAAGGTGCATTTGTAAGACCAAAAGGCATTACCAAAAACTCATAATGGCCCTCATGAGTCCTGAAAGCCATTTTATGAACATCTTCCTCTTTTATTCTAATTTGATGGTACCCCGAACGAAGATCTAATTTTGTGAAATAAATAGCACCATGCAATTCATCAAGTAAATCATCAATTACTGGAATAGGAAACTTATCTTTGATGGTATACTTGTTGAGTTCTCGGTAATCTGGACACATCCTCCATGTTTCATCCTTCTTACGTACCATGACCACTGGGGAAGAATAGGCACTCTGACTAGGCCTGATGATACCTGCCTTCAACATTTCCTGAACCATTTTCTCGATCTCACTTTTATGGGAATATGGGTATCTGTATGGTCTGATGTTAGGTGTTTGGCTCCTGGAATCAATTGAATGGCATGATCATGATCCCTAACTAGTGGTAGTCCCTTTGGAATTGCATCAAAAATAGATGAGTGAGCATCAACAATCTTCTGAAGATCGGGTGGCATTGAAGACTCTGTATTTTGTACTTCTATGGAAAATAACTTTTCTATAAATCCATCTACTCCTTTTTTGAGAACCTTCTACATCTGATGAGAGCTAATAATCTATGGAGACTTAGCTACCATCCCATTCAATTGTATTGTCCTTCCATCTGAATGAAATCGCATGAACAATTCTTGGAAATTCATCTCTATAGTACCTAAGGTTGTGAGCCATTGGACACCCAAAACAATATCTACCCCTCCCATAGAAATAGCAAACATAGGTGAGTCTAACATGTAGTCTCCCATGGAAAGCTTGATACTATGGCATTTTCATGTGCACTTGACTGTCCCACCATCCGCAATCATAACTTGCATTTCTGGAGCTGGGTAAATAAAACAATTGAGGCGGGTAGCTAACTTACTATTTATGAAGTTATGAGTACTCCCGAGTCAATCAACACTGTCACCTTCTATTTTTTGAGATAGCCAATAACCTTGAGTGTTTGAGGAGTACTAATACCTGACAATGCATGGCAAGAAATTGTAGGTTGGTGATCCTCTACTTCCTCTTCTATTGGTTCCTCAGCCTCTCCTATAATTTCAGCATCCTCATCATCCTCATTACCTCCATCAATATAGAACAACTTCTTCTCAGCACATTTGTGTCCCGGTCCATATTTGCTATCACAGTTAAAGCATAATCCTTTTGCTCTCTTTTCTTCCATTTGTTGAGGAGTCAGTCTAATTGGCCTAGAAAATGAAGGGGAAGAGATACTATGGTCTTTGGTGTTAATGAAAGGTGGCCTCCTACTACAAAGAACTTTTTTCCTCTGCTCGACGTGCCATGATAATAGAATCAAAAGCTTGAGTGGATTAAACATACGTACCTCATGCTCGATGTGGTCCTTAAGACCCCCAAGAAATAGGTCATTTGATTCTCTTCTGGTATATTCTCCACCCTTAAGGATAGGTTCTGGAATTGATGCACATAATCTTTGACTGATCCTATTTGTCATAACTTTGCTAATTGACTAAAGTAGTTCTCTAAAACACTGGAACTATAGTGCAATTGCAACTCCTCAGTAAAAACTGTCCAAGTGACACCGAGACCATTCTTCTGCCTCTGAGCACATAACCATCGATACCAAACGAATTGGTCTGGTTCAAGATACAGGGATGCCAAAGTCACCTTTTGTCCTGATGGTGTTTGATGTAGCTCAAAGAAGTTCTCCATTTGATTTATCCAATTCAGGGGATCTTTACCATCAAATTTGTGCATATCCACTTTCGGCATCATGTTCCGTGGTTGCGAATAAGTTGGATTCTGATTGGGATGGAAAAGTGATCCAACATGGTTATTTTGTCCATGATTTTGAACTAAAGATCCTCCTTGGTTGATATGGGATGGATTTGGGCCATACTATTTACCCTTTACATGTTGCATGATATCATCCAACCGATGATTGATTTGGGCTATGTCTCCTTTAGAGGCCATCTCAGATTGTACATTTCACAGCTCATACTCAAGTTGGCTCACCTTATGATCAACTGAAGTAAACCCTAGTGTTGAGGAATCTGTATTTACCCCTTCTAAATCCATCTCTTCAATCACTATCTCATCTTTATCTGGGGTTTTACCCGGAGTAACCGGATTCTTTTTTGCTCTTGTGGAAGGCCCCGCCATGATATCAAACCTTAGGGTTTAGGGTTTGATACAAATTCAGCCGAACAGAAAAAACACAGAGAAGATACTAATACTATTTTTTTTAGATCTTTCGAAAATGTAAAGAACTTGAAAAAATTCCACAATTTACACCCTAGGGAGTGATTTTATGAAAAACCCTAAATTTGTAATAACTTGTGCAAAATAAATCAAAAAAGTCTGAAATTTTTAGGGAACCTTACTTGAAATGTTTCACAAACTGGTAAAAATATCTCCACCAATTCGCTTTGGTTCAAAATATATTGTGGAAACAAAAAATTAGGGTTTTTGCCCTAATTTTGGCCCAGATCGCAGCTCTGATACCACTTGTAATGAAATTACTAGTATAATTCAGATTATGAGAAAATATAACACCAAATAACACAATATTTTAGAATAATGATCTCAATATGCAATTGTAATAGCTTCGCCACTTCGAGGGGGCAACCTCCAAACCATATAATAAGACTCAAATGCTCAAATGATAATGAACTACTACCTACAATCCTCTATATATACTATTCATATGCTATGTTTTTCATTACATTGCATTGATCAACATGTTGATCCATGGTTTCAAGCACGCTATATGGTTCATTCAACATGCTTTTCTACCACATCTATGTGTTGTAATACATCATGGGCTTCTCCATATTTCTATTAGGTATGCATCTCTATCTACTTTATGTTACTGAGATTTCGTCTCACCAAGATAAAGTGGGGGGAAATGTAGTCACAAAATCATACACTTACTACTATAATTATACCACCAAGTATGCTGTTTTATATATGCATCTTGCGTAAAAAAATTATTCACTAATGACCCATCCACTTGTTTGGCCGTTAGTTTAGTTAGTCTTTTGTCATTGTTTGGCTTGCACAGTCATCAATCACTAGCACGGTTCCATTCATCCCTCAGGGATTCTTAGTTATTATTCACTCATTGTCATCTCTAGTCTTTGACTAGGGCACCTAGAAGTGATTAGGGAACCCGAGGTGCCTTGGTCCTCATTTCTAGGTGTCCTGGTCCATGTCACACTTGGTTCTAATTTATATGTTCAAGGTCGTTCTTTATGAGTTTCCCTCCCACTCCCCTAGGTACTAGTCAGCATGTCGGATCATTAGTGTCAAAATTTGAACAAGAGATCCCTATATAAGCACACCGTACATACTATCTTAAGGGCGTACTACTTCTACTATGGGATAGCTATCTATGGGAACTATTTTGCATCACACACTACATAGGAAGGGGATTCTATTCTATTCCATCCACCATTCTACATTTTTATCTAGTTATTGCCCACTACTTTGGCGTCATTAGTGTTAGGGCACCCTAGGCACACCATTACACACACAAAGCACATAGAACTACATCACGTCTGAGATGTAGTACAATTCTTAGTAATAATTCCATCCATTTGGTAGTTGAGGACATTTCTACCCATTCATTTGCATCTTTCTTTTTTAGGGTTTCATGTTTTTGTGTGGGATTTTGTAGGATATTATTCATGGAAGATTTATAGTGACAAAATGAACCAAGTACTACAACAACTTGATCAAAGGTGAAGTATGATGAAGGCTTATCGACCATATCATATTCAGTTTCTAAGTCACTCCATAGACCAGGGCACTCATATTTCAGACTGGGGTTCCCACAGGTGCCACTTTCCTTCCCTGGGTGCCATAGTCCGGCCAAATCTGCCACTTATGTAATTTTTTGGAGTTCATTACAAAACTCAACTCTTCCATTACATCATCTTGTTCGGACCAAGATTACTATGAGGTAAGTTATTTTCATTTTAGTACCCCTTTCCCTCCTAATTCATTATTTCATTTGATTTAAAATATCAAATAAATTATCTAGCATTTATATTTCAGTATATGTTAGTTATTTACATTGTTGTATTGTCTTACATTATTCTTAAAATACATATTTTAGATAATCACATCCCTTCCCAAAATGCCATCCGATTTATGCCACAACATACTATATTATTAAGCTTTTAACAATGGTAATAAAAATATTTAATTAGAATAAAATATCTTAAATGCAATATTTCAACCCTATCACTTCCGACATCTGCATTCGATATGTAAACACGACATTCAAAATGGAAAAAAAAACATGTGGAGAGATACGATCAATTGATCGTTTTTTATAGAAAACTGAAATCACTCTTCAACATATCATCTTTGCCTACTACCACCTTGAAAAATTATTTCTAGAATGGGAAAAATAAGAATATCAAAATGTGAGCTTGAAAGCCAAAAAAATATATCACGAAGCAGAACGTATTCTCCATTATGAAAACTTACTATCCATATTGGTAAACATAATGAAAAACTTATATCAATCTCATGAAGATGGTCGACAAATAAAGAATTTCATAAAACCATTTAGTGTTAGATAAATTAAATAATACATTAAATACATAGTGGTCCCTTCTTGAGTCATTATGAATGCATAGCAAGCGAGAAGTAACAGGAAATTTTTGTGACTTTTTTGAAAAAAGGAGGGTGTTAAAATTTCATCAATAACACCTTTCCTTCTTTGTATCCTACTTTTTCTATGTATTTTATCTTTTAGATACTCAAATTTGGTGATTCTACTCTTTGACACTACTAGTCTTAACATTTCTCTCTCATTCAAAAAAAAAAATTACTTTACCCATTCTCATTAGGTACATCCTTAGGTCTCTTGTTTAGCTTTTATAACCATACACACTCACCTATCAATATTTTCTGAGAATTTAATGCATGAAATCCATTTATAAACTCCACTTGTCAAATTCAAAACTTTGTACTTTAGATTGCCTCTCTAGGGTCAAAAATGTACAATAGGGGTAGGAATGTTTGTATAGTCCTGAACCTAGTGTATAATTTTGCACTTGTTCACTTTAATCCCAAAATTTTAGTTTCATATTATTCTTTAGGTCAATTATTCCTTATAACTCAACCTTTGTAACCTAAATCACATTTGGAAGGTGTTGTCATGAGTTTTGGCAAGGGAAAATATCATACCTGAAAACATGACAACCATACCCTACTGTGAAATTTTTTGCTTAAAGTTCATCCTGAGCCCTCCTCTAGATCATTCAAAACCCCGTATCAGTTCTATCCCATCCCTTTGAATATTCTAATTTGTTGTTTCATTATTTTCATAGGTGATTTTAGGATATCGATTCCTTTCAAGTACTTCCAAGACAAGATTATTCAAGACAGGACCTTTTGAGAAGCTTTGCAAAGGCTATTTTATGGTCTTCATGAGGCTGGTACACACCCCTCGGAATGGATTGAATGGATAAAACTCATCTAAGAGGTGTATCAAAGAGATAATGACGTTTTGCGACTATTTTTGGAAGAATTTGGGAATTTTTAGAGTTTGTGGAGTAGTTTCAGCAAAAGTGGGTCTTAGAGGGCGAAGTAGTGTACAGTGTAAAAATATCCCCGAGCTTCGAGAAGCACTTTAAGCTCCTTGAAGATTTAAAAGCCAAAATAAATATATTTGGATAGATAATTCAAAGCACTAGAGGATGGTGGTCTCACTTGTTTCACAAGACTCAAAAAATTATGCCCACAACCTATCTTCATAAGTACAACCTTTGATCCCAAAGAAAAATCCTATTTTTCAAGAGATTTCAGGAATAATCAAGGTATTATACCCACACCATTTTGTTTAGAAATCTGATTCCAATAAATTTCATATATAAGTGTTTAAAAATCCATCTGGGAGCTCAAGTTATGAGTCCGACAAGTTTCTCCCCAAGGTATGGTTTAGGAGTTAGTCAATTTTCAAGCCTAAAAAATGGACCAATCAGAGAGTGGCACACTTTTTGTGCACCAACCGTCCCAAATTTTTTGGAAAAAATAGCACCTCCCTCTTATGTATCCCTCTAGACCTTCATACGACCATATTGGATTCTAATTTGTCAATTTAAGCCCACGTGCACTGATTTCAAGCCCCTGGCCTCATCTAGTCACAAAATGCCAAGTGGACCAATCAGGAAGGGGCACTCTTTTTGCACCAACCATCCCAAAAATTTGGTATGGTTGGGACAAAAACAAATTCCCCCTCCATTTCTAGTCCCTGGTCACCACATAAGTTGGAAAGTTGTTAAGGCTCTTTTTTTTTCTAGCCCCCTCTCCTCCGCCTTGGAAAATCATGCATTGAGACATGAACCAATTAGACAGGGGCGCACTTTTTTACACCAACCATCCCAAACATTTGGGATGGTTGGGAGAAATATCTTGATACTACTCTTATTGAATAAATTTGCAATTTTTAAGTTTTTAGTGTTGTTTCTTGTTGCTTCCACTTCTACTGCACACACACATGAGAAACCCTCGCCACCATATTTCTTCATCTCTTCCATTTTTGTCACTTTATTTCCTTCACCATTATTTCCCTCATCCTCCACTTCTGATACCATGTAAAAAACTTCACTTTTCAACATGTTACCATGCACGTTTGGTGCCAAAACCCTTGTGAGCAAAATCGAACTAACACTCATATCTTACAAGCCCAGGCGGAGTCGACAAAACTTGGAGCATATCTTCCTCTCCCAGGAAATTTAATGCTACAAAAATAAAATTTTCAAATGTTCCTTGTATTTTTACAGCTTCCATTTAAATATTTTTCCTATTTCACAAACTACCATTGATCTGTAAGACGGGTTGACCGAAATTTTACACAGAGCATCTTGAAGACGGTGTTTTTCATCAAACCGTGGAGAAAAATATCATATTCCAAAAATAGTAAGTTTCACTATTTTTCACTTACTATTTTTAGTAACTTTCCTAAAATGGTAAAAACCTTTAAAAGAGCAAAACACTTAAAGTCATAGAAATGAGAAACTAGGGTACACATGTCAAAAAGTGAAAAATCAAAAATCAAAAAAATAACTTTCTAAAAATATAAATTGATGTAAATTTTTCATGAAACATCTATGAACATTCTCCAAAAATGACAATGACCTCTTAGTGTTGACACCAAGGCAAAAAAGCAACCCTGCCCAAAATAGCAACTCCTGGAACCTAGAATCTAAAAACAGTAGTTTTCAATTCCGAGTACAAAAATTTTCTACCACCTTTGTAGAAACCTATATTATTTCTTTTTCCATCATGAAGTTAAATTTCACTAACCTAGGTTTCATTTCAGGTCTCACGTCGAGTTCTTAAGTGTGGGTGATAAGCAATGTTGTTCACATGGACCTAGAAGATCTCAAGCACAAAATCTCGTGGCCGAGAGAAATTGTTGAGGAAAATATCTTTGCCATTATATTGTATGTGGAGGGTTGACATCCCATGTCCTTAAAAAACATTGACTTAGTGTTGGAATTTTCCCATCACTATGAACTAGACACCATGACAATTAGGGAAAATGATCATTTAGTTTTAGTTGTGATCACTCCAAGGGCCATATCACAAGGAATGTTAATCCTAACTGAAAAGGATATGGTCATGATCACCAAATAATTTCCATATTTTGAATGGTCCAATAATGATTCCTATCTTCAAGGCCTTGCACTCGACTCCTAGTTGAATCATGAAAGGAATCCTTCTCATACATCGAAGACTCTTTCCCACAATGATTTCCACAATGTTTTCTCTAATGTTATCATTCTCTTAAGCATGGTAATGAGGGAAGAGAACACAAAGATCTTCCATGACTAGATGGCACTTTTTATCCTCATTATCATTGAAGGAAAATAGGTAATTGATTGGGGAAACTCATCGTGACAACTTACATCACCAATTTCTCTAGGTACATACTAGAAATAAATTTGCATGACCTCGTATTTGTCTCGTGCCTTTATGAACAGAAGATCATTCAGGGATTGACTTTTGCTCAGAATGTCTCCCAAAAATATCCTACATTTGATAACTACCCACAATTGGTCTTGAAAGAAAGTAATCAACACTATGCTAAGGTAAATGACACAATCACAATTCATTGTCAAGTTATTTGAAGGAAATCAACATTTGAGGATGTCTTCACAAGCCAATGCCCTAGTCAGGAAGTATGGTTCATACTTCATTCAATTTTCAACATTCTCTTACATCATTGTATCAGTATTTGATCTCATTCTCGTGGAGGTTTCCTTTCTTTCCAAGTGACAAGTTTGTGTCGATGTAACTATGCAAACAATTGGTGCACATGAATAGAAAGCTAAAGAGTAGGAAGAAGAAATAGGTTTCTTTCCCTATCTCACTAGGGATTTTCACATGTTAGAGTGTCCATGATGATGTTAATGTTGAATTTTCCCAATCCCCTATCAATATGCACTCATACAACGCCAGGATAGACTTTGATATCAAATAAAATCTAAACTCATTTCATCTTCCCGACTTGCGTCATGTACCTCAAATTGAAGATTTCTAGGGAAAATTGTATTGATGAATATGAGGTTCAAGAACGTGAGCATAAGAGGATGATAGTGGATCAAATGAGGAAATTCATATTTTAATGGTACAAAAATGGTGTCCAAGAAGATGGCTCAGAAATTTTTATCTAGAGTACCTGCAGTGAAGGCTTATCCTCTCCCTCGGGTGGTTTGGAGTGTGTGTGAATCTGGGGACATCAAAGAATGAATGGAGGTAGTGATCAAAAGGTCCAAGGAGTGGTTCAAAAGGAAGAGGGATGATCTCATCTCATTGGGTAACTTTCCATCCCTCCAAAGACAATCATCCTATCACTCATCTTCCAAGGCCATGGGTAAGGCTCCTAGTTAAAATCATTCGGGAGAAAGCTCAAAAAGAAAACAGGAAGAACCTAAGGTTTGTCATTATAGGAGATTGAATAAGAAAGTAACAACAAAATAAGAACCTGTGTTATATCTTGAACAAAGATAAATTGACCCGATTGATATTTCCACACCTCAACATTTTCCAAGTCCCTCATCTCCTAATATTGCACCACCCTCACCTATGTAAGATGCACCTCTCATGAGGATTAATATGTTACAATGATGTCCTTTGTCAAGCCGAGACTAATGATATCTTCCCTTGGATGTAGGATACGATCACTACACAAACCCACATAGTGCAACAGGTAACCATTCCTGACTTCTTGGCTATCACTTCGATGGTCAAAAAGAAGAAAGGTGTATTGGCTCAAGCGGCTTCTTGATTCTACAGTGGAGCCTCGGGGAACCAATATATAGAGGTAGTAAAGCTGAAGGTAATCAATCCCATTGATGAAAAGACCCATCTAATAACAAGACAAGAAAAATTCCCTAGGACCGGAAACATACGAGGGTGATGTGCACTTGTTTCAAGAATCTTCCACTCACCTTGTCACAAAACTTAGGAATATAGGGAAAATCTAGATCAAGTGGAAGACCACATTCACACCCTCACCTCATATGTTCAAGTGCTCCTAGATTTGAATGTTGTCAATGCTCTTCCGGTTGAAAAATTCACTCTAGTGAGTAGCTTTGATCCTGATTCCATCAGGAAAACTCAAGGATTCACCATGCAAGGAAAGGAAAATGACAAATGGGTAAGTATGACTCTTGAGGAAGGGGAAGCATTGTTGTTGAGATGCTCACATTGTACAAGAACATGGATGGCACATCCATGAAGATAATCTCAACATGAGAGGTAATTGAGGCGAAGAAAACCATTGAGATCGAGATATTTCCATTGGTCATAGAAATGGGAAAATTCAAGCCATCTCTTCGGTAGTCAAAGGTGTATTCTCGTCAAAGCATTGGAGGACTTGTCTCGAGTTTGGGCTCAGACTATGTTTTCTCAGTATGAATTGATAAAGCATGCCATTAATGAGCTTGATTCATATGAAGAGGAGGTTGGAAAAATGTAAAAGGATGTTGATGCTCAAGTACAGAAGCTTGGGGTGTTAGTCGTGAACCTAGAAACTTCAATAGATGATCTATTGAAGGATTTCAAAGATTCAGTCAAAAAGAGGTCCGAGATCCATTCTCGTTCAATGAAAACACATTAGAATCTCTAGCAGAGATAAGGAAAATCATCTCTAACAACGCGGAGAGCCATCAGGCTTGGTCCTAAGAGTGCAAGAACATAAACTCTCTCACAGAGAACTGGATCAAGTCACTAGGTTTCATCCACATCCCTCGGGAGAAAAAAGTGGCATTAGTGGTAGCAATATTTAGTAAATAATTTAAGGGCATTGAGAATTCACCACAGAGATTTCCAAGAGTCCATCAGTGGTGGGATCTTTATCAAAATAATAATCTCTCTCTTCGTCTTTCTTTCTCTCTTTCCTTCCCCTCCCCCTCTTTTCTTCATTTTTAATTCTTTGTTGGGGTTGCACTTTTTTTTTTCGTCTTATTCACTTTCATCTTATTCATTAATGTGACTATAGTCAAAAAATGTAATAATTCACCCTTATTTTATAAAAGGGGGCATAATGTTATTTCCTAAGAATATCAAGATTCATTAAGTGGAAAAGACGAGTGAAGAGACACATGGGGGATATATGAAGATTAATTTCTTAGTATATATAATATAATGAGACACTCTTACTTAAGGGTTGTCAATTTTTGCACTCAAGAGAGAGATCTATTTGAGCAAGTAAAAAGAGATCGCATTCTTCCATTTTCTCATCTATTTTCTCTATTTTTAGCATTGTACAACTTGTGAAGATGTCAATAAAGAAAGGATTTTCTTCTTTTCATGACGCATGAATACATGTAACTTCGTGTGCATGGTTTCCTCTCATCGGTAATGTTCCAAACATGTTGTTTCTTTCCTATAAGTTGTGAAAGTGAAATTTCGGTTAACTTTACCAAGAATTTGATTTTCTACTTGCAGAGTTAATTTTCCCTACCTAACTTCTCACTCCCTCCCCATATTTTAGAAAATTCCTCCCTTGCAATTCATTGCAAGCATTTACCGCAAGTACATTGGAGTGTTCTGTTGGATCCTTGGCTTCTTGGCCAACAAAAATTTCCCTTTTATTCATTCACAATAAAGTGGAGTTGTACCACTTAAGCGAGAGGGACCTAGATTCCTAGAGCAATGGCAAGATACTCACCAATTTTTCTACCCGACAAATTTTCTCAAACAAAATCATATATATAAACAAGTGAAACTCACCTCACATAGTACCTAGCACTCTTATGGAATCCTATTGCAAAAGCTAGCACAAAAGGCACCCAAATCTCCCTACACCCTGCAAACACCTTTACACATTCATTAGGGTAGAAACACCTACAAGTCTTAAAGCTCCCACTAGTTCTAGGGTATTGCTTCTCATATTTGCAAGCACTCAAATTCACTCACTCAAGTAGATGTGTAAGAGATAAAATCAAGTCAAGATCTCACAACAGCGGGAGGATTTCAAATCTGATTGCACTACAAATATATTTCACATACTAGATGGAGAATGACATGTGGTTTGAGGCCTCTTGAGTTTTCCAATGTCGGTGGTGCACTCGGGTTCATATAACCGAACTAATGTTTTTAGGACTTATTATCCAAGGTTAGGTTTTAAAGATTGATAAGAACATTCAGAGACCCCCACACTATGGCCGATAGAGACCAACAAAGATATTCAAATAAGTGATAAACCCAAAAAGTTACAAATCACAATTCTTAGTAGGGTCAATACCATATAAATAGGTCAAGATCGTAAGAATGTTCTTTTGCCCCTAATGTATGGTCTCTCGGGAGCATATTCAATTCGTAATTTTAGTGTCGAAGCACTCTCATGTACGTATATCCATGTTCCATCATTCATATCAATCAAAAATCATATGTACTCAATTAAGTGCACTTAATCCCTTGTGTTTGTGAACTTGTATTATATAATGTACATTTATTGCAAGTATTAATACATTATTTGATATTGAATGGTTAATGTTGGAGGTTAATTAGTTAAAATCATCCCGTGTAGCTTTTATTTCATTCATTTTGGTTATGTATAAATATTAATCAAATCTAAAAGGGTGAAAACATTTAGTGAACTGACTCTTAAATAGAACATTGTGTTTCAACTAGGGGTTTTCCATTTTGTTTTATTTCGTTTAGATGTTGTGCTTTATCGTTCCAACTCTTAGGGATCATTATCATTACCTATGTAGCTTGGCCACATCTAATTCTCATACCACCCCTTCTCACTCTTATGCCCAAATCCATTGTGATATATTTATTAATACTATTTTAAATATCAATGTTGATCATGCACAAGGTGATGGTTCCAATACTCACTCTAAAATCATAACTGGGACCTTACTAATGATGATTCCCAAAAATATGCATATTTTTTACAAGAAAATACCTCTAACTTTGATTTTACAATATGTTACACGAGATAAATTTAAGCTTGCTCCATCATCTAACTCAGAGACATCTACTATTCATACATATACGATGTCCACATTCCCGAGGAGCCTCAAATTTTAATACACAATTTATTTCTTCCTATTCATGCAACCATTATTGCTACTACCCCTCCCATATCTAATGGCTCGCATGCTTCTTCATATGGCACACAAGATCTTGAAACCCTTGTTCACATGTTACTAGTCTCAAATCTTGAAATTGCAATAAGGTGTGTCCAATTCTCCTATGTTATATACTCTGATAAATTATTACATAATCTATTGGCTCTTGAAGTAGTCACTTATCCTTTCTCTTATTTTTTATGCACCTAAACTTCCTGTGTATGATGGAAAAGGTGATCTCGCAAAGCATCTTAATTTTTTTATGTGGCTTGCATCGATTATGCATCTTATGACATTTTCTTACCAATTTATTTCCTATGATTCTTACAGACTTTGCACTCTAATGGTTTAATGATCTCCCACACATTTTGTATGTTCTTTCACTACATTGGAAAATCAATTTTTGGCACAATTTTCTATCAACATTGGGGATAAGGTTTCTTATGCACAAATGTCTAAGCTACGCCAAACCTTTGATGAACATATCAATGATTATTCCTTGTGTTATCGGACTATGCTTAACAAGATGAAAAATATCCTGGTTGATAGTGACTTATAAAACATTTTTACAAAAAGATTACTTCCTCCTTTGCAAGAATCAACCATGTTTGACAAATTCATATCATTTGACCATCTATGTTATACACTAAAAGAAAATGAAGCTAAGTTATTACATATGCATAAGCTCAAGTATGTTACTATCACTCCTAATACATCTAATGTCAAATTTAAAAGCAAATCTACATGTAAGAGAAAGACTAATGTTATTAGGGTTGCTTCTAAAGACATTGTTAATGTTATTACTCAACCTACTAAGCTACAATTATAACCTACATGATGATATTTTACATGTTTACCATGTACTCCTCATATTTTTCTAAAACAATTACTTGAGTACAATCTTGTGTCTCTCCCTCCACTATCTAAGGTTGATGTGAGCAAGCCTCAAAGTAAGAGTTTTGATTCAAAATCCTATTGTAACTATCATCGATGAACTGATCATTCTACATACAAATGCATAAAGCTTTGTCATATTATTCAGGATCTTATTGAATCTAATGTCATTGAATGGGATGAGCCCACTGAATCTTCTAAGCCAACAAATGATAATCCTAAATTGAAAATATTCAATTATACACTCCTAAGCATACGTGTGACACATACTTGAAGTACATAATTCTCATAAATGCGGTGCCATCACTACCCTTTTATGACCATGCCTCGAGATATTATGATCAATATTATTACTCATCTACCGCCTTCTCCACGATGCATTAATTTCGATGACTTTCATATAAATGACACATTTATTTTTGATACATTGTTTATTACTATCTATATTCATTAAATACCTGTAAATGGTGTATTATTTAATCCACACAACAAATACAATGGTTGTTCTTGGTCATTACTTCAATCTCTAGGTATCTATGTTCGGAATTTTACATACGATTCTAATCCTTCTTCAATTGTATCATGTAACATGTCATTGTTGGTCATATTACCACTTTGGTTTCATTCTTGGTTTCTAGTTCTCATAGCTATGGCACCTTATGTCTCAGTCTCTCTCGGTTATATTCCTTTGAGGTTATCCTGTCATTTATTCACCCATGTATCAAGTTCATTTATAATCAAGAGTTTGTTACTATTTTAGGTATCCCTTTTGAAGCTCCTTATCCTAACATGCCTACTCCTTCTACCATAGTTTATACCGTATTCTTAGTACACCTATAAATAGGGATTTGGTTACTCACACTTATTAAAATATCCTTAATCCTCCTAGGGCATCTCATAGGTCCTTGAATTCACACTTTCGATTTATATAGCTCTAATCCTTCTAGGTCTTCGGCAGGTCCTTTGATTCACACGTTGATTCACATAACTCTAACCATCCTAAGTATTAGTGCACAAGATCACTTTACATCCCATCCTCAATATTCAAGGAGTTATTCTTCTTCTAATTCAACATAAAGATCTCATACACCAAATATTGGTCGTTTTGTTGCTTTATAAATTGCTCTTTTGCTTGACCCTCTTTGGCACATATTATTGCCACCATTCCATTGTCAATTGAGTCACATTCTTTGGCACATATAAGGTCGGGGCCTTCATTATCTGCAATAGTTGATTCACCTCCTCGGAAGGTTGTCATTGGATAGTTTAAATGTTATCCCCTTTCTTATACATAGGTACACTATAAAATACAAAAAACATTGATATAATCACAAAAATAAAAAAGCATTCACATGTTTTCCAAAATGCAAAAATTAGGACTTTTTCTCTATCATACATTATTAGCACTTTACATTATACATATTTTTATCCTTCTAGTTTGATAGATAGCATTTTTCTTCTTTACTAACATGCGTTCATGGGTTATATTGAGCATGATGTAAGACATGCAAATCAAAACATGATTATGGGAGATATCATGGTTCCTTACATACCTTTTTAGGGGTATCCCTCCACACAATCAAGGAGATATTATTTCATTATAGTGTCTTTTTCACTTCGCATTACTCTTGACTACATACATATTGTATTTTTCATCTTTTGAGCTAAAAGGACTAACACATGTGTCTTATGTAGTGTTGACAGCTTTTGTTTCATATGCTCTTATATATCACTTGTTATGTCATTTCATCACGTAAAGATAATTTTATTTTCTATACATGCTTACTAGTTGTGCATGTAGTTACTTGCTTTCTACTCGATTGTATCCCAAGGGACTTATTTGTCTTGTGACACTATGGGCATCCTATGTTTGTGGCATCATGCATTTCTTGTTTGAAATTACATCTCTTTATTATAGGCCCGACGACATTGATTTTTTATGGCATGGGTGTCCATGTTTACATGTACTAAGCCTTTTGTGTGACATTGTTTCCATTGGTATATTTGCACTTGTGTCTAATTTCATATGCACTACTATTATTGTTGCTATAATTTCTCTTATTAACATTATTACTACTATTATCAGTGTTACTATCATTTCTCTTATTGCATGACATGGTCTCCGCTATGCGCATCCCCTTTGTAGGTACATGTTCTTCTTAATGGCCACCACATAAGTATTTCATGTGTTTTCTATGTAGATTATTAGAATTATCTAGCATGGTTACACATTTATTCTTTTAAGCCTCATCTCAAACTTTTTATCACATGTTCCTCAAAAAAAGGGCCATTCATCTAGGTATACTCTACACCTATAGTAGATATGAACATAATTTTGGGCTCAAACAGGCATGCATAAGATAAAAGTACTCAGAAACAACATTGAACACTGAAATGTAGAAAAATAAATAAAAGTTCAAAAACGTATAGTATGGTTAGGACCATGTGGATGTTTCTGTCCCATTTATAAAAATTTCCTTGGGTATAATAAATTTCTCATCTATTTTAGATTTTCACCTACAAGAACATGTTTTTGGCACAATTTCATACTTAGATGACTCAATTCAGATCAGTTTTAGGGGCATGAAGTATTTCATTCCTTATTCTCTAAAGCACTCAGTTTTAATTCTAGTTTCGGGTATATTGGGGCATGGGTCTTATTTTTTATGGCTACATTTCAACACATTTCACCTCTTTTCAATTTCTACTCAAATGTGTGGTACATGGGGGAATGTGGGGAAATTCATTATCATTTATACCATGTGTCCTAATTTATAAAATTGGGTCTATATCCATCTATAATGGTGTGGTGTGTGGGGTCATGGAAGGTATTGAAGTGGATAAGTTCTTTATAGGTAGTCCTCCTCTTACAATTAAAGGGAAGATATCAGAGTTGTTGAATGAATTTGATACATGGTCTTCTTCCTTCATGGGGTGCTTCATCTCCTCATCCTTCTTCTCTCTCTTTGTAATTTGTGTGTTGGGTTCCATACACCCAATACTCCATCATTTCCTTGGCAAAATTAGGGACTGATCACCCCCAATCCTTCGACAAAGTTCATCAATCTAAATCTCTAAATACAAACAAATAATGAGAAACTCTTCCCCTGTAAAATAAATAGGTGTATTCCGTGTATGTTGTACATCTCTTTATTGAATTATTTATAGTTTTAAATTTCATTTACATTACATATTTTTATTTGACTTAAAGTTCAATTCTTTATCGTGGACATTGACTACACTTTATGTTGCAGGTTTTATCATGGATCATGCAAACACAAATATAATAGGATCTTGAAAAACAAACATCGCAAAAAAGACAATGTGTGTATACACACTAAGGTATATTTTCCTTTAAGCATGTAATTTCATTTCATACTTAAAAGGGGGAAATGTAGACACTTAAATTTGGTAATTATACTCTTTGACACTACTAGTCTTGACATTTATCTTTTGATAAAACAAGTGCACTTTACCCATTCTCATTCGGTACATCTATAGGTATCTTGTCTAGCTTACTTGATCATACACACTCATCTATCGATAGTTTCTAAGAATTAAATGCATGAAATCCATTTAGAAACTCCACTTCTCAACTTCCAAGATTCACATTCAAATTTCCCCTCTAGGGTTAAAAACGTACAACATGGGTACAAATGTACGATTTTGCATGGTTTTGCACTTGTTCACTTTGATCTTAAATTTTCAGTTACATATTATTTTTTGGGTCATTTACTCCTTCTTAGTCATCCTTTGTAACTTAAATCACCTTTGAAAGCATATATAAGCAAGTGAAACTTGCCTCATTTAGTACCTAACACTCTTATGGACTCATATTACAAAAGCTAGCATAAAAGGCACCCAAATATCCCTACACTCTAAAAATACCTCTACACATTCATTAGGGTAGCACCATCTACAAGTCTAAAGCTTCCTACTAGGTCTAGGGACTACTTCCCACATTTACATTCACTCAAAGTCACCGACTCAAGTGGATTTGTAAGAGATAAACTCAAGTCAATATTTTTCAAAGGAATGATGTCAAATATGTTTACACTACAACTATATATCACATGCTATGTAGAGAACAACGTGTGGTTTAAGGCCTCTTCGGAGTAGTCCCAACATCGGTGGTGCAAAGAGATACCTACAACCAAACTAGTGTTTATTTTGTAGGACTTATTTTCCATAGTTAGGGTTTAAAACATTGAGCAGAATATTCAAATACCCTTGCATTGTGATCAATAGGGACCAACACCAAGAAATTAAGATATTTAAACAAGTGAAAAACCCATAAAGTTACAAATCACATTTCGAGTAGGATCAAGACCATACAAATAGGTCAAAACCATATAGATGTTCTCGCCCTTAATAAATGGTCCCACCCATGAGAATCTTCGAGTTATAGTTTGATAATAAAGCACTCTCAAATCCAAATCTCCATGTTCCATCATTCATATAACCCATATCGGTCCGAATCATTTGTAATCGACTAAGTGCACTCAATCCCTTATGTTTTAAAACTTGTATTGTATTGTGTACATTTGTTGCAAGTATTAATATTTCATTCTAATATTAAATGGTTAATATTGGAAGTCAATTAAATAGAATATCCCCTATAGATTTTATTTCATCTTGTTTTGCTAATGTATAAATTTTGATCAAATATAAAAAGGGTGAAAATAGGTCTAAACATGTGTGTTTAACATCTGTAATTATTTCTTCGTATTTTGTAAAATTTCCTCGAGTTATCTTAGCTTTTCCACTCTTATGAACTTGTATTGTATTGTGTACATTTATTATAAGTATTAATGTGTTACTCTAATATTGAATGGTTAATGTTGCGAGTTAATTATTTATAATAACCCCATATAACTTCCATTTTATTCCTTTTTGGTTATTTATACAACTTAATCAAATGTTAAAAGGGTGAAATCAGGTCTAAACTTGTGTGTTTAAGCTCTATAATTATTCCTTCCTATTTTATAAACTTTCCTTGAGCTATACTTAGCTTCATCACTTTTCTCATTATCTCTTCATAGTTTAATTTAAAATTAAATGTTTTTGTTGTTGCAGACTCACAGCACCCCTGGATGCAGATCAGGCTTCTAGGTTGATGTTCAGGCATCCAGTGTGATTGCACAACATGGAATCCTTTCTCCAAGCGTGGGACTTGTAAAGATGAGAAAAGATTCTCCAGAGAAGGTTGGTTCCTATTCCTCTGTTCAGATGCACACAAAAAATGCAGAGGGTTTGCTAAAACCTAATCTAACTTGCCAAGGAGACAGGGTAAGAAAATGCATAGAATAAAACCTAAACTACAAAGGTGATGCACCGAGGAATGTTAGACATTCATTTTGCAAATTTAACACAGACCACATAGATGCAATACAACCACCATGCACAGGTAACCAAACTGCAATAAGAGATCAAAATGACAGCAATGAATACATGAGAGGGTTGAGAGTCAATCACAACACATATATTATTGCTCAAGAGTCGATACAGTACATTGCAGTGGCCAAGAGGCAAAAAGACTGGCATTACAACCCATATGGGAGGTTTGAAAGCTCCACAATTTCTCTTGCAAGCGAGGGAAGAAGGGAGGATGCAAAACAAGAATGTCTCGACCGTTAAAGGAGCTCCTCTTTACAATATATATGAAGAAATGAGAGGGGAGAGAGAGGAAATCCAGAATCTGCTCTAACCACTTCTTGGTAGCATTTAAAATCATCATATTATGGCGAAGCGGTGGATTACGCAAAAGCGGTGGGTTGTCTAACAGGAGCAGTGAGCTATCTATGCATTAAAGTTGGTAGTTGAAGCGTTTGCCTATCACCACGCGTCGAGACGTTTTCTTAATTTTCTCCTCAAACCGCACAAAAATGCAATATTGACCCCGAGAATCATGTAGAGAATTTTCAACAAACTTTCGTTGATATAAAAACGTGCAAATCTAAGCTCTGGATCGAAAGATACGATGATCTCGAAGATTTAGGGCACAAAAGCAGTGAAAACGGATTTTAAAATTTCTTTTCCCGCGCTTTATCATCTGGATGACACGTGGCATGCCTGCTCGGATTTGAGAAATTCCCTCTCTCCACCTTTTCATGGGTTTTTCTTGTGGGCCCCTTAAACTTGGACACGTGGCACTATTTCATTGGTTCGGATCAGTGCTCGAAAACTCGCCCCTTTGACTTTTTGGACCTTTTTCCTTGGCGACACGTGTCATGCTGTGATTTGTCCATGGGCCTGCGGATTTTCACATCCACCGCATCTTTTTGTCCCGGATGTCCCAAAGTGCTTCGCAGACCAGAATCCTCCGATCCGCCTGAAATGGGCTTCCTCGTCCCTTTTCTGCCGGTGACACGTGGCGTGATCTGATTGGCTTTCGGCTCCTTCGGCTATCCGCGTCCCGCACGTCCCTTTGTCCCACTTGTCCTTGTGCTGAAGTTTCCTGTTTCGGCCGAACCGGCCGGTTCGCGTCCTCCGCGCACTCTTGTCCCGCTTGCTCCCGGTAAAGGACTTGGACAAATTTTCTTTCTTTCGGCCGATTCGGGCATTTCGCGTCCATTTGTCCCAGATGTCCCTTTTCTGTTTGGGCTGCCTGGAGGCTTTTCGGCCGATCCGCGCCTTCCGCGTATAATTGTTCCAACTGTCCCAAAGGCGGTCTTGAGCAGGACTTAGCCAATTTTACGATTTTCTCCTGAATCAATCTACTTGCTTGGAACTAAAAACTCTGATGCATGTTATCAAATTAACTCTGGGGGGTGAAATTTGGATAACGACTTCTTTCCTAAATTTGGAGTTAACTATTTGTTAAAGTGTTTATCGCTCACGTCTAATCTAGTTCAAAGCTTAGCTTATTATTATATCTTGTTTTAAACTCGGACACATTTTCTATTTAACTTTGAGTCATTTATTCTTTTCTATTGGATAAGTTTACTCTGTAGCTGAATTTATCTATATTTCTTCATAGCTAAAATTGTATTTATCTACTTCCGAGTATATTTCTTTTGGCTAAACTTAGTCTCGATTATCTTCATGTGAACTTTAGCTACAATTTAGGTTCTATAGCTAGTATGTCAATTGGTGCCACGTGAGGGTCATTTCCATCCTCATGGGCCACGTTAAATTTGTCTAAGAACTCAATTAATGGATCCCAATTGGTACCACATCACACTAATTGGTGCACCTGCATCTTGACTTCACCACTTTTAATCATATTTCCTGGAGCGACGTGCCCCAATTAGTCCACATCGCACCAATCGGTGATCCCATATCCTAGAATCCTTCTCACTTTGCATTTTAACCTCCATATCACTAGTATTTATCAATGTTAAATTTCCATGTCACGCACATTTGTGTTTGGTTTGAATAGCTCTCTTTATGGTTCATCCCACATTTAATGTGGGTAGGATGTTGAATAGTTAAAATGGATTCACATCACTACTTTAATCATTTCTTAAAGTTTTTCTCCATGAGCGAGCTGGATTCTCTAGCTTGGTGAGTTGGTCGTCATTTGGTTCAATTTCATAACTCTACACAATGCGGTTTGGTTTCATAGCTCGATCTCGGTGATTTGGTAGCGAGCTAGTTCGTTTAATACCCCAATGAAATGCAAGAAAGTAACTTGTTTTGTTGAATTAGCTTTGCTACGATCTCAAATTGAATGCAACTTAGTTGACTAAGCTCTAACTTAGTTTGATAATGCAAGGTAGCCTTATAGACAAGAGTATAAGCTCGATTTGATTTGGTTTAATCCAATGAAATGTAACTCGGACTCAATTCAACTTGGCTATAATAAATATAAATCAGTTATTTACAAGAGATCAAAAAACAACATTAGGTATTTAATCCAACACCCTTTTAATGAAACCATTAATTAATTTCTTTTTACTCAAAGAACATACTCACGCAACACATAAGACAACAACATAAATGCAAGTGTACCATCGTCGTAAAGCAATAATATGTCACTCATCTAAACACGTGAAGTGATATTATGTTCCTTTCTAGAGCGAAAATGTGTAACACTAACTTGTTACAACGTAGTCAAATAAAACCCGTTGCACAAAGTGACATATACAAAAACCAAGTTAAATCACAAAAGGGAATCTATAACCTTAACTTACAGATTTTGACATTGTTTCTCATGTATTGAATCACACATGGCAAATCTCTCTATCCATACCCATTTTCTAGATATATTTTCCTCTCCTCAATAATACCCTTTCTTTTTCCAGAGAACATATGTACACATGTAAACAAGAGTACCTAGTGCATTATCCATTTCATATAATCAAATCAACTAAAATGAGCTAAAAGAAACATATATATAGTAGTCCCCATAACTATAATGTAAATCCACAATAACAAATACTAAAATTAAATCAACTGATAACAATGTTTTACCCTCAAAACATGTCATAATGCTAACTAAAGAAAATCAAAGCAATATAAATTGTTCTATCGGATGTGGCAAAAACCACCTAAGCATTTGGTATCTAGGAAATGTATGTCTAATAAATAAGGATGTGATTGGAAAACATATGATGAACAACTTGCTTCGTATTTTAAATCATGAAAAACTTAGGTTATCAAACAAAGGGCCATATTAGACCTCACGATAAAACTTGATATACCTACGCTCAATATTACAACTACAGTAAAATGATTGAGGTAATGAATCTAAAGAAAGAAAGGAAGTTTGTAAGAGGTCTTGTAAGGTCCTAAGTTTGGGGAGGGATGAGACTATAATTGTATCATCTTTTTACACTATAACTCTTTATTTTTAAGTAAGTTTTGAATAAAATTAATTATGTTTAAAATGGTTTTTAGATATTTAAGTTTTAAAGTATAAGGTTTATATGATGAATTAATTGCACAAGATATAGTTTTTGTTTTTCTTTTGACATCTTGTTATCCAAATCTCTCCTATCAATTTTGGTAACTTACATACACATTCTGGCTCTAAGTTATTCATTGCAATATTGTGCGTGCTCAAGATCACTTGGCACATTCCCTCGATCGCGGTTTCCCTACGCACCCTTTTCTTTCTCCCCTTTCACTTTCCCCTCTTGTGCCTACCTTCCACGCATTTGCTTTCTTCCTAAGCAGCCTTCACTACCCTGTGCACATCTTAGATTTGTTTCAAATCAGCTAAGCCCTTGCCCACTTGTGCGTCACGCCCTTCACTTTTTAATAGTTGTGCCTCGACCATACGTTCTCTACTCACCAGTTTACCTCATTTCCCTGCATGCATCATGTGCGCCCCCTTCCACGCCTTCCTTTGTTTTCTTTGTGCACCCTTCCCTTGCACCCTTCTATTCCAGGTCATATTTTGACATGCTTGAGTGTGTTGCATGCAACCAGTCAAGGTGTGCCAATAAGGCGCCGAATCCTTACAACAAATCAATAGGTGACACGTGGTAGAAACAATAAGTATTCACATAGTTGGCCATCATTTCAGCCTCTCCACACACCCCACGTGTTTTGTGTGTGCCAATGACTCTGACATCTTCTGACATCCGTATCTTTTGCTACATAGCTTAGATCGGTGCATGTCTTGACTTGTCGTCGAAAAGCTACGACATCAACTACGGTGCAGAGATTCAAATTCAAATTTTGGCAGATTTGGTAGGTGAGAAATGGGAAAACATATTTTTGAGCATTGATGAGCATATTTGATTGCTCCAACCACCTGATTTGATATGATATACCCTCCTGGCATGGGGAAGCGTATTTTACAGATCTCCAGGTGGATTTGTGGGCATTTAATGCTTCTTATTGGTGGTTGTGTTTCAAATTTAAATTTTCCCTCGTTCTTCCCTTCTTCCTCCATAGATTCATCTATAAATGTACGAGCAAGGCTCATTTTTTTGGGTTGGACACTCTGGATCCTTACGCACTTTGCTAAGGACTCTATATTTTGAGTTGCAGACTTCTAGATCTGGCTCTTGCATGTAGATATTGGCCTCCTTCATCATTGTAATAGCTCTGTGCATTTTGGAAGTAATAGAAGCATCATTTTGTGACTATTCTCTATCCTAACATGTTTGCATTCCTTATTCTTTCCTTTTCTTTTGTGTTGTGTGTTGGTTGTGTTATTTTAGGTCCCTTACAGTTCCATATTTAGTTGTGTTCCATGAGAATGATCTGGTGGATACGTGTTTCACTATGCTACTCATGCCTAGCCTCCTTTCATGCATTTCCCTTCATTCTCACTCATAACAAATAGTGTTCATCCCTCTTTTCTAGTGCTATCACCTCTTTAGTGTAGTTTCCTTTCATGTTATCCTTCTATCCTGGTCCCTTGGCATCCTTAGCTTAGTTTTCCCTTCCAAGACTAGGAGTAGCAGTAGCAATAGAAATAGATAGAGGAACCGTCCTTCTCCAAAGATTTTTCCCAAGCGTGCAAGGTCCCATAACTTGGGGACAGTCCCATTGTGGTCTCAAACACCTTGGCCCTTTTGAGATCTGAGAAGCGGGTGCACATTTGAGCAACCAACAATTTTTGGCACGCCTGGTGGGAGCAACATTGAAAGCTCAAATTTCATATCTCTAAGTTCTGGTGTGTGGACTTAGTATTTCAGCCTTTGGAGGCTCATTTCAACACATTTGATGACTCCTAACATTTTAAGATCTCTGTTTCAGCAGTCTTGAGCACCTTTCATGAGAAGAGTGCACATAAGAAGAAGTGCAGCAGCTAAAGATTCTTTTGAGTACCTCCAGTTATCCCCAAGAAGAGTTCATTCCAGAAAGCCCACACGCACATCTTTATATCCTGTGCACTGCGTCCACTCAACTCCTCCTCAAAATAGATAGCCTGCGCACCTTGCAATGGCACATCAACCACCTCCTCCACTTAGGAACTTTACAAACTTTGTTGGAGGGAGTCCCTTACTGCTAGCTGTATAACATGATATGCCAAATGGTGCGCTCAAGAGTATTCCATACTTTACTGGTGAGAATCAAGTCACCCCTCATGAGCATTTCTAGGATATAACAAATGTATGTTCACTCTATCTGATCACACATGACGATGTATGTCAAAGCTACTTGTAGCCTCTTTCAAAGGTAAAGTGCTTCAATGGTACCAAGGCTTGAGACTTGGATCTATCACCACCACAGTATAAGTGGGAACAACTCTTTGTAATTACTTTGAAGATAAGTCGATCACATATCTTTGGTGGAGCAACCGACAACAACAAGAAGGGCGCCCAATGAGCAAATGACTGATTTCAACATTAGATTTTAGAACACTTGGGAAAGAATCCCTCTCATGGTAAGACCTATAGCCCAGCATGTTTTCTTGTATTATCTGAAGGCGCTCAACAACGACATTTCAGTTATGGTCTAATCCATGGGAGGTAGGACTTTACCAGCTACTTATGGTATTGCAGTAAGGGTAGAAAATAGTCTTATTTAGGTCAGAAAGCTGGCTCCTAGACCGCCTATGTCATTGTTCCCAGAAATGTCACAAGCACCCCAGCCTTCTGTGGCCCCTATTCCTATCCCCGAGTAAAGTTCGCAATCAGTCAGTTGCCTCAACATCCTACTATCCAAACAGCAGCAGCAGAAGGAGGATGAAGAATTGAAGGCCTTGATTATAAATTTATCAAACAAGGTCATATCATTAGAAAAGCAACAGGCATAAGCCTATAGAGGCAATTCCAATCAGGTGCATGGCCAAATCAATCAACCTTGACGGAATCAATATGGAAATCAAAGATACGCGCCCAACCAGCAGAATGATAGATGGCAGTCTAATGCACATCTCCCCTTGCAATTTTTTCCTCCGCGCCTTCTCTTCCAAAGCACCCAATACGAGTCGAGCGCTTGTTCCATTCAGAACAATTTGGCACAAGAATCAGAATGGTGCTTCCCTTGCAACATGCCTCATAGTCAATATCATTGTGCTAATGTTCTATGCACCCAAGCCTTCATGATCCAAAATGCTTCAGCCTGTGAGCCCTCAACAAGCGCCCCTGAAGTAGATAATCCAAACATACCAAAAGCTCCTCCAGAGAAAAATTTGAAGTTCTTTGGCGCAGAGAACTTATGTGCAATCAACCAAGCTATAGAAGATACAAACAGATCATGCACACAAGTTACGAACAACACAAGATACAAGAAAATAATGTTAGATTCGAGTGCGCGAGTCATGGTCCCAAGAAGACGCCCCCATCCTTTGGTAGGTCAAGCCTCTGCTCTAGCTAAAGTTCAGGCTTCCATGCCTAAATATTCAAGAAGGGATGTTGTTCCGCAAATACACAAGATGGGGGCCTTCCATTTAGCATTGTTGACCAAATCAAGAGAACAAACATAAATGTCACCATGTGGGATGCCCTGACCATTCCATATCAACGGGATCTGTTGCATGAAGCTCTAACACAACTCCTGCGCACTGATCCAACTATGCAGAAGCCAAGCGCTTCTATCAACATCTACCAAGAAGAGGAGAAACAAGTAAGTAAGGTGGTTAAAACCCCACCCTTCTATATGTCCTTGATTATAGGCAAACACCTAGTGCATAATTGCATGATTGACTCAGGCGCTAGTACTTATGTTATGCCTAAGAAAATAGTTGATGTCTTAGGTCTAAAATATAGCCCTTTGTCTAAAGGAGTCCTGCAACTTGATGGCTCGATTGTTACCACCTTAGGAGTCATCAAGGATCTTGAATTAACCCTTCGTGCATGCCCAAGCCTAACAATTACTCAAGATGTGTCAATCATTGACCTGCCTCTTTGTTTTCCCTATGTCTATCAAGATAATTTATTGCTAAAGTGGGTGGTTACTTGTCTTCTAATTGGTCTCATATGTTACTCAAGACAAGGTATGGTACCCGGTTTACCATACAAGTGAGCCTATATTTTCCTATCATGTAGAGTTATATGTCATATCCCCTCTCCAAGCCAATTGTTTAATCCAAGAAGAACTAGATTCAATTCTTGAAAAGTAATCTCTTCCACCCTCTGTTCCTGACCTAGTGCTTGATGAATGGGCAGAAAGACACCATAAATATGATCCCTATCTTTCAAGAACCGGAAGCTTATGAAACTGGGCTTGGTACTTATTACATTCTAGAAGAATACGTAGTGTTGCCACGCGCGCTCAAGAAAAACAAAGTTCAACCCGGTCTATGGAAGTTGTACTTTGATGGATCCAAAAGCAAAAATGGCGTAGGAGTAGGAGTGGTTCTCATTTCCCCTAAGGATGAGAAATTATTCTTCATGCATAGACTGTAGTTTGCATGCTCTAACAATGTGGCAGAGTATGAAGCGTTGGTGCATGGATTGCTCATTGCTGAGAAGAAGAAAATTAAGGTGTTGCAGATCTTTGGGGACACAGAATTGATCATCCACTAGGTTACCAACAAGTGCCAGATAAAGAATAAGATTCTCAAAGCTTATAAATACAAAGTTTGGGACCTCCTTGAGAGCTTTGATGCTCTTAATGTAGGTGGTGCGCGCAGAATGAACAAGGAAGCTGACCAGATGGTCGCACTAGGTTCACAATTCTCTCCTATTGAGGACTTTATCAAAGGAAACACTCAACACATCAAGATGGTGATCAGGCCATCCATTCCAAATAACAACACCAGCTGGCAAGTGTTTGATAGTGATGCACAGATCATCCAGTTTATCCAAAATGAAGTTGATTTCTCATCAAGCATGCAAGTTGACTTGCATGATAGCTATGGTGACCAAGTAATACAACTAAAGACAAACAAGTTACCTAAAGGGTTGGTCACCTTAGAGAAAATGTTCAGCCATGATGATGAGTTCAAGGGTGAAGAAAGATACATGTGCATCGCACAAGAGGACTTCTCCTTAGTCACCGCATTATGCGTGGGAAATAGTTGTTGCTCACAGGGACTTCAGTGCATAAAGAGAAACAAACATTCATCTCACTGTGAAAAATATAGTGATATCTTCTCATGGGAGTATAAAGACCTCAAATATTTTGATCTAAGTGTTTCCCAACACTCCATTGACCTTGATCCTAGATCAAGCTTGTCTGTGCAAAAACAAAGAATGACAAATCAATCCAAAGATAGAACCCCTAATGAGGAAGGAATTATCCAAACTCATTGAGGCAAAAATTATTTTTCCTATCAAATAAAATACTTGGGTCGCAAATCTGGTTCCAAAGATTTAAAGAAGAATGGTGAAATCAAAATTTGTGTTAATTTGAGTTTTGAATAAAGCATCTCTAAAGGATCATTATCCTTTACCTTCAATGGAGCATATTTTGCAGACTATGGCCGGTGCATAGAGATTCTCCATGTTAGACGGATACTCGGTGTTTCAATGAGATCTTGGTCAAGGAAGAGGATCAATTCAAAACAGCATTTACAACCAAGTGGGGAACATATGCATATCAGAAGATGCCCTTTGGTCTATCAAATATGGGTGCCACATTTCAACGAGCTATGGAAATTTCCTTCAAAGGGTACATTAATGAGTTCATCCTAGTTTACCTTGATGATATAATTGTCTTCTCAAAGTAGAGCACGGATCATATGGCGCACCTAGAAAAATTCTTTAAGAGATGCTAGAGAATTTGGGGTATCTCTTAACCCCAAGAAGTGAAATTTTGCGGTGGCGCAAGGCAAGCTTTTAGGTCATGTGGTTTCAAAGGATGGCATCACAATTGATCCTGAGCATGTTTCAGCCATCCTAGCTCTTTCCCTACCAACGCACAAAAAGGCCCTACAGTCCTTCCTTGGAAAGATCAATTTTGTTAGGCATTTTATCCCTAACTTTATAAGACTGGTTCGGCCCATCACCTGATGCTCAAGAAGGACAAAGCCTTCAAATGGATAGCAAAAGGAAGAGAAAGCTTCAACAAAATCAAACAAGAAATTGCTTGCACACCAACACTCATTAATCCAAATTATTCAAAGGATTTCATCCTTTATGCTTATGGCATTGATGCAAGTATGTTTGTTGTCCTAACACAAGAAAATGAACAAGGACTGGAACAACCAAAGTGGCCTTCTTGACTAGGCGTTGAAGGATTATGAACTAAAAGACAGTCACACAGAAAATCAGGTCTTCGCCATCATGCGCACTATCAAGAAATTCAAGAGTGTGCTCACCATCAATCATACAGGGTGCTAGTCTCCCACTCTTTGGTCGAGACTTCATCATGGGAGTAGAAATCGGTGAGAAAAGAGCACAATGGGTGACTGAAATCATGTAATATGATGTGACTATTAAGGCCACAAAGCTGGTAAGACGTAGTGCACTCTATAAGCAGTGTTGAGGATGCGTGGACTTGACTCGAAGCTTCATTATTTCGGATGAAGACCTTCTGCGTGCAAAACTTGAACAGAATATAGACCTGTGTGCACGTGATGGATGAAGGACATGATCACATTCATTTTCGAGGGTGCTTACCCTCCTGGTTTAAATAAAGCAAAGAGAAGTCCATCAATGAACATCCTCATCCCCCATTCTAATCTAATGATATCTGGGAACGAAGATCAAGTTTTGTAAAGTAAAAAACACCATGAAACTCGTCTAACAAATCATCAATTACAAGAATGGGAAAATTATCTTTGATTCTGTGACTTATTTGATTTCCTTATAATCAAGACACATGCACCAATTGTCATATTTTTTGCACCATCACTACGGGAGAAGAATAAGCACTTTGACTATAAAGGATAATTACCACTTCTAACATCTTTGTACTATCTCCTCAATCTCACTCTTTTTCACATAGGACTAATTATAAGGTATGATGTTGGGTATTTGGATCCTTGGTTCTAGTTGGTTGGCATGGTCATGGTATCTCTTTGGAGATAAACCTTTTGACATATCTCTAAACATAACTTAGTGCCAATTTATAATTGTTCCATATCTTGTAACAACCACATTATTACGCTTCTCCACTTGGACTTTTTTTTAATCTTACTTTATGCTTCATTGATTTAAATACCCATATATTAAAACCCAACATAAATATTAAGTTCATATCTTATGTTTCCTTGTTCTAAATTCTCATGATTTAGAACTAACATCATCTTGATTAATCCATCCTATAACAATCATAAACCATGTGCAGTTGCATGAGAGTATACAGATCCTACTCGATCCCCCTCAACACTCTTTATGAGTGTGTTTACTCTTTACGAGTGATTACACTTACTTGTATCATTTATTTTTTTGTATACAAAGTATACTAATGGTTTCGTTCATCTATCAAGAATAGTCAAATATTGCATTCTAAGTGTCTACATGGGTATCTGTCATTGAATCCCATCCGACATCCTACACTTAGATCCTTGGTGACTCCAAGACAGTGTAATCAGTAGCTTACACTACTTTGGATAAAGTTTTAGAGACATGTATGCCATGCTCGGTTCCGTGAACGAAAAATCCTCGTTAGGAACTTGTATGTAACCTTATTAATTTTTGTTATCTGGATTAGGACTAGATAGTTACAAGTTATGTACAAGGTACCAATTCGGATCAACCTACATGGGAAAATGCCACAATGTCACTTAGGATGACTAAGGGAGAGTAAGCATCTCCGCAATGATTTGCATCATTAAGGGTTGCCCCCTTTACCATAGTCATCATAAGATGACATTGGGTACTTAACCATGTGGTTCAATCTCGCATTCATTCCTAAGACGTTACTTACATCTTAGTACATTACAACCTTCTCATTTAGGGAGGTTGATGAGATAACTCAACATAGCGGTTGATCCATTGTAGCCCCATAATTACCTTCGTCATTAAGTGGGTACATCATGGCAACGGCTATATCAATTTGGCTCACCGAGTTCGCTAAATGGGAATGTCATATCTTATTAAGTTAAGGTTATTTGAATATGTTACGACATATCAATTCCCTGTGTTTCAGCGAACTCTTGCCACTAAAGAATTCAAACATAGGGATCTAAACGAAGTTTCCACACATTTTAATGGAATGCTTAAATTCATTCCAACATGATCATTATAATCACCTAATCGCAGATTTAAACTCAACCTTACGCATTAATTCTGCATATTATATTTAATGTATTACACTAGTAACGTATTAAGACGTTAACAATACTTAATAGGATTAATTATATATACTAATAACAGAACTTGATCATATAGATCAGTTATAGATATAACTTCCAAATAATCATAATGCACATCTATATTTGAGCCTTTTTGTTTGTAGATGCAACACCCTTAGAACATGATAAATGTGTTACTATATTGCCAATGTGATTGATCACCACAAGGTAAGTTGTTGTCACAAATTCAGCAATACGCAGCAATACGTCCATATAATTTCTTACCCGTGTCTGGTTATATATTTATATACATCAAGGACAACTTTTATATTGAAATCTTACAAGTATACCTTCATACTTGTAAACCATATTATGCCCCTCATATCTAAGTCTTTTATTAAGGTATATATCTTTTAGAATCAAATTTTTACCTTCATCATATACATTGATCAAGTAGCATTGGATTAAGTATTGGAGTTTTCCCCTAATTCTCTTAAATGCGATCTTGTTGCCCTAAGACCATCTTACTATACATGGAAGACGATATGTATTACATGTCATTTATATTTTCTCCATTGTTATTTTATATTCATATATTTGCATATTTGCAATTTGTCTATTCATTAACTATTTATGAGAATATCATATATCAACTTGTATCATTCTCATTAACGGTCATACCATCTTATGTTCATACAGGATGTTATGCAAGTATATAAACACTTTTAACTACAAATGATCTTAAGAACTTAATCATATAAGGACTTGAGTTATAACAACAGCACTGAACAAGTCATAGGCACAAACTATATGATCATTTCATTAAAAAATGTCTCAAATCTATTACATGATGCACAACCAATCAAACTCTTTAAAGAGAGTTATTACATATTAATCTAATTAACCTTTTTATCACAAAGAAATCCTTAATTTTACAAAAGATAATTACATTAATCTTTTCCACAATAATTTTCACCAAAGAATCATGCAAGACATAATGTCCGCCTTTAATCATCTCTCGAGAAGTCCTTTCGAACCTGCATGGTTAAAACATGGTCAGCTCTACACAAATTGGCATGATACATCCCTTTTCCAGCTTGAAGTTGACTATTTGTATCATTTAATATTTGATTAATCAAATTACTACAATGTTAAAATCATTTAAACCAATTTTAAACCATAACTCTTGACATCTCAAATGATACAATTCCACACTGCAGCATTCCAAATGATACTATACTTGTCTATAATTGTTTTAAATTATCTTTCACTCAATAATACACAATATTGTACTACATGTAACTATTTTAAATTATCTTTCACTCAATAATAATCATAACAGTCATAATGAGTAGCTTTGCATTCACAGAACAATCTTATATTTATAACTACAAATGTTCAACACCAATGCGCTGCAACTAAATCAGAATCCCCTTTAACACAATTAACCCACAAGAACTAAATGCATCTTATGACTAGATCGACACGATACCCAAGTCATGCATAAGGTTCCAAATGTTCCTACACAGGATGCAATATAGTAATCTTTCACTTATAAACATTTTTATTTAAATATTTAGAAGTACATAATTATTTACTCTACTTCCTTGAGGTGGAAGTTGTCCTACATAATTTTTCAAAGCCAGGATATACCATTGACTACGTGGTCAATGCAATATGCTTCCAAAAACATTAGCTAAGTGGTCAATACAGTAACAAAGCAGGGTTCGAGTTAATGATAAACATGAACGGTATTTTCATGGAGTCCATTGGACTACTCAAATCGTTCAGACCCCCCTTTATACTCATTTATGTCAACATGGAATCCAAATGACTTCTCTCAGAGGTTCGAGACAAGATCCACCATGCCACGGCTTCTCCACGAAGCGATATCATTTTGTGAGAGTATCTTATAAGGAATAACAACACAGTGGGACAAGGATCCCAGGCATCTCATGAAAGCTAAGTTCACCATCTCATCAACAGAGAATCGATTGGCTTGAATATATGAAAATACCATGAGGAAATTAGTCATTTCATAGCCTAAACTATAAATGTGTCAACCCAAAAACTGACATTGAATACCCATAGAATATTAAACAAAAACTCACTGAGCATTCCAGTTCAAACCTGGGTTCACGATATGAGGTAACAAAACCCCAGAGATTATGGGTATTATAATATTAGAAACCAGAAGTCACATCGGAATCAATAAACTAATATTTATTAATAAAACTTAAGATAATAGTTCAATCTCACATCGGTATTCCCACACATCCAACAAGAATCAATAAACACAAATCAATCATTCGTGAACTACACCAAGAACACCCAGAAGAACTTAACCAAATATCTATTGCAGAAACACCAATAATTTAATAATAAAAGGGCAAACTTTCAAGAAGGAGAAATAATATATCATGCCTAAGATTATTTTCAAGCAAGCCTTTGTAATCTTCCTTCTAGTTTTTTCCTCGCAAGATACAACCTTCAGATTTAACAGAAATCGGTCAGAGATTCATTAAATCGGATTTCCCAAACTTTTAAAGCACTTCCCACACATATTTTACAACCAAACTCAACATTACCAATTTGCACAGTAATTTCTACAGTCAAGATTTCACCTTTGGCATGCAATTGATCTTCCTTAAAATTACATACAAAACACATGCACCACTTTCACAGGGAAAATCTCTAATGGAGGAAGAGTTCTAAATAAGCAGAGGAATCAAAATATCAAACTCAACATGCAACTCGATAGCTTCTTGGAGAAGCTTAGAGTTTCCTCATGGTTAGGTACGAGTAGTAAATGCCCTTACTAATATCTTGCACCACGTAGGTGGCTTCCATTTATTTCTCCTACTTTCCTTCCCAAGGTTAGCAGTGGTGAACCGATTGGTCTGAGATTACATGCAACCTAACTTTCCAGTTAAAACTTTGTATATGAACGATTGATCTCATAGGCATATAACTCTAAGATCAACACAATAAAATTTCATTGGGTCAATTGACTGACATTAAAATAATGATCATTTATTCACCAAAGTCTATGCATTGTTAGGGGGAAATTCGACCCAAGTAATAAGTGTCTTATAGTTATAAATCAACCCTGGGTAATTACTACTTTATAAATCATTAGCATAAGTCAACTGAGTGTGAATTTTTATAATTTAACAACCTGGTCCATAAATCAAAGTCTTTGTTTCTCCATTCTTTTTTGAATGATGCTTAAGTAGTGTATCGAATCCACAAATCAAATGCCCTTGAGAAGGGTTGACTTGATTGAGAAAATTTGCTCTATCTAGTACAAGGTATGGTCAAGGTCCATGGCAAGCGATTCCAACATAAACCTTATAATCATTTAATATCATTACATTTCATACCATTTCTATTATAACGACGCCAATTTTGCTTCCCGCAATCATTTGTGTAATTTTGGGTCTTCGACCTTCTACTCACAAATGATAATATCAATCAACCTGAATGCAAGGTCCAAGACTAGCTTGATCAATAGAATCATTAACCATCACTGTCAGCGCACGATTGGCCAAAGGTGAGATTTGTACCAAAAAACTCCAATCCAAAGCAAAGTGAAGTAGCATAGTATATGTGACATAACCAAGATAGTAGCAAATAAGCAAGGTACATGATACATATTTGTTACCAATTCAACAATCATATAGTACATTAAGTACCAAATTAAACATATTCTCAACATGGTAAGGTGATCCTTCCCACGAGCAAAAAAAAAGAATTAAGTTCGAAATGTTAAATACCTTACAACCTCCGGACGACAAACATTGTTGTGTGGTTGTGCATGCAACTATGTGTGAGTGTGTATATCCCTATTTAGGACATACACGCGTACGTGTAGATGCATACGCAACTATGCAATAGTGTATGTATTCCCGCCATCATAATCCATTCCACACTTACAACTTATCCTTCCTTCAAACAGATAAACATTGTTGGATGTTACATACTTCCCCCTTAATGAATCATCATCTCGATGATTTTTACCTCATTAATCATAATCAAATCATTCAAACACATACTTATATTTTATAGGAAAGGAGAACAGGTCATGTTCTTCCACTAAATCTTGCTATTTTTCAAGTATGAGTTCACTTTTATTAGTTGTAACAACCTTTAAATCAGCAAAATGATTACATAGTCGAATCAAGACATAATTTCTATCATTTAAGCCGGACATAACATATAATTTAATATGATTTATTCAAAATAAATAGTCAAAAACAAGTTTTATAAGGCTCAAACAAACCAGAAATGTGTTCTCCCCCTTTTTCCAAGTCTTCAAAAGTTGATTGTGTTATGTTACTTGCTTTTTTGGACCTTTCCAGTTGTAATTACTATTTTCCTAGAATTACTCCATGCAATGTTCCATTCTAAAGTTGTTTTTACCAAACAAACAAATGGTTTTGCTCCTTTCTTCTAGAATTTACAACATATTTTCTACGGTGTTCCTTCCAAACAATTGATATTTTGTGTCTTTTTCCTTTTATTACCTTCATTGCCTTATACTAGCCTTTACACAATTTTAGACCTAAGTTAGGCATGCCCCGCATTTTGATCCATCATTATTGATCTATAGGCCTTATCACCCTGCACACAACTTAAAACATATGATTTTCAAACTGTAAACTCATGATCATCCAGGAAAGGAAGGTAAAACTAGAAATATGTTAAATATTCACTTGAAATGGTCTCAAATCGCCTCAAGCCTGAGAGTTCAAATTTCACCTTCAGTATTCATTTCTTCCTTTCTCATTTCTGTCAAGGCACACAAAGTACTTGAAGATGACTATAATAAACTTGGTAGTCTTCTTCAAACCATAAAATTCCATTAGTTAGTGATCATGACATGAAGCCTTTAAATTGCCCTAGGCATTCACTATTCACTATTCAAGTAGACCACATTGAATATTTCCTCTCTAAGACACATTCAAAGCTCTAGAACCTTTCTCATGCTTAAATCACCATTAAATCCATACAACACATTGAGACTCTAATGCAAGTCATAAAATTGCAAGGCACAATGATCAAGAAATATATATATTAAAGGATCATTCAAAACAAATAGTCAAATTTATTGTCCAGATTGCTCAAATCATTCAAACTATTCCTCTATTTTCCATTTGACTTGTTCTTTTCTGCATACCCTTGGTATTTGTAGTCCTTATCAGTAGAAACATTGATTTACATCTAACAGTCAATTTTTATTCACTATGTCTTAAGTCTTTTTATGAACTCACTTATAATCTCCAATTTCCACGATGAAGCTTTAAGCAATGTCAATATTTCATTGATGGACAAAGTTTTCTAGTTTTAAACAATTTTCTTTTTCAATAATAAAGAAATCATATTTCAATTTTTGTTTCAATTAATCACTAAATTCAAGGAACTCAATTGTATCAGACTTAAAATAGCAATAGGTAGTCCTAATTAACTTACTTGATATTTGCATGTTCCTTTTCTTGACTTTCTGTCATCACAACTCATCCTATTATGCAATGATATTTAATATATGCATCAGATAGTCAAAATCGAGCTATATAAAGAAAAATCAAACTAGGAAAACACTTTTTTTTAACTTTTCCAAGATCATTTTTAGCTGCAAAGTTTGTTAGGACTCTTGTCTTTCCACCAAACAACCAGATTTTATGTAGTAAATATTAGGTTCCTAACTAAACTCAAGCATGTCATCCACTTTTCATGGTGTGGCTAAACAATGTCAATGTCACAATGATTGACATAGGTTGTGGATCAAGCAATTTCTTATTATTTTCTATTGAAAAATCTGAATTTTTAATTCAATTTTCAATTAGTTACATGGTACAACAACTTATTTATACTAGTGTTATACTCAACCCGGTTGTTTATATTTCTACCATAATGTTTCCACCACCTTTTACCTAAGTTGCAGGTGGAGAAGAGCTAATGCTCTTGTATATTTTTACTCTTTTCGAGTCATATTTCTACTATGATTTCACTATAGCATGTTTGGTCGCTCAATTTATCTTGTTGTTAAAGTAGATAGTCCTCTCCTATCTACTTCATCTACCCTATGCGGGTTTTTATTTCATATTGGATTTAAGTTCCAAATTTGACATTAAGACAATTCAACAATCGACCAATCCCTTGCTAATTTTTATCAATCGGTTCAAGTTGTTTATCTTGGATGATCTTGTTCACACTTACCAGTTGCTCCCCACATCCTTCTAGTTTTGTGTATCATGAAGGACCATTAGAGTGTTGTTCTAACTTATTTACCGCCAAGCTTGAAGCATACTTTGATCTAGTTTGTTATCCATGGTACATCCTTCTCATATTTATTATTTTTTCTTGTTAGTAAAAATCAAAATTTAGTAAGTGTAAGGACCCAATAAGTCCAAGAGATGTAACCTTCAACTTTGATACCAAAATGTAACAACCACTTTATTATGCTTCTCAACTAGGAATTTTTTTTTAATCTTACTTTATGCTTCATTGATTTAAATACCCATATATTTAAACCCAACATAAATCTTAAGTTCATGTCTTATGTTTCATTGTTCTAAATTCCCATGATTTATAACTAACATCATCTCAATCAATCCATCCCATAACAATCATAAACCATATGCAATGCATGAGAGTATACATATCCTACTCAATCCCCCTCAACACTCTTTACAAGTGTGTTTACTCTTTACGAGTGATTACACCAAGTGTATCATTTGGTTTTGTGTATACAAATTATACTAATGGTTTTGTTCATCTATCAAGAATAGTCAAATATTGCATTCTAAGTGTCTACATGGGTATCCGTCATCAATCCCATCCGACATCCTACACTTAGATCCTTGGTGACTACAAGATAGTGTAATCAGTATCTTACACTACTTTGGCCAAAGTTTCAGAGACATGTATGCCATGCTCGGTTCCGTGATGGCACACTCGTTGTTAGGAACTTGTCCATCACCTTATTAATTTTTGTTATCTAGATTAGGACTAGATAGTTACAAGTTGCATATAAGGTACCAATTTAGATCAACCTACATGGGTAAATGCCACAATGTCACTTAGGATGACTAAGGGAGAGTAAGCATCTCCATAATGATTTGCATCATTACGAGTCACTCCCTTTCTCGTAGTCATCATAAGATGACATTGGGTACTTAACCATGCGGTTCAATCGCACTCGTTCCTAGGACGTTACTTACATCTTAGTGCATTACGACCTTCTCATTTAGGGGAGCTTGATAAGATAACTCAACATAGTAGTTGCTCCACTATAGCCCCATAATGACCTTCATCATTAAGTGGGTACATCGTGCGGGAGCCATATTGAGTTGGATCACCGAGTTAGGCTAAATGCGAATGTCATATCTTATTAAGTTAAGGTTTTCGAATAAGTTACGACATATCAATTCCCTGTGTTTCAAAATCTCTTGTCACTAAGGAATTCAAACCTACGGATCGAAATGAAGGTTCCACACATTTCAATGACATGCCTAAATTCATTCCAATGTGATCATTATAATCACCTAATTGCATATTTAAACTCGTCCTTCTCGCATTAATTTTGTGGATTATATTTAATTTGTTACATTAGTAACATATTAAGACTTTAACAAGATTTCTAATACGATTAATTATATATACTAACATCAAGTACTTGGTTATATAGATCAATTATATATATTTATATAACTTCCAAATAATCATAATGCACATCTATATTTGATCCTTTTTGTTTGTAGATGTAACACCCTTATAACATGATAAATGTGTTACTATAGTGTCAATGTGATTGATCACCACAAGGTAATTTGTTGTCACAAAGTCAGTAATATGTCCATATAATTTCTTACATGTGCTTGGTTATACATTTATGTACATCAAGGACAACTTTTATATTGAAATCTTAGAAGTATACCTTCATACTTGTAAACCAGATTGTGCCTCTCATATCTAAGCCTTTTATTAAGGGATGTATCTTTTAGCCCTAACTTTTTACCTTCGTCATATACACTGATCTGTAGCATTGGATTAAGTATTGGAGTTTTCCCTAATTCTCTTAAGTACAGTCTTGTTTCCCTAAGACCATCTTACTATACATGGAAGACAATATGTATTATATGTCATTTATACTTTCTCCATTGTTATTCTATATTCATTTATTTGTATATTTTCAATTTGTCTATTCATTAACTATTTATGATAATATCATATATCAACTTGTATCATTCTCATTAACGATCATACCATCTCATGTTCATACATGATGTTATGCAAGGATATAAACACTTTGACCTACAAATGATCTTAAGCACTTAACCATACAAGGACTTGAGTTATAACAACAGCACTGAACAAGTCATAGGCACAAACTATATGATCATTTCATTAAACAATGTCTCAAATCTATTACATGATGCACAACCAATCAAACTCTTTAAAGAGAGTTATTACATATTAAGCTAATTAACCTTTTTATCATAAAGAAATCCTTCATTTTACGAAGATAATTACATTCATCTTTTCGACAATAATTTTCACCAAAGAATCATGTAAGACATGATGCCCGCCTTTAATCATCTCTCGAGAAGTCCTTTCGAATCCGCATGGTTAAAACATGGTCAACTCTACACGAACTGGCATGATACATCCTTTTTCCATCTTAACTATTTGTATCATTTAATATTTGAGTAATCGAATTACTACAATATTTAAAATCATTTAAATCAATTCACTGACCATAAAACTTGACATCTCAAATGATACAATTCCACACTACAACATTGCAAACTTTATAATATACTTATCTCAGTAACTATTTTAAATTATCTTTCACTCAATAATGCACAATATTATACTATCTCTAATTGTTTTAAATTATCTTTCATTCAATAATAATCATATACAAATCATAATGAGCAGATTTTCATTCATAAAACAATCTTATATGTATAATTGCAATTACATTCAATTGTTCAACACCAACCCGCATACAACTCAGTCGAGAATCCCCTTTTAACACAACTAACCCATAAGAACTAAAATACATCTAATGACCAGATTGACATGATACCTAAGTCATGCATAAGGTTCTAAGTGTTCCTACTTAAAGCTGCAATATAGTAATATTTCACTTATAAACATTTTTTATTTAAATATTTAGAAGTATATAATTATTTACTCTACTTCCTTGAGGTAGAAATCGTCATCAATAATTTTTCAAATCCATGATAGACCATTGACTACATGGTCAATTCAATATTCTTCCAAACACATTACTTAAGCGGTCAATACAAGAAATGATAAACACGAATCAGTATTGGCATGGAGTCCATGGACTACTCAAATCATTGAGACCCCCTTTATACTCAATAATGTCAACATAGAACCCGAATGACTTCTCTCAAAGGTTCGAGACAAGATCCACCACGCCACGACTTCTCCACGAAGTGATATCAATTTGTGAGAGTATCCTAGAAGTAATAATGACACCATGGGACAAGGATCCTAGGAATCTCATCAAAGTTGAGTTCACCATCTCATCAACAGAGAATCAATTGGCTTGAATATATGAAAACACCAAGAGGAAATTAATCATTTCATAGCCTAAACTATAAACATGTCGACCCAACAAATGACAAATGAATACCCATAGAATATTAAACAAAGACTAACCGAGCATCCTAGTTCGAACTGGGTTCACTATATGAGGTAATAAACCCCAGAGATTCGGATATTATAATATTACAAACTAGAAGTCATTGTGACATCAATAAGCTAATATTTATTAATAAAACTTAAGATAACAATTCAATCTCATATCGGCATTCCCACATAGCCAACAAGAATCAATGAACACAAATCAATCATTCATGGACTACACCAAGAATAGCCAAAAGAACTCAACTAAATATCTATTGTAGAAACCCCATTAATCAAATAATAAATGGGACAAACTTTCAAGAAGGAGAAATAATATATCATGCCTAAGATTATTTGCAAGCAAGACTTTGTAATCTTCCTTCTAGTTTTTTCCTCACAAGATGCAACCTTCATATTTAACAAAACCATGAGATTCATTAAATTAGATTTCCCAAACTTTTAAAGCACTTCCCCACATATTTTGCAACCAAACTCCACATCACCAATGTGCACAGTAATTTCTACATTCAAGATTTCACCTTTGGCATGCAATTGATCTTCCTTAAAATTACATACAAAACACATGCACCACTTTCACAGGAAAAATCTTTAATGGAGGAAAAGTTCTAAATAAGTAGAGAAATCAAAATATCAAACTCAACATGTAACTCGATAGCTTCTTGGAGAAGCTTTGAGTTTCCTCATGGTTACGTCACGAGTAGTAAATGCCCTTATTAATATCCTACACCACGAAGGTGGATTCCATTTCTTTATCCTACTTTCCCACCCAAGGTTAGCGCAGTGGTGAACCGATTGGTCCGAGATTACATGCAACCTAACTTTCCATTTCAAAGTTTGTATATGACCGATTAATCTCATAGGCATATAGCTATAAGATTAACACAATAAAATTTCATTAGGTCGATTGACCAACATTAAAATAATGATCATTTATTCACCAAATTTTATGCATGGTTGGGGGGCCAATTCGACCCAAGTAATAAGTTTCTTATAGTTATAAATCAACCCTAGGTAATTACAACTTTATAAATCATTAACACAAGTCAACTAAGTGTGAATTTTTATAATTTAACAACCATGGCCATAAATCAAAGTCTCCATTTTTCCATGTTTTTGTAAACAATGCTTAAGTAGTGTATCAAATCAACAAATCAAATGCCCTTAAGAAGGGTTGACTTGACCAAGAACATTCGTGTACAAGGCATGGTCAAGGTCCATGGCAAGTGTTTCCAACATAAACATTATAATCATTTAAAATCATTACCTTTCATACCATTTCTATTGTAACGATGTCAAATTTGCTTATCGTAATCATTTATATGATTTTGGATCTTCAACCTTCTACTCGTAAATGATAATATCAATCAACTTGAATGCAAGGTCCAAGAATAGTTTGATCAATAGAATAATTAATCATCATAGCTGAGCACGATTAGCCAAAGGTGAGATTTGTACCAACAAACTCCGATCCAAAGCAAAGTGAAGCAAAGCACACTATATGTGCCATAACCAAGATAGTATCAAACAAGTAAGGTACGTGATACGTATTTGTTACCAATTTAACAATCAAACAATACATCAAGTACCAAATTAAACATATTTTCAACACGGTAAGGTGATCCTTCCCATAAGCAAAACAAGAATAATTTGTGAAATGTTAAATACCTTATGACCACCGGACGACAAATTTTGTTGTGTGGTTGTACATTCAACTACGCATGAGCGTGTATATCCCTTTTCAAGACAAACACGCGACGTGTAGGCTGCATCTGTGCAGCCTACACAACAATGTATGTACTCTTGTCATCATAATCCATTCCTCACTTACAACTTATCCATCCTTGAAATAGATAGACGTTGCGGGATGTTACATATTTGATGGTGTAAATGCATTTGTATTATGTGCTTCTAATGAAAATAGTTGTGTCACGAACCCCTCTACAACTTTTTAAAGAAATTTTTGCATTTGGTGAGAGTTTTCCAACTATGGGGACTTTGCTCTTAATCCATTTAGTTCAATAGTCCTCCATTCTAACTGAAAACACATGAAAAACTCTTGGAATTTTATCTCAATAGTTCCCAATATGGTAATCCATTCAACTCCTAACACAATTTCTACTCCTCCCATGGCAAGGGCATACATATGGATAGTTAGTAAGTAATCTCCCATGGTGAGTTTAATGTGATGGAATTTTCCTGAACAACTAATAGTTCTGTTATCCAAAATGTGCCCCTACTCATTTTGTGGCTAACTCCTCTCATTCTTCCCTCTCTTGTGCCTCGTCCACAAAATTTTGCTTTTCAGGCACTCAAAACCTTCTGGAAATGGCACCATTGGATAGAGCTCTTTCTTAGCTTTCCAGAAAGGTAAAGTTTTCCTCCTAACTCATGTATTTTTCAAGTTATGGCTTGGAGGATTTTTTGTGGGAAATTTTCCCCTAGAAGGCCCGCAGCCAATCAGAACTCACCACGTGTCCAGGCCAAAAATATCAAAGCGACCCGATTTGGCCCTGTTTTGCCCTAAAACTTCAAATCGCCATATCTTTCGATCCAGAGCTCGGTTTTTCACGTTCTTTATATCAATGGAAAGCTGGTGAAATTCTCTACAAGATTTCAGGGTCAATTTTGCATTTTGGTGGAGTTTGGAGAGAGAAAATCAAAAACACTTCTGGCACGTGGTCATGAACAAAAATGACGTTTCAACCACCGATTTTAATGAAGAATGGCTTGCATTCTCTCCCAGCATGGTTAAAAATGTCAGGGAATGGGTCTGTCAGGTCGCCCACATTGTTTTGATGGCATTTTGGTCAATGGTTGAATCCCTTCCACGTTTTCCCACGTTTCTCTCTCCTGGGCTCGTCCCTTTGTAAAAGCCAGATTTGGCTCATTTTTCAAAGGGTTGAACATTTTTTGTGTATGGAAAGCTCCCTTTTTCACCTTGGAAGTGATTTAGTGGAATAACAGACCTTTTCTAGAAAATGCAACTGTATTTTTGCCTTTCAGTTGTTTGAATGCAAGTGATTTTGATGTTAAAATAACAATACAGGCCCTGTGATTAGTTTTTATCCTCTGCTGGTGTTGTTTGCCTAATTTCTAACACTTCATTACAGCTATCAGTTTGTGCATGTTGTTTTTGTTGCATTTTATGAACTGTGTCAATTTGCAGAAGTAAAAAATGCTCACCACTCCTTTGGTGCATCACCTATTAGCATTAGTTTTAGTTCTTTCTTTTTGCATTTTCTATCCTTGTCCCTTTGAAATTTAGAGTAGATTTAGGAGTTTAAACCTCTGTAATTGTGCAAGTAAAATAGCTGATCAGAGGAGTTGAGGAACCAACCTCTAATCTAGAGATTTCTCTTCCATTTTTGCAAGTCCCACACTTGGGAAGAGGATTCAATGTTGTGCAATCACACTGGATGCTAGTATGATCAAACTAGAAATCTGATCAACATCCAGGGGGTGCTGCTGATTTGCAACAACAGTTTTGGCACGCCCGGTGGGACCTTAGAGGTCTTCCACTTTATCTTTGATAGGTTGGTGTGTTCTGTTAAAGATCCGGCCTTTTTGGAGGCACTTTCAAAAGCACATCCTGGCGACTCCATCTGGTAAACAACTCATTCTCTAAGTTGCAGACTGTTTTCCATTCATTTCCATCCATTCTTCTTTCCATCATTTTCATTCTTTTCCATTCCATGAAGTTGTGCAATCATGACTTCATTTCCATCATGGAATTCACATTTACAACAGCAGTATATCACACCTCCAACATGTTTTACAAATCCTCCAAATCAACATTTTGATCAAATTCAAAATCAGCATGTCTACCCATATGAGCAGCAGTGCAAAGTCGGTTTGGATATGAAGCATGTCAAGCACAAGGGTATCTTAGTTGTGACGGTAGTCAAGAAGAAAATGCAGATCTGCTAGAACAAATCCAAAAGATGGAGGTAAACATGGTGCAATCCAGGGCTCAAGCACAAATGAAAGCATTTAGAATCGGTTGTAGAGCACCTTGTCCATGGGTGGGACCTTTTCCAAGGCATTACAACCCTCAAGAGAAGCTAGACTTCATGATTACAACACTACCATTGCTTGCAAAGTGGACTGAAGGAATAAAGGTGTATGAGAGGAGTATTCAACAACCTTGTCAACAGGTAAGCACACCATCTCATGCCTTTTCTCTCCCTCTTTCCCAATCTATTTTATCTCAGCAGTGTCAAGTTTTAAACTCTCCATCTGCTGTCCCAAGTGTTGAATCCATTTCTCCATTCCCTAGTCTTCCACCCCATCTCAATTCTTCTATCCTTTTCCCTTCCAAACAGCCATTCCCTCCAAAGAAACAAGAGTTCCTACCTCCTCCACCACCACAAAAAATTGCAAAATCAATTGAGTTACAATCCACTTCTCCTCTTGCATTCCCAAATCCATGTTGGGAGGATAAAAATCAAAATGTCAATCAACGAAAACAAGCAAAGAAAAAGAAGAGCCAAACAAGGATGAAGAAATTCAAATTCTGAAGAGTTGGGCTCTTAAATTTGGGATGACAAAGATCCCCTTGATGGTTAAGCCTTTAGAAAAGGTTGGAGTTGGAAAACAAGTGGTGGTTAGGACTGAATTTGCTGCAGGAAGAGAAGAGCAAAAAGAAGAAGCAGATCAGCAATCAGTTTACTCAGAAATTAGTTTCCATGTTAGCATTCTATTTGAAGAGAATGCTGATTCAATTCAAGTTACACAATCAGCCATGGAGGAAGAAAGCTCTGAAGAAGATCCTACAGTCCCAACTTGTCCTCTAGAGCAGCAAATCGAAGAGTTTGACTTAACAAACTTTGTGCTAGAGGAAGAGTTCTATCAAGAACAAGATTGTCTTCAAGTAGTAGAAGAGGGAGAAGCTGCTCCAAATCCAAAAGAAGAGGAGCACATTCTAGTTGTGGAGGAGAAAATTGCAGATCCAAGGGCTTTGAACACAAGGCAGGCTACAGGAGAACCTTCAGTTCTTCTTTCTACTTCATCCCTCTCGTGTTCTAGTGCTGAAGAAAAGTTTGATCTTTCAAACTCAATGTTGGAGGATGAAAGAAACCATGATGATCAAGTTACAGATCAAGAGGACACTATGGAGGAAGTTGAGCATTTGCATCAGGACAACCATGAGGTAGTGTATCTGTCAGATTTGGAGGACTGTTTTGATGAAGAAGAACCGGTTGAGTTTCCACCATTCTCTCTTTCATCTTCCACGTCCCAAATACTTGAGCCTGCTGTCATGAAGGAGAGCATTCATTTGCAGCAGCCTGCATCTTATAGCAGCTCTTTGGAACCAAGATTGGAAGATTTTAATCTTTCATGTTCTTCATTGGAGGAAGAGAAAGGGCAGAAAAGTCCTACCATTGCTTCCACATCACCCACCCAAGAAGGTCTACAAGAAGACTCCATTTTTGGAGTTGAAAATCAGGGCAATGGGTATACTCAAAGGACCATACCTTGCCCAATCAGGTATCTGGCTTCATTGGAACCAAAGGAGAAGTCACAATCAGTCATGCTTGCTCCTAAGCATGAGGATGAGCTACAAAGAACCAAGGATCAGTTGTCATACCTCTCCAATCCAAATGCAGAACAACTAAAAGAGGTATTGAATTTGCCTTCACCTAATACCTTGATGATTTGGGTGGAAGACCAGCTTCTTGTTGATTTTCCATTCATCCAATCAGCCATGTTCAATGCCAAATCAGTTGCATGGTTGCCAATTTTGAAGAAAGGAAGCTATTTTGCACAACCAGTTGCAGGGTTTGTTTAGCCCACTTTTGCTTCCAGTTAGAGTAGGATAGGTAGTTTTGCTTTCAGTAAAAGAAGTGCTTGTGCACACTCTGCATGTTCCATTTTGGAGCATGTATGACCCTTTATTTTTGTACATAGTTTTTGTGGTGCTGGTTTTGCTCTTGCACAGTCCATTTCAGTGGGTTTCCAAGTGGCTCAGAGAGGAGGTTTTCAAAGTTCAGATCAGTTTGCAGGCTACAACTCATGACTCCATGCCCAATGGATGCTTCAGTAACTGGTAACTTTATCCAGCAGGCAAATGACCCCTCTGAGTCACCAAAATTGTTATCTAAAATGTGCCCCCTACTCATTTTGTGGCTAACTCCTCTCATTCTTCCCTCTCTTATGCCTCAGTCACAAAATTTTGCTTTTCAGGCACTCAAAACCTTCTGGAAATGGCACCATTGGATAGCGCTCATTCTTAGCTTTCCATAAATGTAAAGTTTTCCTCCTAACTCATGTATTTTTAAAGCTATGGCTTAGCAGTTTTTGTGGGAAATTTTCCCTAGAAGGCCTGCACCAATCGAACTCGCCACGTGTCCAAGCCAAAAATATCAAAGCAACCCGATTTGGCCCTGTTTTGCCCTAAAACTTCAAATCGCCATAGCTTTCAATCCAGTGCTCAGTTTTTCACGTTCTTTATATCAATGGAAAGCTGGTGAAATTCTCTACAAGATCTGGGTCAATTTTGCATTTTGGTGGAGTTTGGAGAGATAAAATCAAAAAACACTTCTGGCACGTGGTCATGAACATAAATGATGTTTCAACCACCGATTTTAATGAAGAATGGCTCGCATTCTCTCCCAGCATGGTTAAAAATGTTAGGGAATGGGTCTGTCAGGTCGCCCATGCTGTTTTGATGGCATTTTGGTCAATGGTTGAATCCCTTCCACGTTTTCCCGCGTTTCTCTCTCCTGGGCTCGTCCCTTGCACTGTAAAAGCCAGATTTGGCTCATTTTTCAAAGGGTTGAACATTTTTTGTGTATGGAAAGCTCCCTTTTTCACCTTGGAAGTGATTTAGTGGAATAACAGACCTTTTCTAGAAACTGCAACTGTATTTTTGCCTTTCAGGTGTTTGAATGCAAGTGATTTTGATGTTAAAATAACAATACAGGCCCTGTGATTAGTTTTTATCCTCTGCTGGTGTTGTTTGCCTAATTTCTAACACTTCATTACAAGCTATCAGTTTGTGCATGTTGTTTTTGTTGCATTTTATGAACTGTGTCAATTTGCAGAAGTAAAAAATGCTCACCACTCCTTTGGTGCATCACCTATTAGCATTAGTTTTAGTTCTTTCTTTTTGCATTTTCTATCCTTGTCCCTTTGAAATTTAGAGTAGATTTAGGAGTTTAAACCTCTACAATTGTGCAAGTAAAATAGCTGATCAGAGGAGTTGAGGAACCAGCCTCTAATCTGGAGATTTCTCTTCCATTTTTGCAAGTCCCACACTTGGGAAGAGGATTCAATGTTGTGCAATCACACTGGATGCTAGTATGATCAAACTAGAAATCTGATCAACATCCAGGGGGTGTTGTTGATTTGCAACAACAGATTCCCCCATCAACAATCATTACTTGACATCTTGAGTTGGATGAACAAAGAAATTCAAGCACACCGCCAACTTATGATTGATGAAGTTATGAGTACTTCCCGAACTAATCAATACTAATACCATTTGGTTTTTAAGAGTGCAACCACTTTGAGGGTTTTAGGAGTGCTAATAATTGAAATTGCACAACATGATATTGTTGGTTGGGGATCTCCTAACTCCTCTAACTCAAAAATGGCCTCCACATTTTCATCTTCTTCCTTCTCATCTTCTTCATTAGGCCCCTCAATATAGAAAAACTTATTTTCAACACATTTATGTCCCAGTCCATATTTATCATCATAGTTAAAGCATAACCATTTTTCTCTCTTTTCTTCAATTTGTTGAGGTGTCGGTATAGCTGGGCGAGGGAACGATGGTGTCGAGGTGCTACAATATTTGATATTAGTGAAAGTTTGTCTCCTATTAGAAAGAAATTTTTCCTCTTCCCTACATGTCATGATAATAGAATCAAAAACCTTATGAGGATTAAACATATGCACCTCATTCTCAATGTGTTCCTTAAGACCCCCAAGAAATAGGTCATTCAGATTCTCTTCAGTAATATTCTCCATCCACAAGGATAGGTTTTGGAATTGATGAACATAATCCTTGACTGATCATGTTTGTATTAAATTTGCTAATTGGAAAACGTTATTCGATGACACACTAGAACTATAGTGCAATTGTAACTCTTTGGTAAAAATTGTCCATGTGATATTGAGACCACTCTTTTTCCTTTGAGCACATAACCATCAATATTAGACGAATTGGTCAATTTTGAGATATAGGGATGCCATAGTCACCTTTTTTCCGGATGGTATTTGATGTAGATCAAATAAATTATCCATTTGGTTAATCCAATTGAGTGGATATTTTCCATAAAACTTACGCATTTCCACTTTTGACATCATATTCCGGGCCTGCAAAGTATTTAGATTTGGATTGGTTTGGATAGCATATTTACCATGACTAGTTTTCCAATTATCTTGACCTAAAGATACACCTTGGTTGATATGAGATTGATGATGAATCTTTATATTTGCATTGAGTTTTTGCATGATATCATCCAAGCATTGATTGATGTTTTCCACATCTTTTTCTAGGCCATTTCAGACTATAGGCTTCGCAAATCATACTAAGTTTGGCTTACCTTATGATCCAATATGGCGCATCCCTGGTACTTAGGATACCATAGTTACCCCTTATGACTCTCAATCCTCAACTACTACTACCTCATCCTTATTTGGGGTTTTACCTAGAGTGACATGATTATTTTTGTTTCTTATGGAAGGCCCCACCATTTTAGGAATCGAGGATGAATTTTACGTTTAGAATTTCAAGAATAATTCGAACGATTATGAGCATAATTAAACTAATTTTTTATCCTCTTTTCAAAAATGTAAAGAACTTGGAAAAATTCCACAATTTGTAGCCTATAGAGTGAATTTATGAAAAACCATAAAATTGATATAACTTTTGCAAAACAAGTCAAAAAATATTGAAATTTGGAGAGGATCTTACTTGAATAATTTTGCAACACCATAAATTTTTTTAGAAAAAGTTGTAATCCATTTGAAGATATAGTTGAATATTCACAATTAGGGTTTTGACACAATTTTGGCCGAGATCAAGCTTTGATACCACTTGTAATGAAATTACTTAGATAAATATGAATATCAACAACAATAAAACACAAAGAACACCCAATTGTAGATAAATGATCACAATATGAAAGTATAATAGCTTAGCCACTTTAAGGGGTAACCTCCAAACCACACAATAAGACTCAAGTGCTCAATATCATGATCAACTACTACCTACTAACTTTTATATATATTATTCCTATGTTATGGCCATCACCAAGGCCGACCCACTAATGATAATATAACACATATGAAATAGATACATCATGATAAGAAGTTATGATATCGAAGTCATCCATACACATCCACTTTGTAAGATATAGGATCAAAGGTGTAACACCTATATATATATGTTTTTGGCACAATTTCATATCCAATTCACTTAACTCAGACTAATTATGGGGGCATGAAATATTTCACTTCTTCTTCATTAGGAAACTCAGTTTCTACAATAATCTTAGGAATCTTAGAGGCATGGGTCTCCTTATTCCCATCCTTATTTAGCTACATTTCAAGTACATTACGATTTCTACCTATTTTGCAGCACATATAAAGGGCATGGGGGCATTTGTTCTCTTTTCTACTATGTGTCCTAATTTAGAAAATTGGGCCTAGATCTATCTGCAACAAGTATGGTCTATGGGGTTATAAAAGGTATTGAAGTGACTAAGTTCTTCATAGGAAATCCTTCATTTCCTCTTACATTTAAAGCGGAAGATATTATAGTTGTTGAATAACTTTGATACACGGTCTTCTTCCTTTGTGGGGTGCTTTAGTACTTCACTCTTCTTCTATCTCTCATATGTTTCCATGTTAAGTTACATGCACCTAACATTCTGGTTCTCCTCAGAAAAATTTGGGACTAATCACCCCCAATCCTTCGGTAAGTTCAACAATGCAAATCTTCAAGTAAAAGTAAAACATGGGAGCTTCTCCCTCCACAAAACAAACATGTGTATTTCTTCCTCGTTTACATTTTTCATTTAATTTTTGCAAATGCAAATCTTTTGTGTTACACTTTACATTTGACTTAAATTTCAATTATTTTTCATGGACATTGACTACACTCTGTGTTGCAAGTTTCATCGTGAAGCATACCAACACTAAACATAATGTGACTTTGTAGAAAAACTCCAAGTGAAGACAAAGTGTGTCTACACACTCATGTATCTTTTCCTTTAAGCATGTAATTTCATTTCATACTAAAAGGGGGAAATTGTAGACACTCAAATTTGCTAATTCACTTTTTGACATTGTTGGTTTTGACAATGCACTATAGAACCTTTCCATTCTTGCTTAGTACATTCTGAGGTCTCTTGTCTAGCTTGTTTTATCTTGCAAACTAACACGTCATCATTTTTTTAGAGTACAATACATAAAATCCATAGACAAACATCAATTGACAAGGTAAAAACTTCATATTGCATGTTTTTTATACCTAGGCAAGGTCATACAATTTGGTCAGGATTTTTATATTTGGTCCTAGCTAACTTGTACAAAGTGTCCTCCAACTTTATTATCAATTTAATTTTTTTAGGTCTTTTAATCCCTTTGGGTTGGCCTTTCTTCGATAAATAACCTACTAAACCCTATACAAGTAAGTAAACACTACCTCATTTTCTAACCTGGAAAATCATATGGAACTACATTGATACATTCATTTCTAACACTTGTAAAATGACACTCAAAGCTCCCTAAATTTTGTAAAATCACATCTCAATCATTAGGGAAATAATCTCTATAGGTCTGAAGCTTTTTAACAAATCAAGACACCATTTTCTCTCATCCACAAGCACTTAAACATCCCTTTTCCAAGTGTTTTAGCAAAATTCAAACTCAACTCAAACATTAACAAAGAGGTTTGCCAAATCTAGTTGCATTCATTCGTATATTACATGCTAGGTGGAGAATGACGTGTTGATTGAGGCCTCTTTAGAGTAGTGCCAACATTAGCGATGCATGTGTGGACACTAAATCACACACTTTGGGTACATTTCTAGGTCTTAGTCACATACTACTATTCATATGATTCCTAAGAAATAAAAGTACTAATTGATCATTTTCTTTGGCCTCTTTGCTTTCTTTCTGGTTTTTATCTTGGTCTTGCACACCCTACGCCTAGTTAAACCTTCATTACGTCATCTTTTTGAGTCTGGACCCCAATTCCAAGGAGCCCTCATCCCCTCTCGGTGTCCCCAACTTCGTATATCTTGCTCGAATCTTTTGGGTCTTTTCTAGCCATTGGGAATATTATATTTTTTGTGGTTGACCTTTTAATGGTTAATTACAAAATTCAAATAAGGGAATCATATAAATACAAATTTGTGTGACCATAATGAAGAACCAATCTCTAAGCATCTACTACTATAACTTAACGTTGCATCCAAAGGCATCTCAAGAGCATCAAAACATCCAACTAGATATCATTCAAGGGACGAGGATTGTATTCTTCTGCATAAACTTCATAGGATGGGAAGTTCATTTTTCCATGCACACATCTACTTACATCTGCTACATCTAGCTATTGTTCGTTATTAAGTGTGTTTTGCACAAGAGCCACCTAGGGCATGATTCTTCACAAACACACGAGAACTACATGGAGTCTGAAATGTAGTGCAATGCTCGGATCGTAAGTTCACTCAGTCAGGTGACTTCCAAGGTCAGTTTGACTCCCCATTTGCATCTTTTTTTTTTTAGGATTTGATGTGTTTTGGGGTTTTGCAAGTGTTTTTTCTCTATGCATGTTTCAGCTAAATTTTTGGGCATAGTGTGACATATAGGTGATTAACAACAAAATTTGGTGAACATCTTATGACACTGTGAAATTTAGTTTCTGACAGTTTTCATAGTCACATGTGCCTAGAAGCGGTTTTACGTGCCTAAGCACCCCTGACCCAGTCCAGGCACCCTAGTCCAGACATTCTCGATAGTTCCGCATCTTTCAGGCTAGGTTGCGATAGTCTACATTCCTATTCCATTATTTTTCTAGCTCAAAGCATCTTTGGAATTATTGTGAAATCAGCTAAGTCATGTATTTCATTTATTGCACTTAGGGTTTTATATTTCTCTATCTTACTGCTTGGTCAGAATCTATACTTTATTACAATATCACTACATTGTTACTTTACAATTAGAATTTAACATATATTTTCTATATTTATTAAATAATTTGGTGAACTCGACATTTCAAACCCTACCTTCTGAGTATGTTTTCTTCTTCTCAAGTCATGGATCAATCTTCTTATCCTTCTTTTGCTCCAACTAAGGTTTCGACATGGTTACTACTGTTGTTGATTTCATGCAAGTTCGTACTCAACATCCTCCTCATTTTATTACGTCTAGGGTTGATCCTCTATCAATGTAGTGACTAGTGGTCACACTCACCATCCTACGGCGCAACCCGTTTCTATCACACCACCTATCACTTCTGTAGCTCCTCCTACCACTTCCAAAGGATATGATATCATCAAGCAGTGTAAGAATGCACCGAACAAGATATCTCTCTATGAATTTTTGTGCAATGCATCGATTGTCGTCATATATTATAAGCTACCCTCCATTATATCCATATTGAAAGCAATAATTCTTCGGTGGCCTTCACACATCTCATTCAGTCTCTCAAAAATATACCACATGCTATATAATTTAGTGATGATGACATCTTGCCATCTGTTGTTGACAATCCTTGTGCACATTTTCTTATCACGTTTATCATTGGCACCATTTATATCAACTGTGTACTCATTGATAATGGCTCCTCCATTAATTCATGTGTTCACTCCTTGTTAAAAAAATTGGCATTATAGATAATCTAATTGCTAAGAATTCCACTCTCATTCGTGGCTATGATTCAACTACTCACACATGTTTAGGAACTATCACATTACCTATACAAGTCGGGCCTAAAATTGTCCCTATAGAAATCTTCTTTATTGATGTCTTGTTTCAATTCAATCTCTTGCTGGGTAGACCCGGATTCATGCAATGCATGCAGTCCCATCCATTGTTCATCGATGCGTCAAATTCCTACATGATGGTTATGAACATACCATTACCATGGTCCCCTGATCCATTTAAGTTTTGTTACATAGAATCCATCATTGTTATGTCTATTCCTCCATCGCAACCTATTCCATATAACAATATTGACACATATGATATCGGTCAATCTAATGCTTCACATCCTTCTTCCACCGTTGCATGCATTTTGTCTATTCCCACTCATACTAATGTTATCATTTCACCCACCGTATATGCTCCAATAAGCACTACCACTCCACTCATTGAGGATCCTCTTGCTCCTAAATCTAGTTCACCTCCTACCAATATCCTTGATACTGTTATCCAACATGACAATGCCAACACTGATGATTCTGATGATGAGGTCAATATCGTTTATCTTATTGATGAAAAACTATGTAATCTTAATTTTACTCCTCTCGAGATAGATGATTCATACTTCAATGATACTTTTATTGTTATTGGCCCTAGTGAATATAAATTCAAACAACCCCCTCCTTATACTAATGTTATGGTACTTTATCGGGGGTCTGTCCATACAATGGACGTTGTTTTTACATCTTCATCCTCTCATGAGCCACTTGCACCAGCGCTTCTACCTTTTACATGCACCATGTTCATGAAAAATTATTATTGGCATCACATTCCATTCAATCCTACTTATTATGACACTATTTACACATATGATGGCTTGGCTTGACCTGATTCACACTCAATGATCTCTGTCATCCACCTCATTCTCTTCATCTCTATCATGGATGTGTTCACATCATTGTTGCATATGGTCTTCACGTCTTCCACCTATATGTATTTTTCGCATGTGCTTCTCTACTTACTCTTGGGAAGTCTTGCCTTGACTACATTAGAGGCACTCTTGATCGTGATCATATTGATATCACATTTCCTATGCCCTTCACCTAATATTACTCGGTGGTATGCACATGGTTGTCCATAAGCAACTTTCAGCGATGAAGAGTACACAATGGGCATGTACAATTTACGCCGCAATGGCTCTTTATATGATCAACCACATATTATTGCTTACCAGGTCTCGGGTGCCTCTTCATTTGGTTTTAACCATGACAATGATGATCTCTTAGAAAATGTTACTTGATTCTTATTTATCATCATACACTTAGGGGGCATCATGGTTATTCTCCCCCTTCCAACATTGTTACGTATCGTACATTTCTACCACTTCACTTTATACTTCGGATCTAGTCTTGCACATCATTTTACACATCTTGAAAAACTCACATCATCATTTCTCAATGACGCACTCTCGTGTTATGGTTCACACTTGATTGTTGACAAATTACTACATTCATGAACCTCACATCATACACATGACACATTTCACACTCAGCGCAATTACTACACATCTTTCTAGCATCACACTCTTATAAAACAAAATTCACGATGACATACTCTTGTTTTATGGTTCCCACTTGACTATTAAGGGATTACTACATGCATGAACCTAACATCATACACATGACACATTTCACACTCGGTGCATTTACGACACATTTTTTTAGCATCACACCCTCGCACAACACACTTCCCAATAACACACTCTAGTTCCATGGTTCATGCTTCTTTGTTTGAGGTCTAAATCTAAAATGAACCTCACACACTCCCTCACTCTCTACACTCTACGCTTTGTCAATCATATCTTTCTAGCGCATAATTCAAACCATTTCCCAATGACACACTCTTGTTCTATGGTTCTTTCTTGGTATCGAATGGGCATTTATAAGTGAACCTCATCTCCCTGCATACTCATTCCCATTTGTGTGGGTGGCACGCTAATCTTATCACACTTTTTAATATTCACATTCACAACGCGTATGCATACCATGATTGCACATTGTTCTTACTTGTTTATACTCACATGTTACACTTTACTTAATATGTTATACAAATACTTTGTATTCCATTATCCTTTCTATATATACACGAGTGTTCACTTTCCTTATAGTTGTGAATGCAACCTTTACATGGATGATTACATGTAACATGGGTGTTTGGTACTATACCTCTTACCGATCCACAATGGCTCTGAGGGGCATCTAATTTCGTACAAATCATAGGTGTTATTGTTTAATTTTATACTATTCCTATTCATACTAGCACTCTACTCTATCATATAATACACACTTTAACATACTTTTTATCTTTCTAACATGTCAATGGGTGCTTCATGTGCAATGTTTTCTTTTCATAAATTATATTCTACTATGGTTATTGTTATCCAAATAACTCTCCTAGTTATTTGGGTAACTTGTATACACATTTTGGCTCTCAGTTCCTCATTAAAGGTTGCGCACTCAAGTTCAATTGGCACAACTCCTTGGTTGCAGTTTCCCCTTGGCGCCCCTTCTTTTCCTCAAGTGCCCTTGCACACTTTTTGTTCTCTCCTTCCATTTTCCTTTTCCTCTTTGTTCCACTCCTCCCTCGTGCCCACCTTTTGTGCATTCTCTTTCTTCTTAAGTGGCTTCTTCACCTGCGTGTGTCTCACACTTGCTTTAATCATTTAAGTATTTGGCCCTCTTGTGTGCTACGCCTATCACTTTGTAATGGTTACACCTTCACCATGTGTTCTCTACTCACTGTTTGCCTCATTTCCCCACGTGTGCTACGCATGCATCCCTTTGCACCTTTCTCTGTTTTCTTTTGCGCGCCCTTCCCTTGCACCCTCCTTTGTGCCCTTCTGTGCTAGCTCATCTTCTGACATGCTTAAGTGTGTCACGTGCGCAATCAATCAAATCACACCAACAGGATGCCAAATCCTTGCAACAAATCCTTGATGGACACATGGCGAGAAAGCGACAAATATTTACACAATTGGCCATCATTTCAACCAATCCGTGTGCGCCACGTGTTTTACGTGCATCGACAACTCTGACATCTTCGACGGTTGTATCTTTTTCTATAGATCTTAGATCGGCACACACCTAGACTTATCAAAGAACTGTTGACATCATTTCATGTGCTAGACATTCAAATTCAAATTCTTGGTGGATTTGGTAGGTGAGAAATGGGAAAATGTCTCTCTGAGCATTGATGAGTAGATCTAATTGCTCTAACCACCCGATTTGATATGATTTTCCCTCCTTCCTTCTTCAACACGCCAAATAGGCTTAGGGAAGCATATTTCATAGATATCCAGGTAGATTTACAGGCATTGAATGCTTCTTGTTGGTGGTTGTATTTCAAATTCAAGTTTTCCCTCCTTCTTACCTTCTTCTTCCATATTTTCATCTATAAATGTAAGAGCTAGGCTCATTATTAATGTTGGACACTCTAGATCCTTATGCATTCTACGAAGGACTTCATATTTTTTATATTTTGAGTTGTAGACCTCTAGATCTGGCTCTCGCATGTGGATATCGACCTCTTTCATTATTGTAACAGCCTTTTGTACATTTCTTGAAGTAATAGAAACATCATTTTGTTACTATTCTTTGTCCTAACAAGTTTGCATTCCTTCTTCTTTTGTGTTATGTGCTATTTGTGCCATTTCATGTCCTTAGTTCCTTATTTAGATGTGTTCCATGAGAATGTTAAAGTAAATATGTGTTTAGTTGTGTTACTCATGCCTAGCCTCCTTTCCCGCATTTCCTGTCATTCTGCTCATAACAAATAGTGTTCATTCCTCTTTTAAGTGTTATTGTCTTTTAGTGTAGTTTCCTTTCATGTTATCCTTCTATCGTGGTTCGTTGGAATTGTTAGCTTAGTTTTCCTTCTAGCACTAGGAGTAGTAGTAGTAGAAGTAGATAGAGGAACCGAATTTCTCCAAAGATCCGTCCAAAGCATGAAAGGTCCCACAACTTGGGAATAGTTCCATTGTGGTCTCAAACACCTTGTCCCTTCGAAGATCCGAGATGAGGGTGCACGTTTGAGAAACCAACAGTTTTGGCACACCGATGGGACCAACATTAAAAGATCAAATTTTATATCTCTAAGTTCTGGTGTGTGGACATAGTATTTCAACCTTTGGAGGCTCATTTCAACACATCTAGTGACTCCCAAAATTTTCAAGATCTTTGTTTTAGCAATCTTGAGTGCCTTTCATGAGAAGAGTGCACACAAGAAATAATAAAATAGTTGAAGATTCTTTTGAGTACGTCTAGCTATCCCTAAGAAGAGTTCATTCCAGAAATCCCATGCGCACATCTCCATCTCCAACACGTCGCTCCCATTAGACTCCTCCTCAAAACAAACAACCTGCACACCCTAAAATGGTGCATCAACAACCTCCTCCACTTATAAACTTTCCCAACTTCATAGGAGGAAGTCCCTTACTGCTGGTTATGTAACATGATATGCCAAATGGTGCACTCAAGAGTATTCCATACTTTATTGGTGAGAATCAAGTTACCCCTCAGGAGCATATCCAGGATGTAGCAAACGTGTGTTCACTCTATTTGATCACATGATGATGTAGCAATCAGGATACTTTCGACCTCCTTCAAAGGTAAAGCACTTTGATGGTACCGAGGCCTGAGACTTGGATTTATCACAACCTGGGATGAGCTGGGAACAACTCTTTGAAATTAATTTGAAGATAAGTCAGATCACCTATCTCTAGTGGAACAATTGACAACAACTAGGACACCTAATGAGTAGATGACTGATTTCAAAATCAGATTTAGAGAAGACTTGGGATAGAATCCCTCTTGTGGTAAGACCTACACCCAACATGCGTTCTGTATTATCTCAAGGTGCTCAATAGCGATATTTCGGTAATGATCGAATCCATGGGAGGTATTACTTTACCAGTTTCTTATAGTATTGCGGTAAGGGTAGGGTAGCAAATAGTCTTATTCGGGTGAGAAAGATAGCTCTAGACTACTTATTCCCTTGTTCCTAGAAATTTCACAAGCTTTTGACTTGTGTAGCCCCTATTCCTATTCCTGAACAAAGCACGCAACCAGTTTCCTCAACATCCTACTCTCCAACACAACAGAGGGAAGATGAAGAGTTGAAGGCCCTGATTAGAAATTTATCAAACAAATTCATATCATTAGAAAAGCAATAGGCACAAGCCTATAAAGGCAATTCTAATTAGGCACATGGCCAAAGAAATCAGCCTTGGCGGAATTAGTATGGAAATCAAAGATACGCGTGCCCAACCTAGAATGATAGATGGCATCCCAATGCACATTTTCCTTGCAAGTTGTTCCTCCCACACCTTCTCTTCCAGCACCCAATACAAGTCAAGCACTTGTCCCAATTCAGAACAATTTGGCGCAAGAGTTAGAATGGTGCTTCCCTTGCAACATGCCTCATATTCAATATCATTATGCCAATGTTGTGCATGCCCAAGCCTACATGATCCAGAATGCTTCAACTTGTGAACCTTCAACAAGTTCCCCAGAAAGTAGATAACCAAGAAATACTAGAAGCTCCTCCAGAGACAAGCTTGATGTTCTTTGGCGTGGAGGACTTTTGTGCAATCAACCAAGAAACAGATGATACAAACAGACCGCGTGCCCAAGTTGTAGACAACACAAGATACAAGAAGAGAATGTTAGAGTCGGGTGCGTGTAGGTCACACTCCCAGAATGCAAGCTAATCATCGAAGCATAATGATGCGCCAAGGCATCCGATAGCAAAGGTGCCCAAGTCCCGGCTACATAAGAGATCCCACACAAAGCTCCTTCTGAAGCAACACGTGCCCCTCCTTTAGTAGGTCAAGCCTCTCTGCTTAAGCTAAAGTCTAGGCTTCCGCGCTTCAACAGTTAAGAAGGGATGTTGTTCCCAAAATGCACAAGACAAGGGGCCTTCCATTTAGCATTGTTGACCAGATGAAGAAGACAAACATAAATGTCACAATGTGGGATGCCTTGACTATTCCATCTCATTGGGATTTGTTGCATGAAGCTCTGGCACAACTCTCGCGCATTGATCCGGTTTGTGCAAAATTCATAGGCTTCTATCAATGTCTGGCAAGAAGAGGAGAAGTAAGTAAGTAAAGTTGTTAAACCCCACGCTTTTATATGTCCTTAATCATAGGCAAACACCTAGTGCACAATTGCATGATTGACTCAGGTGCTAGTACTTTTATTATGCCTAAGAAGATTGTTAATGTCTTAGGTCGAAATATAGCCCTTTATCTAAAGGAGTCTTGTAACTTGATGGCTCAACTGTCACCACCTTAGGAGTCATCAAGGATCTTGAGTTAACTCTCCATGCATGTCCAAGCCTAACAATAACTCAAGATGTGTCAATCATTGACCTACCTCCTTTGTTTTCCCTATGTTTGTCAAGGGACTTTACTACTAAAGTGGGTGGTTACTTGTCTTTTGATTGGTCTCATATGTTACTCAAGACAAGATATGGTACCTAATTTACCATACAAGTTGAGCCTATATTTTCCTATCATGTAGAGTCATATGTCCCATCCCCTCTCCAAGCCAACTATTTAATCCAAGAAGAACAAGCTTCAGTTCTTGAAGAGCATCCTCTTCCACCCTCTATTCCTGACCTAGTACTTGATGAATGGGTAGAAAGGAACCATAAATTTGATCCATATGTTGAAGAATTGGAAGCTTATGAAACTGGGCTTGGTACTTACTGCATCCTTGAAGAAAAAGCTATGCTTAGCGCACGCTTAAGAAAGACAAAGTTGAATCGACCTATGGAAGTTATACTTTGATGGTTCCAAAAGCAAAAACAACGTGGGGGAAGGAGTGGTTCTCATTTCCCCTAGAGATGATAAATTATTCTTCACGCATAGGCTACAGTTCACATGTTCTAACAATATGGCAGAGTATGAGGCATTGGTCCATGGCTTGCTCATTGCTAAGAAGAATAAAATTAGGATGTTACAGATCTTTGGGGACACATAATTGGTCATCCACTAGGTTACCAATAAATTCCAGACAAAGAATAAGTTGCTCAAAGCTTACAAGCATAGATTTTGGAACCTCCTTGAGAGCTTTGATGTTTTAAATCTGCAGGTGGTGTCATGTAAAATGAATAAGGAAGTTGACCAAATGGTCGCGTTGGGTTCACAATTCTCTCCTGCTGATGACTTTATCAAAGGAAACACTCAGCATATCAAGATGGTGATCAGACCATCCATTCAAACAACAACACCAATTTGGCAAGTATTTGATAAGGATGCGTAAATCATCCAGTTTATTGAGAATGAAGCCAATTTTTAATTAAGTATGCAAGCTAACTTGCATAATAGTTATGGTGACCAAGTGATATAGCTGGAGACAAATAAGTTTCCTAAAGGGCTAGTCACCTTAGAGAAAATTTCTAGCCCTCATTATGAGTTCAAGGGTGAAGAGAGGTACATGCACGTTACGCAAGAAGACTACTTCCCAATCACTATTGCGCACATGAAAGAGCTACTACTTAATAAATCTTGTGTGCACAAATAAAAGTAGGCCTTTATATCTCTCTGTCAAAAATATAGTGATATCTTCTCATGGGAGTATGAATACCTCAAAGTTTTTGATCCAAGTGTTGCTACACACTCCATTGACCTTGATCTTAGTATCAAGCATCAGGACATAAACAACAACGTCAATCAAAGATAGATCCCCCATGAGAAACAAATTATCCAAACTCATTGAGGCAAAAATTATTTTTCCTATCAAATACTCTACCGGATCGCAAATTTGGTTCCAGTGTGCAAGAAGAATGAAGACCTCAAAAGTTTTGATCCAAGTGCTACTAAACACTCCATTAACCTTGATCCTAGTATCAAGCTCGTCAAACAGAAGCAGTGACCATTCAATCCAAAGATAGAGCCCCTCATGAGAAAGGAATTATCCAAACTCATTGAGGCAAAAATTATTTTTCCTATCAAATACTTTACTTGGGTCACAAATCTGGTTCTAATGTGCAAGAAGAAGCTGTGAAATCGGACTCTATTTTGATTTCGAGAGATTTGAATAAGGCATCTCAAAAGGATCATTATCCTTTGCCTCCAATGGAGAAAATTTCATAGACTATGGCTAGTGCATAGAGATTCTCTATGCTAGATGGATATTCAGGTTTCAATCAGATCCTAGTCAAGGAAGAGGATCAATTCAAAATAAATTTTATAACCAAGTGGGGAACATATGCATATCAGAAAATGCCCTTTGGTTTATCAAACATAGGTGCCACATTTCAACACGCTATGGATATTACCTTCAAAAGTTACATCAATGAGTTCATCTTGGTTTACCTTGATGACATAACAATTTTCTCAAAGTAGAGCGCAAATCATATAACACACCTGAAGAAAGTCTTTGCGAGATGTAGAAAGTTTGCGGTGTCTCGTAACCCAAGGAAGTGTAATTTTGTGATGGCGCGGGGCAAGCTTTTGGGCCATGTGGTTTCAAAGCATGACATCACAATTGATCTTGAGTGCATCTCAGCCATCTTATCTCTTTCCCTTCGGCACACAAAAAGGCCTTGTAGTCCTTCCTTGGCAAGATCAATTTTGTTAGGTGTTTTATCCCTAATTTTGCAAGACTGGTTTAGCCCATCACCTTGATGCTCAAGAAGGACATAGCTTTCATATGGACAGAAGAAGGAAGAGAAATATTCAGCAAAATCAAGCAAGAAATTGTTAGTGTTCCAACACTCATCAACCCAGGACTATTCCAAGGATTTCAATATTTATGCTTATGGAGCTAATGCTAGTGTTCTTGTTGTCTCTTAACACAAGAAAATGAACAAAGGCTAAAACAACCGGTGGCTTTATTCAGCCATACATTGGAGTATGAATTAAAGTACAATCACATGGAGAAGTAGGTCTTTGCCATCATGTGTGCGCTCAAGAAATTCAAGAGTATGCTTGCCACCAATCATATCAAGGTGTTAGTCTCCCACTCTTCTGTCAGAGACTTCATCATGGGAGCAGAAATCAGTGAGAAAAGAGCACGATGGGTAACCAAAATCATGGAGTATGATGTGACTATCAAGGCCATAAAGCTGGTAAGAGGTAGTGTGCTCAGTAGATTCTTTGAGGATGCATGGTTTGAACATGAGACTTCATTATTTCTAGATGAGGACCTCCTGCGTAGAACTTGAGAAGAATAGAGATCTTGGCACATGTAATCTGGATGAAGGACGTGATCACATTCCTTTCCGAGGGTACATACCCCCTGGTTTAAACAAATAAAAGAGAAGCCATACGAGGTTATAATCTATCCCCTATGTGTTGATTGATGGAGTTCTCTTCAAGAAGAATCTTGATGGTGTCTTTGTTAAGATGTATAAGCGATGTACGGATTTGAAAAAGTGTTGGCATAATTTCACGATGAATTCTCTATGGACACTTCTCGCCAAAACTACAGCAACGAAAATCATAATGGTGGGTATCATTTGGCCAACTTTGTTTCTAGATGCACACAAGTGGGTCACAAAATGTAAGGAATGCACTTTCTTTGTAGGTAAGAAAAGATTGGCAGCACTTCCCCTTTGACCAATCCAAGAAAATCAACCTTTTGTACAATGGGGTATTGACTTCATAGGCATGATCAATCCACCTTCAAGCACTTTGGACACAAGTGGGTGTTGATAGCTACAGATTACTTCACCAGATGGATGAAGTTGTCATGCTCAAGGAATCAACCAAGTCAGTCATCCTTGACTTTCTTGAGGGTATAGTCACAAAGTTTGCAATCCCTCAAACCATTATCTCTGATAATGCAAAAGCCTTCCTTGGTACTAAAATCACTGATTGGGCTCTAAATCTAGGCATTTATTTGAAAACCTCTTCCAAATATTACCCCTAAGGAAATGGTCTAACAGAGTCAACAAACAAGAACCTGATCGAACAGGATTATGAAGCGCACAATGAACATCACTAAAGATAGTGGCATACAAAGGTCTCGCGCGCACTCTGGGTAGATAGAATCACAATAAAAAGGTAATAGGAACTTCACCTTATAAGCTTGTCTATGGTAAGGAGGCTACCCTTCCTTTGACACTAGAGTTGAATTCATTAGCGCTTGCCCAGTTGCCGCAATTTGAAGGTGCAGACCAAAGATAAATAAGAATGGAAAAGTCATTTAATCTTGAAGAACTAAGGAACTCTACCATGATCAAGCTAGAACAACATCAATAAGCAACAAAGAAATGGTTTGACAGAAAGGCTAAGCCTCAAGCTTTCAAAGTTAGGGACTTGGTTTTAAAATGGGATGTTGACCGAGTTAAAGCGGGGCATTATTCAAAGTTTGATGCACTTTAGAGTGGCCCATACATCATCAGTTCTTGCAAGGAGGCTAACTCTTTCGATTTGACTCATCTTAATAGAGTGCACTGCAAATCCTAGTAAATGGGATCTATCTCAAACCCTTCCATTAAGTTTGTTGCATCATGTTGTATATATTAGAGTATTTTCAATTCCTCCAAGTGCGTTATGTGCACATTGTTTGTTTTATCTATTCTTCTCACGTGCTTCCTGTGTGCACTCTTTTGTTGCTTTCGAGAATGCGAGCTTCTTTCGTGATTGCAAGATTTAGAATAGATTCAAGAAATGATCTTCAAGTGACTACAGGGGTAGTTTCATGATTACATAAGTAGACTCCATGCCCAATGGATGCTCCAGGCTACTGATCTTCTTCATCTAGCAGGTAGATGGCCCCGAAAGTCACCAAAACTATTATCTAAATAACTCTCCTAGTTATTTAGGTAACTTGTATACACATTCTGGATCTCAGTTCCTCATTAAAGGTTGCGTGCACTCAAGTTCAATTGGCACAACTCCTTGGTTGCAGTTTCCCCTTGGCACCCCTTCTTTTCCTCAAGCACCCTTGCATGTTTTCTGTTCTCTCCTTCCATTTTCCTTTTCCTCTTTGTTTCACTCCTCCTCGTGCCCACCTTATGTGCATTCACTTTCTTCCTAAGCATCTTCTTCACCTTGCGCACATCTCACACTTGCTTCAATCAGTTAAGTCTTAGGCCCTCTCGCACGTCATGCCCATCACTTTGTAATGGTTGCACCTTCACCATGTGTTCTTTGCTCACTTGTTTGCCTCATTTCCCGTGTGTGTCCCTCCACGCGTTCCTCTATTTTCTTCCACGTGCCCTTCCCTCATGTCCTCGTTTGCACCATTTTGTGCTAGGTCATCTTCTAACATGCTTAAGTGTTCCACACACTTTGCCAACCAAAGCTGCAAATAGGGCACCGAATCCTTACAACAAATCAATGATTGACACGTGGTAGAAATGACAAATATTTACACAATTGGCCATCATTTCAGCCAATCCGTGTGTGTCACGTGTTTTGCATGTCGACAAATCTAACATCTTCTAATAGTTGTATCTTTTGCTACAAAGCTTAGATCGGCATGGACCTGGACTTGTCAAAGAGTTGTTGACATGACATCATCTGTCTTAGACATTTAAATTCAAATTCTTGGTGGATCTGGTAGGTGAGAAATGGGAAAATGTCTCTCTAAGCATTGATGAGCAGATTTGATTGCTCCAACCACCCGATTTGATATGATCCACCCTCCTTCCTTCTTCAACATGCCAAACAGCTTGGGGAAGTGTATTTCACATATCTCCAGGTGGATTTATAGGCATTGAATGCTTCTTGTTGGTGGTTGTATTTCAAATTTGGGTTTTCCTCCTTCTTCCCTTCTTCTTCCATAGATTCATCTATAAATGTAAGAGATAGGCTCATTATTAATGTTGGACACTCTGGATCCTTATGCATTTTGTTAAGGACTCCATATTTTTTGTATTTTGAGTTGTAAACCTCTAGATTTGGCTCTTGCATGTGGATATCAACCTCTTTCATCATTGTAATAGTACGGTGCATTTTTGGAAGTAATAGAAACATTTTTTTATGACTATTCTTTGTTTTAATGAGTTTACATTCCTTCTTCTTACCTTTTCTTTTACGTTGTGTGCTAGTTGTGCCATTTCACATCTTTTTTCAGTTCCTTATTTAGTTGTGTTCCATGAGAATGATCGATAAATACGTGTTTAGTTTTTCTTTACTCATGCCTAGCCTCCTTTCACGCATTTCTGTCATTTCCACTAAGAACAGAGATAGTGTTCATCCCTCTTTTCTAGTGTTATTGCCTTTTAGTGTAGTTTTCTTTCATGTTATCCTTCTATCCCTAGTCCCTTGGCATTGTTAGCTTAGTTTTCCCTTCCAACACTAGGAGTAGCAGTAGCAGTAGAAGTAGATAGAGGAACCGACCTTCTCCAGAGATCCGTCCCAAGCACGCAAGGTCCCACAACTTGGGGGGGTTCCATTGTGGTCTCAAACACCTCAGCCCTTCCAAGATCCGAGATGTGGGTACACGTTTGAGCAACCAACAGATTATCTATGTTGATTCAATAATAGGGCGGAAGCTTTGATTAAATTTTATTAATCTCAATCAACCAAAGATTATAGAATGAATGGGCTGCAATATTTATAGATATTCACATACTAAATACAAATAGGAAACTAAGTTGCACATGTGCAACTATATTACCAATTACATTAGCTTCCAAAACATTCGGGAAGCACAAATGAATAAATACAAATATCTTGTTAAAACTATAACAAAGATCATCTGTGAGAAACAAATATGGTTTAGAAACCATATAACAATACATAACAAAAATATGGTTTATATTATAACCATTATTATTTAATTAATAAAATTAATTAAATAAATATACTGTGCATAATTAACCTAACATTCCCCCCCTTAATTGTGCATTGTCTGAAGAGATGAGGAGAGGAACTCTCTGAACAACTCAAACTTGTCACGTGCAAGTGACTTTGTGAAAATATTTGCTCGTTGTTGTTCGAGTTGGACAAAATTGAAGTTGGATGTTGTGCTTCAACACATGTTCACGTATGAAATGAACCTAAACCTCAATGTGCTTTGTTCTCTCATGAAACACTAGATTGCGAACAAGTTTGAGAACACCTTTATTGTCAACATACATGGTAGTTGGTTTGTCTTGTGGTATTCCAAGTCCTTCTAGTATGCGACGTAGCCAAATCGCTTCACTGCATGCTTCTCCGCGAGAACGATACTCAACTTTTGTGGAAGAACGAGAAACAAAGTGTTGTTTCTTGCTTCCCCATGATATTGATCCAGATCCCATAAAGAATACAAATCTAGAAGTGGATTTTCTATCATCAATGTTACCTACATGATCTGAATCGAATATCCAGTCAAGAAGAAGTTTTCATTCTTCTTGTATTCTAGACCAAGATCCACTAATCCTTTAAGATATCTCAAAATGTGCCTTGTTGCTTTCCAATGACAAAATTTGGGTTCCTGCATGAACCTGGATAGATAGCTCACTACAAAGATTGATATCTGGTCTAGTGTAGGTCAGGTAAATGAGACTCCCGATCAGCTGCCGATAGAGAGTGGAACTTACCTCAGGAGATGGATCTGAATGAGATAACTATAACTGCATTCTTCATGGGTGTAGCAATCGGTGTGCAATCCATCATCCTAAACTTCTCGAGTGTTGTCTTGGTATATTTCATCTGAGAAACAAAAATATGATTCTCTTTCTACCATACTTCCAATCTAAGACAATAGTGCATCAGCCCGAGATCGGTCATGTCGAACGATCGATTAAGATCTTTCTTCATTGCATCGATCATCCTATTTGAACTGCCAGTGATGACTAAATTGTCGACATAGATAACAAAAATCACCATCTCCCCCTTTCTTTTTGAGGTAGAGATTGGGATCGTATGGATTTCTAACAAATCCATGTTGTACGAGATGCTCATCAATCTTGATGTACCATGCTCGGGGTGCCTGTTTGAGGCCATACAGAGATTTCCTGAGTCTGCATACCTTTGCTTCTTGACCAAGTACAACATATCCCTCAAGTTGAGTCATGTAGACTTCTTCTTGTAAATCTCCATTTAGGAAGGAACTTTTTACGTCCATTTGGTGAACTTTCCATCCAAACTAAGTAGAGAGAAAAATCATCCTGATTGTTTTGATCTTAGTTGTGGGAGTGAATGTCTCCTCATAGTCAATGCCTTCTTTTTGTGCGTACCCCTTTGCTACAAGTCTCACTTTATACTTGTCCACTGTCCCATCTGATTTGTACTTTGTTTTAAATATCCATCTGCATCTAATGGGTTTCTTCCTGGTGGAAGATCGACAAGCTACCAAGTGTTATTCTTCATCACTAATTGATATTTAGAATCCATGGCATCTTTCCAAGCTTTTGACTGTAGGGCTTCCTGGACTGTAGAGGGCTCATATGATTCAATAACTCTACTCATCAAAGCAAAGTTAACTTCTTCTCTTGCTTTACTGTGAGTCCATGGTCCAAGGGTGGATGTATCTGGTGGAGCATCCAACCTTGCATCTCGTAATGTACTTATACACCATTTAGGCATACGTTGAATTGTTCCCATGGGTCATGGTTCTATCTTATCAACACCATCATCCCCATCATTACTTTCATCTTCTGAGGGAACATCAGCTTCAATTTTTACAACAGGTGAAAAATCTACATCTTGTGAGTCCGGAGGAGGAGTCTCTGCTTCCTTCTTCTTGAAAAACTCAACATCTCTGTTGGTGTAGACTTTTATGGTCTTAGGATCCATCAATCTATACCCAAGAGTCTCTTCATTGTACCCAATGAAGATAAGTTTTTGTGACTTCATGTCCAATTTCTTTCTGTTCTGTTTGGGTATGTGCATGCTTGCTTTGCACCCGAATACTCGAGGTGTGCAATAGGATGGTTTCCTTTTTGACCATGCTTCTTGTGGTGTTATTCCATCAAGAGTAGTTATGGGTGCTCTGTTCAACAAATACACTATTTTTTTTGTTGCTTCTTCCCAGAATGTCTTTGCAAGTCCAGAATCATCGATCATGCATCACACCATTTCCATGATAGTATGATTTCTTCTCTCAACAACACCATTTTTTTGTGGTGTGTGTGGAGGAGGCATTTTTCGATGAATCCTGTGAGTTTGTAGGTAGTCTCTAAACTCATCACTGGTGAATTCCCCCCCTTGATCTGAGTGGAGAGTTCTGATGTGATGACCAGTTTCTTTCTCAACAGCTACTTTGAACTTTTTGAAGGTTTCAAATGCTTCACTTTTCTTGCGAAGACAGAAAATCCACATTTTCCATGAATAGTCATCAACACAAAGCATGAAGTATTGGAACCCAGAATGACTTGGTTGCATCGGACCATAAAGATTGGTATGAACTAGGTCAAGTTTACCATGAGCTCGAAATGTACTCCTCTAGAATGAAGCTCTGTGTTGTTTTCCTGCTAGGTAGTGAGGACATTTGTCTATATCCTTCTGAAGAGATGGTAGCCCATGTACCATATTACATCGGTGAAGTGTTTCGAGATATTTGAAACTTACATGACCAAATCTTCGATGCCACAATTGTGTTGAGGTGGAGTTTTTAGCCATAAGTGCTTGATCGTCTTTGTGAACAAAATCAAGTTGGAACATGCATCCCACATTGGAGGCTTTTGCAATTATTTTTGAGCCTCTTGATTTATCTCGAATCAAACACGTTTTCTTATTGGATTGAATATCAAAGTCAATTTTCAAGTTGTGATCTAGGAGTTGACTAACAGAAAGAAGATTCTTTGTTAACCCAGGGACATAGAGGACATCTAATAGTCTATATTTGTGTGAACCAAGGGGTAGAAAAATGTTCCCAATCCCCTGAACTGTATATGAAGAATCATCTCCCAACGAAACATGATTTTTTGATGGCATGTCCCTCATTGAAATAAACCAGTCTCTGTGGCGGTCATGTGTTGAGTGGCTCCCGAATCAACATACCAGACATCACTAGATGACGTGGATGGTTCACTTGATCGAGCAGTGAACAAGAAGTCTTCATTGTCTGACTGTTCTTGTTGCTCAACAATATTACCTTGTTGGTAGGGTCTTCTTTTCCCCTTTTTCTACCCATGATTGTTGTTAGAATGTCCCTTGTAAGATTGTTGTTGTTGTGGTCCAGAGTTGTTGGATGAACCTTTCTTGTAAGTGTTATACCAACAATCTTTTAAGTCATGTCCTCTTTTGCAGATAGGACATTGCTTCTTCTATTGATTGTCCCCGTGATACTGATTCTGATGTTGGGACTTATTATAGGAATTAGGTTTTCCTTTACCTTTTCCTTTCCATTTTTGATGTGAAGACAGTGCCTGCTCCTCTTCATCATCCTTATTGTGCAATGCTTCCTCTTGTTGCAGTAGGTTTACTAGTTTGTCAAAACCAACTGTCATATCTAACACGTTTAGTGTTGTGACAAAAATGTGGTAAGAAGAGGGGAGTGCTCTCAGAAAAATAGGAATGAGAGCATCATCTGTGACTGGTTCTCCCAGGGATAAAAGTGAAGCCCTCAATTTTACAACTCTTCTTAAGAAAGCTTCAATTGTCTCATTCTGCTTGAACTTTAGTGTATGTAACTGACTCTGCAGATTAAAGATAACATTCTTGTTCTTGGCCTCGTATACTGTGCTCAATTTATCCCACGCTTATTTTTTTGTTTTGGCATCTCGAATGTAGGGTTGCACATCATCGGACACTCCAAACAAGATGATGAGTTTGGCCTTCTGATCTATTTTATCAAACCGCCATGTTGTGTTGTATCGTTGGCTGATATGGTTAGAGTACCATTCACACAGTGCAGACCAAATTTCTTCAAACTCAAGCTGTGTTTTGATTTTAGTCTTCCATGCAACATAGTTGTTTCCTCTAAGAAATTGTGAATCCGGAAGAAAAAAATTGGGGGCATTGGTGCCCATTTTACGAGATCACCGATGCGGGGTTTGGCTCTTATCACTCCAGGTATTAGGTCTCCCAATCTATATACCGTCGATTTCGATATACCAAACTTTTTCTATATATGCGCCCTTCCGATATACCCGTCGGACGTGGAAGAAGCTCGCTCTTTCTATATACCGATGTACGTGAAAGAGGCATTAACATACGTGAAAGAATTCAATACGTGGTACCAATACAATATTGATGGGGTCTCATGTGATTATTGACACCGCTCAAAGAAATATCCTCATATGCGCGTGTAACTTCGCTATATACTTAGATAATTTCTCATCAGATTTATGTTGTGCAATCATTCACGAGATGGATGGATGGGATAGCTCATAGTGTGTGCATTGTGACCTTATTACTCCTCGTTGATTTAAAGGGTCGATGCCTAGACAACGTTGTTGCAGCTATATTAGGCGTTAAGTGCAGTAGTAGTCGTGACGACTTTACCCGTAAGCGCTTCCCAAAATCTTGTATATACCAAACGCTGCAAATGAGATCTAGGATCTCGTGAGTGTTACAGAACCAATTTTATATTATTTTTTATTACAATTCTGCCAGTTTCAGAGCAGTTACAAAGTTTACAGTTGACTATGGCAACCTGCAAATTAGTACAATATAATGCAGTATACAAATTACATTCAAAAATCTAGAAAATTTGAATGGTAGGCAAAATTTTTTTTTGTTTTGCGGGCCCTGGTGGCCTCCAGGAGCCCAAAACGACCCAAAATGCAAATAATTGTAGAAAACCAGTTGAAAAAGCAATTTTTAGATGGGTCTCCTTTTGCAAAAAAATGTCCGAAATGAAGAACCAGGCCGAATGGAGAAAAATTTTTTACCCTAAATTAGGGATTTCTCCACTAAATTTAGTTAGTTATAACTAAATTCAAAAATTTCTGCTAAATTTGGCGGTTCCACCAAAAATCCGCCAAATTCGAAAAAGCAAGTTGGGGGTGGGATTTGAACCATGCACCTCCCACTTCTAAGGCTTTCCCTCTATCCAACTTGGCCACTTAAGGGCGCTTGATATAGGAATGAACAAACTTGTATTTGAAGTATATGAAAAAACGACTTACCTTTGTAAAATGCGACCTGGAGACTCCAAGTGTCTGTGAATGAGTAGAAGGTGCTTTAGGGTTTCTTTATGCGTAGAAAATAGATCCAAATCTCTTTTGTTGATCTTCTTTGCAAGGATTTGTACGTTGAGTTTATTTTCCTTGGTTTGGATCCAACTTTTGCTTTGTATTCTCACCATTTTTTAAATTGTTGTATGCAGGTTCGACAAAAGTTACAAATCTGCGTGGAGACAATGCCTCATTCGCTATTTTTTTTTAATTTATTGGTGAGATCTAACCGTTGTTCCTTTGTGTGTGGTTGCAGGCAATATGCAAGGAGAAGCCACAACCAATTTTTTTAATAGTTTCCACATTTTTTGTTTGTTTGAGCAGATCCCTTGCGTGGAGACGTCCTCTTAAAAATGCCAAAGCAGATCAAAGAACATAGACTTGATTTAATTTTAAAAAATGGACTCGGCCTTTGGTGCACAGGTCTCCAATGCACTCAGTCGTTCCAATGCAAAGTGAATAGCAACGTGAGCTCGACCGCTTCTTTATCTTTGTCGTGGGCTTGGTCAAGACTAATCCAATGTTCACAGTGATAGCTCGTTTGCCTTTCCACACAAAATAATCTCCACTTTTTTTAGCATAGTCCTCCAAATGTAGAGGTCTGATAAAAAATATCAGAGGCTAAAATGCTCCTCAAAATTAGAGGTAAAACCCCTGGATGGGGAAAAATAAAAAAATTATATAGATTCGAAAATGAAAAAGACTTCCAAATAGCAAATTTGCATAGTGTAGAGGGCACCAAGTAAAAACAAAAAAAAATTGCTTTACGTTTACCTAGAATTCACACAGGAGGTTGTGGGGAGGGGAGATGTGGGAAGTTCTTTGGAAGCTACACCTGGCTCTCCGACAAAGCGATTTCTTCTCCATGAATTTTTCTTTCTCTGCAACCTTCTCCAACCTTGTCAGGAGCTTGATTCGCTCGGTACCAAATGTTGATTCAGCAACAGGGGCGGAAGCCTGATTAAATTTTATTAATCTCAATCAACCAACATTACAATGAATGGGCTACAATATTTATAGATATTGCATAGCCAAATACAAACAGGAGACTAAGTTGCACAGGTGCAACTATATTCCCAATTACATTAGCTTCCAATAACATCCGGGAAGCACAAATGAATAAATACAAATATACTGTTAAAACTATAACAACATCCATGAGAAACAAATATGGTTTAGAAACCATATAATAATACATAACAAAAATATGGTTTATATTATAACCATTATTATTTAATTAATAAAATTAATTAAATAAATATATTGTGCATAATTAACCTAACAATCTAATACTTCGCTTACTATTGTTTGTCATTATTTATCATTGTATGCCATTGTCTGCGTATTATGTCCTTTATATTGTGTGCGCACTGTATGCTTTTGGTCGCTTCGGCCTTTATTATCTTAGGACATTGTCAGTAATGTCTCGTGTTTGCAAACTGCTTTTCACGATCTACATTATCTTCTTACTTGTTAGCTTACATATTGTCTTCTATATACGTATTTGTCTTATTTTTACTAACCTTGATTCTAACCACTTTGTTTACATGTGCTTAGTTTTTACCAAGCACATTCCCTCCCCATGTAGGGCATAAGTTTCGAGATCAACGTCCGGTCCACCTTTGGGACACATCCTCCTAGTGACATCGCATGCACCCCAAATGAGGGGGAATCATTGGGTGAATCAGTCACCCCATTTAATAGCTCACAGTCACAATACATCACATTTCAAGTACATGTACAACATAGTCTCTAAGCCTCTAGAAATGGACCAAAAATGATTTAGGTCTATAACACAACACAAATGCCGGCGCCAGGACATAGACATGAGTTCTTGTGTACTCCCGACCCTTCCTGGACACCTATGACTAGGGGGATGTTACACAACTTCCCTCATATCAGCACAATTGTCACTAGTCTACACAACAACTTCCATGGTACATGCACAGTCTTCCAAAGAATCAACATGCGGGTTTTTGCCTCTTTTCTATTTTCACATTGGATCAAACCGCATCGTATTTGAGCACACCATCGATAAATGGTGTATAAATATTTGGGAAGCATCAAAGGATGAAGAATAACACTAGACCTTTCTCCCTACACTTCTTCTATTATGGCGTGAGATCGCCCCAAAACTCGCACTTGGTGTGAGATCACCCAAAAACTCATTCTTCTACCACATTTTTAGGATCCTTCTTATCCCTTCACTCATCACGAATTAGGTGCACATGTTCCTTTTTCTACTTTTTTACGTTTTTACACACTTTCTTACATATTTGGATCAAATTTTTCATACACACATATTTGACTACTCTTTTTCTCTTCTCTTTTGTAGGTTCATCCTTATGGGGAGCAACAATCACATAATAAAACATCAAGAGACATCGACAATAGGTACAACACAACATATACACATACACTTTTCAGCCCTAGGGTCACTTCCTCTTCTCTAGCTTCCATGCTTCATTTTTATCACTCCATGCTTTTTTGTCTCCTCAAAGCATGCTTTTCACCATCAATCTACATGGTTATCAAGTATGCATCTCTTATCTACTTTATGTTATTGAGCACTCACTCAACAATATAAAGTGGGGAAAATGTAGACACTAAATCATGCACTTTGGGTACATTTCTAGGTCCTAGTCACATACTACTATTCATATGATTCCTAAGCGAGAAAATTACTAATTGATCACTATCTTTGGCCTTTTTATTTCTTTCTGGTTTTCATCTTGGTCTTGCACACCCCATTATTCAAGTATGACCTTCGTTACTTCATATTTTCTAAGTTTGGATGCCAAAGACCTAGGGGCCCTCATCCCTTCGTTACTTCATATTTTCTTTTTAGGATTTGATTTATTTTGGGGTTTTGTAATTTCTCTTTCTCTTTGTAGGTTTTGGTTGAATTCTCGGGCATATTGCAACATACAAGTGACTATGACAATGACATTCAAGCAGACATCTTGCAACACCGTCAAATTCAATTTCGACAATTTTCACACTCACAAGTGCCCGAAGTAGTTTGAGTGCCTAGGAACCCCTAACCTTGATCCAGTGCCCTAGTCCCAACATTCCCGATAGTTCCACATCTTTCCGTGCTCGGTTGCAACAATTTGCATTCCTGTTCCATCCATTTTGAGCTTGACACATCTTCAAAATTATTGTGAAATCAGCTAAGTCCCTTATTTCATCTATTGAAATTAGGGTTTCATATTTCTCTAGCTTATTACTTAGGTCATACCTTGTACTTTAATACATTATCACTACGTTGTTACTTTGTAATTATAATTTAACATAGATTTTATATATTTGTTAAATCAACAAGGGGTGCCCATAACCCAACTAATGTTTGTTTTGTAAGGTTTCCCATGTATGGATAGGTTTTGAGATCATGTTTAAAATATTCAAAGTGCTTCATAATATTATCGATAACTAGGGTTTGATAGAGAAAAACATTTCCAAGAAGGTGATAGTGTCAAAAATTATGAAGTCAATAACCAAGCATGTGGAAGACCATATATAAGGGTCAAGATCGACAAACATTTTTGACATCGAGTGTATAATGTTACCCCAAGTTAGTTCCTAGTCACAATTGTCATGAATGAAATAGCATTAGGTTCAAACCTTCATATTTAAGCAAAGTGTAACCTCCTAGAACTTCACATAATCATTTGTAATCAACTAAGTGCACCTGTAACACTCTGATTTTGCAAATTATCTTGATGGATGTTTTACATGCTGTTATAACTTCGAAATGAAGGCAAACATGTTAAGATATGTTCTGATCTTAAGAGAATGTGTTGCTAACTTGGATTCTTGTATGCTATGATTTATTGCATGGGACAACAAATATTGTACTTGTGTGTTTGCTGATGTGACGACAAATTGTCGTATACTTGCTAAACTCTCTTTGCTGATTGACAGCATACCTTGAATCAATTTCACTGATCCAAGTATGCTGAGGTCCTCTTGTGATTTCTGTGTCGATTCACACTTGAACCGAACCCGAGATTGTTATGAACGTGCAGCGCCTGATTGCAGGTGTGAACAGCTAGCACGTAAATGCCAACGACAGGGGTTCGATTCTTGAACCCTGTACTGTCGAACTTGGGACCTCGTGAGGCAAGAAATGCCTGGACACGGGTGGCCTTGGCACGCGATCCAAAGGACGGAACGTCCTGCTCTGCATTAACGTGAATGTTAGTAGGGAGGCTGGATGGAAGTTGTTAGTGTTAGTGGTTAGTATGAATTAAACCCTAAATTAATACTAAGTCCTAACATGCATCCTACCCTACTATCCTAAGTGGATTTTTAAATTCAAAAAGAAAAAGGGGGAAATAACCTAAGGCTAAACTAAGACCTAGGTTGAATACTATATGCAACCTAAACTAATCCTAATCTAAGGGGTGCGCAGACCCTTGGAGGGAAGGGATAAGGATGAAGGAAAGGCATTCATTGGCATTTAATAAACAGTCCATACGTGGACAGCGCCAGTTTTGGCGGGGCAGGTAGGAAATAGAGGCATCTATTTGGAGATAGAGCCAAATTTGATTTTTGCTTGTAAATTTGAAAATTGAGTTCGCCAACTCAAGTGGCAGTGGCGTGGAAAACTAGGAAAAGGCAGAGCCTTAATTGCATTAATTGTTTTCGGTCCCCGCGACCAGTTCGCCTTGGAAAGTGTATGAGGGAATTTGATTTTTCATTGTGTCGGTTTGGCTTTTGCAAAGTTGCTCTGCATTTGGTTTTTCTGACTTGGTTCAGTCGAACCAGCTCTTGGAATTTGACATTTTCTTGGAGATTTCGAGGCTGTTGCTAAGCCTGAAGAAGAAAGAAGTGTTGGGAGTTTGTGTTGTCGCTGTGGAAGGAAAAACGCGGCAAACGAAGTTTTCTTCGAGTTCTGGAAAAGAGATTTCAGGCATGTTAAGCCCTTCTCTTTAAAAATCTTTGCTTTGATTAAGTGTTTCATTAAAACAACCCTGCTCTTGGGTTTGGATTGTGTGATTGCTGTCGAGTCGATTTGACTTGGGTTTTGTTGGTTCTTGCTTTCTTTTCTTTGGGAAATGATAAGAAGAATTGCTTCTGGTTGTTCGGCCTTGATGCGTTTTTGCTCGAATCAAATTGGAAAATGGATTACTGTATTGGTTGTTGACAGTATGGTGGTTTGAAATAGATGTTTTTCTTTCACTGTTCGTGTTGTTTGAAAGTGGAACAGGCCGTGTAATCGTTCCTTATAGTGTAACTGTTTTCCATTGAGTGTAATCGTTCCTTGCTGTTGAGTCTGGGACTGCCTTTGCATGAAAATGGAGGTTGAATATGGTTGGGTTGTGTACCATGTTTTGGGTTCGTCGACCCTTGCTGTTCCTTTTCTTTTGAAATGATAAGAAAGTCGTTTCTCTGTGCTGTGTTTAACTGCCTTGCTCTTCTTGCATAGAATACCTCCATGCTGTGTTGGTTGTTGATGATTAGACGGGGTTTCGAACTGGTTTTCTAGCAAAAAAAAAAAGATGATAGGAAACTGTGCAGGGTAGTGTTGGTCATCCTATTGCTGTATGATTGTCTTTTGTCACATGAACTTGGTGATAAGATAGTGAAAGTTGTGTGTGCGACTTGATGTCGATTCTGTGCTGAAGTTTTCTTGCTGAAAGAAATAGAACTTTTCTCTTCCTTCTGCTGTTTCGGGATTATAAGGAAATGGCATTTGTATTTTAAAAGAATGGGCATTGGAATTTTATATAAGTGCTCGTGAAAGTTAGAAAAGAAATAGTTTCTCTTTCTGAACTTATAGTATAATATATTGTTTTCTTGCTGAAGAAGGTAAGATGAATTGTGGTGTTTAAATGATGATCGCTCAATCCTCTAGTTCGGATTGTTTTATGAATGCGTATTTGACTTTAAATTGCTGTGCGAAAGAAGTGATGCATGGGAATTCTGTCTTGTTGTTGGGTTTGTCTTAACTGTATCTGACTTACGCATTTAGCTCCCTATACGGGTTTACTTCAAAAAGAGGTATTGATAACTGAATATTGCATTCCGAAGTCTTGCATATTATTATGGACTCAACCAAAGGGGAATTCGGGCAGAATGCTTGTTGGCAGTAAGCACGTTTTGGGTGTTTTCTTTTCTTCTGAACAATTCTTGAAGAGTTCGAAGAAGATGATTGTTTTCTTAGTAAGGGTCAAGGACAGGAAATGTTCTCTGTTGCTTTTGAATTCTGGAGATAGCATTAGGGGCTTACTGTGCTTTATAATTGAATTTGCTGTAGGTAACAACAATGAATAAAATGTTATTTTGAATGGGTTATGCTCATAAGATTAGGAAATCATGTGATTAATTGACTGCATGATGGAAATACTGTTTGTCTGTTTAGCATACGGTGAAAGAAATATGGTTTCTTTTAGTATGGTAAATATATGGTACGCAACCTTATATTGTTTGATCTTGGATGAACATAATGTTGTACTAACCTGTTTCGGATCTTTATATGAGTCTGATTCAAATGAAGTATGGATATGGATGATGAATTCTTCCCTGTTTTCATTTAAAGCTGATTATAAATGAAATCATTCTTGCTGCCGGAAAGTGAATTCCGATTGGATTTTGTAAGTTTCACTCTGAACTGTTATCTTGATTTGTCTTTCGTTTGGATTCCACTGTTAGGACAGTCATGTGGAAAGAAATAGAGGCATGAATGAATGACTTGGGAAGAATAAGCTTTTCTACTTTCATTCAGTTGGAAATCTGAATTCGTGAATAATGAATTTTATAGTGCTTAGATGGAAGCAACTATATGCATTGCTGTTCGCTTTCTTGTCTGTACTTGATTGCTTGGATTCTAATATGACGCATGAACTGAAAAGAAAGTAATGGAATTACATTTCAGTTAGTTTCGTCCTTTGCATTCATTGTTATTGAAAGGCGTGGAAAGGATAACAGTGTGTTATATCTGTTGTAAGTTACTTGTATTCCTAACTTTTCTAATATTGTGAATTGATACTTGTAACGATTATGTGGAAACGGGACAGCAGTTCCTTGGCTGATTGTGATGATATTTTGATAGTTCAGTTGTTATGATGATCTTTCTTTTGTGCCTATTTCGTGATTGATGTTTAACTGTCATTTCATAAAAGCAGGGTTCTTTTATTGAGACAGTTAGTTGAAGCACCTTATTTTAAGGATAAGTGCTTAATATGCTCAGTTCATTGAACTGACCCGTGCAAATCATTTTGCAGATGGAATTTGATTAGAATGAAGACATGGCTGTTTTCTGATGCTTCTTGATTAATAAAGGATGAATTGTAATTGTTGCTTTATTTCCTCTTCGAGGAATTGTGAAAAGAAGAAAATATATTCTTCTGTCCATGAGTTGTATGGATGTTTTGTATAAACTATGCCCAATCAGCTGGATTGGCAAATGTACAGATTATGACTTGAAATATTGAATACAATTACAAGTGTGATATTTTCAATAGTTATATCAGTTTGATTTTGTTGTCTAATCTGGAAATATAATGTTATTTCTTGATTTGGATTTGTTTATTTGTCCTTGGATGGATGCTAAATGGAAACTGATATCTATTCTTACCTAAATGCAACTTTTAAGTTGAAAAATGCAATTAATTCATACTTGGGTAAAGATGAATTTTTAATTGACATTAAAAGGATTAAGAAGAATATGATTCCATAATTGGAAGGTATTCGGGATTAGCTTAGGAGCTAAGGAATACCAATTAAACTTCGGAGTAATCGAACTTCGCTTTCGAACTCCATTAATGATCCCGTTTGATAAATTCAGAATAAAGGATATAGGATAAATATATCCATAACTAATGGACCTTAACTATATAACGTTAAGGAGAACAAATGAATACATTTCTTGGGAATTAGGCCTCGTTTAAGCGACGTCTAATAAGCTAGAATTCTGAATCTTGTTGCAGTTGGAAAATCTTGGCTAAGTTTAATAGGTTAAACTTATCACGTCCGTAGGTACGGATTGCTTAATCTAATGATTAAGAAGTGAACCAAGTAGGGAAATGTAGCCCTTCGATACGAAGGAGAAGATGCATAGTAAGCTAATGGACATGATTTAGTCCCTCTTAGCCTGCATCTGAATTGAATGAGCGAGGATCAAGAGATCAACGTGGATCTTTGAAAGTTGATTTTAATTATTAAAATCATATCCGAAGCACTTGAGCAGGATGTGTATTCTCGATGGGAGAATTCAGTAGGACATTGGCATACGCCAGCTACAGCAAGGTGTCTCCATGAAGACGGGGTCTTCATGATGACACACTGTTGCAGCTGACATATTGCAATGCCCTTCCGAATTAAAACATCAGGAATACATAGGCTGAATGTGTAACTATGGACAGGGGATAGGAGTATGATCTGGTATACGGAGTGACTCCGGAATACTAAAGATAACTAGACACGGAGTCGTGGGGAAACAACACTGTATGTCTGCGTATCTTTAGTTACTGGGAGTGCCTTCCTATACTCGTTCATATTACTAACTGTAATTGGAAGTTTAAACTAACCTTAAACAAAGAGGACTGGTAGGAACCAGGAAAGACCATTCTAGATAACAGGTGAAGTGAAGTGAAGGGCGTATTCGTGATGTGTATCACATCCAGAATATGATCATGCAAAGCATGTGAAAATCTTTGGCCAAAGTATCGCGATTGCTGGTTGCGTTGTCCTTATCACTTAATTTAAGATGCAGGATGTCAGATGAATATCAGTAACAAATATTCAGATAGGCTTCTTAAATGGATCACTTCGATAACCGGAATCGGTTATGAGAACAGGTATATATAATATACCATGCATAAACAAACATGAAGGATCGGTTGTTGCGAGTCATGAACATGAAGGATCGGTTGTTCGAGTCATGAAATGAAGGATCGTTGAAACTCCGAGCCATGAAAATGGAAGATCGGTAGTTCCTCGAGTCATTTACAGCAGCATATAGAATCTATTATAAGATTGAATGGCATTGAATGTGTGTTCCATATTGTAAATATGCGAACAGGGAACATTCGTTTAAAAAGAACTTGTGTGATCAAACTGTGTTGTTTGGGCAAGAGAACAATTATTAAAACTTGAACGTGTGTTTGAATTTTGTAATTCATAACAAGGAGCGTTATAAAAATAAATAAAAAATAAAAAAATATGTCCCTTGTTCGGTATTTTAAAATGGGGATGTTACACACCCATCCTCTTGTGTTTTTAAGTTTATAACATATCATTAAGCATTGAAAGCATTGTTACGATATTGTATGATTAATGTTAGAAGTTGATTAATTAGAATAACCCCATGTACCTCCCCTACATTCTTTAGTGTATGCAATTCCTAATATCATAGATTTCGCATAATCTAATACATGTGTAAATAACAATCTCTAGTGTTCACTATTTTCTATAAGATTGTATCTACTTGACTCGTGTTATTTTTGTCATTTTTGGGTATCAAACTTGAATTTTCAAAGAACAAAGTGTTAGGGTTTGTTGCATTTGAAGAGGATTTATCCTCAAATTTTTTTATTTTTTTTTGAGGTTCGAAACATCACTATGATCTTTTTGGTGCTTTGTGATTCTACAAAAGAATCAAGGTTGAATCCAGTCATGGTTGAAACAATCTCAAATTTTACTACTTGATTTCATTTTTATTAAAATTTCCAATTTTTGAACCAATTTATATTTTTGTAGTGGTTCCTTATAAACATAGGCATCCTCACGCAACTTTGACACTATTTTACAAAATGCAATTAACGGGTGTTCAACTTCATCGATTCCCACCCTACGCTAACCTCGTTGGCAACATTGATTCTGCAGCAATACATAACATCAATTCTCTTGTTTTCGTTAAATTTAAGAAATTATTGCCCTTCCGGATGGATTTAACCTAGATTTCCCATACATAATGTTTGTATGTGAATAAACCAAGCTAAGTTACTTAATGAAAAATAACACCACATAGTCTCCATAACTAAGCTAATCTATCAAAAACACCATGATAAAGCTATGGAAGGGAAAAAATAACTAATGCATCTAATTAAACATGAAACACTAAGCCATCCCTTGTTATTTTGATGGGATTTTTAAAATGTAGTTGCTCCTTTTGTTGAGTCGATCATGATTATGAGCGATCAAAGGAAGGCTATCTCCATGAAGAGGAAAGGATCTCACCAATATGGCTTGATTGTCATGTATGGTTCTTCCTTTACTACTCTTTGTAAGTAGAGGATAAAATGGATGCTAGATCAATAATATTTTCAAAGTAGAAATTCTCTTATCATGTGCATATAATGTAAATATGTAACACTTTGGTGTAACCAGATAACACTCTTCTTATACCTTAGATTGAATCGAATAGCTAGTTCGGTAGAAGTACATTCATATGCAGTGGGAAAATAACCATATAACACTCTTCAATGTGTAAAGGGTTGTAGGTCCCCAAGAATGGTGAGTGTTTTGTCCTTCATGGTAAATTTTGATACACTAATGGAAAGTTGAGGGCATGACTGCATGGCATGAATCCATGGGTGACTCGAGGAACATATTATAGGGTAGTTCCAAGTCTAGGACATGGAAGGTATCATGAATAGTGGGCCCAACTTCCATAAGCAAATTTATTTTTCATGTCGATTACCACTCTACATTATCATAAGCCTTAATGATAATTCCATTAGGCTCTTGTTCTATTTCAGTGCGTCCCAACTGTTTGATGAGTTTCAAAGTACATATGTTCAGGCTAAATTCATTGTCCACAAGAACCCTTTTGATCTTCTTATGAGTAATGATCACTTCAATGTACAAAGTGATATTATGTGTATGATCATCCATTAGAATATCATGTTAGCTAAAGGTAATATGTTCAGATGGAGCAAGTTGTGCAACCAAGGCTTGGAAGCACGATGGATCAATATTTGTAGAAACTCCTGACCCCTAAAGAGTTTTATAAAGGATGTCCTTATGAACATTAGATATCTTAAGAAGATCCAAGATGGAAATCTTGGCAGTATTCTTCTCAAGTTGCTCAAGGAGATCATAATGACTATCTAGAGGGGTAGCAAGAGGAGGTTTTGGGATGACAATAAGACAAGCGTGTTGTGTTGCCACAACACACTCTTGTGTTTTGATCTTAATGCTATTCACATTCTCAGTAGGATGAAGAACACAACCAATGAGGTAATCAAAAGGATGAGTTGCTTTAGCAATAACATGATTGGAATTTTTATTTTGGGAAGATTGACCTTGATCCAAATTTTTCTCCACCTATTTATGTTTAGGGAATGGCTCTTTATAGATTCCCAATTGTTTGTTAGAGGTTTTGTTGGGTTCAGGTGAATCCATTTCAACATCTCCACTATCTATGAAGTCATGAATGAAGTGTTTCAACTTCAAACATTTATCTGTGGTATGGCCTTTGACACGATGATATTCACAATATTCATGGTCTTTGTACCAAGATGGTTTTGGTGCATCATCAAAAATGGTGTAGTATTAAGAAACTTAATCATGTTCACTACATCCAATTGTTTCAAGATTGATGAAAAATAATGTGTGAGTGGAGTGAACACTTGACATTTAATTTCAGGTGTAACCGGTCCTTTAGAAAGTTTCAAAGGAGAGTTATTCTGGACCGCTTGAACACATTTTTGAATCGTGATTCCATCACCTACAACATTCTTGTTCTTGTTGAAGAATTTAGGCTTTTTGGTAGGTTTGAAATCATGGTTATATATTTGAAAGGGTTTGAATTCCCTTTAGTAGGTAAAGACTTCTCAATCTAGCTTCCTTTCTCAATAACTACTTCGAAAGTGCTTACGCAATGCATTTGTAAGTGAAAGTCTATTTTAGGATGTAAGTTCACTCTAAAGATATTCACAAGTTATTTCTCTGGAATAGAGCAAGGGAAGCGACTAGCTAACCCTCACCATCGTTGTAGGAAACCAGTGAAGTTTTCATTATTACATTGTTTGGCGTTATATAGGTCTAACATAGTGATGTCAGTTTCCATATTAAATAAAAAGTGGCACACAAACTTCTCATCTAATTTGGAAAACGTGAAAACAGACCCTTTGGGAATATGAAGAAACCGTTTAAGTGCATATCCTCCAAGACTTCGTGGAAACAAGTGAATAATATAATTATTGCCATAAGTAACCTCTAGTGAAGCCATGAAGAAGACTTTCACATGATTACGCGAATCACCTTTACCCCTATATTTGTCAAATTTAGGGCAATCGAAACTAGGAGGAAAGGGCGTATGCAACATTTCCCGATCGAAAGGATATGGACACAATTCTTCAAATTGATATTTCTTATTATGTCAAACGTTATTTTCTTGAAGACTTATGAGGGCATTTTTCATGGATTTCCTCTCTTTGTCAAAGATTTGACCATGTGACGGTGTGACAAGTATGTACACACACGGTTAGACTTTGACGTTTCACCACCACGATTTTTAGTGTAAAGTTCATTATATGTGACCTTAGGTTTCTCATTATGTGTAACTCTACCTGTGTCTCTGTGGACATGGGAAGCTAAGTTTGCCAATTAACGAGTAAGGGCTTGTAATTGTTGTTGAACAATGACCTCGTTGTTTTGCGGTTCTTCTAGAGTTTCCCGTGGAGGGGGTTGTTCATGACCTTCACTCTCAACTGTAGCTTCATGATTAATTTTAATGGGTGGTATACAATAACCAATTGTGTTTTTAGAAGTTTATTCTTCTTTATTGTTATTTCCTTGACCAGAAGTAGAAGCATGTCCTAGATTAAATATGTCATTAACAAATCGAGGGGGACGTTCTATTTCTTCTTCTTTGTGAACCATGTTTGTAAGAAGAGTATGCTCAAATTTAGGTTGAAATCTAGCCCATAATTCCATAAATCATGCTAGAACTTGATCTCTATTTTTGGAAAATGAAGTTTTCTATACGTGCTTAATCAAATTCAAAGTTACCCTGAGGAGTTGTCACCTCGTGTCCACTATGGTCAATCAAGTTTTCTTCAAGTAATGGTTCCAAATTTATACCGATGAAAGGATTTGATCATAATATTCTATGTCTCATTCTCGTAATAGGAGGCATGATAGGAAAAGTTTTCTAAGGTTTGAAAAATGTGTACAAGTGCTATAATGAACATAGGAAAATCAAGTAGTGTGACAACGACAAATGTCACAAAGAATTTTAAAGAATCAACGCACAAGCGCAAAAACTATAAATGTCGCAATGAATTTTCCAAGGGGATGAAAATGTAGAATGAAATGTTACCAAGGAAAATCTAGCAAGTTCTCGAACAAGGAATCAATCGCAAAAGAACCTACTCCCTATGTTTGAATTTTGTCTCAAAGATTGTTTTTGATAAGATGACAACACAATTTCAATATTTAAATCGAGTTTTTGGACAAACAAGATTTAAGTATTAAAAGGGGTTGAAGTGATTTTAACAACGTAATAATACAAGGTATACACTTAAAACAAGTTTAATACAAACAAGGTCCAAGTTCTGAAAATGGAGGCTACAAATGCGAGCAACGTAACAATACAATTTGGACACTTAAATCAAGTTTTAAGAAAAACAAGATGTAAGTATCAAAAGGGATTGATACAATGTGAGTAGTGTAACTACATCACCTTCCAAAACTTAAGTCAATGTTTGAACAAAAACAAGGTCTAAGTATAACAATGAGTTGACACAATGTGAGCAACGTAACAATATAATTTGGACACTTATATCAAGTTTAAGAAAAACAAGATGTAAGTATAAAAAATGGATTGATACAATGCAAGAAGCGTAACGACACAAAGGGAAATCAATATGGTATAACATTTTACAATGAGCTATCTCAATATGGATGTCAAGAAAAGGCTACCAAAATATGTAGACGTACCAACACACTTTCAAAACTTACATCATTGTTGTAATAAAGAGTGATGTAAGTGGGTGAAAAAGTGGTGGACACTATATTGGTAACACTTTGTGTTGCTTTATTTTGACAAAAATTTCAACAAGAGAATAAAGGAGATAGTACAAGTGGCGATGAAAAATATGTGGCACAACTTTGGCGAAGAGTTTCACCTTGTTTGATAACAAGGTAGAAACAAGGAAATTTTTTTGCATTTGTAAGTTTTGTGATGAATAACACATGGCACAAACTTCATTGGACTCTCTCTCCTTATTCGACTAACAAGGTTTTAACTTCAAGGAAGTTTTTACTTTGTGAAGGATCTTTGAAACACAATTGGATAAGGTCAAGTTGGCCCTAATGCTAAATGACTACCTAGGATTTTGTTCTCAACACTCACCAATACTTGTCTAAGAGAGATACACTTCACTAGATAACTCCTAGATAAAGGACCATTACCCCACAATCAAATTAATGAATGAGGCCTCATATAGACAACTTGAAGCATTCCTCATGGGTATTTCTAGTCAAGTAGGTAGTGGGGCACTTCCCATTTTCGTCAACTAGTTCCCTTAATGTGTTGACTACTTTGGGGTTCCTGTGGTAATCCTCATAATGAGTTTTATGGATTATGCCAAAATACTTCCCACAATTTAAAGTGGATGAGTTTAAGCCCTTATCTAAACCTACAAATACAATGTTTTGAATGAAATGGTGTGTTTTTTATCTTTTGATCTTAATGTGGTTTAACACACCATTGAAAACCTGCATACAATGTCGTTAGTATTTGTTTCGATTTAGTCTTTGACAAGCGAAAGGTCTTGCACACAAAATATTTAGTAGTTTTCCATATAAAACCCAATGTTTAAAGAGGATCAAGGTTGTTTTTGATTCTCAAGATCACCAAAAGATGTAAGAGAAGAGCATACACAACGTTTGATCCAACTAAGTAGAAATGGAAAAACTTAAATCAATGACCATTAAATGCTTTTAAAGATTAATTCCCTTAAACAACTTAAATGATGAAATTTCCAAGTAAACCACAATGTTAGAAAATGAAGATCAAAGTTGCTTTTGATTCTCAAGATCACCCAAAAGCGCAAGAGAAGAGCATACACAAGCTTTGATCTAACTTAAGAAAAATGGAAAAACAACATTCATCAAAGCATTTAAATGTGTTAGAAAATGATTTCAAAAGTAAAACCTACAAAACAAAAGTTAGAAAACTTGTAAAACAATAGAAAACACAAAAAAATTAGATTATGGAAATTTTGAAATTCGAGCCCAAAAACCCACGAGAATGCTAATGCATAGACATAACACTAGTACACAAATGCTAACAATAACACACGGAGGTAGATAATAACACACTTAAGGTCGATCTAGAACAAATAAGAACAACGTAGACGTGACTTATGAAAACAAAAACACACTTTCATAGAGATGAAAAACACGGAAACGGTAGTGCACTTCCAATGAACGGTATTGAAAAAAATAGCTATGCTAATGCATAGATAGGCACGCATACGCACTTCCGTAGAGGTGAAAAACACATACACACGGTGAGTGCACAAAAAAGTAACAATAATGCACATAAGAACAACCGGGTGTGAGCCTCGAGAGGAGGACTTCCCCGTCGGTGCACGCGTAGGTGACCGGCATGGCAACTCAGGCAGACTCATGGATGGATGACAGATAGGGGCATGTGATGTTCCTCAGTGGCCTTGTGCAGAACAGTTGGATGTTCAATGGTGAGCGGCCGGCGGCCTAGAAGCCTGGGTCGGTGATGAGTCATGGAGGCGTGAGTTGTGCATTCCCTCAAGTGGACTAAGAAGACATATTAAGAGCTCCCGGCGGTTGTATGGGCAGCCGTGGCATTCGGCAAGTGGTCTTCTGGAGCAGTTGTATGGGCAGCTGTGAAGGGTGTTGGAAAGGTTCACTTGTGCATTAGTTGGAGATGCAGTTGGGGAATGGGTCGTGGATGAGAATGGAGAAAGGCGTAGTCTGGGATTACTGGAGTAACTTGATCCTCTAAGGCGAGCGAAAAAGGTAGTGTCTCAGTGCCGCATGTTGGCTAGTTTATTCCGCTTTAAAGCTAGCCCCGTGACAACACCGGCACACTGAGAAAACCATGCGCAGACGCAAGCAAGATCAACGGTAGCACACATGCAACAACATAAGCACATGAAGAACAACATAGACATAGTACAAGGTTGATGGTAACGCAGGGAACTGTGTCTCTTCAAAAACACGTAAAAATGACTAAAAATGTCTAAAAGCTCAAACTTTTACTAATAAACTTCAATTTCGGAAGCACTTTACCTCCTTCACACCTACAAGGAACACTCAACACATGTAAACTCAACAAAGCATGTTAAGAAATACAAGTTATATCAACATGTGCAAAATAAGTTAGTATGAAAAAATGAAGCTTAACTACAAAAACTTAAGAAATGCGCATAAGACAAATGAGTCTCCCATCGAAGCGTGTCATATGTATGCATGTGAATAAACCAAGATAAGTTACTTAATGAAAACTAACACCACATAGTCTCCATAACTAAGCTAATATGTCAAAAGCACAATTATAACACTATGGAAGGAAAAACTAATTAATGCATCCAATCAAACATGAAACACCAAGCCATCCCTTATTATTTTTGATGGGCTTTTTAAAAAGTAGTTACTCCTTTTGTTGAGCCGATTGTGATTATGAGCGATTAAAGGAAGGATACTTCCATGAAGAGGAAAGAATCTCACCAATATGGCTTGCTTTCCATGCATGGTTCTTCCTTTACTACTCTTTGCAAGTAGAGAATAAAGTGGGTGCAACATCAATAGTTTATTCAAATTATAAATGATTTTATCATGTGCATATAGTGTAAATATGTAATACTGGTGTAAGATTGGAAGGAAGGGACTACGTTGTTTATGTAACTTTCCAATTTGGGAGAAGCTAGAAATCTAGTTAATGTGGGATAAAGATAACGTAGAATTAGAAAGGGATAAACATGATTAGAAAGACTTAATCGGTGATTAAAAACTCATGGGAGTTGGAGGGAATTTAATTAATCAACTAGGATTAATTAATAGGCCAAATTAAGCTTAAGAAGCCATTTAGAGGTGATTTAGAAGGAAATTGGTAGAATTTGGAGGGTTTGAAAGAGGGATTTAACCAATAAGAAGGTTTATTGATTAAATAGGCTTAATTAACTAATAATAGTTAAGTAATTGATTATAAGAGGATTATAACTAATGAAGTGTCGTTAATTGGCATCTAGAATGAAGGAAAGGCTAGTTAATTAACGAAGTGTCATTAATTGACTAAAATGAAGGGAAATGTTAGCTAATTAGCGAGAAATCACTAATTATAATGAAATGACGGGAAAGACAATAAATAGTGCAATTTTAGTAGTAAAATTGCATAGTCGAATTTAGGTGTCTACACATAACAAGAGCATTAATGCTCTTATTTAATGCTCTTTAAGCGGTTAAGCGCAATTGGTGGTCCCATAAACCATTTGGTCTCGTGGACGCCATTAAAATTATTTCAAATAAAAAAGAAGAATTTTTTTATTCGTAATAGATCCACATAACATAAAGAGACACTTGCATTTGTTCTCCACGAAGAAAAAACAATCATCAATTTGTTTCGAGACTTATTATCCATAAACTTTTGACATTGGCCAAAATTGAAAGATCCACATTTGTGGGGTGGAATTTGTGATATTTATTTATTTATTTATTAAGGGCAAATAGTTTTGAAGGGACTATACCCTGTATACAAAAGGGCTCAAAAGCCAGATACCAGAAGCGGGAGAAACAACCCAGAGAAGAGCAAAACAACCAACCTCAGAGGGCTCAACAGCCAGATAAAACAACATATTAATAGAAAGGATCCAGACGTACAATGATCCAAAAAACAACTTAAGAGATCAAAAAACAACCAAGAGATATCTATCCTAGAATATCTCCGAAAAAAAAAGACCAGATCCATCCACGGCCATTAGCAACTTGCATGGTAAGAAACAAACACAGACAACTCCACTTTACTTGATAGCCCTGTCAATCTTGGTTTTGATCGTTTGCAGTGAGACAAAGAATGCAATGGTTGTGGCCTGAGAAGGGTCTTTTAGATCCGCCTGAGCAATTGCCATATCTCTTTTCTCTTTGGGGCCCCAAATTTTTGATATTTATGAGTGCATGTTTTTAAGTTGAATTTTAGATGAGTGTGTAGGTATGTTGTTGGATGAGAGTGCCTTTTACATCATGCTCCTCGTGAGTTGTGACTCATGATTCACATATATGGTGTAAGTTGAGACATGAAAAAAAAGTAAGAGCATGGTTCCATGGAGGGGCTTAAACTCCTATTTTTGTAGCAAAAGGTCCCATGATTCCTTTTGAAGCCAACTACAAAAATAATAGAATCTAAGCCTACAAAATAAGAGCTCCAATTTTTTTGCTCCCTAAACTTAAGAGGTGGTGGAGAGGGGGTGACAGTTTTCCCATACATTTTAGGTTGATTTTTGTCCGTGTGGGAGATAACATGGATTCCCACCAATAATTTTTGGCTATTTTAGACAAAAATAAGATTTTTATTTACTGTAAATTACCATAAAACTCAATGGGATCCTATAATATCTCGTACCGAGGAAAGTATTAAAAAACATGAGACCTTAAAAGTGTTAAAATGTTCCTAAATTTTCTCAAAAGCACCCACTAAGATATTTAAGGAGTCCCCACCCCATAGAACCATGGCCTAATTATGTTGAAAATAGTGATCAAATTTGAAAGGCTCCCATATTTTAATTTGAAGGGCTAGGTTAAGCTTGACCCTTTATAAGTGACAAATTAAAAAATACATTGCCCTTCAATTAAAAAAGAAAATCTTAATTACCTTTCAATATATATTTGATTATTTTATATAAAATAAATATGAAAAAGTCAAAATTATTAAATATTGAAAAATCAACTAAAAATCTTGAAAGGTAGTTAAATTAAATAATCAAGATTCAAAAAAGTAATTACATGTTCAACTTGCATCACTCAAAGGAAGAGGTTTGTGAGATTTCATTCTTTTCCATTCCTCGTATACCTCATTCCAATCTACTATATCGAACTCTTAAGGAGAAAAATGAGATAAAAACATTAATGTGTCTAATGTATCCAAGCAAAGTATATACCTCTCAATAGTTTGAATGCAATTTAACTAAGAAATCCTTTCAATTGATGTACTTGTTGGAAGTGTGAGAACTATTTTCCATAGTTTCATTAAATTAGGGAATGAATCTTTCCACATTTCATCTTCACCACATTAATATCATGCCTTGAACATAGTCTTCTTGAATGTGCTTTATGTAGATTCACAACAAAACTTATATTTTACTTCTCATATATTTTCCAGTCTTAAATTTTTTGAGCTATAAATAAAATGTCCTTTGGCATTTAGTGCCAAATTGTTGGTATAACAAATATAAGATTCCAAAAATAAACAAACTCTTAGTTATTCATTAATAAGCTTTGTTAGAAAGTTTAGAGAGATGAAAAATTTCAATTTTTTAAAGCCTATTAAAGTTGTAATAATAATCACAATATATTTATTACATACAAAACAAATGTAAAACATATGACATCAAAAAAACTAAATGTGGTTTAATATTACATACCTTAATCTATCTCAAATACAAGAGTAATTTAGAGCATGGAGGAGTCCTTAAATAATCCATCCATTGATTACACAATACTGAAGTTGTTAACTTAGAGGCATAACAATTAGGATTATTATCTTAACAACAATTTGAATACAAAATTTAGAGAAACAACTAATATTTAAGAACCCAATTTCCAAAATAAAATAAGGGCATTGAGAATAAAATCCCCAAATTGATTTAGTGGCTAGAAAAAGCTAAAAACTAATATTGCTATTATGAAAATAGAAACACTCAACTAATTTCTTATTTAGTGGTGATTCATCTTCTCCCTAGATTTTGTGCATGATTTATGTAAATTGAAAGCATTTTTTTGTAAGACGGAAAATAAAAAGTACGAGTTATGCAATGTTACAATTATTCATTTAATAGTTAATTTATTAAAATGAATTCAATATTTATAAAAATTAACATAGCATTTAATATTTGTATGACAAGGTTGACCCTTCTAATAACAAATTAACATAAATGACTTCATTTTAATATTAACATGTAATTTTAAATTTTAAATTTGTTTTGACACCCTTTATATGACAAATTGCATACATTTGAAGGGCATTAACGACTTCAAATTTGATCCTTCATTGAAAACCCAATAAGGATGAGTGAGGACCTACCTACATTTCCCTCCAATCTTGGAAACCATATACAAATATTAACTTAATGACTCAACCTTATGACCTCCTCAATTGCTTGAGCAGTAGAGGATTGAAACATTGTTATAGAGTTGGCGCCTCGGCTGGCAAGCTTAACACACACTTACTTTACAAAGCCAAATATCTAACATTGATTTCCATATCACGGAATGGATGTGATTTTATATTTTAAATATGACAAAGTTATTGACAAAACTTTACTCTCTCCATTCCAAAAATGGCATTCTCGTAAATGTATGGTGGAAAATGTAAACTTATAAAATGGTCAAAGATGAAATGAAGGATGTGTTATGGAAAGCATGCATTTGTAAGCAATGAGAACCTTTAAAGTTTGCTTCCTTTTTCATTTATATTTTCTAAAAAGCGCAAACATGAAGTCTAACCCTTTAATAATTCAATATGTAAAAAAGTGATATAATGTACAAAGCTTTGCATGAAAATAACTAAAAATTGCATGATTCTTTCTCGACATTTTAAAACTATATGTATTTGTGTTGCTACATCACTTTTCCAGCTGGAAACAGAGTTGGGAAGGCCATTGAGAACATGCCCTTCGTATTGTATTCATTTATAGGTGAGAGCCCAAGCTTTGGCCATGACATGGTAAATGGGGTGTTACCATCGTGGTTATGCACTACCGCAAACACATGACATGATACAAATGTTAGTTCTGATTTTGAGGTTGAATGTAGTATTTAACACGAACCATTGCAAGAATGGCAGGTCTTTGCATAACTTCTTCCAGGAAACAACACGAGTCTTGACAGTCTTGAAATGTTGGGGAAATGAGATTTTGACATACACAATAATTAGAACATACATGGAGTTATGCATGATTTGCAGATAACTAGTTCATCATTCATCGAGAGAGAAAAGGTAGACATAAATAACACTAACACACAGGCCACACCACCATCTACCACACTACCTTTATCTTCAAAACAACAACTAGCTCTTGATACCATACTGCACCATTCAACAAACAAAACACTTCTACCTCCACTAAGATTGATAATTCAAGGAACAACTGGCACATGAAAATCATTTCTGATAAATAAAATATGGAATTCATTTACAACAACATCAACCACATCTCCCTCACCTCTCCTTCTACTCGCCCCTACCTGATGTTTCAACATTCAACATCTCCACACCCACAATCCATGCAACCCTCCGTATTCCAATCAAATAATTAAAACCCCTTGAAGGCCAAGCATTATCGTCTTTTCAAGAGTCGCTGAAACATATAAAATATGTTCTTATTAATGAAATGAGTTTCATTGGCCCAAAGTTGCTAGGAAAAATTGATAGGCTACGCGAGGCTTTCCCACACTTAAAAACATTTGAATTTGGAAACAGATCAGTCATCCTCCTCGATGACCTCGGACAATTACCACCGGTTATGGATAGTCCTCTTTATGCAAGTAAATCCTATGGAGCCACCCTTTGGAAGGGATTTCATTCTTCCATTACATTGCAAACTATATTTCGGCAACAAGGAACAACCGATGCACGAGTTTCATTCTTAAATTTACTGCTCAACATGCGAGATTCAACCTCTCTTATTGAGGACTAGGAACTCCTAATGTCTCGCACAAACACACACCTAACTCAATAAGAGCTCAAAAATTGTAAGGATGCACAACATTTGTTTGCAAAAGCGACCTCGTGGACTCCCGCAACCTTTAGATGTTGAAGGCATTGACGCGTTCAATCGCCCGATCCTTCTTTAAGCGTAAGCAGTGAGATTTGGACCAAGAAATCATGATCTTTGATCAATTGGAGCACAAAGTTACGGTGTCAAACAACAAAAATCACGCTTATTGCAAATTTATGGGTTGATGCAGGCCTCGTAAATGGTGTTACAGAAACAATCACCAACATTGTCTATGACACATCAATTCCACCACCAACATTACCTTTATTTTTATTTTCAAATTTGATAGATACAACGGCCCATGTTGGGATCCCTCCAACCCGTTACATATTCCGATACCCCCTATTTCGAGAGGGAATCGAAGACAATTGCCGCTTAAAATGGCCTAGGGATTAACTATCCACAAGTCAGGGACTTACTATGCATAGAGAAACTGTCGACATTAGAACCAATGAAAGGCAGGGTCTGACATTCACACTTTCTCCAGAGTTCCATCGCTTGCAAATCTGCGCATTTCACCTCCTTTTTCATTCGAAAGGTACTAAAAAATGGCGCATGTACCAACACTTGGAGCAAGAAAAAGGAGGAAGCAAGACTATTATCACTCAACCCTTTGTAAATACTACACTCTACTTTGATAGCACCTCCGCTACTACATTACTCAACAATTCTTCTATCCTAGATGACATTTTTGTTCAAGGGGTATCAAATTTACTCATGTTTACCGGATATAAAATTACCCTAAAAAATCTACCATTCATGATATAATTCTTTTCATGTTAAGTTCAAATAAAATAGTCCACAAAACGATACCACTCATGATATGAGATTTGAAAATGTATATGTACGAATTTGTAACAAGTTTGAAATGAAGAGATGAAACCTTTAAATGAAGTGGTTCGTCTATATATCTACAATTACAAAAATACACTTTTCAACATACATGTTTGATATTTCCTTTTTATTGTTGCTCGTTTCTTTATGTTAACCAATAACAACACATTTTTAATTTCTTCATCTGCACACAGATACCTACAATTTTAAAATGTCGAGAAAGAACCATGCGGGTTATAGTTGTTTCCATCCAAAGCTTTGTACATAATATCACTTTTTTGCATTTTGAATAGTTTAAAGGGTTATACCTCATGTTTGCGCTATTTAAATGAAATGATTCATCTATATTTCTACACATACAAAATCAATCACCTATAGTTTAAACAAACACAACTACAAAAGTAAAAACTATCCCTATAACACAAATAACATCTACCGTTTTTGTTTGCAAAATGCCTCAAAGAAATGTGGTCTCATGGAATGCTATGATTGTAAGATATGCACAAAATAGCTCTAACAATGATGCTCTCAAACTCGTTGAGGTAATAAAGAAATTTGGAATGTACCATAACCATTTCAGATTTGTTTATATATAATTGCATATTCTGCCTCATTTTAGTTTCATGGAGAGATAATATGTTAAAGCACTTAGTCATTCTTTCAATCTACTTTGACAACAACACTTCACATTCACAACATTCTTGAGAGTGAGTATTAGCAAACTTACATGTCTCACTTGCATTTGAATTCAATTATTACACAACTAACTATTATCTAACATCCCTTCTAATGTATTTTGCAACATTTGTTTTGGCTTTAATAGAAAATCAATATTGTCAATCACACCCCTTATCAACATCAACTACAAAAGTAATAACCGTCTTTCTAAATGGAACAACAAATACCATGCGTTCACATTGCATTACTAGTTTTAATATTAACATATAATTTTAAATTTTAAATTTGTTTTGACACCCGTTATATGACAAATTGACATAGATTTGAAGGGCATTGACGACTTCAAATTTGATCCGTCGTAGAAAATCCAATAAGGATGAGTGAGGACCTACCTACATTTCCCTCCAGTGTTGGAAATCATATACAAATATTAACTTCGCGATTCGACCTTGTGACCTCCTCAATTGCTTGAACGGGTAGAAGACTGAAACATTGTTATAGAGTTGGCGCCTCAGCCTGGCGGCAGCACACACTTACTTTACACAGCCAAATATCTAACATTGATTTCCATGTCACGGAATGGATGTGATTTTATCCTTTAAAAATGACAAAGTTATTGACAAAACTTTACTCTCTCCATTCCCAAAAATGGCGTGCAGGTAACTTTACTCGTCACCTCCAGTTCCACTGTAATGTTGGAGACAATTTCTAAGCGGTCAATTCTGTTTGGATGCTTTCAGACGCAGTAACAAAAATTAGACTCTGGATTTGGGAGGAGCATTTCAGAAGAACAAAAAAATCGTTTTAGTGGTGGTAGGTGCGATTCGAGGGCCTCAATTTGGTGGGGTTTATCTTTAAAGTTTAAACTTGTGATATGGAGGAGAAGGCTCAGAAACCGTGGAGCCTCTCATGAGCAAAGTTGAGGTCGGTGAGATTAAACTGCAATTGGAGGAAGTGGCAGATCATTTGAAATTGGAAGGAGCTTCCCTTGATTGCGAGGAGAACGCGAACTCGAGACCTGAAAGAGACGAGATCCATAGCAATGAAATCGGAGTGGAAAGCCTCGATTACGATCCCATTCAGAGTTTTATCTCGGCTACGACCAAAAAGAGTGTATACCCGCAGGCATTTGTACGGGTAGGTATGTTCTTTCATTACTTAAAAATATGTACAGTCTTTATAAAACTATTTTTCCTGTCTCGATTTCCGCACGTGTTTGTTTTATTTTCTGTGTGTGATAATCGTCAAATTCTGAGATGAATTTTAATCCTGCATCTAAACCACATACGGCAAGCTTATTTAATGGAATTTCGATGTTTCCCGCTCGTGGAAGTGAGAGAGGAAGGGTAAGTGGAATCTTTTTACTTCTCAATGTGGATTCACAACCTCTTGATTTGTTTCAGACACAGCTTGCAAAGCCGGATAAATTGTTTTTGTCATTACACTAATTTCTTTAGTGTCGGTTGATTGAGCTTAACCTTTTAGCAAGAGCATTAAAAATCCGAGCTGATTTATATACAAAAGTAAAATAGTCAAACTGTCAAAAACTTAACAAAGCAGACGGAACTATGATTTTATAAACCATTAACTAAAGCCCTAAACACCAATGGATTTCTGTAAAATACTATATGCCAGGTTTTATGTTGTATGAATAACAAGATCGAAGCATGGACTGATTTCAATGTATTGACTTCCAATGTCATGGTAAATATTCGGCCTTTCGAAATCTGCTTGAAGCGTTCACCCTTTTGGGCTCCTTTTAGGCCCGTCTTTTTGGGTGTTATTATTTATTGTTTATTGATTGATTGTGTTGATAGGCTCTAGAACAATAAAAACAATGAGCTTTTACCGTAATGAACTGCAATTGAAACCCAAGCTCTTTTCATGAATGTGGGGGAAATGATGGAAGTGGACGAGAATGATGATTCTGATATATACTTCATTTCTGAAGAACGGGAATTTGATCTATAGATCTGAAAAGGGGGAAACCCATTTGGACTTCATAATTGAAAAGGAAAACCTTTGCAATGATATAAGAATGGAAAGTCTTGATTACAAACCCATTTAGAGTTTTGTGTCCCTAAGAGTAGAGGAATGCATATTTGCAAGAAATTGCATGTGTATGTATTCATAAATAAAGGTTTTGTTCGTCTCCAATTAGACATTACTTGGATTTTGTTTTCTGTTTGATACATATGTCTCATGGAGTTCTCAGACAGGATTTTCAAATGTCAGCGATGGATCTAATATATGCACCACAAGCTTACATTATGTATATCTCAATCTGGAAATTTTATATTTCCTACATTTGGAATTGCTAGAGTGGAGAAAATGAAATTGATTATGATTTGATCTGGTTGATTCAGCATTACAAAAAAGCTCTGATGTATTTGACCAGAAACTCATCAGTTAAATTCAGCCATATGGTATGTATCAGTATAATGATGAACACACAGTCAGTTGATTTCTTATATGCCAAAATTCAGCTTGCACTCAATATAAGCAAATACAAGGACTCATGCTTGGTGTTCTTGAACAACTGCAAATTCAGATCAAAACTTGATGCTTAACCCACCAAGGTATAGAGCTATTCAATAGCTTTTCTACACTTACATGTATATAAAAATTGGGGCCTGTATTACAATATTATGGCCTCTGGATACTTGCCTCTGTAATCTTGGCCAAACTTTCACCTATTTTAAAGTGATGGATTCAGGCCTGGCTAAATACGTAAATCCTAGCCAAATTTGTCACTCATTCATTTATGACGAATTTGCATCAGGACAAACATGACACGGTCACTAAACTGTAGCGTGACACAATTGGGCGAGCACAAACCCATTACCTAAACATAGGTCATGAATCTGGGCATGGCTGAAGCCATCCATATATTGGAAATGTAATATGCATTCCAGCTGAGTATGAAGCTGTTCTGAATGACTTGTCAAAGCAGGACAAACATATGAGAGCATGGTAGATGGATGTATGAGTCCCACCGTGCTCTTGCAGGCTGCACAGGAGCAATCAGTTGACTTGTAATCTTGCCGATTCTAATTGACTTAAGGAGGCAAAGCCCCATATCTACGTTGGAGTTTTCCTACATAGGGTGTTTCCAATGATTATCTCAGGTCCCTCTTGTCACTTGATGTTGTGTTGTGTTCTTCACTTGACTTGCATGCTGATATCATTTTCAGGCTTTCAGCACTTAAGCAAGTATTCAAATTCTATGTTAAAATTCTTTGGATAGGCAAAATTTTCATTAAAATAGAAAGAAATAACATCAATGTCATGGATAGAATCCCGGCAAGAAAAATCGTCTAGTTCATCTAGCACAAGGAAGCCACTTTAAGCAGAATACCAGATATACCTATCTCTCCTAAAGTAGACAAACCAGACAAGACTGAGAGCCGCAAAAAGAATCTGGTGTTGCTCACCAACCACCACCCTAACAGCCTTCTTAACAATTCTCACATCAATCTGGTGAGTAACAGCACTACAATTTCTACAATTTGTCACTGCCCCATTGTAAATTAGCAGTAAGATCAGACTGCACCTCCTCAGCACCTTCGCAGAAGATTGTATCATTATGGTGGGGCAGCTGGAGATTTACTCCTTGGTTTGCCATAGAGTCAGCTGCCTTATTTTCTTCTCTGCATAGTTACCAAATCCAGTCAGATCTGGATATGTTTGGTCTGGGTTGACCCTATTTATTTTCTATACTTTTTTAAAATGAGTTTTTGGCAATAAAGGGCCCCTGACAACCTTATATGTTATTTAAGATTAAATATATTTTGCATATTTAAGAAAATATGCTCATATTCAAGGATTCGGATTTTTCTGACCTTTCTCAAGGATTTTGGATTTTCAGATTTTTTTGCCCTACTGAACAGATCCAGATTTTTGGACTTGGTAACTAGGGTTCGCAGGTAGGAACAAAATGCACCGAAGAAGAGAGGGTAGAGCATAGTTACCTAAGTCTTGGGGACGGGGGGATGGGGGTATTGAGGGATGGCAAAAATTTACCATATTTTGGGGACGGCAGGGGACGTCTTTTAAAATAATACATAAAAATTAATATTTAAATATTTTAACTTTTTTCAATGACATTTAGGGATTTAAACTGTATTTAATGTATTTTAGCTACTTTCAAGATTATAATTTGACGTTCTTGGTAAAAATAACATCTTTTTAAAAGTAAAAACATCAGAAAACTTTTGAAAGATTTAAAAAAATTGGGGATGTCCCCTCCAAGTCCCCAAGTCCCTGAAATGTTCGGGACGCCACCAAAATCTAGGGGACGCGTCCCCGTGTAACAACTGGGGTAGAGTGATGTGAAGAAAAGCCTAGGCGAGGAGATATAATGAGACATAGCATGAGTCAATCCAACCTTTTTGCCATCCTCATCATCCATCTCTTCCAGCAATCATATACTATCAAACTGACCTTGGAGCTTCAATCTTTGACTGATTTATGTATCTTGGCTTCTATGGTCAATTTGGATTCTCCTTAGATCATTATTTTTGATATGTAAATGAGGGTTGGGGGTCCCATGCCGTTATGTTCATAACTAGATAGATTTACAATTATATTAGCCAATTAGGCCTTGGTCATCTAGACCCAAGAGCCCCAAAAAGAAACCCAGGACTATTGAAGCCTTATGTATGCTATTACCAAATTGGGAGCCCCCAAACTTCGCAGTAGGAACAAAACACATTGAAGAAGAGAGATTAGAGTGATGTGAAGAAAAGCCTAGGCGAGGAGATTTAATGAGACATAGCATGAGACAATCCAACCTTTCCACCATCCTTTTTTTTTTGATTGATAAGGCGGGTTGAAGGGACACGTTCCCTATTAATAAAGCAGAGGTCGAGTCCTCATAGGAAAACAACGAGCTTTTAAAAGTAAAAGGAAACAACACCTACTGACTAAACCTCACTTAAAAACATTAAAATAACTAAAACAACCTAAACAAAAATTACTTCCCACCCTGTGATGGAAAATAATCCTCAATGCTGCCCATTCGGCCCTTTTTGTTTTTTCGTTTTTTTACTTCGAACCATTTGCCTTGGTCCGTTGAGATAACCAATGCAAGGTCATTAGGGCGAAGATGAAGCAATCATTTTATCTGACACAAAATCCCTATCTAATTCTGAACTTTCTGAAGTATGTCCCCTTTTCGTTCCACCTAACCAAGGGGCCCGCCAGGTGATTTTCCTGAATTCCCATCTTAGTATCCTCCTTCTCTGTGACTACTTTATTTCAAGGGGGTCGAATTATTGAAACATCCTTAAAGTTTGAAGCGGATACCAAATCCGGGTTAACAAAGCCCCAACTGCTAGAAGAAGTCGATCCATTCTTTTTTGTAGATTTCTGGTTTTTATTGAAGGGACAAGAAGCTTGTAGATGACCCGTATTTCTGCATAATCTACACCAGAATGCAGTATTCTCATAGTCTAAGATTTGGATATGCTGAAAATTACCAAATTTAAGATTGATCCGATCCGGTAATCCCTTGCTCAAATCAATTTCTACGCATATACGGGCAAAGAACACAGGCCCGAATGCGTTCTATCCAAGTCATCTTTGATAAAATTGCCCAAACCGTTACCAATATCCTCAAGGGCATACCATAGATGCAAGAGGAGGTTAGGGAGCTGACCCAAACAGGTGTTTTGGCAACCGAATAGGTGTTCGGATCGAAATCTGGAAACCATGGAGTTATAAATAAACCCGCATGCCCCCAAAACCACAGACCATCTGTCAAACATCGCTGATAATCTTCCGCTTCTCTAAAATGGACAACGAAAAATCCCTTGGAACAGAGGGATATTTCACACTTATTGGTCCAAGTTTTGAATACCCACTGGTACAGTGCGGAGGAGGAAGGCCAGAACCCATTAAACCTACCAATCACTGCATCCCGTGATAAATTTTTGAAATATTCCTCCACTTCAGGGTTCTTGATGGTTACAGAGGGAATATCCTCGGCCAGATCGACCAGGTAGGCCAGATTACTAGGATTGATTTAATTGCACGAGGATCGGCCACATGCGCTCTTTGCCAGTATATCTTTGAAAGAAGATGACTTCCGAGGGGGTTCGGATCATGATGGCTGTAGCATCGCCGCCGATGCTCCTGTGGTATTTTTGTTTTTCCCACCAATCCCCACCGAAGTCCAGGCGGATTTTGTAACCCTAGGAATAGGGCTCTGCTCCTCCACCTTCTTATCCCGCCCTCCAATACCGGGCTCTCCTCCACCAGCACTGGAGACCCCCTCGTAATATGACCATGCTCATTCTTACCCTCTGCCGTGGCTTCATGAGCCCTCTCCACTTGAGCACTGCGGCCTTTCCCTTACTCTGCTTTTGCAAATTGTCCCTCCATTCTCTCGCGCGCCTTCGGAACACAACATCTATTCTATTAATGCAGATCCAAAACGTAAACAATTATTAATTCATTGGGATCACCTTTCCACCATCCTTATCACCCATCTTTGCCAAAGCAATCATACTACCATAAAAATCTTTGGCCTTACGTGAACAAATCATGCACAATTTAGAGGTATTGACGGATCTTATATCACAAAGGAAATAAGTGATGCCAATTAGAGGCAAACATGAGTGAGTATAGGGAGAATGAAAGCAATTCCCATCCAATCATGTTAAAGTTTTATAAAGAAAGAGGGAGGTCTTTTTCCCAAATCACTTCTAACCCATATCAAACATCTAGAATGTTGTCAATAGTCACCGGTGGGGACTGATCAATGGCAACATTAGTAAAAAAATCTGCTATCGCATCAGCCTCTCGACAATAGTGTTGGGCCTTCAGGAAGAGAAGTCTAGAATGGGCTAGCTTTCATGTCGACACCACTAACGCATTAACTTCCCTTGAGGGTTACTAGCACCTTATGAGAGAGTTGATGTGGGGGACCACAAGTAGATATAAGAAAACCTAGGAAAGTCACTTATTGGGAACTTCGAAGGTTGGGCAGATCATAGTAAGTATAACTCCTATTCTTGAGAATCCTAAGGACCTAATGCTCCAAGAGTAGATTCCAAAAGCAAGGTAAACTTCAAGACCTTTAAGATCAGATGGGCAAGAGCAAGTAGACCGAATGACTGATGCTGATTTCTTGAGAAAAGCACTCAAAATCCACCTATAAATAGGGAACATGATTAGTCATTACAATTTCCTCTCCTCGATAAAGTATTGTCTAGGTTGATCGATGCAATCGTCCGTCATAAATAAAAGCCAGACGGTATCAACCATTGTCAATGTCGTCAGCCCTAGGTGATGATTCATCATGAGGAGAGGAAGGCTTTAAAGGATGGAGAAAGACTTTGGAGCTGCTAAAAAGTGATTTGATGGAGGTATAAGTGTGTTGTAAGTAGATATAGAGGCGATTTGTGTAAGAGGATGGTAAGATGATGTCATAGGGAGGTTGCAAAAGGATAATTGGGAGGTGTAAAGGATAGGGTACCCAAGGTAACACCGATGGCACATCAAAGCTCCCTCACAAGTACTGCAACTAACCAACACATATAACCGTTTTCAGCTATCTTTTTGGCAATATCCCTAAGGATATCACTATAAGTCAATGCACCAATAGTGCTTATGAAGAGCAAAAGTTAGTAAGAGTGAAAAATAAGGCATAGACATATGCCCCAATGAAAGATCATTGTGTCTCACAAAAAGTGTATAGGAGATGGTCATGGTGGATAGGCGCTTGTGAGGAGGGGCCAAAGGTTTTACGATGCAAACTCACAAACTGAAAATTGGAAGGTATAACAATCTGGATCATAAGGTAGGTGGTAATATTCATTGGGTAAAAATGCAAGATAGCATCAAAAAACCTAAAGGTAGGGAAAAGTAGGATATAAATCTATGAACCCGGGTAGATGGTGTTAATTGGGAAAAGATATCGACCATACTAACGGTCCTATGGACAAGATAAGGTAGGATGTAAGGTGTTAGTTGGGAAAAGGTATCACTTAGACCAGCAAGACTGTAAATATGAGATGTAATGCCCACAAATGTGTGGTCTATTAGCAAGCAACAAAGTGATCAGGTTTGTATCAATGTAGAGACCCGAGTTCAAACCCAATGTGGCACAATTGTAAATAATTCTTGTATATATATGAAGTATCTATTAAGACGAAGATGTAAAGCCATAGCTAAGAACATCAGACTAACTGGCCTGTAAATAAAATAGCAATCCTATGATCAAATAGGATGTGTGGTGATAGTTGGGATAATAGGGCTCAAACAAACTAGTAGGCCTATAGATATCAAATATAAAGGGGTAGTTGAGAATGTCTGACTAACCGGCCTGTAGGGATAATATAGGATGTAAGGTGCTAGAAGGGATACTAGGGCTCAACCAAACTAGCATGCCGTAAATATGAGGTGAAGCTGAAAAGCACAAGGATAAAGCATAGGAGCATTGAATATATATGAGATACTATAAGAGGAAACATAAGATGTTAGTACCATGTTAGTACATAAAATCATAATAAAAAACATGCTAAATGAAAAATTATGATAAACATATCTAAGTACAACAAGAGAAGAAAGAAAGCTATGTACAAAAATGTGAAAAAATGGAGTAAGATAAGATAAAAGGGAGAGACATGTGATAAGAGGAGAGTACAAGTATTTATGACATATGACCTAACATGCATATCTAAATGCACAAGGAGAGGAGAGACATGTGATAAGAGGAGGAGAGTGCAAGTAGTTATGACATATGAGGTAGCATGCATATCTAAATGCACAAGGAGAACATACCCTTGGTGGGGTATGCTCTCAAAGAGGTGTTATTCTTTAAAGATTTCTTGGAGTTGAATTTTTTGGAACGATTCCAACATTTTTGGTTGAAATATACAATGTAGGAAGATGGAAGGCATTGTAAGATTCCCCTAAGCTAGAGGGTGAGCGATAATAAACATCATAAGATGCCCTAAAGGTAAAAGAAGATACGAGAAAAAGTAGGAAGTTTTTAATATAAGGAGAAAGCAAATGTAAGCATCGAAAGATGCCTAAGGCATGAAAGAAGGATGGGGATGGGTATCAAAAGATGCCCCAATAATGAATTATGAGAAGAATGGGCATCAAAAGATGCCCCAAAGTGTGATGAAAGAGGAGGATGGACACTGGAGATGCCTCAAAATGTGACGTAATGAATCATCATCATTGGTGTCAAGTTTGAGATCCACACATTCCTGTTCAATATTCAATATGTGAATTTGGTAACATCAGAGATTGAAGAATTAGGGATGATGTATGCTGATGCAGAGTCAGAAACAACAAATTTTTTTACGTCATTGGCCGTGTTGTAAAAATCATGGTGGCGGATGCAGTTATTTATGGCAATGAAATAAAGCTGCATCAGGGTTTTTGGGAAGCTGACTGATTTGGTATGTAAGATTAGGTTTTCTGAACTGCATTGGATTTTTGGGAATCTGGCCAATTTAGTCAAGGGATTTTTGATTTTATAGATTGAGAGAAGAAATTTGAAGTTGTTAAAGCATCCGATTGTTTTCCATTAAAGGGTGGGTGAAAGGGTTCAAAAGATGAAAGGTCATTGCTAATATCAAGGTGAAAGTTGGTATGTTCATATTGGAATGGATCATAGATGAGAATATCATCATTTTGATCTTTGACCTTGGAAAAGTGAGGAGATGGAATGATCCTCTTATGGATATTTAAGATCTTTGTCCATGATACTGGGATAAAGAAAAGGAAGATCATCTTTTGGATCTTGGTTGGGATATATGTTGAATCTTGGAAGATCCACAAGATGATCATCCCATATTCGACATATATCAAAAGGTCACATGTTCAATTCACGTCAAGTTCACCGGAATATAATGATGGTGAAAACAATCGCTATGGACTATAAAAAGGAAACATGAAGATGACTCACTTAGAGGGCGGAGTAAGATTCACGTCGGGTTCACCAGAATGTAGTGATGGTGAAGGCGATCACTAAGAGTTATAAAGAGGAAACACAAAGATGATTCACTCAGAGGGTGGAATAAGATTCATGTTAGGTTCGCCAAAATGTAGTGATGGCGAAGATAATCACTATGGGTTATAAAGAGGAAATGTGAAGATGAATCACTCAAAGGGTGGAGTAAGATTCATGTCGGGCTCACCATAATGTATGTAAGTTAAGAATGGTCTAATAGAATATCCTTTGTCTTCTCGATAATATAGATTAGGATAAAGGAGGACCATTCTAAGGTGACACATAAGAGGTTGTAAGGTGTTCAATGCGGTGGATCTAAAAGATGGTAGTCCACACTATCAAAGATTTAGGCTCTCAAGGCATCTTACTAGTATCCTAATTGTAGATTGTTTGTAAACAAGACAAATGTACTTATGCTTAGGGTTGTAAACATGGATTGTAAGGATCGATAGGTTGTAAAATCCAAATGGGCAGATTGTAAGGTAAGGATTGATAGATAATAATGCAATAGATTAAGAATATGCTACTCTATTCTAACCTATGTGTATTATCAATCAAATCTGAAATAACCAATGTTATCTAATGGGATGGCGGGACGTGGGGACGAAGTTTTCGGGATGGCAACAAATTTCCAAAAATTTTGGATGGCAAAAAAATTCCAAAATTTCTGGATGGTGGGGGGACAACTATTAAAATAATATATAAAATTATAAATATTCAAAATATACAAATAAATCTCAAAAAAATTATGAATAACAATCCATATTTATATATCAGTCCACCATGTTCATACAGTCCACATCCAAACGTCCATATTAATAGCTCAACAACATACATATGGCTATACTAATTTTATATGTTCATATAGTTTTTAATATTAATAAGTAAGCTGCTGGTTTTCAAAGTACATATAGCTTTTAATGTATGGACATATAATATTAGTATGTATGTTGCTGGTTTTCATAGTCCGTATAGCTTTTAATGTATGTTGTGATAGTCCACCATGTGCATTTGTGCTCGAAAATTTATGTATTCATATATCACTCTTGATTCTTAATGTCTTTGTAATACAATACAATCGGGTTATGGTTAACCGGTAAACGTTTTGATCTATGCCTTATTGCTTTTATTATCTACACAACCTTTCTCTTCATATAGAAATATACATACAAACTTTTTAAGTTATTGGAGCTTCCAAAGTGATTTTTAATTAGATTTTATAGTATATACATACAAACTTTTTTTCGAATAGGGATGGGTGGCTTCTAACAATCTTATACCGCAAGAGTACAATTTCAAAATCAGTTTTTAAAGAAAAACTAAAAACAAATTGATTTGATTTTTTTTTTCAAAGAAAAACAAGACGTCCCGAAGCGTCCTGGGGACAATTATGACATTCCCAAAAAAGGGGGACATCCTAAACATCCCCTAATATTTATAAAGAGAAGGCAAATGTCCCCCTCCTTTCTTGTCCTTTTCGGAAAAATGGGGGATGTTTCCCCACGTTCTGTTGTCCTTGGGGACGTCTGGGGCATCCTAAACACCTAGTTTTCGGGGGATGCGACCCACGTAAGATTGGAAATAACATAAAGGAAAAGAGAGGTTAGAGATACTTATCTTCATGCAAGACACCACCAACGTGTTAAATTTTCTTCAAGGTTAGAAGCACCTTATGCGAGAGTTGATGTGGGGGATCACAAGTGGATAGAAGAGGCCCTAGAAAGCCACGTGTTGGGAACTCTAGAGGCTGGGTAGACCATAGTAAGTATAGCTCCTATTCTTGAGAATCCTAAGGACCTAAGTTGCTCGAAGAGAAGACTCCAAAAAAAGATGAGCAATAATAACTTTAGGACCTTTAAGAGCAACTTGTTGAGTACAAGTAGATCGGATGACCAATGATGATGTGATGAGTGAAACACTCAAAAATTGTCTATAAATAGGGAACATGATTAGGTTTTATAGTTTCTTCTAGTTGACATCATCGACCATGGTCGATGCGTCATGTGTATAAGTAAAAGCTAGATATATATCGACCATGGTCGATGCAATGTCACTCAGGTAATGTTTCATTATGGGCTCCAAAGGGAAGGCTCAAAAGGATGGAGAAAGACCCCAAAGCTGTTCAAAAGTGATTTGTTGGGAGGTATAAGTGTGTTGTAAGCTAAGTAGCCGATACGTTTTGGATACGGGAGCGGGTATGGAGTATCCGATATGCGGAAACGGCAATTTTTTTTGGGCCCGGATACGACAGTACAAAAAATATATAAAAATTAAAAAATATATAAATTTCAGCCTTCTAAATAGGAATTAAGTTATTAACCACATATTATGCATATGAAAGACAAGATAAAAGACAAGTTATAAGCTAAATAAGTGAATAACCACAACAAACAAGCTAGGATACCGATAAAACTTAGAAACTTAAAAGCTTAAAAGTTAAATTAAAATACTTAAATCGAACACAATGTGAATGTCATGATATATTAAATTCAATCTATTAAAATTAACATCAAATTAGTCATGATCAAAGTTCAAGTATCGGTATCATAGATTTTATCAAGTATTATTTTAATTTATTTAATGTTTGCTTAATTAGTTTTTAACCCGTAGTTAATGTTTTTATATTAAATATTTAGTGTATAAAGTTTTTTTGTTAATGTTTTTATATTAAATATTTAGTGTATAAATTTTTCTTAATGTTTTTATATTAAATACGGTCCATAAAATTTAATAAACTCGTTCCTTTTGTTAATCTAAAATTTTATCAATTTTGATTTTATACTCTTAAATTTTTATGATTCATAAAGTTTATTTACAAATGTGATATTATATTTCTAAATAGAAATGTGAAATTATCTTTCATTTTTGAATATTAAATTTAAATGTATATTTCTTATGGTCGAATTAAATCTCGAATTTGATCGTTTGATTTTTTTTAGGAACAATTTTTTTCACGAATTAACTTGGCCTATATCTATGGCTTCAAAATAAACTTTCATGTAAAAACCACACCTATAATTGTAGGAAATTGAAAATTCACACAGGAATTACTAATTCATCAAGTGTGTCTATATTTAAATACCGGCTTATTCACAAAGCGCTGTGAATGGGGGACCACAATCACCTTAATAAGACTCATTATTTTTCATCTCTTTCCACACAAATTGGCACTCATATCAAATAACAACTTTTAAAAATCGTAAGAAATTAAGCATAAGCATAATGCTAAAGCCGTGGATACGGCAGGAGCGCTCAGGATGGTATGGCGTTGTGTAATAAGACTCATTATTCTTTTTTCATCTCTTTCCACACAACACTCATATCAAATAACAACTTTTAAAAATTGTAAGAAATTAAGCATAAGCATAATGCATAAAGCCGTGGATACGCCTTTAGGAGTGCCAGGTAGCGATGGAATGCGCCTGTGGAAATGCTCGGATGCATTCAGAAGCTTTGCCAAGTGTTTCCATAGGGGCAGCGCCACCCTGGGCGCTCGCATGCACTTGACCCAGGTAGTAGTGCCGTATCGAGTATCCTAGGTTTGTGGAAGTAGATATGGAGGCAACTATAAGAGGATAGTAAGGTGATGTCATAGGAGGCTACTGATAAGATGACTAGGAGGTGTAAAGGGTAACTAAGGTAACATTAGCGCACACCAAAGTTCTCTCACAAGTATTGCGATTAACCAACCTATATAATAGTTTTCGGTTATTCCCGCTCCCGACAATATCCACGAGGACATCGTCGGGAAGTCATTGCGCCAATAGTGTTCTGCGAAGAGCAAAAGTCAGTAAGAGTGAAAAATAAGGTGTATACAATCACTACCATCAAAGAGATGACTAGACACAACTCTAATGAGAGAGCCGATCAATCTCGAAGAATGACACAACCAATGCCAAAATCATTGAGTTGCGTCTAACTCGCTCCATTAAAGTTCAATTTGAAAAAACTTGATGGAGGAGGATGCCAATTGAAATTATCCCTCGAGGATTCGACTAAGCCTATGAATTGACCCTTTACCCATTTATGGGATGTTAAGACAATAACGACCAAGAATTGAGATCAAAATGTGTAATATCCTTGAAAAAATATTTCTAACAGATTTGGATATTTTTAAAATTCTAGGCAGTAGTATTAAAAAACTAACCTTTATAACAACGATAATCTGATTTTTCTATATAAAACAAAGGACTATAATGTGTAAAAATCAGTCTTTTATTTATTGAATATGAACCAATTACAATAAAAATACCAGTGTCTGAATACAATTGTTTGGAGCTGAATTGGCGGAACACTTGCACCCTAAATTGTCACTGTAACCCCTGAAATGGAATTGCCCAGTTGAGAAGTGAGAGATTCCGTCCTCAAATCTGTAAAGGAGGGTTTTCGTCCTCTATTACGGATGTAGAAGCAGAAGCTACTTGCAAACAAAGAAAATAATTGATGAATTTCCAAGATGAATGTAATAATAAACCCCAAATCTACCTTTATAACTTTGCAAGGCCTTCTCCAAAGTTGGTGTCCCTCCTAAAAATAGGAATAAACAATATAAAATTGTTTTATCCTCTCTCCCATGTTGGTGCCCCATCCTAAAAATATGAATAAACAATATAAAATTGCTTTATCCTCTCTCCATCCTAAAAATAGGATCTTGATGCTCATGCAACCCATTCTATCTTTGGGGCCCCATGATAAAACACTTTATTTAATTATTATTCTATCTTTAGTGCCCCGTAATAGGAGTTCATCATTCTATTTTTGTTTTTTGAATTAAAAATATAATTTAAGTGTCCTTTTTCCAATTAAAATATAAAAGTACCCCTCGACCACTTAAATTAATTTATTTCACTCTTTAATTTGCCCTTAGCTCTGGAAAATAACAAGAATAGGCTTTGAGTATCCAGAATTAATTAATTTTCTAAAAGGGGACATTATACCATCCTTCCCGTAATTGCTTGCCCTCAAGCAATTGTAAGTCCCTTATGCAAATACTAGGATCCCAAACTCTTATGTTCACACAATTTGGAACTTATATGAACGGATCTAAGTGCCCTCTGCCATTCAAAGTGTTATTCACCTTATCACCATTTCCACTATGTTGTCCATGATGACCACACATTTGAAATGACTTAAATACGAAACAACAAACCCACAACACGTTTATACCTTTGGCTGTCCTCAACTTGTTCACCTTTTTTGTTGAATGAATCTTGGTTGAGATATCTTCAACATCGCCAACTTTGTGACTCGAACTTCTAGGTTAGGATCAACATTCGTTATGACCTTGAACTCGTCACATTCAACAAGTGAATCTTGTTGATGCATGCAAACATTAGAATTCAATAAAACATCTTCATGATTCTTGCTAAAGTCATGAACACGGTCAATTTGCTTCCCAAATGTTACTCTTATGAAAATTCCAACAAACTGAAATTCAACATTAAATTTGGTAAAACCTTTTTTCACGTTCATGCCCTCAACATGGTTTGTCATGTCCCTTTTTGGAGACTAGTGGAATTGAAGACCTTAACTCATTTTTCCTCCCCGTGGGTTTTAGGAAGGAAACAAGGGGAAGACTTGGATGACATTTTCTCAGTAGATATTTTCATTGTTATCATGTATTCCTATTGGGAAGCTAAGTGCTCCAATAGAAGAACTTATTTAATTAGAATATAAAGTATTTTGAGCATGTAGGAGTCTAAATACAAACTAGATAATTAAAAGGTACTTATTATAAGGTCGGCCATAAGTTGTGATATAGCACCCCTTATGTTATAAAAAGAGGATGCTTGACCATTATGTCATATGTTGAATCTTATTATTTCTTTTGGGTAAAGGTTGTATCTTTTCTCTCTCTCATCAAGGATGAAAATCCTTGTTTGAGATCACCTCAAGGATGAAAACCCTTGATAGTGGAACTTGTCTTGGGGACGAAAACCCTAAAACAAGGATATTTGGAATTATTGAATATCTCAAGGAATTTAGAGCTGATATCTTTCTATCTAGCCCTAGGTGACTTGTATCATGAGCATGTTGGATATGTTTTAATGGATGTATGGTATGATTTCTTGCATGGAAAGACTTATACTAATTATTAAAGGTGAAAGCAATCATTTCCTTGCATGTTTGAGCCACTAATTCATTATTTCCAAAGAGGGGCGTATTGCTTGTAGGTCAGATTTGGCATGTTTGGGAAAGTTGAGTTGATATTTGCTTGCAACTAAACAACAAGTAGATATCTATATATACCCCCCGATTCTCTCCTCCTTGTCCACCACAACTCGCCCCCGCCGCGATCACTTGCATCTTCTATATAGGGCGATCCGGTACATACAGTAGGCATTGGGAGAATTCTACCCCATATATGGATAGGGGAGTGCCAACTAGACTATGGGACTATAAAGGATAGGCATCCCATAACCGGATATCCCATAACCAGGGGTCTGGGGATCCAACCCCCCGAGCCAGAGGCGGATAGGCGGATAGCGTTAGATAGATATGATATGGGCCGCCTCCCCATTCCACTAGGGACCCTCTATATTAGCCGTTGAGAACTATAAGCTGTGTACCCATCTCCCCATAACTATTGGGCAAGGGGCACCATAGATATATAGGCATGGATGCCTCCGTCCACCATTAATGATTGACTTTGTTTTCCTAAGCATGTCATAAACCATAAATATCGTAACCGATCTCTCGTTCCTCGTACATTCTTGAATCTTCCAACAATCCAATCCATTATTAGACTAGACGAATGGGCCGAGGAAGCGGTTGGTAATTAAAGTACCCTATCCATTATGGCTCTGCCTCCCCATCTTCTGTTTCATGAACCATCGATTCACGGGGCCCCCTTTCTCGTGAAATCCATACGGGCAAGGGTCCAACAACCCCATAAATTGTATGTATTAATAGAGGGGAGGGTATTAACATTTTTGTTTTAGTCTGCTCCCTCGGCGACGACCTACTCTATATACTTGTTAGTTTTAGTTGGGCGGATAGATTGAGTTATCGAGGAGAGGGGTTGATCGAGTTGTCGAGAGATGGATGAGACCCCATCTTTTTATCACCTAAAGGCCGTGGAATAAGTAGTTCATATTTTTAAACCCCAAGATCCCAGTTTTTAGAATTTTGGAGCTTCCTAGGTAAAGTTATGAATTTTTAAAGTAACCTTGCGAGACAAGGGTTTATAGAGATTCATATCTTCAATTTTAGGGCACTAAAAATCAGTTTTTCCTTCATATTTTGATTGCTCGTAATTAATCTGAATTTTGAGCTTGATTGGGCATATTTTCAGTGAGTTTATGGCATTCAAAAGTGAGTGGGAGTTCCCAAAATAGGTCGCTGCCCTAGGAAGGGAAAAATTCCAGGTTTCCGTGTGCATTTTCATGAAGAAGCTCAATTGCCAAAGGGTAAGGAGAAGACTTGGTGTCCCCAGATTTCACCTTGAAATCTGAGACTACGCCATGTAAAAAATTTCGTACTTTTAAAATAATGGGTCATTTTGTGTTTTTATTGCCAGAAAGTGTTGAGATATTCCCATAGAGTCATATTAGCCAATTTCGCCAAATACCTAGATGCTCAAAATCGTTATATTCTGTCGTTGGGGTTTGCCTGTGGGAAATTTGTATTTAATTATTCTGAGCCCCGTTTGAGGCAAATTGTGCTTCGGTTTAACCCTGTGTGGTCTTACATGTCAATATTCCCATATTCCAGTAGGGTTTTAACTAGGAATGAATCCTGGGCTTTATTTATGACTTCTGACAACATTTTGCGTTTTTGGTGTTTTCCGTTTTGTTTTCTGTGAAATTTCTCTAGGTCAATTCCTTTGCCGGTTTAATTTGATTTCTTGCCTGGAGTATCTGGAGATCACCTATGGACGTTATGCCAGAAGGAATTTGTCACAGGAGGTCTGGTTCTCTCTGAAAAGACGAAGTCATGCACGAAAAAGCTTCTTCTGGGCAGGTCACATTTTTGGGAAAAGAGGGTTTTAAGCTACAATAGGATTTTTAGTAGCCAAAGGTGTGAGAATTTTGTACACTGCTAAGCAGGTACTTTTTCCCATGGAAGCAACACCACTTAAGTCACAATGGGAAAATTAGAGGCAGTAGGCAGGCGGGAATTTCTTACCTGCCTTGCAGGGTGAAAATTCCCATTGTGAAATAAAAGAAAATCACTTAAGGCATTGATGGGAATTTCTTACCTGCCTTGTAGGGTAAATAATCCCATTATGAAAGTCAAACAACTTAAGTGGATCATGGGATTTTTGGAGCTGCGGTGTAGGGTGAATAATCCCATTGAAAATTGGCTTTTAAAAATAGAAATGGGCCATGTCAAAAAGTGTGACCCCTTTTGGAATAGAGGGGCAACTTTAATTGCATTCATTAATTAAATTCTTTTCCAAATTTGGCGCCCAAGCATGGGAAAAGTCAACAAAGAAGAAGAGGATAAGGGAATTTAGAAATAGAATTCTAAAATTAAATAAATATAATTTATTTAATGCAGCCCCCTTCATGTCAAAAAGTGCGACCCATATTGAGGAGGAATAATACTTTTTAAAGTATTAATTGATGTAATTAATTCCTTTTTTAGTGGATGAGGTCAAAGCACACTGTGAAGTCAAAGTGGATTGGAAGTAGAGAGCTAAAATTAAATAAATTTAATTTATTTAATGGCAGCCATGAACATGCACAAATAAAGCGCCCAAATTGAAGAGAAAAACATGTTAATTAATTAATTAATTACCCGGAATAGGAGGGGCAAAGTAATTAATTATAGAATGATGAAGGTTATATAAGCATGGGCTGCCATAAGGATGAATTAATTAATTCTTTAGCAAGGAAGTGCAGCTCGAGGCAAATTTGGCGCCCAACTAAGGAGGAATTTTGCATAGAAGGTGTTTTTATTGCGAGAAGCTTCAAAGTTTGGCGCTTAGGTTTGAAGGAGCTTGATTTGTGTCCGATTAATTGTCTGCGCATAGTGGTATAGGTGCTCAGTGCTTTATAAGAGAAAAGGAGCTTAAATCAATGTTCAATACATTGAACATATCCTCCAAATCTGAAGAAATCTCCAGATCTACACCGGTTGTAAAGAATTCGGCCGAATAAAGAGAAAAAGAATTGCTCAGATAAAGACAGATTCGACCATGGCAAAGCGGGATGAAAAAGAAAGCTCAACAGAGTCATGCATCACTTCTAAGTTTGCTGACATTAGAGATACAGATCTAGGTCCAGAACCTCTTTCCGAATTGATTGACAGATCCAGAGCTGGAAAGACTTCTCTCATGCGTGCAATCAAAAGCAGTGGAATTATTCGAGCTGCAGCATTTCCATTCACAACTTGGTTGCGGAATTTGTCACGAGTGTGCTAGGTCTTACCATCCATTATCCATATTAGTTCGAGATCTTTGCCGGGGAAGACAATAATCCGGTGGACCTTTGACTCATCAATTATTGTCTCGAAGATTCCAGACGACAGTGGTGACTACTATTAACATATAGGACGCAGCGACAACAAATGGGAAAAACATAAAGTTATTTGTGTGGGCATAATGAACAACGAGACACATAAAGAAGCCCCAGATCTCCTTCCAAGTTCCGAGAACTCTTCCATGATCCAATTTGGTACAAGAGGTGGATGATATTGCCAAATTGTTATGCAGATAAATGGTGAAGCTAACGCTCACAACTTCCGCGCATGGATGTATGCTTTCATCAGGACCATTGAAATCAACAAAGTAGATTCAATAATCAATTGGTCGGAAATCATTAGTGACAACATTGGTGAGCAACTTCGGAATGTGAGGCGTACTTACAACTTCAAAATGACTTTGTATTTGGTATATGTAGCAGCTTCACAGGGTGTCTTCTCCAAGCTGGATAGGCGTGGTGTGCTTTCCAAGGATCCTATTTTCGAGTGCTATCCACAACTTACTGTGCCCACATGCAATAAAGATTACAAGGTGGTCAACGATGGATTCTTCTATAGATTCATTTCAGAGGTGGATGGCGATCTAAAGGCCAACAGGATGAGCAAGGAAGCGTGGGAAGGCGTGTCCAGAGATTAGCGTATCTTCATCCACCGACCGTAAACTCTTCAACTTTGGAATTATTCACAAATCACAATATTATTCACTGCTGTTTACTTTCTATTAGAAAATAATCAGAGATAACTAGTGAATGAATTACTATTGTGCTTAAAAACAACAATTGTAGTAAAGGAAAGAATATAAGCTCATAACACTAACAATTTTATCCTAGAAAACCTCCAATGGAGGAAAAACCAGTTAGGAAGGGCAATTGCTCTTTCTTCCCACTTCTATTGGCCAATTCAAATCAACAAGTACAAAATTTACAATAAGTAAGAAAGAGAAGTAGATAATATCTCAACACTTCCTTCCAGTTACTTGTTTGCTCTGTCTCAACACTCCTTTCTTCTACAAAATACAATTTCCAGCACTAAGATTTCTTGCTCACTTGCTCCCATGCTTCGATGATCTTTTACACTTCTACAATCATGTATTTATAGCCTTTCTCATGTCCTCCCGTGCACTGGAGAATGGGAAAGGTCATGAAGGAGAAGAGAAACGAACATCCTTTCAAATTTAGAGGCTATTCGTTTGAATTTTGTTTTATGTCTGTAATGGCTAGGACCACCGCCTGTGCGGCAGTACTCTGGCGGTCTTAGGACCGCTGCCACAGTCAGGCTGCGCTTTTGTATCGCCGCCCTGCACATGGCGGCGGTCCTGTTACTTAAAAGACAAAACCTCCGTTTGTTTTTTTTCTTCTCTGTGTTGATTGTTTCGATGAAGTAGAGTTATTTCGGATCCCTATGAATCATCCGGTTTGTGGATTTTACATACCTTAGGGTCACCGGCTTTTCAGAGAACCAGATTAAGTTGCCCAGATACCCAAGTGATAGATTGGTCATCATGGAGTTGAGCGGAGACAATTCGTGGAGATGCATGACCTACAATGGTCGAAGCGGCACAAGTCGGCATGTGTTTCTTCCCAATCACAAGGCTATTACAATTTGCCAGAGCATTCATAAAGCCCGAGGAATGAGTCGGAGATGTTCTCGAGTACGAGCAAGAGTTCTTCCCAAAGACGACCGAACTTCTATCCATTTGGAGTGGCAAGGAAGACAATCTCCCGAGTACGCGCATCCGCCTTCATTGGAAGATTTTTGGATGAAGTGCGAAGCGAGCTGACGGTTAGAAAGAAAGATTTCAGCGAGAGTTATCAACGTGCAAGTGTTTGACTTTGGATTAGTACGGATACCTACGGATCTTAAAGATGATGGGCCTGTGTTACTTGACACATACCATCGGATGGGAGGAGATAGAGTTGTACTTCAGGAGAGCGTAGGTGGTTGCCATACGATCGAGGAAAGGTCTACCGCCGTTCTGGTCAATACTTCAAACTAGTTGCTGACGAAGGGATATTGCCTTGATGAAGCATTGATGAATCAGATCACAGGCAACTTCGGCACAGGAGATTCCCTCAAAAGGAAGCACGAAGGAGAGAGCAGCAGAAGGCCTAAAAAGATTAAAGTGCATAGAAGGTCTCATTCGAAGGAGAAGATCACTTCTACTGCTATGGTGTTAGTTCCGACTTTTCTAGTATCAAGTACTTCACCGACTGTCGCCTCAACAAGATACTGCCATTCCTCCGTTGAATCGACAACATTCATCTTTTCTCCTCAGCCACTCCGTTCAACACCTCTTCTTGAAGAAACGTTGAAGTTGCAGATGGCAGAATTTGAAAGAGCTTTGTCTTTGGATAATTCAGAGGATGGCAACCACAACACTGTAGCAGTTTTAGATGGAGAGGACTTGCAGCTGCTCTTGAATCTAGGCGGAAAAGACAGAAAACCTAAAGTTGCTAAGGTAACTTCAAGGTTGATCATTGAAGAGTCGGGGCAGAAGTTCGCCGAGGTGTCAGTTCCAGCAGAAGGAAAGAAGAAGGATGAGCTCATGACAGAAGATATAACAATGACCAGAGTACCCATAGGTCAAGCCACCACAGAAGGATTGAAGCAGGACACGCAGACATTGATAGATGCTCTATTCCTTAGGCTTGACAAAGAAAAGGCAGAGAAAGTTGAACTTCAAAAGCAGGTATCTCAGTTGTGCGAGATTATTGCCAAGGTTGCCAAATCTTCCATTCAGCCAATTTTAGCACAAAAGCAGGTGAGTGATCATCTGATGCAGGAAGTGGAAGATGCAAGTAACCAGGTTAAAGCTATCAACAGATGGAAGAGTCTAATCATTTGCCAAGTTTGTACAACTCCTCGGAGAGGTGCCAACCCGCCTAAAGGTTATGAAAATGCATCGATCAGTCAAGCAATGGTATGACAAGCACGATAGATATGAACATAGTTGTTGAGAGTAACCTGAGTACTTTGGCCGAAATAAATAAGCTGCCGAGAGAGGCGTTGATTGCAGAACGGATTGTGCCCGACAGATCAGTTGAGAAGGGGAAGCAGCTTGAGTTTGCAGTATCTTTCCATTTGGAGATCTACAAAATTATGCTAAAAAGGATGCAGACACTTGAGAGTATGGCATCATCTTTACCAGACAATGTCATTGCTTTCACTAATGAGGAAGTGGTCGGGAACGTTACTTCATACACAAGGACCATTCCTAACAAAGTGCCTAATTCCTGGAAGGATCTCTTCTGATGGTGCAAGGGAGAATTGATGGAGCTGTTAGGCCTTTCACGATGAATTCCATCGGTAAGAAGTGGTGGCGCCCGCAATGATATTGAGAAGTTTGGGCCTAGCTTGGAGGATGTGGAAGTGTGTATCAGGGTATTGAACGAAGGTTTGTTGCAATTTAGGACATAAAAGGAAGTTGTGGCTAAGACAGATGGGAAGATGCTAAATTACATGTTCGACAAGTATATTCAGTATCAAAACAAAAAGAAGATGTAGATGTTACAGCTGACGCGTCTTTCTTCTTCTACTCTTTCTTCTTCTATTTTCACGTTCCCAAATATAATTGTAAAACTTGAAAGTTATTGGTTTTGAAACCATTACTTTAAGTTATGTGGAACAATTCTATTAGTTAAGTGACAAATGTGTATAAGTTTGAGTGTGGATCCGAATGCATGTCACTTGAAGAGGAATTAGAGGAAGATGATTGCAGATGTTATCTTTACTTCTTGTTTATGTTCTAGTTTAGTTGAGTTTCCCATTAATTTTTCCTTTCTACATCCTATAAGTAGAGGAAGAACCTTCGGGTTAAGGATCGAATTTGTAAGCAACATTCTTGTGTTCCAGACTTTGTCTTTGAAGCCCCGATAGCTATTTGAACAATTTCTCATGAAGACCACCAAAGGTATGAGGATAATTCAGATTTGTTGCTTTCTATCATGCCATTTCAGATTTACGCTCATGGGCAATTTGTTGGAAAAGATGACCTTGGGGCAAGTTTGATGCTCCATAGCAAATCATGGCAAAGGGGCAATCCTCATGGTGCTAAGAATGAAGGAAAATTAGGTTCGCATGGGGTTAATGAAGCTAGCATTCCGGGTGACCTTGTTGGGAGACATGCCCATGTAATGAGGGCCTCTTTTGATGCTCATGTTAATCTTCAGCTCACTGGAAATTTCAGGACAACGACCTATGGTAAGCCATTTCATCATCTTCTTAGCAAGGATTTGCTACATCACCTTCATTCTATGTCTTTACAATGTTTTGGACATCATAAAGAATACCCTAACCACTTTGTGAAGATGAAGGGTACCAAGTGGGAAGAGAAAGAGCTTGGTTTACAAAAATGGGGAAGTGAAATTAATAATATTCAGCTTGCTGGACTGTCCCAAACAACAGTCACCAAGGAGCCAATCAATGGGGATATCAACAAAGAACAATCCCAATTTTGTCATCATCCAAAGAAAGGTAAAATTCCTTTGATGTTCTATGATAATTTATTGGATTCTAATGGTTACACAAGACAGTCACATAATGGAGTCAAATCAGATTTACTAAGGGCCTATGAGGATGATATTATGCATGAGATAAGGGCACCATTAGATTATTTTCTGAGTGTTGTTCCTAACTCAGAAATTTTGAGTCAAAAGAGGGTTATAGGCAGCTCATGGTATAAGAATATTTCAGTTTTGTTGTTTGCCAATATGTCATTTCAGATTTATGGACAGCTGGTTTCATGCATATTGTCTCTCCTATATCGCTGCCATATTTTTGTCATCATGGGAAATACACTAAGAAGCATGTTGGAGACAACTATGGGCACATTGTTTCTTCTATTCAAGGCCAAGATTACCTTGGCATGGGTAGTCTTCGTAAGATCACGGTAACTATCATTTCTTGCCTTTGGATTGAAAGGAAACTTATGAGCAATCATAGAGGGTTTGTTGTGCATTCTAACCACATGGTGAAGGATCAATGTTTCCGGTTAAGAAAACACTCTTGGGGGCTAAGTAACACACATGGAGACAAGATCGTAGGGAATGGACCAAAGAAGATAATTCCAGCTGAATACCTAAGGTGTAAAGATGGTAAGCAAACTAGATGTTATTTTCAAGATTGTATGAAACATCTTGCTATGTTTTTGTGGGACTCAAGTTACTTTCAAGATTGCCACTTTTGGATGTATGTGAAGATGATGGATAATTCATCGTTGAAAATATGGATTCAGCCGCATGGGAGCTTTGGGGTGTAAGTCATCTTTCTAACATGAATAAGATGAGTTTGGAAAATGTGGGTCATGAACCCCAAATCATTAGGGGAGCTATTTTAGATCTTGTGGCTATTATTTCCAGCTGGTTCCACATTCTATTTGCAGCCACCAAGTGGATTTGATCACAGGAAGTGGTGCTCTTCTTCTAGTGACATTGACAAGGTAAGGGTAACTCTCACAAGATGTTTGTTGGCCACTACAATTCTGAACTTGAGTAATGAAATGCAATGCTACAACCAAGATGAGGTGTTTTTCCCAATCTCATTTGTTGGGTTGTGCATATTTTCTTGGGACAGCAATAGAGGGCAGGTTTGAAGACATTCTTTTTATTTGAAATGGTGTGTAAGAGGGTTCACTCATTGAGAACAATTAAGGCTAATGTTCCAACATATTTGGTATTGTTTGGGACGAAATTCCGGGCAAGGTATGGCTGTTATACTTACATACCAACACTCATAAGTTCTGATCCGAGCCAAATTTTGAAGAGATTAGTTTGGGGCAGCTTGGAAGCATCTTTTGGAGGCCAAGGTAATCATTATGACAATTGTTGTATTTTTGTTTTATTCGCTGTCCGCAACAATTTCAGCTCCCTATCCATTCTTTTGACAACTAGAGAGGAGTATCCAACCATGAGGTTGAAGGGTTTGCAATCTACTATCATTGTTGATGTGTTTTCAGCTATTATAAGAAAGATCCCAAGCCACTATCCTTTTGATTTTAGGGAACAAAATACATGGTTACAACTGTGTTTGGGACAACATGAGGGAAATTGGGAACAACCAATGTTTGGATAGTATTTATGAGGCCTTGGCAAGCAAAGAAGAAGAATTGATCATCATATCCACAAAGCAAGAGTGGATGAAGAAGGGGACACATTTTTTCTTTAATGAGTTTGCTTCATGTGCAAGTATATCAAAAAGGAGGAGCTGAGATTTATTTGGGATCCGGGTACTTGTAATTGCTTGGGGACAAGCAATCTTGGGAAGGGGGACTGTCATGTCCCTTTTTGGAGACTAGCGGAATTGAAGACCTTAACCCATTCTTCCTCCCCGTGGGTTTAAGGAAGGAAGCAAGGGGAAGACTTGGATGACATTTTCTAAGTAGATATTTTCATTATTATCATGTATTCCTATTGGGAAGCCAAACACTCCAATAGAAGAACTTATTTAATTAGAATATAAAGTATTTTGAGCATGTAGGCTCCAAATACAAATTAGATAATTAAAAGGTACTTATTATAAGGTCGGCCATAAGTTGTGATGTAGCACCCCTTATGTTATAAAAGGAGGATGCTTGGCCATTATGTCATATGTTGAATCTTATTATTTCTTTTGGTAAAGGTTGTACCTTTCCTTCTCTCTCATCAAGGATGAAAACCCTTGTTTGAGACCACTTCAAGGACAAAACCCTTGATAGTGGAACTTGTCTTGGGGACGAAAACCCTCAAGCAAGGATATTTGGAATTATTGAATATCTCAAGGAATTTGGAGCTGATATCTTTCTATCTAGCCCTAGGTGACTTGTATCATGAGCATGTTGGATATGTTTTGATGGATGTATGGTATGATTTCTTGCATGGATGGACTTATACTAATTATTAAAGGTGAAAACAATCATTTCCTTGCATGTTTGAGCCACTAATTCATTATTTCCAAGAGGGGCGAATTGCTTGTAGGTCAGATTTGGCATGTTTGAGTGGATGTTTGGGCAAGTTGAGTTGATATTTGCATTCTTCATATTTTTAAACCCCAAGATCCCAAGTTTCATGAATTTTGGAGCTTCCTAGGTAAAGTTATGAATTTTTAAAGTAACTTTGCAGACAAGGGTTTATAGAAATTCATATCTTCAATTCTAGGGCACTAAAAATCAGTTTTCCTTCATATTTTGATTGCTGGTAATTAATCAGAATTTTTGAGCTTGATTGGGCATATTTTCAGCGAGTTTAGGGCATCCAAAAGTGAGTGGGAGTTCCCAAAACAGGTTTCCATGTGCATTTTTCTGTGCATTTTCATATCCAGCCCTTGGAAGTCTGATTACAACCATCTAAAAATTAATTTCAGTCACTCGATTAGTTTGTGGCCTAGGTTCAACTCTTGGTCCACCCTTGCTTTCCTTAAGATTAATAAAATTGGTGAGGGATATGGCATCTCTAATCTCAATGGGAAGTACCCATGTACTCATAGCTAACAACAATATCATTTGTTACGGTATGTTGAATTTCTATCTCGTGAATTGCTTCCTCTCTACGTAGGAAGTTAGGTTGGAAGGGCCTAACAATAGAACCAATGGCTATCCTCTCGATAGTGTTGATTATGGTTCACTCTCGAATAGCTTCCGTCCTTTGTTTGGAGCACTTTGCACATTCGTGCCTTGCATAACTTGTATTAACCGACCCATCATATCAGCTATCTGGCTTTGTCCACGAACAGCCTGTCATAGTGTGACTCATCTAGATCATTGTTATCCATGACTTTTGGCTGTTCTATACCTTTTTGTTTCTCCCTTTGGCGTATTTCTTGACTTCTCTGTCACTACCCTGCATGAAGTTCAAAGCTACTGATTTTTTTGTTTTTCCACAAGTGGGAGGAAAATTAGCTATAATACCACTTTGTAATATCCTTGAAAAAATATACCTAACAAATTTGGATATTTGTTATATTTTTAGGCAGCAATATTAAAAAACTAACCTTTATAAGAACGATAATCTAATTTTTCTATATAATACATCGACTATACTGCGTAAAAATCAGTCTTTTATTTATTGAATACGTACCGATTCTGACAAAAATACCAATGTTTGAATAAAATTGTTTGGAGCTGAATCGACGGAACACTTGCACCTTGAATTGCAATTGAAACCCCGAAATGGAATTACCCAACTTAAAAGTGAGGATTCCATCCTCAAATCTATGTGTAAAGGAGTGTTTTCGTCCTCTATTACGGATGTAGAAGCGAAACTACTTGCAGACAAGAAAACAATTGACGGATTTCCAAGATGAACGTAATAATAAACCTCAAATCTGCCTTTATAACTTCCAAGGCCTTCTCCAAAGTTGGTGCCCCTCCTAAGATAAGAATAAATAATATAAAATTGTTTTATCCTCTCTCCCATGTTGGTGCCCCATCCTAAAAATAGGAATAAACAATATAAAATTGCTTTATCCTCTTTCCATCCTATAAATAGGATCTTGATGCTCATGTACCCCATTCTATCTATGGCGCCCCATAATAGAATGCTTTATTTAATTATTGTTCTATCTTTAGCGCCCCATAATAGGAGCTCATCATTTTATTTTTATTTTTTCTATTTTTGCTTTTTGGATTAAAAATATAATTTAAGTGTCCTTTTTCCAATTAAAATATAAAAATACCCTTGGACCACTTAAATTAATTTATTTCCCTCTTTAATTTCCCCTTAGCCTATGGAAAATAATAAGAATAGGCTTCGGGTATCCAAAATTAATTAATTCTGAAAAGGGGACATTACAAGATGTCGCAAGAAGAGATGCTTACTCGGGAATATCTGAAATATTCAAAGATAACAATTTCAATTTTTATGATTATCAATTCTATTGTGTCACATCCCATTTTTGGGTTCCCGAATTCGATGTACGTGAGGCCATCAATTGGCCGTATTAACTGTCATATGCATTTTAATCTATATAAACACCGATTAAAGGTGTAAGCTTTGAGTTTGATATTGGATTTATTGTTGGGAGTCTTAGCTTGCACCGACATCATTAATAAAAGTGGCATAGCCGTATAACACTCCATCATGACATTAAGCTTGAGGATAATATGGATTTGGTTTTGAGTTACTATGCCTTTGAATGTTGGATAGATATTGGGGTCTCATCTTTACACATTGATACTTTTACTAGCTTGGTAATTATAGTTGTCTCTTGGCACTATTAGTGTTTGATGATTTACCTTGGCATATATAATGGAGTAGATATTATACTTTTGCATGAGTATTGTCTCTCGTAGACATTAGTTTTCTTAAGGTGTTTTGGAAAATGATTGTTATTTTATTGACCACATCATTTAGTCTATACCATTTGATTCCCCCTCGTGGGTTATGATAAGTTTGGGGCATTATTATGTTAATGTGAGTTAACACGGACTTTGGCTTTTGGAGAATAATGATTCCAATAAGAAATTGAGGGTCATGGACCGAATATCATTTTGAAATGATTTAATGAGAATGGAAAATCCTAACCCTAGTTTGGAAGTGCCATTCTTGTATCTAACATGTCATTCCATGGCTGACAACATTCTTATGAGACTTCAGTGAGGGGTTTTGGGATGGCATAGTTGATATCTAGCATTGTATTGAATGGAGGAAAATCTGGAAATTCATTGTATGAAACTCATGGTTATCTGACACCTTTTTTGATATCAAAGATCCCTAATTTCAGGACATTACTTCAGTTATAGAAGTTGCAATTAATTTAACTGCTAAATCTGGGATTCTTGAGCTCCGAAGCCCTAATGCATGGCATGGCTACACATGCTGAGCTGTACTACACTTGCATGACTGTTTTGTATTTTGAATTTGTGACAATTACGAGTTTTGCTTCAGTTGCATGGTAGTGTGTGGCAAGAACTTGGGATAGGTGGTGGTGGCTGCCAGAGAGTCCAGTTGGGAAATATTTATTGTCTTGGAAAACCCTAGTTAAAGGGAGATTAAATAAATTGAGTTGGGTGTTGCTATTTTCTTTGCAACCCGTCTATAGAGGGAAGAGCTGCAAACTGGGTGTGAAGAATTTCTTTGGGATCCATAGGAATATTATTGCTGGAGCTCTAGGTCCGACTCGAACATGTTTCCATTATTATAGCATTGGGAGCCCGCAGTTAATCAATGGCTAGTTTGTGACAACATGCATATTTCTTTATTTAACTAGACGCATGGGGTTTCTTTCTTTGATAAAAATATATATAAATATGCATTTGCTTTCTAAGGTCTCCGAATGATGAGATGTATGGTGTTAAACTGTAATGTCCCTTTCTAGTGCCGATTTTGAAAGTAACTAACCAAAAATGATATAGAATGATCCCAAATAATTTAATCAACCATGTAGAAATTATTCCAGCCAATATACTTCATAAATTAAGGAGAAATAAGTGCCAACACACAACTGGAATTATTAAAATAATCAACAGAAGTACAATCCACAAAATTAGCTGAAAATGAGGTCTCCAAACCCCAATAAATACCAAAGAAGTGATAGATCAACCTTATAAATTAGGAGAAATCTGAATATCAACTTGAGACACCAAAATGTGCCCTAGAAGGCACTAAAATACTCCTCCACCCAAGTCGCCACCCTAGGAGAGGGTGCCAAATTGATGAAGAAACCTTGATAACTCCTCTTCTTCAATGCCCTAGCTGCCCAACCAACAAGATAGTCTTCTTTGAAGGCCTTGGAACCACCAAATTGGAGAGTTTTCGTTCTCCAACCTTCAACAAGGGTTTTGTCTTCCTTGCTTGCCACACCAAAGGATTTTTGCCCCTTAGTGGAATGGAATAGAGCAACCAGCCCTAAAACCAAATAGATAAAATTATAATAGTCAAAACATGCCCAAAATGAGCCTATGCGACCCCTTATATATCCATATGGTGGTGCCAAAAGTCTCTAAGGAAGAATTCCCCAAGACCAACCTCAATAAGAAGCTTTATTTTATCTTTTAGCTTGTCTTAAAGCTCTCCAACCCAGCCGACCTGCTTCATAGGAAAAATACAAAAGAAAAATATAATTATTAATTAAAGAAAGACTAAAACATCTACTTCTTGCCCATGGGAAGTGGAATGGGCAAGAAGTCTTCAAATGAACTAATTCGAAAAAGGGGACATTACATAAACAGAGTATACGCATAGTTGCATGCATATATAAATCACTGTATGTCTTCAAACAACATTCAAATGTATACGTGTGTATACACCTATACATAAACTCTATCTTGCGTCTCTCTCTGATATGCATGGCAAACTTTGTGGTTTTGTGTGAATAATCCTTCCCTTAACTCTGTTTGGACATGTTGTTATTGCATATAAACAATATGAGTGAGAAAAGATTATGTTACACTTCTATGACTTGATTGGCCTTGAGGCCACTGCATTATGGTGATTGAAAGAATTGTGTTACTTCTCTTAGTCCTAGTGCTTAATACTTCGCGGAGAAATGAAATGTGTTTTGCCCTCTTTCCCCTCTAATGGATGCATACTTATATATGTGGATTTTATCATAAAGAATTATCTCCATGCCACTTCAGTTTGAGGTGACCCATGTTTTACAGATTTTGCAGGGAATGAGAAGAAAACATGAAAAGTTGCTCGTGTTCTAGACTCATAAGTTGCTGAAGAAATAACAAATTACTCTTGTAAATCTGCAAGTTTTTGTATGATAAAAGATATAATTTTGGAAATATGGTTTTTATTTGACTGTATTAAAGATGAAATTGAGAAGAAATAAAATAAGCTTTGCCTTCAGTTGTTTGGTTTCTTGCTGATCTATGAAAAAGGATTTCTAGTTTTCATTGACAAAACCCCTTCTATCATATGTTTGTATTTCGTAGTGTGAATTCCATAAATGTAACTATGGTATATATGAAGATAAGCTTGTATTGAAATGTAAAGTTCCTCAATATACTTTTTTGATTTCAAGGAGATGATATTGTAATCAGATAGACTTATTTATTGTTCTTTATGGGTTAACGGATCAAACAAACTTGACTATGGAATTTACCACTACAATGCAAAACTGGGATGGTCATCGTAACTCTTTCTATATGGCTGTGATGTCATTATCCCTTTATGCTCAGGCCTAAAGTGCTCCAATGCTCAGTAGGAGATTTACAGGGTGGTTGATTGAAAATCCAGCTTCTTTCACTTGACTGTATACTAGGACATCACTTAAGTAGGTATGAATCTTGTTGGTCGGTCCAATATTGAGATAGGTGCACTTGCGTGAGCCAACTATTGTGTTAAAATTATTGTATAACTTGTAGTAAGCCGCTGAGCCTGGTGTACATATATTGTGGTTTTACTGTATCCTGAACAGTGGCCTTATGGATGTGTTTATCTCATGAATTTAGTTGTAATATTGCTCAACATCTTGCTTTCTCATAATAGTCTCAGGATTCTAGCATATTGGGGTATGCCTTATTTGACATTAGTATAGTTGTATTTCCACATTCACTCAGATTCTGAGTACAAATAGTGGTACCTGAATCACCGGTGTAAATGTAATAGGACCTGTTTCATATGCTTACAATTGAATAATTACAGTACGTTTATGATTCTCCCTTGGACTGCAAATTGTGGATCACTAAATAGTAAATCATATGTTTGTATTCGGTAGGGTGAGTTTTATAAATGTAACCCTTAAAGTAACTGTTAAAGCAGTTTAATGGTATGGAGGCATTTAATCATCCAACTATGATTAATATGATCCTAACAACAAGTCACTCACAGTGAAAAGTGTCGTAGAGATTGGAATGTAACCCTGGAGTTAAGAATTGATTGGAAGCGTATTGCATGGTCTTTTATGGTTTGCAACAGAGTAGACAATTAAGGTATTAATGATGGTATGGGGTTGAGTGCTCTCAAGCTTTTGTTAAACTGTGAATAAGGACCGACAGGGTTAGGAACTGAATTGGGCGGAAAACTTTGGACTGTCCTCTATCAAAATTATAGGCCTTGTTTGATTATGATTCTCTTACATGTTAAACTATTAGACTGTATGAGATTGTATCTTGTACTAAATTATGTATGGGAAATTCAAGTTTCCATTGTAGCCTTAAGGACTTGGATAGAGATGAGCATTTGATGTCCTTGAAGTACATACAACTTAGCTACGTTGTTGAGCACATATGCAAGGAGGATAAACTAAACAGTTTAAGAGAAAGCTATATCAAAGGAAATATGGTTGATGATCCCACTTACCAATTGTCTTGTCAGAACCTTAACTGCATAAGGAATTGCTGCTGTTATAATAATTGATAATCCTACTTATGAATTGTCTTGTCAGAACCTTAACTGCATAAGGAATTGCTGCTGTTATAATAACTACTAGCAGAGACTGATTGAAGTATCGTAGGTAAGGGTGGAAGTAATATGATGAGATTCTTTAAATTGGCTGATTTACTCTATGTTTCTTGAGTATAGTTGTGCTCAGTCATTTAAATTTTGGTGCCAAATTAAAGGGCTTGTAGTACTTTTGGACCTTGCTGTTTGAATGCAAGTAGAGGATTATGCCGGGTATCAAATCTATGTTGTCATTGTGTTATAAGTGCATAAATCCGAATGATGTAGCATAAGACCGAAGCAGCGACAACGACCATTATAACCCAAAAGAGACCTTCCTGTCTAGGGCCTAAAAAAGGAACATTAAGCAATGTGACCCTTTTAGAATGTACTGAAGTATGTTGAGACCCAAATAAACAGAGAAGCTCTAACTCTACTAAGGCTCTAAGAGGATAGATACAAAACCATTTACCAACTCATATCTGATTGATCTAAGTGGCTGGAACATTTTATATGCATTTGTCACAATTGGCTGGATTATACAATGGTGTTTACCAATTTGAACAAGAAAGGAACCCCAAAGGCCTTCACTAGAAGGGAATACGGTTTAGAAGGTACCTTGATATTTTGAGTTGAATAGGTATATGAAGTTGCTCCTTAGTCTTTTTTCTTGAGCTTTACTTTGCACTAGGCTGCAATGCTAGAATGAATTGACAAGTTTGAAATCACATTTTTATGACAAAGACCATTGTTTGCTAAACATATTTGGATTCTCATAGTTAGAGATGATTGCCGAGCCAGAGCATATGCAAGTACAAGGGGAAACCTTTGTTAGCTAAACAAGACCTAAAACTATATCTTGAGTGAACATTTATATGACTGCACTCATCTTAGCTTAGTCTCAACTGGGAAGTTGCCTGTGACTTAAGGAAAAGAGGAAGAGGATTTAGGTGGAATGATATAATCATTTGTGTATTCTTGTACGTTGTTTGCTTCATTACCTTGGTCAGTGAGAATGCCTTCTTAGACCTCATATAACTGAAAGTACTCCTAACAACAATGGAAAAGAGGTCTAGAGATTTAGAGCTGAGACTAAAGTACATGTTGAGTGGGATCGGTCAAACAAATTTAGGACTGAGCTGCCAGGCAACAGATCAGAGCTGCACAACGAGTGTAGTGGGTCCAACCCACGGGACACCCAACGAGGCAAAGATTAATTGATGGATAGTCAAGTGTAATTAGTCCACGAGCAGTTAAGAGACTTAATCAACACAAACTTGAAATGAAGCTACTAGGTAAAGTCAACTGCAAGTTAAACAAAGTAGAATTCTCTTCCGGTGGATGACTATGGAAACAAAAGGGAAAAATGAAAATAAAGTTATCAGATGTATTTTTGATATCAGACGCTACCCATTGAGAAATATTGACCTCAGAAAAGTCGCCTATTCCTTCTCAACCAGATGTTTCAGACCAGGATAGAAAAGTTGCACTTCCAAAGTGACTCAAAGAAAGCAAAAGAATGTAGAACCTACCAGCACACAAAAGGAGAAAAAAGAGGCAGGATAAGCCGATGACCAATTAAACTTGGTGCATAACCAATTCCAACAATGGACAGCAAAAGGACAGAGCAGCATAAGATGACTCATGGATTCTTCATTCTGCGAGCACGAGCAACAATGATACGGCCCACAAAATCCTCTCCTCTGTAGCCGTTCCTGAGGTGGAATATTACTTTCGGAAAACAATCTTTTCCTCAATAGCCTGTCCAAGTCTTTTCTGCAGAGGTACTGCCCCTGGATATTACACTGTAGCCTATCTTGACTGCATAACAACCCGACTTAGACATTTTCCATCTATGATGTCCTCTTCTCTGCAAAGGTGGAGCGGATGGCGGGAAAGAAAATCCATCATTTGGCTTGCTGCTCTCAAGTTACAGGGGTGCAGATGATCTCTTTCCGTTTGATGATTTGCATATTATGCGCCATCTTAACTTCAAGGTATTCACTAACTTCCCTTCCCCAGGTAGCAGAGAGAATAGCTTTGGCATTCGCCAGATCCAGAATCTCAGCTAAAGGGGCATGACTATTCCATGAATCCTCTCAGAAATTAGCCTTATTACTTGAGCGAATTTCCCATGATATGTATTTGTTAACAACAGGATGGCATTGCAGCAAAAATTCCAGAGGCGAGATCCTATGGGAGGAGCAATGGTCGAGAGCATACCGGCTGAATCCATGCTACCAAAATACGTAAGATGCAACAGTCTGCTCCATTTTGCCAGACGGAAGGAGTGCATATTCCAAACAACCTTGGTCCCCAAAGCCAAAATTTGGAATTCCAAGCTTTGTTTCGCAGCTTCACCCTGACATTTAGGATGACACAATTTATCCGATTTCATTAGAGGGATCTTTCTATCCTCCATGCTTTGTCAAAGAAAATTCCTCATGATCTTGTCCAATTTGGCCATGACTCAAACTGGCATCTTCATCATGAACATTATGTAAATTGGCAAAGCAGTCAAAACAGATTTTACATGGGTTATGCGACCAGCCAAAGTGAGTCACTTACCCCTCCATGAGCTAAGTTGCACTTGAAAAGACGCCAACTTTGCCAATAAACAATGTGGCCAACACCAACAAATAAGGGTATACCCAAATACTTGTGGGGCAGCAAGCTTATTTTGAAGCCCAAAATTTCAGCAATCTGGTACTGCATCGGACATCCAATTAGGAGTGTTGAAGAAAAAGATATCTGACTTGTCTTCATTTATTACCTGTCCAGAAACCAAAGTGTAGCTCTCTAGAACCCTTTTGAAAGCTCTAGCTTCCCGCCTTTGGGCCGTCCCAAAAATGGTGTCATCTGCAAATTGCTGATGCCTGAAATCTTCCGTGTGCTCCGTTGCTTTGTTCAGTTGATGACGTTGTTGGAGCACTCCACCAACAAGGATTGACCTAGGGCTTCAACAATAAGAATGGATATAGGAGGTCCTCTTGCCTCGGACCTCATGTAGATTCGAAAAATCCAGCCGTACTTCCATTGATTAGAACTGAAAATCTCGGTCTTGATATGCAGCTAAAGATCCATTCACATAGCTTTTAGAGAAACCAAACTATCCCAAAACCAGCATGACGAATTTTCAGTTTACTCAGTCATAGGCCTTGCTGATATCTAACTTTATGATCATCCCACTTTGGGAATTAACACTGAATGAGTTGATGATTTCATGAATGATTAGGATGCCATCTGAAATAAGTTTTTCTGGCACAAAGCTGCCCTTTGAGTTAAGGGAAATAAAGCGAGGAAGCAAACACTTGAGCCTGAGAGCTATATAACCTTGGAGATGAGCTTGTAGAGTGTGTTGCATAAAGAGATGGGGTGAAAATCACCAAAAGAAGGCTTCTTCTTCTTTGGGATAAAAGCGATGTATGTACGATTGAAGTCCTGTAGCACCTTCCTTGAAATCCTTGACTCTGCTACTGCTGAGACCACATCCTTCTCAACAATGTGCCAAAAGTTTGGAAGAACGCCATAGGAAACCCATGCAGATCTAGAGCTTTGTCATAGGGCGTAAGGAAAACACAGTTTCTTGATTTCCTTCGAGGAAAAGGGAGACAATAGGAGCTTATTTTACTGCTCGAAAACCAAATTGGGGATTTGCTGGAGAAGAGAGCGTTGAGTCTGAAGACAGGAAAGTTCTTTGTTGGCAATTAATTTTTAAAGAAATCACCATCTCTTGTTGAATTTCAGAAGGTTTCCAACCAAAGACCTCCGTTGGGAACTATCGAGGAGATCCTGTTGACAGTTCTTCTAGCTCACACCGAATTATGGAAGAAGCGGGTATTTCAGTCCCTTTCCTTCAGCCAACATTCCCTGGAATTTCACTTCCAATACATTTCTCTTTTAGAATTTCTTTGAATTCTACCACCATTTTCTTTTCCTTGAGGTATCCCTATCTGTACTATTATGAAACTCCTCTTCATTTAGAGCATACAATTCCTTTTCCACCTTGTCTTTTTCTGTAAATATATTCTTGTAGTGGGCTTTATTCCATTCCTTCAAACAAGCCTTAATAAGGGAGATTTTCGGCCAGAATGATGATTTTAGTCCACCTGGGGCGATGAGGACCATCGAGCTTCCATTTCCTTTGGAAGACTGTCATCTTTGAGCCACGTAAGTTCAAATTTGAAGGGGCACTTGAGTGCCAGAATAGAAAAGATCACTAGATAGTAGTTCGAGCCTGATACCAGAAGAATAGATGATTCCAAGATCAAGTCTGCCTCCGACCAATCCGTATTAACCAGAAATCTGTCCGATTGTTCAAATATATTTCGAAGACCCATTCTTCTCTTTGTTCAAGAAAACCATCCATGCTTTGGACCGATGTCAACTAAAGAATTATTCTTAATAAAGTCTGTGAAGTCTATTTGGGATTGATTGGAATGATTCACACCACCTTTTTTGTCCCTGGAAGAAAGAAATGCTTTAAAATCCCCTTCTAGGACAACCTTGCAATTCACTAGAAGGGAGAGCTCTTGAGAAATCTCCTCCCAAATCTTTATTTTGAGAATTGGGCTGTTTAGACCATACACATTAAAAATCATAGAATATAGATCAGAAGAAAATGGTTTGCCCTCGCAAATTTTTGGATTTGAACTCTTTTTCTCTAAAGTAGTCCGAGCTTGATACTAGAAAAATAGATGATTCCGAGATCAAGTCTGTGTCTAGCCAATCCGTATTAACCAGAAATCTGTCCAATCATTCAAATATATTGTGAAGACCCATTCTTTTATTTGTCTAAGAAAACCATCCATGTTTGGCCCGATGCCAACTAAAGCATTATTCTTAATAAAGTCTGTGAAGTCTATTTGGGATTGATTGGAATTATTCACACCATCTCTTTTGTATCTGAAAGAAAGAATTTCATTGAAGTCCCCTTCTAGGACAACCTTGCAATGCACTAGAAGGGAGAGCTCTTAGGAAATCTCCTCCCAAATCCTTATTTTGAGGATTGGACTGTTTGGACCATACACATTAAAAATCATAAAATATGGATAAGAAGAAAATGATTTTCCCTTGCAAATTTTCCGATTCGAGCTCTTTTTCTTTCATGAAACTGACCCCTTGCTGGGATTCCAGAGCAAGCTCAAGCCCCCAAATGCGCCATCCAAATTCATAAATAGTCCTTTCCATCTTGACTAACCTTTTTTCAACGGTTTATGAGCCTCTTCTTCTCTCAAATTAACTTTTTTGAATAGAAATATATTTGCTCGCTGAGAGATGTGTTGACAATTGACCATGCAGCTCTTGTGAGGGGCATTCAAGCTTCTAACATTCCAGGAGAAAATTTTCATGGGGTAGTAGATGGGACTTCCAACCTCCGCTTCCGAGGACTAAAGAAATTATTTATAACATTTGAGTGCTAGCATCCACCGCCTCCTTTGCAATTGCTGCTCTGGATTTTCTTCCTCTTTTATTCTTGGGGCCACTATTAGGGTTTTTATTTGGCTTTGGGTTTGAAAGATTGATAATTCAATCAGATAGTTCAAACCATTTTCCTCATTAGAGAGATTCATAGTATGTTTTTCAGCTCAATTTTCAAGCTCTTTGAAAGAATGGCGCCAATCACTATTACCTAAACTTTGGGACAAGAGCGTGGCAATATCACTTGATTCCTTAACTATGTTTTCACTTTGAGCCGGGATGGTCGAGGAGTCATTTTTTCAAAATCGATTCCAACTTTTGCCAACTCCTTCATGGAGGAAGCATGGCCTTGTTTGTTAAGAATAGAAGCCCTTAGTGGAGCGAAACATCAACACGCTTTACCGAGATCATGCTGATGAAGGAATACTTTTGAAGGCGGTTCAAGCTTGGGTTGCCATATTCTATGTACCTTTATCGAGGGAGTTGAATAGGGCAATGATTTCTATTGTGTCCTAGTTGATGGATGTAATGTCCCCATTTACGAGTAGTTGGACTAGGAGGTTTTTATTCGTCTTAGCCTTGGTCATACCCGAGGGGCTAACTACACTTTGAAGGCTATTGGGTATGGATGACTATTACCACCTTGCTTATTTGTTATAATTTTGTGTTGACATGAGTATTAAGTGGCTTCGTGGGACTAGATGTTATGTTTTGTCATTAAGGGGGAACCTCATAACACTTAAATGTTATAATTCTAAATTGGGGGTCACTTATGTCCCTATGCGACTAGAAGGGGGAAAAGTAACTTAAGTTACTTTATGATTTTTGATTATATCTAGAGGGGATCGATTGGGGCCTTTTTGGGTCACTTGTTGCTTGGGAGGATGATATAAGAAGAGTTTGGGAAGAAAGAGAGCTCGATTTTGCATACACATTTATGATTTTCATTGAGCAACTGCTGATTGCTTTTTCTAGCTTATGGAGTAAGATCCCACAGGAACCCTAGCTTCGGTGGTGAGAGATCCATTCCTAGCTAGCAGGGCATTCTTCGGTGGTGAAAGATCCACACTAGCTTGTCAATTTGGAAGTAATTCGGGGCTGATTTTGAGAGATCAATTTCAGAGTTTTAAGATAAGGGTTTTGGAGGAATTTTGGAGGGTTTTGGTCTTTTTTCGGTGGAGCGACCCATTTTGGGATTTTACGGTGGTTTTGGAGGGTTTTTAGAGTTTTTATAGGTGCAGTGATTGAGATTTCATTTATATTATTAATAGATGTTATTTCTAAAATTTTAGATTTTATCATAAGTATATTTGAGAAGATATGAATTTTTGAGGTTTTTAGATGTCTAGGATTTTCTGTAATTTTCGGTAGTCATATATGATTCGAAAAATTCCACAAATATTGTTCTAGTGTTATTTATTATCATAGCAAGCTTCCTGCAAATTTTCATGTGTTTTGAGCAAGTATTTTGAGAAATATAAATAAAAATTAGTTCGCTGCCATAGCAGAGGGTATTTATTGCAGAAAATCAGATTTTCTATTTGCTGCAATTTATCTATATTTTGTGTACTTTTGCGTGGTATCCCACAAGGGATATTTCAGTGGTATTAGAGCAGTTGTTTCTCTAGCTAGTTTGGTTGAAAAGATGGGTGATAGTGAAGATTTGGGTGCTGACTTGATGAAACAATTATTCACCGACATGGTGAAGCAGCAGGAAGCTACTAATCTCTATTTGAGCCATGTTGGCTAGATTTTCTGCATAGCACAAAACCTAGGCAGTCATGAGATAAATCTCCCTCATTTAACCGGTGAGGCTAACATGTCAGATTTGTCAATAAAAATGTGTTATTATCTATCATGGGTTTTACTTTAACCACTTAGTTCATGAACCATAACTAAGAAGTTTTGCAGCAAGTAGTTGTTTAAGAAAGGAAGTATTTTATAGCAGAAGGAAGTAAAGGAAATACAAAGAAGAAATGGGGAAGATGTGCATCCCAATTAGTAGATAGTAGAGCTAATTGCATGCACATAGAAGAAACTTAATAGATATGAACGCACAAAATTATAAAACAAAGGCAGCTCTAGATCCAAATCTAAAATAACACAGTTTATTAAGAGATCTATGATTAAAAGCAAGAAACACAAGATTACCGTGACAAAAAGTTTTCCGGAAACCTGTTCCTTTGTATTCCTTTGCTCAAAGTTGCTCTCAGGGGTTCAACACAAAGTCTAAAACATAAGATTGCTGCTTACAAATTTTGATTGATCATTAACCCGAAGGTTCTTCTCCTACTTATAGAATGTAGGAGGGAAAGTACAAATGGAAAACTCAAACTGAACTGAAACATAAACAAGTAAAGATGACATTTGGCAATCATCCTCAACTATCTTCTCCTTAAGTGACACATGTATCACTTAACTAATAGAATGGTTCCACATGACTTTAAGTAATGGTTGTAAAACCAATAACTTAAAGTTTTACAATTTCATCCGGGAACATAGAAAGTAGAAGAAGTCATGCCAGCTGTAATGTTTATGTCTTCTTCTTGTTCTGATATCGGATATACTTGTCGAACATGTAATTCAGCATCCTTCCATCTGTTTTAGCCACTACTTCTTTCTCTGTCCTGAACTGCAGCAACCCTTCATTCAACACTTTGATGCACGCTTTCACATCTTCCAAGCGTGGAAGGCCCAAACCTGCGATGTCCGCTGCAGCTCCACGTCTACCGATAGAATTCATCGTGAAAGGCTTGGTAACTTTATCAATTCTCTTGTGTACCATCGAAGAGACCCTTCGAGGGAATTAGGCATCTTAGTCGAGACGATCTGCGCACGTATGAATTAACATTCCCGTCCACTCTCTCCTCGGTGAAAGAAATGACACTTTGTCTGGTAAGTCGATGTCCTACTCTCAAGTCCACGCATCCTCTTGAAAGAAACTCTGTAGATTTCCAAATGGAAAGATCTGCAAATTCTAAATTGCTTCCCCTTCTCGACCGATCCATACAGTACAATCTATTCCCAATCAATACATCTCCCATGACTTGTTGATCTCGGCCAAAATACTCGGGTTACTCGCTTGCCGTAATTGTATTCATGCCTTCTATGTTCGCCATCGTTGCTTGATTGATTTGTTGCATCATCCATACCCTTTAGGCGGTGGCACTTCTCCAAGTTGTCTGAAGCTTGATGAATAATCAAATCCTTCCATTCGTCAATAACTTTTACTTGTTGCTTGCATCCTCCATTTCTCGCATAAGATGATCATTCACCGCTTTGAAATGGGTTGAATGGAAGGTTTAGCAACCTTGGCTATGATCTCACATAATTGAGATACTTGCTTCTGCAGCTCTTCTTTCTCCGCCTTTTCACTATCAAGCCTAAGGAATAAAGCATCCATCAATATCTGCGTGTCTGCTTGATCCTTTAGTGGTGGCTTGACCGAGGGGTACTTTGGTTACTGTCACATCTTCCGCCGTGAGCTCCTCCTCTATCTTTCCTTCTGCCGGAATTGATATCTCAGCAAACTTCTCTCCCGAATCCTTGATGATCAACCTAGAAGTTGCTTTGGCAACTTTAGGCCTTCTGTCTCTTCCACCTAGATTCTCGAGTAGCTGCAAGTCGTGCTCCTCTAAGTTCATCTCCATTCACAACCACGGAACCAAGCTGCCGAAGCCAACCATTCCGAGAAGTTACTTCTCGGAGAATGAGAAGTCGCTGAGTGAACTACCATCTCCCGCACTGCATCCTCTCCATCAGAAAGTGCCACAGTGTTATGGCTGCCATCTTCTGAATCATCCAAGGACAAAGCCCTTTCGAATTCCACCATCTGCAGCTTCAACGTATCCTCTGGAACAGGCGCTGAACGAAGTGGCTGAGGGGAGAAGATGAATGTCGCTGGATTCAGTAGAGGCATGGAAACATCCTGCTGCGGTGCAATAGTTGGTGAAGTACTGGGTACTGGAGAAACCGGAGCTAAAGTCATGGTCGTAGAAGTGATCCTCTCCTTGGATTGAGATCTTCTATGCACTTTCAACTTCTCGACTTTCCTGCTACTTTCTCCTCTCGTGCTTCCGCTTGAGGGAATCTCCTGCGCCGAAGTTGCCCGTGACTTGATTCATCAATGCTTCATCAAGGCAATATCCCTTCACAAGAAACGAGTTTAAAGTATTCACCAACACTGACTCCCGACCTTTCTTGATTGTGTTGCGACCTCTTATGTTATTTTGCGGTATGACTTTATCTCCTCCCATTTGATGGTAAGTGTCAAGTACCACATTCCCATCATCTTTAAGATCCGCAGGTATCCGCGCTAGTCAAAAGTCGAACACTTGTTTTGTTGATAGCCTGCTGAAATCTCTCTTTCTAACCTCGTACTCACTTTTACACTTCATCCAGAAATCTTCTAATGAAGGCACATGTGCGTACTCCTGGGAGATTGTCTTCCTGGCTACTCCAAATGGATCGAAGTTCAGCCGTGCAAGGAAGAACTCTTGCTCATACTCGGATAACATTTGCGCCTCCATCCCCGAGCTCTATGAATGCTAATGCAAGCTGTAATATCCCACAGTGATTGGGAAGAAGCCCGTAGACTTGTGCTGCTTTGACTGAAGGTCGTGTAACTCCACAAGTTGTCTGCTCAGCTCCATGGCGATCAATCTATCATTCGGATGCCTAGGCATCTTTATTGGTTCTCCAGAAAAGCCCGTAACCCTGAGGTATGTGAAATCTGCAAATTGAATGAATAGACTGCCAATCTTGGACACTGACTTCCCACGCTTCTTCTTGCTCACCCTTTTGGCCTTCAAGTCTTTGTCTAGCAGCTCGTAAATGAAATCATAAAAGAATTCATCGTTGATCACTTTGAAATCTTTCTCGCACGCAGTACGAGTAAGAAGTCGTGGGTAGCACTCGAAAATGGGGTCCTTAGAAAGAACACCACATCTATCCCGACTTGGAAAAGACGCCTTGTAAAGTTGCGGCAGATACACCAAGTAGGAATTCATTTTGAAGTGAAAGTTCGCTTCATGTTCGGAGTTGCTCACCAATGTTGTTGCTAATAATTTCCGACCAATTGATTATAGAATCAACGTTGTTGACTTCAATGGTCCCTGATGAAAGCATACATCCATGTATAGAAAGTGTAAGCATTTGCCTCGCCATTCATCCCTGTATAGCAATTTTACAACATCATGTACCTCCTGCACCAAATTGGACCGTGGAAGAGTTCTTGGGAACTTTGAAGGAGATCTAGGCTTCTTCATGTATCGGCTATTCATTATGCTCACACAATCAGCTCTATGCTTCTCCCACTGTGTGGCATCCACGAAGACTAATGGAAGTCACCACCTTTCTTGACCTGGAATCTTCAAACAATAATTGATGAACTCTACATCCAAACGAATTATTGTCTTTCCCGAAGCATCACGCACTGATCTGGATGAAGGATGGTAAGATCAGTGCACTCCATAACAAATTCTAAGAATTTGGGTTGTACATGGAAAAGCTGCAGTTCGGATAATTCCCTTTGCTTTTAACCGAGCATGAGTGAAGTCTTTCCCGCTCTGGATCTATCAATTAAATTAGAAAGAAGTTCGGGCCTAGATCATGTCTCCTATGTCTGCAAGTTTGGAAGCGATGCATGACTCCATGGTGCTTTTTTCTTTTCGTCTCTCTTTGCCATGGCTTTGTCTACCTTTGAATAATTCTTTTTCTTCTTACTTGGCGGATTTCTTCAAAATTGGTGCAGATCGAACAATTCTTGATTCGGAGGATATATGCAATGTATTGGATATTGATAAAAGCTCCTTTTCCTTTGTAAAGCACACCGTAATGAATTCCTGCAATTTATTCAGACAAAAATGGCCACCGGAGCATGAATAGTGAATTTTAATTGTAAAAATCTGCACTTTTTAAGCCCGCTGCCCCAAAAATTGGTGTTTAATTTGCACATAAAGAGAGCATGAATCCTTTCAACAACATCGAGCACTGTAACACCTATGCAAACAATTATGCGAGACAAAGATCAACCTCCTTCAAAGCATGCGCCATATCTGGAAGCTTTTAGCCTTGTTACCACCTTGCCTGAGCAAAATCCTTCTTCAAATGGAGGTGCACTTTTCCTCTTGGCTGCAATTCTTTTACCTGTGAATTAAATAATTCACCCATATGGCTGCCCATGCTTATATAACCTTCACAATTCTATAATTAATAATTGCCCTAACAATTAAAGACAATTAATTAGTTAAAAATCATGCTCCTCTTTTAAAAATAGCATGTTTAAGGACAGCCATTCAATGAAATAAATTAATCCAATTTTATCCTTCACACATCACTTCACTTAAGCTTCACAGTGTGCCTTAACCATAGCCACTGAAAATAGAAATTTATTTAATGATTTAATGTCTTAAAAATAATTAAATATCTCCTAAATGGGGCGCACTTTTTGAAAGGAAGGGGGCAGCCACTAAATAAATTAAATTTAATGCATTTAATCCATTTCTTTTATTCCCCCTTTGACCTGTTGACTTCCTCCAAGCTTGGGCGCACTTTTTAGAAGAATAGATTAATTAAAATAATCACTTCAAGGCTGCCATCATCTCACCAAAGGGGGCGCACTTTTTTGCACATATAATTCTATTTTTAAGAATTTTTTACAATGGGATTCTTTACCCTGCAAGGCAGGCACCAAAATCCCATGGTGCACTTAAGTGATTTGACTTTGATAATGGGATTATTTACCCTGCAAGGCAGGCACTAAAATCCCATGATTTCACTTAAGTCACTTTCCTTTTATTTTATCATGGGAATTTTTACCTGAGGCGAGTAATAAATTCCCTCTGCTTGTGGCCTCTAACTTTCCCACTGTAGCTTAAGTGAATTTTATAACACGGGAAAAAGTACCCTGCTAGGGAGGTATAAAATTCCCACCTTGCCTGCTGCTTGTATTTTTCCCATTGCAGCTTAAATCATTTGTTTTCCAAAAATGCGCCCAACCCCACGGTGGCTTTTCTATACACGACTTGATTTTCCCAGTGATCTAGACCTCGATGGTGACTTCCTCCGGGCATAACGTGCGTATATGTTTTCCAATGACTCCAGACCAAAAATCGGGCTTACCGTAGAAAGGAATTTTCTAGAGAAATTTCACAGAAAACGAAATGGGACAACACAAAAACACGAAAAATCACCAAAAGTTACAAATAAAGCCCAAAACTTATTCCAAGTTAAAACCCTTCTTGTACATAAGAGTAATGACATATTCGATCATAATAGAGTTAAAACGGAGCACAAATAGCCTCATACGGGGCTCAAAATAATTAAATACAAATTTCCTGCAGACAAATCCCGACGACAGAATATAACAATTTTGGGCATCTGGGTATTTGGCGAAAAAGGCTAATATGGCTCTTTGGGAATATTTTGACGCAATACAAGAACTTTCAAGCAATAAAAACACAAAACGACCCATTATTTTAAAAGTACGAAAATTTTTCAGATAGGGTAGTCGCAGATTTCAGGATGAAATCTGGGTGACACCAAGCCAGCTCACTGAGAGATTAACACAGGTAGGATTGATGCTCACACAGAGAGAGGGAAACCAGAAGAGGGGACACACTCTTCGGGGAGGTGATAATGGAAACACAGGCAACAATCTCCCCATTCTTCTACCGAGGCATTTGGGACTTCATGAACCCTCTTTCTTGAAGGATCTAGAAGTCTCATAGGTAAGGCAGCCAACATAAGTTTTGGATGAGGAATCACGGTTGGGAAAGGTACCGATCTTTGAGTGAGACCTTTAAAGATAATATGCTTTTCATAGAGTATTGTAGAATGAAGATTGTGAGCAAACCCAATAGAGATCATCAACTAAAGGTACTGCGTTCTGAAAGGAGATTGGGACAAATCTCCATTCCACACTTAGATGGTTCTAAGAAGTGTACCGCGTAGTCTTGGATTCGAAGTTGAAGACATACTTTGACTTAAATCCCATACGCGAAGAGGATGCAATTAAATTTGCAATACTATATCTTGAGGGAGATGCCCATGATTGGTGGCATCATGGATTGATTACCGAGGGACACATGCACATTGATACTTATGCAGAGTTCACATAGAGGCGATGAACAGTTTGTGAGGAGGGGCCTTGATAGACATTTTAGGGAGTTGAATCACTTGAGATGCAGACGGAGTTCTTTGGATCGTACATTGCAATTTTCGAGAGATTATTAGTCATGGTTCCTGATGTTTTGGAGATGAGGTTGACCTCACTTTTCACAACAGGTTTGACGGATGCTCTAGCTAGATTTGTGAAGGCATTTGAGCCTTCTTCTTTGCATGAGGCTATTAGGAGAGCACGTGATTTGGAGTTAGCCACTCCAAAGTCAAGTTTTCCACCTCGAGTTCAGCAAAAGGAACCTCCATCTGGATCAGACGAACTTCAGCAGAAGGAGCCTCCACCGAGGCAGGAGGTGGCTAAGAAGCCAGTCATTTCAGAGAGCTTAGGGATGAGTTGAGGCAAAAGAAACTATGTTTCGATTGCCGTACACCTTGGGCTCCAGGGCATGATTGCACAGGAAAAGGGAGGGCCCAATTCATTGAGGTCTTCGAGGAGAGTGAGGTGACAGAGGTGAGGAGTTAGAGACCCACGAGATGGATGATGGAGATGGAGTTGCGTTGGATAGTGCTGATGTGGAGCAGGAGGAGGGGACTTTTCCTCGGGAGATTATAGCCACATTGTCTAGTACTCCGATGTACAAGGCATTCAGGATTAGAGGAGTTATGCAGGGTTAGCGAGTTGTGGTACTCATTGATAGTGGGGCTACCCACAACTTTATTGATGCATCATTGGTTGAGAGACGAGGTTTGTAGACGGAGGACTTTGAGGGCTTCAACATTGTTGTAGCCAATGGGGAGTATATGAGATGCACATAGAGAGTTCCACAGTTGAGCATCACCATGGGTAACTACACAGTTACCGATGATTTCCACGTTGTTGGTATGGGAGTGACCAACATAGTGTTGGGAGTGTAGTGGCTTCACTCTCTTGGTGAGTTTCAGACTAACTTTTAGACAATGGAGCTAAAGTTTAAGTCCGAGGGTAGGAATGTGATCTTGAGGGGATTATCTACAGGAGCACCTAGAGTGGTTGCAGTTGAGGGATGGAGAGGAATTTTTGGCATGATGAGGGGTTTTATTACTGCGGGCCGATGTGGAGTTTGATGGATGTGGGTGTGACCAGTAGTAGTGCATGTGAGACGATTCATGAGGTTGGGGTCCGAGGTTCGAGATCATCCGAGTTTATCATTATGTTGGTTATTTGAGGTTTTGGTAGACTCGAGATCTTGTTTGCTTGTTGAGTACTCAAGAACCGACACACTTGTGAGATTTTGGATGTTCGTATCAAGATGACAACTATAGATTGGAGGATGAGACGATTTTCTATTAGGGCAGATTGTACCTTGTGTCAGATTCATCGTTGAGGATGGAGATATTGCGACATGTGCATTGTTCTTCCGTATTTGGACACTTGAGCTTCGATGAGACCTACAGGTTCATATTGGAGGGGTTCAGATGGCATGGGTTGAGGGAGGATACCCTCAACTTCATACAAGGATGTACGGTTTGTCATTATGACAAATCAGAGTTTACAGGTTCATTATTTTATGAGTTGACATTGGATAGCACTCCTATGTATTTTATTGATTCTATACACGGTGGGCACATCACCCATCTGCTAGTCAGTAGAGGGACAAAGTTGACTCAATTACCTGGCTATTCAGGAGGTTCACACTCATCACATGAGGTGAACTATGTAGAGTTGACATTGCCGGTTGACCATTTACTGGAGTCCTGGGGTTTTTCCCCCACAGGACATATCCAGATACATTATGAGGAGCCTTACTCTCACACGAGTGTGGGGCATGTGGGAGAGTTAACACACTTTGTGCGTATACTGAGTTATTTCATAGGTTGATCCAGGGATTCTACGGGATTTAGAAGCAGACTCGTACCCAGGAGTTGATTGGAGAGGTAGTGAGTGATCACATGATGATGGTATTAGATTGGCAAGGATTGGACAGATTGGCAGTCCCGATGTGGGTACCATTGCAGAGTCAGTTTGGGCATGATTCTACTTTACGGACAACATTGTTCTCTGTATGACTTGGAGGTCATGATGACTACATGGGGTTTCGTGGTTACTTCGGATCACACCGATCTTTGGTTGACTGCAGGGTGAGGTGGAGAAACTTACTTTGTGGTATTCAACTTCTGCAGCATGACAAGATAATGCTTGGGGTCAAGCATTTCTTGGGAGGGGAGGATTGTAATGTCCCCATTTCCGAGCAGTTGGCCTAGGAGGTTTTTCATTCGTCTTAGCCTTGGTCATACCCGAGGGGCTAACGACACTGGAGGCTATTGGGTATGGATGACTATTACCACCTTGCTTATTTGTTATAATTTTGCGTTGACATGAGTATTAAGTGGCTTGGTGGGACTAGATGTTATGTTTTGTCGTTAAGGGGGGACCTCATAACACTTTAATGTTATAATTCTTCATTGGGGGTCACTTATGTCCCTATGGCGACTAGAAGGGGGAAAAGTAACTTAAGTTACTTTATGATTTTTGATTATCTCTAGAGGGGGTCGATTGGGGCCTTTTTGGGTCACTTGTTGCTTGGGAGAATGATATAAGAAGAGTTTGGGAAGAAAGAGAGCTCATTCTTGCATACACACTTATGATTTCCATTGAGCAATTGCTGATTGCTTTTTCTAGCTTGTGGAGTAAGATCCCACAGGAACCCTAGCTTCGGTGGTGAGAGATCCATTCCTAGCTAGCAAGGCATTCTTCGGTGGTGGAAGATCCACACTAGCTTGTCAATTTGGAAGTAATTCAGGGCTGATTTTCAGAGATCAATTTCAGAGTTTTCAGAGAAAAGTTTTGGAGGAATTTTGGGCTTTTTGTGGAGAAAAATCGAGGGTTTCTGGATTTGTTTTATTGCAGCGATTAGAGCAGGTTTTGGTGCCATTTCTGGAGGAATTTTGGAGGGTTTTTGGTCTCTTTTCAGGTGGAGCAACCCATTTTGGGATTTTACAGTGGTTTTGGAGGGTTTTTAGAGTGCTTTTTCTAGGTCTAGCGATTGGGATTTCATCCATATTATTCATAGATGTTATTTCCAAAATTTCAGAATTTAATTGTATTTATTTGAGAAGATATGAATTTTTGAGGTTTTCTTGTTGTCTAAGGTGTTTTGTAATTTTCTGGCAGTCATATACGCTTGAAAAATTCCAAAAATATTGTTCTAGTGTTCTTTATTATCATAGCAAGCGTCTTGCAAATTTTCATGTGTTTTGGGCAAGTATTTTTAGAAATATAAATAAAAATCAGTTCGCTGCTCTAGTTGGGTATTTACTGCAGAAAATCAGATTTTGTAGTTTACTACCGTTTGGTCAGAGGGATTCTTTTTGCTCATCCATTTTTGTCTTAGAAATATTTGTTGAATTTTAACAATTGTATCAAGTACTTTAGCTGGAATTTGTAAGATTGACATTAAGTATATAGACAAAGCTTGAAGAACAACCTTAAACATTTGGAGCTTCATCAACAACTGGCAACACTTTTCCAGTTCGTCCTTCAAGTTTATTCCTATATCTATCAATAAGACCTGTCCTTAGCTCATTTTTGATGCGCCCCTAAAACATAGGGATTCCCAGGTACTTGCTTGGCCAGGTAGCTATCTGATATGCTAATAGATATGCTATCTTGGCTTGAATTAAATAGAGGTGTGTTGAAAAATAAAAATTGTTATTTGGCTGAATTAACCAATTAGTCAACCACTTATACAACTTTAGGATGGTTTTAAAGTTGCTTGCTTCTTGCAAAGTAGATTGACCAACCAAAGTAATGCCATCTGCAAATTGTATATGAAACACCATAATTTCTGATGTAATCTGAAGACCCCTATTTTTTCCTTCCTTGCATAGGCCTTTTAGGGCCGTGTCGAACACATTATAAACAAAAGGGGGATAAAGGATCTCCTTGACATAGGCCTTTTTGAGTCAAGAAGAACCCTACAGGGGTACCATTGATGATCATAGAGAATTTAGTTGTGGTAACCACACTCATATACCCATTTCCTCCAATCTGTAGAAAAACTAAATTTCTCCAGGATTTGCTCAAGAAATTTCCAGTTCAATAACCATCCATGCCTTCCTATTTCTAACAGTTGAATGAATCAAGTCGTGGAGGAGGATGATTCTGTCCATAAGCTGTCTGCCCTCCACAAAGCTACTTATCAAAGACAATCTTGGGGAGTAGCGGTTTCAACTTTAGTGGTCATCACTCTGGTTATGATCTTGTACACTATGTTACATTGATGATCATAGAGAATTTAGGGCTGGTAACCACACTTACATAGAGAAATGGGGCAGTATGAATCAAAATACTTGCTGTCCTCGGTCTGGGGATGAGAGCCAAGAAAGTGGTGTTCATGTTGTGTAAGGTTTGAAAAATGCCATTCGGAAGCCATCCGGCTCTGGAGCCTTGTCTTGCTAAAAACAGCAGTCTTAACCTCTTCCATAGTAATTAGATTTACTGACTCCGGATTTTCCTTCTGCAAGATTAGACTTGGGATGAACCCGAGAAGAGATTATTGAGCATTGGACCTGTCCTCGTATCTTTTGCCAGCATGTCTGTAAACATTATTTGCTTCCATTCTGATTTCAAAAGGATTGTCTCTCAAAGAGTTGTCCGTGCAAATGCTTTTGCATATGTGGAAGAACTTTGTGTTCTGATCTTCCTTTTTCATTCACATTATTTTGGATTTCTGCTGCCAAAATAATTTCTCATGAGCTAACATATGTTCTAGATCCCATCCATTTTCTCTTTCCACTTCTAGTAGGTACTTAGAGAAATCTTCAGTTTGGATTCTTCCTTTCATATTACTCGTCTCTTGTTCAATCTGAGTTTTTCTTTGGAAAATATTACCAAAAGTTTCCTTGTTCCAGTTCTTTGGTTCCTGCTTAACCCTTTTAAGCTGTAGGACCAAATTGTACATTTTTAGCCAATCTTGTCAAGTGGCACAACCTATCAATTCTGCAATTCATCACGATGTGTGTGTGAAGGACCACATCATTTCATATCTGAAAGGAGTCCCTTTTGGTTGGGAATACAGTTTAACTTCCAAAGAGACTGGCCAATGGTCAGAACCAAATCCTTGAAAATGCTGCTTTCAATTATCCAGTCCTTTTCTAGCCATAATTTATTGATAATATTTCTATCTAACCTCTCCATAATTGTATTTAGGCTTGTTCTATGATTATACCAAGTAAAGTTCCCGTCTTTAGGCTCCACATCCCAAAGAGCATTCCTGGATTGAAAACTGTTAATACTTTCAGCGCCTTCAGTGAGAGGATGTTCACGCTGTTTTTCTGAACCTCGCAGACATCAGTTAAAATCTTCCTGTAGTATCCAAGCTGTCCTTATTACCTGCTCTGAAAGCCTGTAGAGAAACTCACATCCCTTGTCCTCTCCTCTAGTTAGTCAAAGTATAAATGTCTATTAGTAATTTAGTATAGTGTTCATGTCCTCCAAAAGGCGATTCATCTTGATACTGATCCAGTGTTTATTTTGTTCCATTATAAATTCTATGTTAAGTTGTTCTTAAGCATAGTTATTGATTCTCCAAAGCAAGTGGAAGTTATATCAGTCATACACCTCTGAACTTGTGTATGAGGAAGCACACAAGTTTATGAGATTAATTGTAGCAGCGTAGTCTTGAACTTGCACATGTACACATTGTAAACTTTGAATGAAATATGAACATAGTAGCCATAGTTGCAACACGTCAGTTTTTGCCTTATGTATACTGGTTTCAGTAGAAAATTGCATTGGATCACCACACAAGTAAATTACAATCTGTGTAAGGGTTATGCTGACACATATCAGCTTTGTATGTATTTTACGTCCATATACATATATTTGACAAGATATTGCCTGCCATATTTGGCTGCGTAGTTCAACCATGGGCACAGCTTTGAAAACGGAATGGCTCCAAGAACTTGAAGGTTTAAGTAAACAAACTCCGAACAAAAAACCAAAAGTTTAGAAAGATGGTGTCAGGCATGCATATGGAGAATTGAGTGCTGCAAGATAAGCTGGACAACCATTGAGTATTCGTCATATGTGTCACAGAGAAAAGCAACAAGAATTGTATGCAAATGAAGAGATGTTGTTCAAGCTCCAAGAAGATTGTGAAGTGGAGAGGAAAGAAAGGTTGGTCCAACAACAGAGGCTAGCTTCTACACAAGATGCCCAAACCATCACAAAGGTAAGGACCTTACCATACGCCCTTTCTTCCGGTGGAGCATTGAATGAGTCCTTTTTTTGAAAATAATACTAAGGGAGCTTGCTAAAAGTTGATGGAAAATATGGGTTTATAGTAGCCGAGGTCTTGCAAGCTAAGTCACCGCATTCGGTGGATTTAATAAAAAAAATCGAAATTCGGCGAATGTTTTCCAAACATTTGAAATTCGTTTCTATTCGCGAATTTAATGAATAGCCGTTGAGTATAAAGTGGCTTTAACCACTTTGTATTAGAGCTTGCGACCAGCATGTACGAGATCCTACGACTAGTGTATTGGAGCTGTGACCAAGCGACTAAGGGTATTGGAGCTGTGAGCCTTCCGCGAGACTCCAAGCGACCTCCAGGGTAATAGAGCCTTCCGCGAGACTCCACCAGCGGCAGCGACCACCGACTCGACTCAACTCCACGACACGACTCTCTATCATTGTTTCACTCCAATGTTATCTGTATAATATGTAGCTTTTTTAGGTTAATAATTTATTAAGTTTTAGTTTTTAGTTTCATTTATAAATGTTTATTTTGTGTTTTAGGTTAATAAGTTAATAGACTATTAACAGGTATTCACGTTCAAGTTTTTAACCTATAAACTATTAACTTTAAAAACTTGAATTACGTAAATAATTATTTTATTAAAAAAACATTTGTAAATTTATAGAATAATTAGGTTTATTTTATTTTATTATTTTAAATATATGCTAGTAAATTTATAATATATTAAAAAAATCAAATTTAGTTTCTAACTTTTATATTTCGTTTGTAGGAAAGCTATTTTTGACATGTTTATTTATACGAAATGTGAAATTATAACTGTATTTCTATTAGCCGAATTTAATCACGAATTTTATCTTTATTTTTTTAGCAACGAATTTCATACGAATTTTATACTCGGCGAATTCGAATGCGGTGACTAAGATTTATCCCACATATGACTATGGAAACAACATTATATCCCTTGCTGGTCTCTATGAAAAGCATCATTCATAACATTTCATTCATCATGTAAATGTAAGTTTCCAAATCATTTACAGCAAGGTAACTGTACGTAAGGAAAACAAAATGTTATCCGTTGCACTCAACTTACCAAGGTCGGGCTGAGGTAGCCGAAAAGAGAGGGAGGAGTTAGATTATAACTACTGTCTTGGTTGCTGTAACCTATACCAATGGGCTTCAATAGCTTCCAAGTGTTAGTTTAGGACTGTCAACTGATCGACTATGAGGTTCGGAAGAGGGGTAGATTGAAAGATCACAACCCTCGATTCTTGGTCGGTATCCCCTTTGGATTAGGTTGATTGTTGTGTTGATATCCTATGAAGCAATCCCACCCTATGCAGTTGGGCTTGTCTGGGAATGTCATGCAATAACATACATGGGTAGGACTCTAGGAGGATACAACGAAATGAATTTCTAGGAAGGCAGAGGCGAAGTCTGGGTAGCGTGTTTTTCTTTTGATTTAAGTTAAGGGATTTAAAGCCAACTACTTGACAAAAGTAAATCACACTAACCTTGGATTAGATTGATTGTTGCATGGGTTATTATCCTAGGAAATAATCCTACTCTATGCGGTTGGGCTTGTCTGGGAATGGTCATGTGACATGGGTAGGAGAATGCAAGTAAATGAACTTCTAGGAAGGCATAGGCTAAGTCTGGGTATCGTGGCTTCTTTTTGATTTGAGTTAATGGATTTAAAGCCAACCACTTGACAAAAAGAAATCAGACTAACCCCACTAAAGTGATTTATCTAGTTTGAAACCATTTAAATCACCTACTTACATGAAAATAAATATCTTTCTTAACTATTAAGAGGAAATGACAAACTATGCTTTGTTTTTGCATTTTTATTTTCCTAATTAGAATGTTGAAAGTGAAACTGCACAAATATAAGCTAATTGAATGATTTTTTGGGTGCCTTTATGAATATTTAATGTCTAACTAAGGCTGAGCAAAATAAAATGAAATAAAGAAAGTTAAACTAATAAACAAAGAGATAACCAAGTGGGGTCACTCTCTGTTGCAGAAAGATGCTAAAAATAGACAAAAGCTTATCACATTTTCTTCTGAAAATAAAGATTTTACCTTTAAAATCACGAACTAATACTTTATTAGTGTCTACCTGTGGCTTATCAGTGAAGTCTACAAGGACACTATCACAGCCCAAAGAAAATTTTACTAGTAGATCCTCTAGAACTAAATAAACAACAAGAGCTACAAATTCATTTCTAGCTTTCCTCCGAGTAAAACTGACAAGGGTTTTATTTTAGGAGATAAAGCTCTCAATAGTGGCAAATAGAAATAGAATGATGGTGTGCTAGAAAGAGTGGATGGAACCAAAGAAGAAGAAGCAGGGAAAAGCCTATGGCAGAGGCTTTCCTTGAATATTCTTACACAAACCCTAGTAAAGAAGAGAGAAGCTTATGACAAAAGCTTCCCTGAGTCTCTGGGTTGTCTGTGCAGATTTCTATAACAAAAAAATGAAAGAAATGTATGGAACCTATCACTAAACTTCTAAAAAGCTTCTATTTCAGATTTTCTGAGCTTAAATAAGTTTTCAAAATAATTCCAATGAAGAACACAAACAAATGCTTTTCACACTATTTTCTAACAACAAAGAGCTTAAAATAATATGGAGAAATTAAATTACTACCAATCTGGTTACTGCAGTTTGAGACAGTGTATAGTATGGCATTTTCTTCTCCTCCTCAAAGTTTGCTCCCTCCAAGCAATTGGTGGTATTTTTAATAATGAAGGACACTCAATAAAACTGATTGGTGAAGGGAAGTAGGTGATGGCTGGCTAATCACTTGGACAGAGTGTAGGCTATCCTTCGTGAGTTTTTGATCCATTGTTTTGCAAAAATAATGGTATAATGAAGGACACTCAATAAAACTGATTGGTGAAAGGAAGTAGGCGATGGCTAGCTAATCACTTGGACAGAGTGTAGGCTATCCTTTGTGAGTTTTTCAATCCATTGTTTTGCAAAAATAATGGTATATGTAATCCAATTAGTGGTGAACTAATTGTGCCTATTTTGATAAGTTTTGACTGGGGAAGTGAAACGGAATAATAAAGTCGCATCTAAAAATTGTGTCCCACGGATGCCTTTTTGTTTTACATTAAAGTGTATCAAAACTACCGGTCAAGGCGGACCAGCAGTTGTGAAACTGCCGTGGCAATTATACAACTGTTGGTCGTCTTGATTGGCGGTTTCGTTATTGTAGTTGAAAAACAAGAAAGGGGCAAAAAGAAATACAAAGTTTGGGTTGTTTTAACAAGCAGAGATCTGAACCTCTTCATCAGTTTGGAGGAGTTATTCATCATTGGATTTGTTTTTGGAATTTAGCATCATGCAATTTTGTGTTTCACCCTCGGGAGATGTGTTTCACCATTAGCTGACAAGGGTGCATTTCTTAAGAGGGCGTGCCCTAATGAAGGGGAGGTTTTAGAAATTTACTTGATCTCCTTATGTGGTGAAGTGAATACAACTGAGTCACCTGCAATCAAAAGCAGAAATCAAGTGAATTATATTGATATAGTTTTAAAAAGTATTTCAAAATGAAAGGATGAGATATCAACTGACTTGATCTGTCTAGTGTGCAAAACTCACGCACACGTTAAAGTATTCGAAAACAAAGTAATGCGACTAATCATATAGAAAATAGCTAGAAAACTTTATGATGGTTAAATAGAATTCGGCTATATATAGAGTTTCATTTCTAAATATAGAAATCATTTGAAAATTTGTTACCAAATTTTGAGGTTTTGTTCCCTGTGATGAAATCACGAAAAGAAATAGGCAATGCGAAGAGCTCGACGAGATGATGGCAAGAGTACAAGTGGCAACCACTAGGCCTTAAGGACAGGTTATGTTCATTTTTTTGTTTTATCCTAGTTTTGTTAATTTCGTATAAAAAATGGTCTAGAGTTGGTGAAATTATAGTTAAAGTGATCAGGATATGTAGATTAGGGGTGTAAGTAGTTTTGGCACACTTGTGACGGAATCACAAAATGAAACAGGCAACGCAAAGAGCTAGATGTGATGATGGCAAGAGTACAAGCGGCAACCACTAGGCCCTAAGGAGAGGTTATGTCCTTTTTTTTTCGTTTTATCCTAGCTTTGTTAATTCTTTATAAAAATGGTCTTGGGTTCGGTGAAATTGTAATTAAATTGATCGGGATAGGTAGACTAGGGGTGTAGGTAGTTAGTTTTGCATTTTTGGGTCATTTTTTTGGGTTTTTGGGGGTCATTTGGCAGTTTCGGGGCAAAATTGCCATGGCGGTTGCGCACTCGCCGATCTGTGTGAATGGGCAGTTGTGTAACCGCCATGGCGATCTCGATAATCGCCCGACAATTTCAAAATTGTCATGACAATCATGAAATCCCTTGATCAACAGTTTCATAATTGTCGCTGCAGTTGTGCAACTGTCACTTGTAGCGAGTGAAAAGTTTGCAAAGTAAAACAAAATTTGTGGTTTGACCTGATTTAATCCATTCTGAGCCTAATATTTCTTGTTTTTTGGATGCAAAGAGATTTAATGGAGTAGTGTAGGAGAGCATGACTGGTTGCCGTGACTCATACCACTTCTGAACTTGTCTGAGATTGCACTTTTGGATAGGGCCGGGATATGGCAATTGGTGCAGACTTGACTAGTTGCTGCAGTTAGTAGGCTTCTGTTCATGATCTGTTATTTTTGTTCTTATATTTGCCACTTGTACCACCCTTTTATTTTGTGTTTGATGGGGATTCTCCTTATGTCAACAAGACTTGTGTGCTCTTTTCCTTCGTATTGAATGGGCTGTCCTTCATTATGTGGCTTGTGACTTGACATGTTACAAATGGAATTTTCGGGACAATTAGCTTTAGTATGGCCTTCTGTAGCACATTTCGTACACCAATTTTTTCTGCTTATTTTCTGGTGTCCTCTTTCAGTTTTTTCCACATCTACATTATATCTCTCTTTAGTGCTTCTATGGATGAGGGCTCATTCTTCTAGGCCTTTGATTTGGAAGATGCGTTCACTCCTATTCCATATTCTCATAAATGACAATAGACCTTCCCATAGGTTCTTTGGATCCTTGTTGAGCCCAGCAGCACCTCTGCATTTTCATATCTATCTTGGATTCATCCAATTCTCCTCCAGTTGTCAATCATGTTTTACGGTAAACACCAAAGCATTTTAAGAAACTTTTAGTTTGGGTTTTGTGGAAAATTATCAATTGTGGACAAAACTTGGGCTGTAACTTGGTGAGATTTGCATTACCCATGGTTCTTTCCATTGAGAAATTGAGCATTTTATTCCTAACAATGGTGAACTTAGCCTGCCAAAGATTTGGAAAATCAAATTGTTAGTGAGGCCAAATCTATGAAGAAAGTTTAGTTCGTTTAGGTCTAAAAGATGTTAGAATATTGAAAAAAATGCAACTAGTCCCACAAGTTCGAATTGTTCGGATAAGCAAATATCTACATTTAATACAGTGTCCATGAGCTTTTACTGCATTCAAAATTAGCAGGTGGGAAAAGTTCCTTTTAAGAAGGTGCCAAAGGACATGAGGGACAATTATAAACATATATTTCTTATGTTATCTGTGATTATCTATAGAGCATAGCTCAAAAAAGTTATGATCAGAGGGGACTGTATCAGAGTATGTAAATAGGAGTTTCAAGAGCAAAAACTTACATGAAGAACAACACAAGCCCTTGGCAGCCTTCTTGTTGCAGGTGTGAGAATCCGTTCTGAAGAGAGTTTTGAGAGTCATCATCAAGCATGTAACTGACAACTGAATTCTAGAATGTAGTTCAGTGGATAGGTAGTTCGAAATCAAAAGACAAGCTATGGAGAAACAAACAACCCAATAAGGCTCAAACATTCCTATGCTTTCTTGAAGATGAATTTGAACATCCAGAGTAACCAAGTGTGTGATTTTCACAGTCTGCACCCAGGATCCTAACAATAATTTGATCATTAATCATCTCTGTATTTCATTAAGTAGTGGAGCAAACGACAACCTTGCGTAGTTATGGAAACAGTCAAACTAAGGTCCAAAACATAAGTTAAAGCAAGTTTAGGTTGAAGAGTAAGTTTAGTCCTACAACTTGATTTACTTTATTTTACCACCATCGGTCTGGAAATTCTGACAATCTTATAATTATATCTTGAAAGGGACAAGTTTGTAAGCGCATTCTTACTATTTTAGATAAGGTAAATGTTAAACAATTTATGAAAGAACAACATAATCCTTGTTTCTAGACCAAACTGGATTGCTAAGTGCCATGTCTTACATTATCTTGTTCTTTCATCTTTTCCAGGTACTCAGGTCTGACACTTGCCAAATGGACCATAACAATTTGCACTGGCCTTCTTGTTGGTAAGAAAACAATGTGAAATTTCAAAACCTCATTTCCTGTAAGTTGTAACATTAGCTCTTTTACATGTATGATGTTGTCAAAATCTTGATGATCTGCACACTATGTACAACTTTTAAGTCCTAGAAAGGACATAACTCTTCTAGCAAGGGTGTTACTCTTCTTCATTGTTGTAAATTGGAACTATCCGTGGTGTAAAAGATAAAGACAAAAAAAGAGTAGCTTAGTGTAATAGTACTGTGGGATCACTATTGATGTTTTCATTATAGGCCATATATACACTCATAACTCAAGTCATTTAACTGAACTTAAACAGGTTGTGTTGCATATATAATTTCTTCCACCCAGGAGTTTATCATCAATTACACGGTGAGGTTTTCTTCTTTTCATTGTCCCCCTTATTTCACTATATAGAAATTTAGGGAAAGAATATTCTTTGTGATCCTTCAAATAATAAAACTTTTATGAAAATCATAAGAATTGGGTTTCTTAGTACTTTTGAAAGCCAAAATCAAACACCTGCTAGTTTTGAGTACTTCTGTTGGGTAACTTTATTTTTGTTACACTATTATTTCCTTTTTCCTAATGTTATCAAGAAGATTTTACGGCACACATCCATTAAGATATGGAAGCATGACAATTTTCTTTTTGAAGTGAGCTGAGATTGTTTCTGATTATTCTTACAGTAAGAAAATGAAAGCGTGTCGTAATTTTTTTAGGAAGGTTTCACACTTCTCCATATGATTCAAACGAACTTATGCTTTTCTTTCAGCATCCAGAAATGCAATGTGTGTAACAATAAACTACGATATGCACTTGTATTTGCACTGCCAGAGATGTTATGCATGCTTACATGTGTACTGCTTGGCTGTCCTGTTTCAGATATTGCAAGAAAGAACTAATGTAGAGGGTTCCAAATAAAATGCACGTATGATATTTAATATGCACACGATTTACTTTACAGTTTATTTTATGCTGGTCTATGGTGGAAATCAACTGGCACCTGATATATATCATTCTCCATATTCATGTGATATTCAGAAGGATGCCTCTTCATTTGGTTAATACAAATCCACATTCTTCTCAAAATCACATTGCACTAGTAGCCTATGGAGAGTGCTTGTAGCAAGAAATGAAATACCAACGCCAAACTGGAATGCAAATACTTGTATACATCTGTATAAGTGGTAGAAAGCAACTGGTGAGTGTCTGACTCTATCCCAAAGGACTTTGAAAAACCTCTAGAAACATTTTAGCATTTTTATATAACCACCCTTGGGAATTTTCTTTACCTTCTTTCTACCTGTTTATGTCACATCTATTCTGTTTAGTAATAACAATTTAAAATAATCCATAATCATCATTCTTCTCGGCATTGGATCTGGCAAGCATGACAAGGTCTCTGATTTTATTTTGTATTTTTGTGAAGTAACACAATAACACAGCTTTTTTATTTCCATGACAAGATCTTTGATTTGATGTTGGATTTTTTTGAAGTAACACAATAACATAGCTTTTCTATTTCCTTATCTCCAAGGAACTTGTCCTTTTACTGATTTCTTGTCAATTAATGTCTGTTAGAAGATGTATACAAGGAAGAAATAAAGAGAAGGCGGATTGCACACATTTGAGACTGTGTGTCCGTCTATTTATTATAAATGAAATAGTTACAAAACGGTTGATGTAGTTACAACCGGTTACAACCAACTTGTAGTTAGGCACCTTATAAATAAGTCTTATATTCTCATACCCCCTCTTAAGACTTATTCTACATAAAGCAAAAAAAAAAAAAAAAACAAACAATTTAACAAGACTAGAACAAAATAGAGCTACGCAATCTTCAGACACTTTCACTTTGAAAGCAATGCTATGATAAGGTAGGGCTCCATCAAGCTGCTTTGTGACCTTTGTAAAGGTGTAGCTCCCGAGCTGAATTCCGAGTTCCCGGATTCCACCTCCCGAACTCCCGAATCACAGATCTCCCGAATTATTGGACAACCATCCATATTGAGCCATCCACAAGCTCCATCAAGTTGTCTCATGACCCTTGTGAGGGTATAATTCCCAAGATCCACAGTCTCCCGAACTATCTGAGCAACCATCCATACCGAGCTTCATCTACCCTGTATCCTTTCTTGCCTTCAAAGTTTAGAGCATCTTTATATTGCGTATTCGTCATTGTCCCAGTCCTCACTACCTTCTGCATCTGGTGGGTATTCAACCATGGCTATATTGGTTGTATTTGATATGCTTTTACCCTTGAGCACATCATTGGCTCGAACACGACTATCCCACAAATTTTTATTCATAAGTTGCATTTGTATTTTCACTTTCCATGTATGAAAAGATAGACCAGAATATTTTTCTATGGGCATTTCCATTTTAATAAAATAGAATAAATACAACTGCGTATTTTGGAAATGAATAAATAAAATAAAATAAAATACCAGTTGCACAGTTCCGTGCCCTAGCGCAGGTAGTCTTTTTGCTTCTGCGTCTTTCCTGCCTTATGTCTGTGAAAAATGTTTGTGCCCTTGCAATTCGTGACTGTAATAATGCACCATATTAGCGCAAATCGCGACTGTAAAAATGTCTAAAATCATGATTTTTCGTGGCTATTAAAATCTGACTATTTGTGGCTGAAAAAGCTCTTCCGCGACTAGGTATATTTGCATGGCATTTAGCCCTGGATTCACGTCACAGTTTTCTGCTCTTACGTCACAGTTTTCTGCTCTCACGAAAATAAACGTGCCCTAGATCTCTGTTGAAAAACAAAACGAAAAAGTCTTCGTCTTTCTCCTTATATTAGCGACTGTCCTTCAAAATACGACTGTGCCTTCGAGATGCCCTAGAAAAAACGAAAATGTGTTCGTTTTTCTCCTTATGCTTCAGATTCCGTGCCCTAATGTGGCGGATTTTCTACCCACTCTCTTTCCTCGCTTGCCCTTGCTCTGATACCACTGTTAGAAGATGTATACAAGGAAGAAATAAAGAGAAGGCGGATTGCACACATTTGAGACTGTGTCCGTCTATTTATTATAAATGAAATAGTTACAAAACGGTTGATGTAGTTACAACCGGTTACAACCAACTTGTAGTTAGGCACCTTATAAATAAGTCTTATATTCTCATAATGTCAAGATACCAAATTAATTTGAAAAGAAAATATTGTCTTTTTTTAAATTCTACTTAGGACAATAGGTATCGGTACAATTTTATCAGAAGTGTCAGATCATTGACATGATCTAGTTCTTGAATATTTGGTTAATTGATAGGTTGGACGATTACCATATAGTAAGTAGCACACAGACTTATTTGGCTGATACTTAAAGAATGTTCTCACTCCCTGTCTTTTAACTCTGAAGAATCAATTTTAATTCACTTTCATACAAGATAATACAACAAAATGCCTTTGTGTTTTGCAGAAAATTTGGACTCAGAAGACACTCTCTTCAAGTTTGGCAATTGCTTTCCTTGGATATGCCGTCTATAGCATTGTGTTAGTGCTAATATCCAGTTGTTTGGTGTTGTACTGGGCTCCAGCAGCTGCTGGTGGTGGGGTATGTGATATAATCCTGATTACTGTTTCTAAACAAGATTGCATTTTGTATTAAAATATGTGCAACCATTTTGTCCTAAATAATATCCAACACCTTTATGTTTTTCAGGTCACTCTTGTTATGGCTTACCTCAATGGAAATGATATACCTGATCTGCTTCGTTTCAGAACTCTTATTACAAAGGTGAATGATTAACCTTTTCAATTAGGTTAAGTTTTTTTCATTTGAGTTCTCTTTATACCCTATTATTAAATGTGTTTATGCCTGATTTCTGGGCGCAGATTGTGGGCACCATTTGTACAATCACATCTAGTTTGCCGGTAAGTTGATAAACCTTGATTATAGCAACATGCATTTTAATTGTGTAGATATAGAATATTAGTTTGAGGAGTACATGATCATGTGCAATATATGAATCTTTTCTTTCAATTCTCAAGTTAACATCTCTTAGTGATAGAATAGGTCATATTTGATTATAGGAATTTTGATATTGAAAGTTGTTCATTCTTTATGTATGCTTGAAAGCAATTTTACATATCTTGGTAATTTATCTATTTACTAGACTTAATTTGAACGAAACATCTGCTCTGAAGAGTTCTCAATAGAGAAATAGAAACAATGTTGTTGCACAACTAAAGGTAATCAGTAGGACTAAAAAACAAATTAGCATGTGAAGGTGCAACCAATGACGCAGCGTTTTATGCATCCCTAGAAAAAAATTTATCTAGGTAGTGTTTGATGCATCTCTTGAAAGAAATATATCCAAGTGTAATCATCTACGAATATAAAGACTATCTTTAAACATTAAGCGAGACAAGTTTCATGAAGTCGTATGATTTATGAATATATTATGTGGGGTGATTCTTTGCATCATACACACTTGATGTGTTTCCCTCTATCGGCCACCTATTACAATTTGTTTTTACCATTGCACGGCTTGCGTAGATCTGTTTATATATGAAGGTTTTCTTGGTTATGGATTACCTATGCTTCTATTTCAACACCCAAGTTAGTAATCAAACCCGATAGTCCTCAAGTGAGGGAACCACCAAATTGTGTTGGAAGATATGCTTCCCTTGATGTTCACTTGTATAAGGCATCACTAATTTGGGATTCTAATCAACATTGTGTTTTTCATTTAGACCCCAAACAACTATAACAATCAAATAAATTTTTGGGGGATAATTTTTTTATAGATAACTATAATAACAAATTAGGTTTTAGGTCCTAATTTAATATCTTTGTCTGATAATGATAATTCAAAATTAAGAGAAACAATCCTAAATCATGATGCTCTTGTTTTTGCCAACAATTTTTCCAATTATGAATCGACAAAGTACAATTAGGGTTTTAAGGTTAGAGAGGGACCAAATTTTGTGACAAAGTGCTCATATTGTATACAAAAGCATATCAAAGTGTCGTCAAGTTTCTCATAAAATATCTCGATCTAGAACTCGTGCATGACGAGAGTTCATTGGAAAGAGGACACCTTGACGCCGAAACCATCTTAGGGCCTACGAACTTGTCTTCTGGGGATGTACACTTGATCTGATTGTTGTGAACTTGTTTTCCCATGTCTGGAGATGCGATTTCTAGATCTGGAACCATGCGATGATTGTGCGTTGATGAGATATGGTTTTTCCCTGTCTTAAAACCCCAGACCTTGTACTTGAGAGTTAAAAAGGGATAGCAACGATTAGACTGGACTGCCTCATTGCACTCCCATTGATGTGATGAGCATTGCACTACACACCACTACTCTGAAGAGGGATCAAACCCATGTAGCTCCCCAAACCTATGACGAGATGTATGTGATATAGAATAAATATTAAATATGGAGCCCTTGATTGGATCCTCACACTTGGCAACACACATTTGTACTTTAGATTTTGCTCTTGGTTGATCTAGGGCGGCAATATAGATGACATCAAATTTTAGCAACTTGCTATTGTGATGGTTGCTCTAAGGAATTGAATGCTTTCGTGCATGTTCTTGATCTTCTTAGAGTGTGAGAGTGGAGGATCCCTAGACGCCCTCGGGTACCTCTAACGAGTTAGGGTGGATGTGTATTTAGATGTGACCACTTGTATGATTTTCTGCTCAACTGGCCCAAGAGTGCCACCTAGGCTGGCTAAAGTAAGTTACCCTTTTGAAAAAGCAGCTGTTGGAAGTGCAAGGGATAGGTTCGTGGAGGTTGGACAGGTTCTTGGCCAAACCTATCTAGGGTGTAAAAGGATTTAGGTCTGAGAGAAGTGGAAGGCTATATAGATGTTTTGTAGCATGTGCAGTGATTTTGGATGAGCTAAGTTGAAGATTAGTTGTTGTCTAATTGGACTAGGATGTGGGATAGAGTAGGAGGGTGCCTTAAATTGATCCTTTTATTTATAAATGGGATAAATGTCAGAAAGTGCCAAATGCCATATTGCACAATACTCGGATCGAATTTCGGGTACTATAATTGCCCCTCTTTAATTTAGCATAGACAAATGCTTGATTAAAAGAAAATGCAAACCTCACATCTCGATCATAGGATGGTGGTGTAAACTTTTGAATGTGCACAGCAATCCACGTGAAACTTGTAAGCACATGGCAAAGACGCGTAAATCAATACTCGATAATAATGTATATATATTTGCAAATTGAATTTGAAAAACTTCATAATTGAAATAAAGTGAAATTCGCACAAGAATGACTACATCTGATTTTTCATGCTGAACCATGCCCCCAATTTGTTGAATGTGAAGAGTGCTACAAGGCTTGCTCCCATGTAAAGTGGGTGCCATCATATTGTTAATAATCTTGCCGTGCTGGTAGCATGAAACATTTTGTTTGAATTTTGTAAACTATCTTGCCTTTCCTGTAGCATAATCTAGCTGTGCTGGTAGCATAATATTTTTGGAAATACAATCTTGCCTTTCTTGTAGCTCAATCTAGCTTTGCTAGTAGCATTAACCCTTTTGGTAATATAATCTTGCCTTGCTGGTAGTATGACATTTCATAGAAGACCATTTTTGTGGGTTGTCAAGGCCAATTTGTCAACTTTGTGTGTGTGATAAGACTGCCGAAACTTTATGAAAAGTGAATATCTCTGATCTGAACTGTCTGAAAAGTGAATAATTCTGATCTAAATTGTGTAAAATGCCATCAACTTGTTTGAATCTGTGTACCTGTAGCTGAAATCTGTATGAACTTATGAATAAACCCATGATATCCCCCCTTTTGAGGTGAGGGATGTTTCTATGTGTCACTTAACTCGAAAGAGAAAAATGGTCAATCGTATCATGTGTAATAATCATATAGAGATAAACCATATAAAGCATGTGTACTAGACATGGTTGCATAAATCAATGTGTATAGGATATGATCATTAAAGAATGAGCATGATATGTGTCATCTCAAAAATAAGTATTTGGTGAACATTGTTTTGAAATCTGTACAAGTTAGCAGTTAAAATGTAACAGTGAAAATTAGAGAACTATGCTAGTATACACATGACTTGGCACCAAAGGATTCTTTGGGACTCGCAACATGACATGACATGACATAACACAAGGGTCATGCCACAAGACATTTGACAACACAATCGACATGACTTCTAGATGACATGACGAGTCGACGACTTGACCAAGATTGAGGTTAGAAACAATGATGCAGGAAGCATAGAATCATGAAACTAGTAAACAATTGTCATATGCGTAGAATCATTAAGCCTAGAGTATAGAGATGTCATACATTATAGATCAAGCATCTATCAAACAACATAGAGTAGGCATGCCATAGAGCAGTCATGGCATACAGTAAGCATATAATAATCATGCTAGACAGTAAGCATACAAATAATGACACCAGACAGCAAGCATATAGACAATCACGCTGACAGTTAGCATAGAGAAATTAGGCCAAACTGTTGGAAGTATTGTCATTGATGTCAAAGGCTTAATCATTGATGTATTTGGTTAACGGAATCGTGTAACGGAAGCTGACAGAACTACTGATGGATGTTGACGGAAATGGTAGAAAGTAACGGAAATAACCAGCAGTATGAAGAGCCTCGAAAAGACATTTTCGAATGGATAGATATGATCGATTAAGTGCAAGAAAGACTATGGTACAATCAGATTTTGAACAGCTATTGTGATATGAAAGTTTGGTAAAAAGTAATGGAATTATGGCCAAAAAAGGTGACAGAAATATTCAGCAAGTTATGGAAGAAGATGATCAGATTTGGAAGCATGATTCATGGAGTATCATCAGCAAATAAAGGATCAAACACAACCAGCAATTAAATGTGCAAATAGCCCAGCAATTAAATGTGAAAATAGCGGGAAAAGCACAGCAGCATAGAGGGCCACGATTTTCCCAAGGAGGCCCATGTTTTTGGGCAAAAAGGCCCATAGGAGCAGCGATTTGTCTAAGGAGGGGCAGCGCTCCTATCAAGGGGTTAATGGCATTGTTTAATGTGCATTTAATAATTGTTATGGGCTGCATTAATTACTTTTGGTTTTAGCTGACTAATGCACTTAATTAAGTTGTGTTAATTAAATAATGGAAAGGTTGTGTTGGTTGGAACGATGTGTCTTTTCGAAAGGATGTGAGAAGGATATATAAGGAGATGGAATCATTTGATTTAGATAAGCACACACATTGAATATTTTGAGTGAAGAGAGAAGAGTAATAAGAAGAAGAGCAGATTCAAAGGTGTAAAGATGAAAAATTGCAGCGACTTATATATGTGAAGGTGCTGGGATAATTAGACTGAGTATTTTGAGCAGCAATTTTGTAATAAAGTACAACAGATCCCAAAAATAAAAGTGTGAAGTGCAGATCCAAATAAGAAAACCATCACTTGTTGAATAAGCAACAAGTCCACAGTGGTAAGAGGAATTTTTGATAAGGGGTTGGTGCTCCTGTGAGTGGGTGCTCACGAATTCGAAGGGGTTGGTGCTCTTGTAGGTTGGTGCCTACAAAATTGTAATTTGGGGATTGGTGTCTCCTGTAGGTTGGTGCCTACAAACATTTGAGAAATATAATAAAGAAGATTTTCTCCGTGGTTTTCTCCGAAAGGGTTTCCATGTAAATCTGTGTCTATTTGCATTGTGTTGCTTTGCTTTTTTATTGATTGCGATTGATATATTCATTGTGAAAATGATTAATTGTGATTACGATTATGAGATTAAGTGTTAAATTTAAAAATATCATAATATTGATTCACCCCGCTCTCGAGTATTATCTTGGTGTCTTAACAGATTTCATAGAGTGAAATCTCAAGGACGACTACCCTATCTGAAAATTTTTCATACTTTTAAAATAATGGGTCTTTGTGTTTTTATTGCACGAAAGTTCTTGTATTGTGTCAAGATAATCCCAAAGAGCCATGTTAGCCTTTTTCGCCAAATACCCGGATGCCCAAAATTGTTTTATTAATGGCGTCGGGATTCTCATGGAAATTTGTATTTAATTATTTTGAGCCCGTATGAGGCTATTTGCGTTCTTTTTAACTCTATTACGAGCGAATATGTTATTATTCCTATGTGCGATGAGAAGGGTTTTAACTTATATTAAGTTTTGGGCTTTATTTGTAACTTTTGGCAATTTTTCGTGTTTTTGTGGTGTCCCATTTCAAACTTTTACGTGAAATTTCTGATGCAAGCAATTCCTTCTTGGGTAAGCCCGATTTTGGCCTATAGAGTTTGAAAACATATACGCACATTATGAGGAGGAAGTTTCGGAGGTCCGGATCACCATGGAAAAAGCGAAGTCGTGCCATAAAAAGGGCGAGGATGGACGCATTTTGGAAAACAAAGGATTTAATTGCGATGGGAAAAATATAAGCCGTAGGTAGGGTGGGAATTTTATAATGTGAGTACTTTTCCCGTGTTATCAAAAAAGTTACTTGAAAGTGCAGTGGGAAAAATAGAGAAATGCAGAGCGTGTGGGAATTTATTGCACACTTGCCTTGCAAGGTAAAAATTCCCATGATATAATAGAAAGAAAGTGACTTAAGTGAAATCATGGGATTTTAGTGCACGCCTTGCAGATGTAAATAATCCCATTGTCAAAAGTCAAATCACTTAAGTGGATCACGGGATTTTGGTGCTGCCTTGCAGTGTAAAGAATCCCATTATGAAAAAAATTCTTAAAAATAGAATTACATGTGCAAAAAGCGACCCCCTTTGGTGAGAGAATAAAAGCCTTAAATTGATTATTTTAATTAATCTTTTCTCTCAAAAAAGTGCGCACAAAGCTAATGGAGGAAGTCAACAAGTCAAAGATGAAATAAAAGAAAGGGTTTAAAAGCATTAAATTTAATTTATTTAATGGCTGCCCTCTTCCTCTCAAAAAGTGCTCCCCATTTGGGTATTATTTAATGTTTTTAAAGTATTAAAACATTAAATTAATTTATATTTTCAGTGGCTATGGTCAAGGCACATTGTGAAGCTTAAGTGAAGTGATGTGTGAAGGATTAATTTAATTTATTGGATGGTGTCCTTAAACATGCTATTTTTAAAAAAGAAAAGCATGATTTTTAATTAATTAATTGCCTTTAATTGTTAGGGCAATTATTAATTATAGAATTGTGAAGGTTATATAAGCATGGGCAGCCATATGGGTGAATTATTCAAATCACAGGTGAAGAATTGCAGCCAAGTGGAAAAGTGCGCCCCCATTAAAGGAAGGATTTTGTTCAGACAAAGTGCTAACAAGGCTAAAAACTTCCATTTGGCACATGCTTGGGAGGAGGTTGATCTTTATTCCAGGCATAATTGTTTCCACAGTGTTACAAGAGCTCAAAGTGTTGATTGAAAGGAATCATGCTCTCTTTATGTGCAAATTAAACACCAATTTTTGGGGCAGCATGCTTGAAAAGTGCAGATTTTTATAATTTAAATTCACTATTCATGCTCTGGTGGCCATTTTTGTCTGAATAAATTACAAGGAATTCATTACGGGTGCTTTACAAAAGAAAAGGAGTTTTTATCAATGTCCATTACATTGCAAATATCCTCCGAATCGAAGAATTGTCCAGAGATCGCACTAGTATTGAAAAATCAAAGCCAAGTAAGGAGAAAAGAATTATTCAAAGACGAAGAAGAGACAAAGCCATGGCGAAGGGAGATGAAAAAGAAAGCACTGATGGAGTCATGCATCACTTCTAAATTTGCGAGATATTGGAGACACGGATCTAGGCTCGAAACCTCTTGCTTGAATTGATAGACAAAGCCGAGCAGAAAGACTTCACTCATGCGTGCGGGAGAAACTTCACTCATGCGTGCGAGATTAAAAAAATGGAATTATTCGAGTTGTAGCTTTTCCATCCATAGCTTGATTGCCAAAGTTTGTTATGCGAGTGCGAGATCCATATCCAGATCCAGATGCGAGATGCAGATGCAAATCCATATGTAGATCCAGATCCGGAGATCTCATAGTTGCAAAAAGCTTCCAGCACAAAGGCTTCATCCTCTTGTTTCGAATGCAGCCCGTGAAGAAGTCAGTGCATGGAAAATTCCCTCCAAGATCCTGTGCATGTGCTCTCATCTTCCAGTTGAAGCCTTCATTGAATTTTCATTCATCCGAAGTGCTTTCCAGGATTTTTAATTGCTCATATGCAATTAAAAATAAGGATGATGAGTTATCTATGCAAACAATGCATTGATGCATGTACTAGAGAAGAAACTCGCAAAAGCTTCGAGGATAAAAAGAACTTAACTAGAATAAGGCAAAATTCCACTTGCTTGAGATCACTCAATGAATCAAGTTGCATGCGAGACATGAAAAAGGACAAAGTCAGCTTTCCTCTTCCTTCTTTCCTCCGACAAAGTAATTGAGCGATCAATTAAATTATGCAACTTAAGTGATTGGTTTAAAAGCCATTACTTGAAGAAGTCAATTACTTGAAGATAGGTGGCGTGGCGTGCAAAATAGAAGGTTCTATTTTTTCAACAGAAATCATACATGTCATGCAAAGAGGAATTCCGGAGGAAGATTGCCAATTGTTTCTTTCCGACTTCCACGTGTGAGTGATTCAACTAAAGCTTCCAACTTGTAATTGCCCTCTACATTCTATAAGTAGAGGAAGAACCTTCGGGTTAAAAGCATCGATCAAAATTTGTAAGCAGCAATCCCGAGTTTTAGACTTTGTGCTGAACTCCTGAGAGCAACTTGGAGCAAAGGAATACAAAGGAGCGAAGGTTTCCGGAGAACTTTGTGTCACGTCCATCTTGTGTTTCTTGTTTTGAATCTTAGATCTCTTGATAAAGCTTTGTGTTATTTTAGATCTAGATCTAGAGCTGCCTTTGTTTTATAATTCTGTGTGTTCATATCTATTAAGTTTCTTCTATGTGCATGTAATTAGCTCTGCTTATCTACTAATTGGGATGCACATCTTCCCCATTTCTTCTCTGTATTTCCTTTACTTCTTTCTTCTATAACTTTCCTTTCTTAAACAATTTGCTTTTACTTTATGAGAACTTCTTAGTTATGGTTCATGAACTAAGTGGTTAAAGTAAAACCCTTGATAGATAATACATATTTTTATTGACAAATCGACACGGGAGCCTCACCGGTTAAATGAGGAGATTTATCTCATGAATTGCCTAGGTTTGATGCTACATAAAATCTAGCCAACATATCTTGGCTTAACAATTGGTATCGAGCGGGTGCCTTCAGAACAATCTAACAATTGGAAGGTAGATCTTAGAAGCACATATGGCTACTCATCAAGTACAAGAAGGTTTTTCTTCAAACAAGGCTCCATTGTTTGATGGAAAAAATTATGCATTTTGGAGCATAAGAATGAAAACATATCTAATGGCACTAGGGTTTGATATTTGAGAATCGAATGATTGGATATACAATCGCATTAGCTCCACCGACATGATCAAGTCGGAAAGAAGGATTTTGAAAACAATGCCAAGGCGATGAATGCAATCCTATGTGGCGTGTCGAATCGAGTTTGTTAAAGTAATGCAATGTGACACGATGAAGGAGATATGGGAAAAACTTGAACTATCTACGAATGTGATGAAAAGGTTAAAAGGGCTAAGCTTCAAACTCATAGGAGACAATTTGAGACCACGAAAATGAAGGATGAGGAGAATGTTGAGGCTATCTTCTTGGCGTGGATGAGGTTGTCAACGCCATAAGAGGGTGAGGTGAAAAGATTGAAGAATCCATGATCGTTCAAAAGATTCTAAGATCTCTACCATCAAGATTTGATGCTAAGGTGTCGCCATATGAAGAAATGAAGGATCTTGATAAGTTGAGCATGGACGAACTACATGGAATATCATGTGTATGAAATGAGGATCGAGTCAAATAGACCATCAAAGAAGGAAGCTGCATTCAAAGTCTCAAAGAAAGAAAATCAAAGAACCCGAGTCAAATGAGAACTCAAGCAGTGAAGAAGATGAGAAAGAAGCCTTGTTCATTCGAAAGTTAAAGAAAGGATCTGGAAAGTACAAAGGTAAGTTACCATTTAAATGTTTTAACTGTGGTAAAATTGGTCATTTTGCGGCTAAGTGTCCAGAGAAAGAAGATAGCGATGATGAGGAAAGCAAACCTAAATTCAAAAGGGAATTCAAGCAAAGCAAAGGCAAGAAAAGATTTGGAAAGCAAAAGAAAAGCTTATATTCAAAAGGAAGTAGTAGATCATCCAAAGAAAGTGGGATAAGTGACTCAGATAGCGATAATGAAGAAATATTATTCATGGCTATAAAAGATGACTTAGAAAGAGATGAAGACATGGAAGAAAAAGGTGAAGTGAATCTTGAAGAGGAACTTATTTGTGCCTTGGGAGAGTTGAAAGCTCTTAAAAAGAAAAATCAGAAACAAAAGTTACAACTCCTAAAGTATGAAGAAGAAGATCGTAACTTTGAAGCTAAGATATCACAATCTCTTGAAGAATCAGGAAAGATGATCGTGGATCTAAAAACCCAAATTGAAGAAGCAAAACGAGTTGAAGAAGAATTAAGAAATCAACTAAGGACTAAGGAAGAAGATTGTGAAAAGTGTGAGTCACAGATCGTTGCTTTGAGAAAGGACTTGGAAAAAGCAAATGCCAAAGTTACAAGTAATCTAAAATTCGAGAAAAGTACCGAGATACTAGATGAAATTTTGAACCAACAGAAGTCAACTTCCGACAAGACTGGTCTTGGATACAAGGAAAGACGAGACACCGCTAAGACAAAAGGTATAGAGTCGTCGAAAGAGACAAAAGCAGAGAAGTCAAAGACCTATGCAGAGACACTTAAGAAACCTATGAAGAATGAAGAGTTGAAAAGGGATAAGAGCTTTATGAAGATCAACACTTCTTACAAGGAAAGCAAAGAGGAGAACAAATTTAAAAGACCAAATCCTCCAAGATATACTCACATGTCCAGGTTTGAAAATTCTTTCTATGGCTATTGCTTCTATTGTAATCATTTTGGTCATAAAGCAATAAATTGTAGAATACGGGTGAGAGACAACAATATAAAGAACAAAGGTGTGTATGGATTCTCAAATAGAAATTACAACTCCTTTGCTCCTTTATCTATGTTGAAGATATTGTTTGTTATAACTGCAATAACTATGGACATATGGCAAGATTTTGTAGAAGTGGTTTTGTAGAACCATCCAAATTGAACTAGAAGGTAAATGCTCCAGAAATAAAGAAGAAAGAAGCTACAAAATTTTGGAAACAAAAGAAAGAGGATGATGGGCAAGATAAAGAGAAATCTATGCTTGTTCAAACAACATTCCATGCACAGGATGAAGGGCAATTGTGGTACATTGATAGCGGATGTTCAAGACATATGACCGGAGATAAAAGTAAGTTCATCTCATTGAAGAAAATAAATGAAGGTACGGTGAAATTCGATGATAATGCTAAAGCAAAGATCGATGGAAAAGATACGTGGAGTGTTGATAATGGTAAAACAAAAACGGAGAATGTTTAATATGTTGAAGGATTAAAGCATAATCTCTTAAGTGTAAGCCAAATGTGTGATCAAGGACACACACTTAAGTTTTATGCTGAAGGGTGTGAGATAAGGAAGGAAGACACGGGAGAGTTAGTAGCAGATGCACATAGAACCACAAATAACCTATACATGCTCGAGAGAAATAAAAGGAGAGAAATATTGTCTAAGTCAGGTTGAAGAGAGTTGGCTATGACATAGAAGGATGGGGCATATAAATTTTGATAATCTTGTGAAAATCAGCAACAAGCAGGCTGTGCGGGATATGCCTAAGGTAACAAAACCTGCAAGTACTCTATGCAAGCAATGTCGGCATGGAAAGGGATCGAGCAAGTGGTGTCACCCTGATTTCACCCTGAAATCTATGACTACCCTATCCAAAATTTTTTTCGTACTTTTAAAATAATGGGTCGTTTTGTGTTTTTATTGCCTGAAAGTTCTTGTATTGCGTCAAGATAATCCCAAAGAGCCATATTAGCCTTTTTCGCCAAATACCCAGATGCCCAAAGTTATATTCTGTCGTCGGGATTTGTCTGCGAGAAATTTGTATTTAATTATTTTGAGCCCCGTATGAGGCTATTTGTGCTCGTTTTAACTCTGTTATGATCGAATATGTCATTACTTTTATGTACCAGAAGGGTTTTAACTTGGAATAAGTTTTGGGCTTTATTTGTGACTTTTGGCAATTTTTCGTGTTTTTGTTTCGTCCCGTTTCGTTTTCTGTGAAATTTCTCTAGAACAATTTCTTTGCCGGGTAAGCCCGATTTTTGGCTTGGCAGCATTGGAAAACATATACGCACATTATGCCCGGAGGAAGTCGCCATCGAGGTCCGGATCACGGGAAAAAGCGAAGTCGTGCACGGAAAAGCCCTTGCGGGGATGGGCACATTTTTGGAAAACAAAGGATTTAAGCTGCAATGGGAAAAATAGAAGCCGCAGGCAGGGTGGGAATTTTATACCTGCCTAGCAGGGTACTTTTTCCCGTGTTATAAAATTCACTTAAGCTGCAGTGGGAAAGTTAGAGGCCGCAGGCAGGCGGGAATTTATTACCTGCCTTGCAGGGTAAAAATTCCCATGATAAAATAAAAGGAAAGTGACTTAAGTGAAATCATGGGATTTTAGTGCCTGCCTTGCAGGGTAAATAATCCCATTGTCAAAGTCAAGTCATTTAAGTGGATCATGGGATTTTGGTGCCTGCCTTGTAGGGTAAAGAATCCCATTGTGGAAAAATTCTTAAAAATAGAATTATATGTGCAAAAAAGTGCGCCCCTTTGGTGAGATGATGGATGACTTAAAGTGATTATTTTAATTAATCTATTCTTTCAAAAAGTGCGCCCAAGTTTGGAGGAAGTCAACAAGTCAAAGAGGGAATAAAAGAAAGGAATTAAATGCATTAAATTTAATTCATTTAATGGCTGCCCCCTTCCTCTCAAAAAGTGCGCCCCATTTGAGAGTTATTTAATGTTTTTAAAGGCATTAAAACATTAAATTAATTTCTATTTTCAGTGGCTATGGTCAAGGCACACTGTGAAGCTTAAGTGAAGTGATGTGTGAAGGATTAATTTAATTTATTGGATGGCTGTCCTTAAATATGCTATTTTTAAAAGAGAAAAACATGATTTTTAATTAATTAATTGCCTTTAATTATTAGGGTAATTATTAATTATAGAATTGTGAAGGTTATATAAGCATGGGCAGCCATATGGGTGAATTATTCAAATCAAGGTGAAGAATTGCAGCCAAGTGGAAAAGTGCGCCCCCATTAAAGGAAGAATTTTGTTCGAGACAAAGTGCTAACAAGGCTAAAAGCTTCAGTATTTGGCGCATGCTTTGGAGGAGGTTGATCTTTGTCTGCATAATTGTTTCCACAAGTGTTCCAGGAGCTCAGGTGTTGATTGAAAGGATTCATGCTCTCTTTATGTGCAAATTAAACACCAATTTTTGGGGCAGAGGCTTGAAAAGTGCAGATTTTTTACAATTAAAATTCACTATTCATTCTTCGGTGGCCATTTTTGTCGACTAAATTGCAGGAATTCAATGGTGCTTTACAAAGGAAAATGAGCTTTTATCAATGTCCAATACATTGCATATATCCCGAATCAAGAATTGTCTAGATCTCGCACCAATTTTGAAGAAATCCGGCCAAGTAAGAAGAAAAAGAATTATTCAGACGAAGATAGACAAAGCCATGGCGAAGGAGATAAAAAAGAAAGCATGATGGAGTCATGCGTTGCTTTCAAACTTGCGAGACATAGGAGACACGAGATCTAGGCCCGAAACTTCTTTCCGATTTGATTGGTAGATCTAGAGCGGGAAAGACTTCACTCATGCGTGTGGTTAAAAGCAAGTGGAATTATCCGAGCTGCAACTTTTTCATGTACAACCCGATTCTTTAGAATTTGTTATCGAGTGTGTTGGATCTTACCATTCTTCATCCGATCAATGCATGATGCTTCGGGAAAGACAATAATTCGTTTGGACGCAGAGTTCATCAATTATTGTTTGAAGATTCAGTATGCGAAAGGTGGTGACTTCTATTAGCATTCGGGATGCGATAGTAGATGGGAGAAGCATTGAGTTGATTGTGTGAGCATAATGAATAGCCGATACATGAAGAAGCCTAGATCTCCTTCAAAGTTCTCGAGAACTGTTCCACGGTCTAATTTGGTGTAGGAGGTAGATGATGTCGTCAAATTGCTATGCAAGATGAATGGCGAAGCGAATGCTTACACTTTCCGTACATGGATGTATGCTTTCATCAGGACCATTGAAATCAACAAGGTTGATTCTATAATCAATTGGTCGGAAATTATTAGCAACAACATCGGTGAGCAACTCCGGAACGTGAAGCGTACTTTCAGCTTCAAGATGACTTCATACTTGGTGTATGTTGCAGCTTCACAAGGCGTCTTTTCCAAGCTGGATAGATGTGGTGTTCTTTCCAAGGACCCCATTTTCGAGTGCTACCCGCAGCTTACTGCACCTGCATGCGAGAAAGACTTCAAAGTGATCAACGATGACTTCTTCTACGATTTCATCTGCAGGCTAGACAAAGACTTGAAGGCCAACAGGGTAAGCAAGGAAGCGTGGGAAGCTGTGTCCAAGATTGGAAGTCTATTCATTCAATTTGTAGATTTCACATACCTCGGGGTTCATGGGCTTTTTCGGAGAACCAATAAAGATGCCGGGTATCCGAATGATAGATTGATCGCCATGGAGTGAAAGGTAACTTGTGGAGTTACACGACCTTCAGTCAAAGCGGCACAAGTCTACGGGCTTCTTCCCAATCACTGTGGGATATTACAGCTGCATTAGCATTCATAGAGCTCGAGGGATGGAAGCGCAAATGTTATCCGAGTATGAGCAAGAGTTCTTCCTCGCATGGTGAACTTCGATCCATTTGGAGTAGTCGAAAGACAATCTCCCGGAGGAAACACATGTGCCTTCATTAGAAGATTTCTAGATGAAGTGCAAAATGAGTACGAAGTTAGAAAGAGAGATTTCAGCAAAGTTATCAAGCAAAGCAAGTGTTCGACTTTGGACTAGCGCGGATACTGCCGATCTTAAAGATGATGGGAATGTGGTAACTTGACACTTACCATCAAATGGGAGGAGATAAAGCCATACTGCAGAATAACATAGGAGGCTGCAACACAATGAAGAAAGGTCAAGTATTTGTGTTGGTGAATACTTTAAATCAGTTCTATCGATTTGAAGGGATATTGCTTTGATGAAGCATTGATGAATCAAGTCACGGGCAACTTCGGCGCAGGAGATTCCCTCAAGCGAAAGCACGGAGGAGAAAGCAACAGGAAAGTTGAGAAGTTGAAAGTGCATAGAAGATCTCAATCCAAGGAGAGGATCACTTCTACGACCATGACTTTAACTCCGGTTTCTCCAGTACCCAATACTTCACCAACTATTGCACCGCAGCAGCAGGATGCTTCCATGCCTCCACTGAATCCAGCGACATTCATCTTCTCCTCTCGGCGACTTCGTTCAAAGATTTGTTCTAGAGGATATGTTGAAAGCTGCGCAGATGGCGGAATTCGAAAGGGCTTTGTCCTTGGATGACTCGAGAAGATGGCAGCCGTAACACCGTGGCACTTTCGACCGGGAGAGGATGCAGAGCGGAAGATGGTAGTACACTCAGCGACTTCTCATTCTCCGAGAAGTAACTTCTCGGAATGGTTGGCTTTGCAGTTGGTTCCAGAAGCGAGAATGGAGATGAACTTAGAGGAGCACGACTTGCAACTACTCCAGAATCTGGGCGGAAGAGACAGAAGGCCTAAAGTTGCCAAAGCAACTTCTAGGTTGATCATCGAGGATTCGGGAGAGAAGTTTGCTGAGATATCAATTCCAGCAGAAGGAAAGATAGAGGAGCTCACGGCAGAAGATGTGACAGTGACCAAAGTACCCCTCGGTCAAGCCACCACTGAAGGATTGAACCAGGACACGCAGACATTGATGGATGCTTTATTCCTTAGGCTTGACAGTGAAAAGGTGGAGAAAGAAGAGCTGCAGAAGCAAGTATCTCAATTATGTGAGATCATAGCCAAGGTTGCTAAACCTTCCATTCAGCCCATTTCAGAGTAGGTGAGTGATCATCTTATGCAGGAAATGGAGGACGCAAGCAATCAAGTAAAGGCTATTGACGAATGGAAGGATTTGATTATTCGTCAAGCTTCTGTACAACTTGGGAAGTGCTAGCTCCTACCTAAAGGTTATGAACGATGTAGCAAATCAACTAAAGCAACTGATGGCAAACATAGAAGGCATGAATACAGTTGCAGAGAGTAACCTGAGTATTTTGGCCGAGATCAACAAGCTGTACCGGGAGATGTATTGATTGCGGAATAGATTGTACCGGATGGATCAGTCGAGAAGGGGAAGCAGCTAGAGTTTGCAGTATCTTTCCGTTTGGAAATCTGCAGAGTTTTGCTGAAGAGGATGCAGGCACTTGAGAGTAGGACATCAGATTTACCAGACAGTGTCATTTCTTTCACTGAGGAAAGAGTGGACGGAGGTGTTACTTCATACGTGCGGATCGTCTCAACTAAGGTGCCTAATTCCCTGGAAGGTTCTCTTCTGATGGTACAAAAGAGAATTGATAAAGCTACTAAGCCTTTCACGATGAATTCTATCAGTAGACTGGTGGCGCTGCAGGCGGACATTGCGAGGTTTGGGCCGAGCTTGGAAGATGTGGAAGCGTGCATCAAAGTGTTGAATGAAGGGTTGCTGCAGTTTAGGACAGAGAAAGAAGCAGTGGCTAAAACAGATGGAAGGATGCTGAATTACATGTTCGACAAGTATATCCGATATCAGAACAAGAAGAAGACATAAATGTTACAACTGGCATGACTTCTTCTATTTGTTTCTTCTTCTATTTTCTATGTTCCAGGATGAAATTGTAAAACTTCTAAGTTATTGGTTTTGCAACCACTACTTAAAGTCATGTGGAACCATTCCATTAGTTAAGTGATACATGTGTCACTTAAGGAGAAGATAGTTGAGGATGATTGCCAAATGTCATCTTTACATGTTATTTATGTTTCACTTCAGGTTGAGTTTTCATTTGTACTTTCCCTCCTACATTCTATAAGTAGGAGAAGATCCTCCGAGTTAATGATGGATCAGAATTTCAGAAGCAGCAATCTTGTGTTCTAGACTTTGCTTGAACCCTTGAGAGCAACTTGGAGCAAAGGAATACAAAGGAGCAGGTTTCCGGAGAACTTTGTGTCACGGTGTACTGTGTTTCTTGCTTTTAAATCTTAGATCTCTTAAGTAAACTTTGTGTTATTATAGATCTGGATCTAGAGCTGCCTTTGTTTTATAATTCTGTGTGTTCATATCTATTAAGTTTCTTCTATGTGCATGCAATTAGCTCTGCTATCTACTAATTGGGATGCACATCTTCCCCATTTCTTCTTTGTATTTCCTTTACTTCCTTCTTCTATAACTTTCCTTTCTTAAACAGCTGCTTACTTGTTGCAGAACTTCTTAGTTATGGTTCATGAACTAAGTGGTTAAAGTAAAACCCCTGATAGATAATAACACGTTTTTATTGACAAATCTGACATGGGAGCGTCACTGGTTAAATGAGGGAGATTTATCTTATGACTCGCCGTGTTTGATGCTATGCAGAAAATCTAGCGAACAACAAGGTTTAAAATGAAGGAGTATTGAACCACCAAACCAATGGAACCGATTCATACGGATTTGTGTGGACCCACTAGAACAAAAAGCATACAAGGTGAGAGTTATTTCATGTTATTCATTGATGACTACACTAGAATGACTTGGGTAGCCTTTCTAAAAGAAAAGTCGAAGCATTTGAGAAGTTCAAAACTTTCAAGGATTTTGTAGAAAATGAAATCGGATTGAAAATAAAGTGCACGAGGTCATATCTTGGAGGTGTGTAATATCCCCTTGTAAGATATTAACCGATTATTATTAAATAGTTGCAAAAATAAACACTTAGAAGATAAACCCTCCTAGGTTTACCTCAACGAATCCTAGTGTAAGCTTCAATATAACCCAAATAGGGTTGGAGTGAGCCAAGGTGTGAGTTTGATGGGCAATCCAGTTGGTATTTACACTCCTTTATCAATACAATTGCAGAAGTAAAAATAATAAATAATAAGCTGCTGAAATAAAAATAATAAATAATAAGCTGCTGAAAATTAGCTGAAACTTTGGGAATTAATAACTCCCAAAATACTAACTCTTTTAATTTGAAACCAAACGCAGTAGAAAGGGAAAATTATGAGCTTCTCATCAAAATAAATATCAGATCTTTGCATGCACTAGAAACCACTCAAATCAGCCCCCAAAATCCCAAACCCAGTCGCTAGGGTTAGGGTAAATTACATAAATAATTTCCAGCTCTTAGAACCCTTCAAAATACTTAATAACATGCAGATTTTACCTTCAATAAAATCCGCCATGATACCTAGACAAGTCGCCAAAGCTAGAGAGAAAATATCATGCAAAACACCTTCAACACAAGAGAGCAAAATGGAAAGAACAATGGAGTCTTCAATAATCTTTAATAATAGAGCCAAATAAGAGAGAGATCAATGCAAGAACTAGGCGTACATCCCATGGGCATACATCCCAATTCTCCAAGCATGGAGTGAAATCAATAATTTATAAACATGCTCATCCAAGAAAATGTGACCCCTTCTTATAGAATAAGAGGTGCAAATGCCAATGTTTTCCCTCTAAATAAAAAGTATTTAATAAACCACTACATGTGCACTTTATTTAATTTCTTAATTTAATATTAAGAAATTCCTATCCTATGTGCACATTTTAAACTACCTAGAACTTCCCACTTGTTAATATTTAGACACACCAAGGGGTTACAATGCTTAATAAAAAGAGTGAATCGATTAGGCAAGTAATGTATCTAAAAAGGGGGACATTACAAGGTGAGTTCACCTCAAATGAATTCATTGAATATTGTGAAGATCATGGAATCAAAAGACAATACTCGGCTTGAGGACTCACAACAAAATGGAGTGGCAGAAAGAAAGAATCGAATCGTCCAAGAGATGGCTAGAACCATGTTAAATGAATCTAAGCTATCAGATAAATTTTGGAGAGAAGCGGTAAATACGGCTGTTCATATCTTGAATAGAGGGCAAATCAGAGTTAATCATGACAAAACTCCTTATGAATTGTGGAAAGGAAGACCAAGCTATTGTAAAATATTTCAAAGTGTTTGGGAGTAGATGCTTTATTAAAAGAAATGAAGAGAACTTGGGCAAATTCGATTCAAGAGCGGATGAAGGAATTTTTCTTGGCTACTCTATTAAAAGCAAAGCCTATAGATGCTATAACAAAAGACTACAAACTATAGTAGAAAGTGCAAATGTGAGAGTGGATGAAATCGTGAATCAAAAAGCTAAAGAACCTGTAGAAGAGCCCTTAGAAATACGAGGTAGTAGAAGAAAAGAAAGAGGAAGAAGATATTGAAAAATTAAGCAAATTTGAAAGGCAGGACACCAAAACACCATCTCGTTTTGTTAAGAAGAATCATGCTTGAAAGTCAGATCATTGGAAACCTTGATGATGGAGTACAAACAAGAAGAAGAATTGTAAGTGCATCAGAACCAGTAAATTTCTCCTTATTATCCAAAATAGAGCCGAAGAACTTTGCAGAAGCCAGCCATGATAAACATTGGATAAAGGCAATGGAGGAAGAGTTAGATCAAATTGAGAAGAATGAAACATGGGAACTTGTACCTAGGCCAAAGGATCAGAATGTGATTGGCACTAAGTGGGTATTCCGAAATAAATTGAATGAAGATGGACAAGTCACTCGAAACAAGGCAAGGTTAGTATGTAAAGGGTATGCTCAAGTAGAAGGTATTGATTTTGAAGAAACTTTTGCTCTGTTGCTAGATTAGAAGCAATTAGAATGTTTCTTGCTTTTGCGGTATTCAAGAACTTCAAAGTCTATCAAATGGATGTCAAATCAACATTTCTAAATGGGAAGTTAGAAGAGGAAGTATACATAGAACAGCCTGAAGGGTTCCTCCTATCAAAAAATGAAGATTATGTGTGTAAGTTGAAGAAGGCCTTGTACGGATTAAAACAAGCCCCTAGAGCATGGTACTCTAGGCTTGATAAGTATCTACAAGACCAAGGGTTCAAGAGAGGACTTGCTGATAGCAATCTTTACATTAAAATTGAAGGTGAGCACCAGCTGATTGTTGTTGTGTATGTAGATGACATAATTTTTGGAGGAGACAATGAGGAAATGTCTAAGAAATTTGCCGAAGACATGCAAAAGGAGTTTGAGATGTCCATGTTGGGAGAGTTATCATTTTTCCTTGGATTGCAAATTTCTCAATCTGATAAAGGAATATTTATATCCCAAACCAAGTATGTGAAGGAAATGTTGAAGAAATTTGGCATGGAGGAGTGTGCACCTATTAGCACACCTATGGCTACCGGGACAAAGTTAAGCAAAGATGATGAATCTCCAAATGCTGATCAAACTCTCTATAGATCAATGATTGGGAGTTTACTATATGTGACGGCATCCAGACCAGACATCATGCAAGCAGTGGGTATGGCTGCACGTTTTCAAGCAAGTCCGAAAGAAACACATGTGCAAGCTGTAAAACGCATATTCAGATATCTAAAGGGAACTATGGATTATGGGTTATGGTACCCAAGGGGTAAAGACTTCACATTGGTAGCTTATATAGATTCAGATTGGGCAGGATGTGTGGATGATAGAAAAAGTACAAGTGGAGGAGCATTCTTCCTTGGAGACAACCTGGTATCTTGGTTAAGTAAAAAGCAGAACTCTGTATCCTTATCCACAACAGAAGCAGAGTATATAGCAACAGTGTTATGTTGTACTCAAATTCTATGGATGAAGCAAACCTTAAAAGATATCAAAGTAGAGTATGATCATCCAATCTCCATATTATGTGATAATACCAGTGCGATAAGTATTTCAAAGAATCCGGTTATGCATTCTAGAACAAAGCATATTCCCATAAGATATCACTTCTTAAGAGAGCAAAGGTGGCGAAAGAAAAGGTAAAGTTGGAATTTGTTGCTACATCCGAACAGATAGCAGATATCTTCACCAAGCCACTTCCAAAGGAGACATTTGAATATCTACGACAAAAGTTGGGAGTAATATCCTTTGCTTCTTCCCATTGAAAAACCAAGAGAAGTATCGGTTGAGGGGGAGCTAAACATTGCAATATTCAGCTCCTAGCGGCCCTTGCCATTAATGTCGAAGGGAGAGAATGATAAGGGAGTTGCAAAAGGGGAGTTGCAGATTTTTTTTTGGAAGGTTGCCATCAATGACAAAGGGGGAGATTGTTGGAAGTATTGCCATTGATGTCAAAGGCTTAATCATTGATGTATTTGGTTAACAGAATCGTGTAATGGAAGCTAACGGAACTCTTGTGAGATGTTGACGGAAATGGTAGAAACTATCGGAAATAACCAGCAGTATGAAGAGCCTCGAAAAGACATTTTCGAATGGATATATATGATCGATTAAGTGTAAGAAAGACTATGGTACAATCAGATTTTGAACAACTATTGTGATATGAAAGTTTGGTAAAAAGTAACGGAATTATGGCCAAAAAAGGTGACAGAAATATTCAGCAAGTTATGGAAGAAGATGATCAGATTTGGAAGCATGATTCATGGATTATCATCAGCAAATAAAGGATCAAACACAACCAGCAATTAAATGTGCAAATAGCCCAACAATTAAATGTGAAAATAGCGGGTAAAAGGCCCACGATTTTCCCAAGGAGGCCCATGTTTTTGGGCAAAAAGGCCCATAGGAGCAGCGATTTGTCTAAGGAGGGGCAGTGCTCCTATCAAGGGGTTAATGGCATTGTTTAATGTGCATTTAATAATTGTTATGGGCTGCATTAATTACTTTTGGTTTTAGCCGACTAATGCACTTAATTAAGTTGCGTTAATTAAATAATGGAAAGGTTGTGTTGGTTGGAACGATGTGTCTTTTCGAAAGAATGTGAGAAGGATATATAAGGAGATGGAATCATTTGATTTAGACAAGCACACACATTGAATATTTTGAGTGAAGAGAGAAGAGTAATAAGAAGAAGAGCAGATTCAAAGGTGTAAAGATGAAAAATTGCAGCGACTTATATATGTGAAGGTGTTGGGATAATTAGACTGAGTATTCTGAGCAGCATTTTTGTAATAAAGTACAGCAGATCCCGAAAATAAAAGTGTGAAGTGCAGATCCAAATAAGAAAACCATCACTCGTTGAATAAGCAACAAGTCCACGGTGGTAAGAGGAATTTTTGATAAGGGGTTGGTGCTCCTGTGAGTGGGTGCTCACGGAATTCGAAGGGGTTGGTGCTCCTGTAGGTTGGTGCCTACAAACATTTGAGAAATATAATAAAGAAGATTTTCTCTGTGGTTTTCTCCCGAAAGGGTTTCACGTAAATCTGTCTATTTGCCTTGTGTTGGTTTGCTTTGCATTTATTGATTGCTTTGATATATTCATTGTGAAATTGATTAATTGTGATTATGGTTATGAGATTAAGTGTTAAATTTAAAAATATCATAATACTGATTCACCCCCTCTCTGAGTATTATCTTGTGCTTAACACAAACAATACACACATAGAGCAATCACTCTAGACAATAAGCATGCGTAGTGTCATAAAATAAACATGAAGTATATAGAAGAGCCTAGGGCCTATAGTAATCAGTCAAGCATATGCAAGAATACATGTGATAAATTAGTGTAGAAACACATCATGAATGGTAACAAATACACATGAAGCATGCAAAATCAGTTCACGGAACAAACAACATAGTCATGCGGTGAAGCACAATAAATATCTATAATAAAGAACATGTCTTGAAGCATAAGTCATTAAATAGCTCCTTATTACCAATGGACAAGCGTCATGGATACATACACATTTTCTTCGCGAATTCCCAAGTCCTACACTCGGAGCAACCTTCATGCCTACATTTGGGGTATTTTAGACAACCATTAAAGGCCAACGTGTAGAGAAGTAGATATGTAATTTCAAAGGCATGATGACATTAGTAGCGAGTCTATATAATAAAAGCAACTCACATGCAAGTCCTATTTTGTAGCTTTGGAATATATGAATATTTTTGTATTTGTTTGAATATTTGACCATATAAATAAAGCTAACATGTGCTAGGGGCCCTTGGCCGTAGGGTGTAGACAATAGAAGAATGGGGACGTGGTCCAAGGTAACTATGGTGTCCTCGATAATTACATTGAACCCCTAAAGCGTGTGGCATCGTTAGGTAAGGCATACGTGTTAGCTTCGACTAGGTGTTAAAAGATTGAGGAGTGTAAAAATCAAGTAAAAACCATTATTTCCAATGCAGAAGAAGCAAGTGACAAAGGAGCCATGTATAGTAAGTTGTATAAACAAGTGTGTAATGGGAACATTGGAGAGCTATCTTATGATCCCATCAATGGGATGATCATATAAATGTCTGTGTCAATTGGTGTGAATTACGAATTACACAAATGAGTAGTAATAAGGATAGTTGAGTCATCGTTTGAGTTTGAGAAGCACGTATGTGCAATTTAGTATCTAGAGATATTAGTGCCAATAGAATGTGAATACGTAAGTTTTGGGACTATGGATTTTGAGGTCCGTTTGACATCCCTAGTACTTTGAGCAAGGAGGTGTTGGAGGCACCTTCTTACCCTAAAGTCTTGTGGCCGCAAGCACTTTGCCTATTAGTAATATTTATAAGTACTACGTACTTTATGTTCTAGCTCATTGCTCTCGCATTTATACCGAGTGGTGGGTAATAACTTATTATTTCACAAATGGTTCGCACTCTTGCCACATCGGATGCATATCTATTTGCTTCTGTTGAAGGGTAGGGACACTATTGTGTATTTGGGAGGTGCTTGGGGACCTCCAGTTTCAAGTGTAGGCAAAGCATTTCGATGCTACTCCCCCTCTCTTACACCAGAGTCGTAGTTGCGGATGATCTCTGTTTGGTTCGATATCTTGTATTGAATGTTTATACATGTATTTTACTGTTGTGAAATTTATAATTATTGTAATGCTTTGGTGTTTGAAGATGTGATGGAATGATGTAAAGGGTTTTGTAGAAATGTAAATGAAAATGATGGCTTATAAATGCACTTGAAACCTTAGCACTTATTTCCAAATGCGAAAATGAGAATTATTCTTCATATTTACTTGTTTGAATGTGATGATATAGCAAAGTGTAAATTGAAATAGTAGTATATAGTTGTGGTTAGACTTTCTTGAATTCTATATTTACTTGTTTGAATGCGATGATATAGTAAAGTTAAAATTGAAATGGTAATATATAGTTGTGGTTAGACTTGCTTGGATTCTATATTTACTTGTTTGCATGTAATGATATAACAAAGTGTAAATTGAAATAGTAGTATATAGTTGTGGTTAGACTTGCTTGGATTCTAAAATCCGTAAATTTGAATTTCAGGGTTAAAGAGAGATGTATGATGAGAACAATATTCACTTAAGTTCTTTTGGTAAAAGTAATTAAACTAGTTTAATTTTTTTCGCATATTTAATTAAATGATAATAATGTTTAGTAGGTTGGTAGAAAGTAGGATCTGAGTATGCCTCGAATTTGTTCGTGGTTTGGAATACATGGAATAGAACGAAGGTGGCTACATAGTGGTACCAAAGCCCAACTTTAACCCTCGGACCTAATGGTGTTCATCACATAATTCTAAAACACTTTTCTTATGTTTTTGTTTACGAAATGGTGTTGAAAATAGTAACATTGACCATAGAAACAATGAACATCTTGATAATGGAAAATTTGATAAGTTAGACCTAGTTCTGCCCATGCTGATTGAAACCAGAGGTAGGGTGATTCACTTAGAGCAGAGGGTCCATGTGTAACATGAGGAAGAAGAAGACATTGAGATGGAACTAGATAGGATGAGCCTATTCACGCCGAACAAGAATCACCGAAGAGTGCTCATTTCGAGTTTGAATTGGCTAAAGACTGAAGAAGATTCATCCTCCAAACTATAACAAAGCTACTTTGAGAGATGGAGTCGAATCATGGATCATAAAGATGGAGTAGTATTTTGAGCTTTGGAAAATTTCGAAGAGACAAAGGCAATGCTGGGGAGCTTACCACTTACAGGGAAACATCCACATTATGGAGCAATGTGAAGATAGAATGGAACTTCACTCCGAGAATACCACCGGAGAATTGTTTGTCTCTTTGTTTGGATAGAGGTGGCTGCCTCAACTATATTTTGATAATGGTGTCACTCAGATTTCACCCCGAAATCTGTGACTACCCAATTTGAAAAAATTTCGTACTTTTAAAATAGTGGGTCATTTGTTGTTTTTATTGCCTGAAAGTTCCTGTATTGCGTCAAGATAATCCTGAAGAGCCATATTAGCCCTTTTCGCCAAATACCCAGATGCCCAAAATTGTTTTATTATGTCGTCGGGATTTGTCTGCGGGAAATTTGTATTTAATTATTTTGAGCCCCGTATGAGGCTGTTTGCGCTCTGTTTTAACTCTATTATGAGCGAATATGTTATTATTCCTATATACCAGAAGGATTTTAACTTATTTTAAGTTTTGGGCTTTATTTGTAACTTTTGGCAATTTTTCGTGTTTTTGTGGTGTCCCGTTCTGTTTTCTGTGAAATTTCTCTGGAACAACTCCTTCGCCGGGTAAGCCCGATTTTTGGCCTGGAGCAGCTGGAAAACATACACGCACATTTTGCCCGGAGGAAGTCATCATCAGAGGTCTGGATCACTGGGAAAAAGCGAAGTCGTGCACAGGAAAGCCCCTGCGGGGATGGGCGCATTTTTGGAAAACAAAGGATTTGAGCTGCGATGGGAAAAATATAAGCCGCAGGTAGGATGGGAATTGTATACCTACCTTGCAGGGTACTTTTTCCCGTGTTATAAAAGTCACTTAAGCTGCAGTGGGAAAAATAGAGGCTGTAGGCAGGTGGGAATTTATTGCCTACCTTGCAGGGTGAAAATTCCCATGATATAATAAAAGGAAAGTGACTTAAGTGAAATCATGGGATTTTAGTGCCTACCTTGCAGGTAAAGAATCCCATCAGTAAAAGTCAAATCACTTAAGTGGATCATGGGATTGTGGTGCCTACCTTGCAGGGTAAAGAATCCCATTATGGTGAAAATTCTTAAAAATAGAATTACATGTGCAAAAAAGTGCGCCCCCTTTGGTGATGGATAAAAATAATTAAATTGATTATTTTTATTAAATTCTATCCTTGGAAAAAGTGCGCCCAAGCTTGAGGAGGTTGAAAAGTCAAAGGAAGAATAAAAGAAAGGGATTAAATTAATTAAATTTAATTTATTTAGTGGCTGCCCCTCTCCTTGGAAAAAGTGCGCCCCATTTGGGCATTATTTAATGATTTTTAAGGCATTAAATCATTGAATTAATTTCTATTTTCAGTGGCTATGGTCAAAGCACACTGTGAGGCTAAAGTTAAGTGCTGTGTGAAGGATTAAATTGGATTAATTTAATTTATTGGATGGCTGTCCTTAAACATGCTATTTTTAAAAGAGGAAAGCATAATTTTTAATTAATTAATTGCCTTTAATTGTTAGGGCAATTATTAATTATAGAATTATGAAGGTTATATAAGCATGGGCAGCCATATGGATTTATTATTCAACACACAGGTAAAGAATTGCAGCAAGGAGAAAAAGTGCGCCCCCATTAGAGGAAGGATTTTGCACAGACAAAGTGCTAACAAAGGCTAAAAGCTTCCAGATTTGGCGCATGCTTTGGAAAAGGTTCATCTTCGTCTGCACAATTGTTTTCACAGGTGTTAAAGGAGCTCAGGTGTTGATTAAAAGGATTCATGATCTCTTTATGTGCAAATTAAACACCATTTTTTGGGGCAGCAGGCTTGAAAAGTGCAGATTTTTATAATTTAAATTCACTATTCATGCTCCGGTGGCCATTTTTGTCTGAATAAATTGCAGGAACTCATTACAGGTGCTTTATAAAAGAAAAGGAGTATTTATCAATGTCCAATACATTGCAAATATCCTCCGAATCTGAAGAATTGTCCAGATCTGCACCAGTATTGAAGAAAGCAGGCCAAATTAGAAGAAAAAGAATTATTCAGACAAAGATTGATAAAGCTATGGCGAAAGGAGATGAAAAAGAGAGCACGATGGATTCATGCATTGCCTCTAAACTTTCAGACATAGGAGACACGGATCTAGGCCCAGAACCTCTTTCTGATTTGATTGACAGATCCAGAGCTGGAAAGACTTCACTCATGCGTGCGGTCAAAAGTAGTGGAATTATTCGAGCTGCAGCTTTCCCGTGTACAGCCCAATTGCCAGAGTTTGTGATGGAGTGTGCTAGATCTTACCATCCTTCATCCAGATCAGTACGTGATGTTGCGGGAAAGACAATAATTCGTTTGGATGCAGAATTCTTCGATTATTGTTCAAGATTCCAAAGATTTAAAGGTGGTGACTTCTATTAGCATTCGGGATCGATAAAGAGGTGGGAAAACATAGAGCCGATTGTGTGAGCATCATGAATAGCCGGTTCATGAAGAAGCCTAGATCCCCTTTCCAGTTCCCGAGAACTCTTCCACGATCCAATTTGGTGCAGGAGGCGGATGATATTGTCAAATTGCTATGCAGGTTGAATGGTGAAGCGAATGCCTACACTTTCCGGACATGGATGTATGCTTTCATCAGGACCATTGAAATCAACAAGGTTGATTCTATAATCGATTGGTCGTAAATTATTAGCAGCAACATCGGTGAGCAACTGCGGAACGTAAAGCGTACCTTCAGCTTCAAGATGACTTCATACTTGGTATATGCTGCAGCTTCACAGGGTGTCTTTTCCAAGCTGGATAGATGTGGTATTCTTTCCAGGGATCCCATTTTCGAGTGCTACCCACAGCTTACTGCACCTGCGTGCGAGAAGGACTTCAAAGTGATCAACGATGGTTTCTTCTACGATTTCATCTGCAGGTTAGACAAAGACTTGAAGACTCACAGAGTAAGCAAGGAAGCATGGGAAGCAGTGTCCAAGATTGGCAGTATATTCATCCAGTTTGCAGATTTCACATACCTCAGGGTTACGAGCTTTTCAGGTGAACCAACAAAGATGCCAAGGTACCCGAGTGACAGATTGATTGCCATGGAGCTAAGCAGGCAACTTGTGGAGTTACACGACCTTCAAATAACGGCGCACAAGTCTACGGGCTACTTCCCACTCACTGTGGGATATTACAGTTGCATCAGCATTCACAGAGCTCGAAGAATGGAAGCACAAATGTTGTCCGAGTATGAGCAAGAGTTCTTCCCTGCACGGCTTAATTTTGATCCATTTGGAATAGCCAGGAAGACAATCTCCCAGGAGTACGCACATGTACCTTCGCTAGAAGATTTCTGGATGAAGTGCAGAAGTGAGTACGAGGTCAGAAAGAAAGATTTCAGCAGGCTGTCGGCAAAGCAAGTATTTGACTTTGGACTAGCGCGGATACCTGCGGATCTTAAAGATGATGGGAACGTGGTACTTGACACTTACCATCAAATGGGAGGAGATAAAGCTCTACTACAGGATAGCAATGGCGGCTGCAGCACAATAGAAGAAAGATCCGAGCTGTGTTGGTGAGTACTTCGAGCTGGTTGCTAACGAAGGGATACTGCCTTGATGAAGTATTGATGAATCAAATCACGGCAACTCGGGCAGAGATTCCTCAAGCGAAAGCATGAAGGAGAGAGCAGCAGAAGGTCCGAGAAGTTGAAAGTACGCAGAAGATCTCAAGAGAAAGAGGAGACCACTTCTACGACCATAGCTTTGACTCCGACTTCTCCAGTACCTAGTGGATCACCAACTATTGCACCACAGCAGCAGGATGTTTCCATGCCTTCATTGAAACCAGCAACGTTCATCTTCTCTCCGCAGCCACTTCGTTCAGCACCCGTTCCAGAGGAGATGTTGAAGCTGCAGATGACGGAGTTCGAAAGAGCTTTGTCCTTGGATGTTTCAGAGGATGGCAGCCATGATACTGTGGCACTTTCTGATGGAGAGGATGCAGAGCGGGAAATAGTAGCGCACTCAGCAACTTCTCATTCTCCGAGAAGTAATTTCTCGGAATGGTTAGCTTTGCAGTTGGTTCCGGAAGCAAGAATAGAGATGAACTTAGAGGAACATGACTTGCAGCTACTTCAGGATCTGAGCAGAAGAGACAGAAGGCCTAAAGTTGCTAAAGCAACTTCTAGGTTGATCATCGAGGATTCGGGAGAGAAGTTTGCTGAGATATTAATCCCGGCGGAAGGAAAGGTAGAAGAGGAACTCACGGCAGAAGATGTGACGGTGACCAAAATACCACTCGGTCAAGCTACCACCGAGGATGAAGCAGACACGCAGACGTTCTTGGATGCTTTGTTCCTTAGGCTCGAGCAAAGTGAAAAGGCGGAGAAAGAAGAGCTGCAGAAGCAAATAACTCAATTATGTGAGATCATAGCCAAGGTTGCTAAACCTTCCGTTCAGCCCATTTCAGCGCAGGTGAGTGATCATCTTATGCAGGAAATGGAAGATGCAAGCAATCAAGTAAAGGCTATTGACGAATGGAAGGATCAGATTATTCGTCAAGCTTCTGTGCAACTTGGGGAAGTGCCAGCCCGCCTAAAGGTTATGAACGATGCAGAAAATCAACTAAAGCAACTGATAGAAAGCATAAAAGGAATAAATACAGTTGCAGAGAGTAACCTGAGTGTTTTGGCCGAGATCAACAAGCTGCCGGGAGATGTATTGGTTGCAGAGCAAATTGTGCCGGATGGATCAGTCGAGAAGGGGAAGCAGCTAGAGTTTGCAGTATCTTTCCGTTTGGAGATCTGCAGAGTTTTGCTGAAGAGGATGCAGGCACTTGAGAGCAGAACATCAGATTTGCCGGATAGTGTTATTTCTTTCACTGAGGAAAGAGTGGATGGAGGTATTACTTCATACGTGCGGATTGTTTCTAACGAGGTGCATGATTCTCTGGAGGGTTCTCTTCTGATGGTGCAAAAGAGGATTGATAAAGCCACCAAGCCTTTCACGATGAACTCTATCAGTAGGCTGGTGACACGCAGCAGCATATCATGCGAGATTTGGGCCAAGTTTGGAAGAAGTGGAAGCATGCAAAGAAAGTGTTGAATGAAGGATTGCTGCAATTCAGATGTAAAAGGAAGCGAGAGCTAAACAGATGGAAAGATCTTTGAACTATATGTTCGACAAGTATATCAGATATCAGAACAAGAAGAAGATGTAGATGTTACAGCTGGCATGACTTCTTCTATTTCTTTCTTCTTCTATTTTCTATGTTCCCGGATGAAATTGTAAACTTCTAAGTTATTGGTTTTGCAACCATTACTCGAAGTCATGTGGAACCTTTCTATTAGTTAAGTGATACATGTGTCACTTAAGAAGAAGTTAGTTGAGGATGATTGCCAAATGTCATCTTTACTTGTTGTTCATACTTTAGTTCAGTTTGAGTCTTCTATTTGTACTTTCCCTCCTACATTCTATAAGTAGGAGAAGAACCTACGGGTTAATGATCGATCAGAATTTGTAAGAAGCAATCTTGTGTTCTAGACTTTGTGCTGAACCCCTGAGAGCCACTTGTTGCAGAGGAATACAAAGAAGCAGGTTTCCGGAGAACTTTGTGTCACGGTGTATTTTGTTTCTTGCTTCTAAATCTTAGATCTCTTAATAGACTTTGTGTTATTTTAGATCTAGATCTAGAGCTGCCTTTGCTTTATAATTCTGTGTGTTCAAATCTATTTGAGTTTCTTCTATGTGCATGCAATTAGCTCTGCAATCTACTAATTGGGATGCACATCTTCCTCATTTCTTCTCTGTAATTCCTTTACTTCCTTCTTCTGTAATTTTCCTTTCTTAAACAGCTGCTTACTTGCTGCAGAACTTCTTAGTTATGGTTCATGAACTAAGTTGTTAAAGTAAAACCCCTGATAGATAAAAACACATTTATATTGACAAATCTGACACGGGAGCCTCACCGGTTAAATGAGGGAGATTTATCTCATGACTGCCTAGGTTTGATGCTATGCGAGAAAATCTAGCCAATGATAAGAAGTTTTCTCGATTTCCAAAACTTTAGCATGGAGGCTTAAGCATTTGCATAATAGTGGGAGAAGTTAAGAAGGATTCTCAAATATGTCCCCACAATACAAGAAAGATAAAATATGAAAGATTAGAAAATTTCATTTTGAGATTGAGGCGCCAAATCGGGGCTAAAGTTGGCATTCATGGGTCATCAACCATGGAACAAGTCTTTGAGAAGTCCTTAAAACAAGAACATAAGTGAAGACCCTATCCAAAGCATGGAGGGATTTTAAAGACAAAGAAAACAACTCTCAACGTCCCTTGACTCTATTTCTTCTCGTAAAGAGGAATTGGAAGGATAATAAGCACAAGAACATAGGTAGAGGTGTAGGAAGGGATTATAGGACAAGTGGCAATTTCAGTGTATGGCAACACGAAAAAACACATGAATGGGAATGGAAATGGGAACTAGAATGGAAATAGGAACAATGCTAATGGAAGAAGTGGAAATGGCGGGAACCTTGTAGGAAAGAAGGGTCCAAAGGATGATTGCTTCAAATGTGGAGGATATCGCTATACTAATTAGTGTCCGTAAGATTCTCATTGGGCAAACAATAGGCATCCACTTTAGGATCAGCGGGAGGCATTACAACATCATATTCAGGAACTTTGGAGGAATAAGGGTCCAAATGATGGTTGCTTCAAATGTGGAGGAAATCGCTATGCTAATCAGTGTCCACAAAATTCTTTGAGGGAAAACACTAGGCCTCCACTTTAGGATCAATGAGAGGCGTTATAATAACGGATTCATGCAATGATTGATAAGTTTTGAGCAAAGCTATCAAGTGACATCCATTGAGGCATCATATAAACTTTTTGGTCATCTAGTTTCAATTTTGATAGATACGGGGCAATGAATGCTTTGTAGGCCCCTAAAGTTTTAAATAAAATATCTAGAAAAGCTGGTTTTATTGAAAAGTCATGATTAATATGGGAACCAAGTTGAGAGGAAGGTAGAGCAATGTCTTTTCAAAGATTGATTGCAACTTCGAGAATTTGTGATTCTGATCGACTTGTATGTTGCACCCTTGGGCTTCTACGACGTAATTCTTAGGGTTAATTGGTTATGGCAACGTTGTGCAAAAGTCAATTGGTCATCTAGTTTCAATTTTGATAGATAGGGGGCAACTAAATGCTTTGTAGCCCCTAAAATTTTAAATAAAATATCTAGAAAAGCTGGTTTTATTGAAAAGTCATGATTAATATTGGAACCAAGTTGAGAGGAAGGCAGAGCAATGTCTTTTCAAAGATGAGTTGCAACTTCCAAAATTTGTGGTTACATTCAACTTGTATGTTGCACCCTTGGGCTTCTACGATGTAAATTCTTGGGGTTAATTGGTTACAACAACGTTGTGCAAAAGTCAATTGCTTTACTAGAACCATTTCATGCCTCAATGACAAGGGGTATCTATTGCTTGTTCGGTGAATCAAGATAGAAATATCTCTTAGATAGATTTTCTGTAATGCAACCGAAGAAGGCAAAAAAGGGGTGTATCATGTATTTGGTGCATATTGAGGCTATGGGAGTTGAGAAGGAAACATTTGTTGAGGATCTTCTTTTCTCCGAAACTTCTGTGGCTCCCACCTCAAAGAATTTGATTTCTTTATTAACATCTTGTTTGGATTGGAGACACAATCTAAAGTGCCTTACTCAATGACTACAACTAAGTTGTTCGTGTCGAAGGCCCAATTACGGTTGTTATCTAAGGATTTTATTTGTCCTAGTGTATCCATTAGTGGTTTTGGAAAGGACAAAACATTTAGACTTTGTATAGATTACATGATGTTGATTAAATCTATACCGAAGAATAGATACTGTTGTCATGCATAGACGATCAATTTGATCAAAAGGGAAGAGCAAGCTGTGTTTTCAAAACGAGTTTGAGATCAAGTTGACATCAACTTAGAATTCAAGAGGAAGACATTCCTAAATAAGCATTCAACACTTGTTATGGACATTATGAGTTCACTGTGCTTTCTTTTGGACTTACGAATGCTCTTGCAACATTCATCAATTTGATGAACAATGTATGCAAAGATTATTTGGATAAATTTGCATTAGTCGTTCTAGATGACATTTTGATATACTCCAAGACAAAAGAAGAGCACATTGAGCATTTGCGTTTAATGATGGAATGGTTCAAACAACACACGATTTATAGAAAGTTGTTTAAATGTTCCTTCTTTCAACAATGAGTGTAATATCTTGGGTATATCATATCAGCATAGGGTATAACAGTTGACCCATCCAAGATACAAGCTATCATGGATTGGCCTCCTCTGTGAAATCTGCATGGAGTTTTCTGTTTCATGGGCCTAGTGGGTTACTATAAAAAATTTGTTGAGAGATTCTCTAAGGTTGTGAGTCCCATCACATCTCTATAGAAGAACAAAAGTTTGTGTATACGGAAAGTTGTGAAAAAGCTTTCCAAATTTTAAAGGAAAAATTGACTTTAGCATCAATTGTGAAAGTGCCTGATCCAAATGGTAATTTCAATCATTACAAATGCTTCAAGTGAAGGATTTAGGGGTCTCAATGTAGGATAACCATGTGGTTGCTTATGAGTCTAAAAAGATTACGTTAGGAGAGCGTAATTATGCACCACATGATCTTGAACTCTGCGTGGTTGTTCATGCATTCGAAGGTGGAGGCATTTCCTACTTGGAAAGCCATTTGAGCTCAAGATTGACCACTTGGGTCTCAAATATATTTTTACCCAACCGAACCTAAATGCTTGTCAATGACATTGGCTAGTGATCCTTAAGGAGAACATAATTATGCATGACATGATCTAGAACTCGTCGCGGTTGTTCACACATTGTGAATGTGGAGGCATTTCCTACTTGGAAAGCCATTTGAGCTCAAGATTGACCACTTGGGTGTTAAATATATTTTTACCCAACCCAACCTAAATGCCTGTCAATGACATTGGCTAGTGTTTTTAGCGAGTATGATTTTGACATTAGCTACATAGAGGAAAGGAAAACAAAATTGCAGATCCCTTAGCTGTTGTCGATATACAATTGCCATGACCACAATGCAGACCACTTTTAGACAACAAGTTTTGGATCAACTACCATCAGATGATTTTTACATATAGGTCAAGGCAGATCCCTTAGCTGTCGTTGATATACAATTGCCATGACCACAATGAGGACCACTTTTAGACAACAAGTTTTGGATCAACTACCATCAGACGATTTTTACATATAGGTCAAGGCTTCCCTTGAGACTAATAGTGAAGATCATAGATGAGGGCTATTAGATTGATGGAGATGGACTCCTATGATTCAATGAAAAAATTTATGATCCTGACTGTGTGGGGTTTGTGAACCACAATTTTGGAGAAAGCACATTGTGCTTCCTATTCAGGTCATCCTGGTGTCACCAGGAAGATGGTTGTTATAAAACAACTGTATGTGTGGCCTGGACTGAAGCGGGATGGCAATAGTTTTGTGACGAGATGTTTAGAGTGCCAATGAGTTAAAGCTGAGCACGTGCACTAAGCAGGGTTGGTTTATCCCCATGATGTGCCTGACTAGAAATGAGAAGTTGTTAGTATGGACTTTATTCAAAGATTCTCAATGTCTATGACCAAGCATGATGTTATCTTGGTAGTTTAAAAACTTACTAAGGTTGTTGACTTCAATTTGGGGAAGTTGAAGGAGGATTCACCAATCTTAGTGCAAAGGTTTGTTCAAGAGGTATTTAGACTCTATGGAGGGCCTGAGAAGATAATATCTGATTGGAACATCACATGACATTAAGGTTTTGGCAAAGCTTGCATGCAACTCTGGGAACCAAACTTAATTTCAGTACAACATACCATGCTGAAATAGATCATTAGCGAGAGAGAGAGAGCAAGCTAGGTGTTGGAAGACATGCTTTGCATGTATTTTTTGGGTCAACTGTACACGTGGGAAGAATATCTACCTCTTGTAGAGTTTGCTTATAACAGATCTTCTCATTTAGCCCTTGGCATAACCTTGTTTGAGGCACTCTATGGTAGAAAGTGCTGGACTCCTATCAATTGGGATAGGAAGGAAGATCGAGTTGTAGTAGGGCTAGAGATGGAAGAGAAGGTGAAGTTGATTAGGAAGAGGTTGATTGAGGCTGCATAGAGATAAAAGAGTTATGCAGACAAGAAAAGGACACCCAAAACATTTGAAAAAGGAGATAAGGTTTTCCTTAAAGTAAAGTCCAATTAAAGTTCGATTATGTTTGGAAAGGCATCCAAACTTGCCCCACGCTATATAGGTCCCTTTGATATCATAGAAGTTGTTAATCCAGTGCCATACAGACTTGCCTTGCTTCCAACTAAAGTTCGCTCCAAAATGTTATTCATGTGTCTTTACTTGAGAGATTGCATGCTGTTACGAGGCATGTCATTGATTGAAAATCTTTGCATGTTCAGGATCTTGGAGTGATCATGGTAGAACCCATACAAATTGTTGAGACCCACAAACTTTATAGAATCCAGTGGTTCTGGTAGAACCCATACAGATTGTTGAGTCCGCAAACTTTATTTGCGGAAAAGAGAGGTCTCCCAGTGCAAAATGGGACCAATATTCAGAGGGTAGCGCCACTTGGGAAGAGTTTATAGAACTTTCCCCCGTTTTAAAAATAAAATTTAATGTTTACTTTGTTAGACATCGAGACGGCGTCTTTCCCTAGTGGAGAGGCATGTCACAGCCTGATTTTTCAGGTAGACTTGTGTTCAAATTTTGTATTGATTTGACTAAGTATTGTCAGCTGGACAGAGTGGGATTTGATTATGAAATTTACATACATTGTGGGTGACCTGATTTCTATTGTGCTGGATAAAAATATTGTATTTTGGTTTGCAGATTAACTTGGCAATTTGCTTTTGAGCAATAAAGAAGTTGTGCTTTGAAAGTGATTTGATTTCACATGATGGATAAAACATTTATTTTCTTTTAAAGTAAAATATTGAAATAGTGTAATGCAAACAAAATGGATGAATAATGATTATTGGAGAATATGCTATCTTTTGATCTAAAAATGCTAACGCTAACACGTGTGTGTCTGAGTATTGTGACTAGTTTGCATATGTGAAGGTGAACTGCTGCCCTCATTAATGAGAGAGAGTAGCATCGAGAAGAGGAAGATAAGGAAAACGAGGTGACTTGAGCGGTGATGTAGTGAATGCTGCCCTAGAGTCTTGGGTTTTGGGAAATCACATGGTAGCTAATTGTGACCTAGTGAATTGCAAAGAATAACCTAGGTCACTTAGGACCTTTACTTCATTATTATTACAAAAACATGATTAACTAAATTATCTGGTAATATCATTTATATATACATATATATAGATATACATACATACATACATACATACATACATACATACATACATATATATATATATATATTTATTATCAAGTATAGATAATTTATATTTTTCCAGTTGACCAAATCTATTTAATTAAAATTTAAATGGAATATCTTAATTCACGTGCAAATGTTGAGGGCTTGTCTGCCACTTCAAGTAAGCAATAATTAATTATAACTATTTATTGAGGGCCAATTGAAGTGAGAATTAGTGAATTTAATATTTAAAACAAACTAACTGCTAGTGCAGTTGAGAGCACTCGCCAAATTGGAAGATTCCCTGTTGAATAACCATTTTATTCAACCACTCCCCTATTCTTGAGGAGGAAGTGGAGATGGAAATTAAAAAGGGATTTCAGGAGTAGAAGTAGGCATCATTATTGTGCGTAGAAACAAAAAGAGATAGTTGGAGAGAGTTCTACTTGTAGATGAAGAAACAGTGTTTCCGTGGGTGAAAGAGTGTGTCGTGGAGATAGGAGTTGAGTGCGACTTCAACTAGAAAATGTGTTTTAGCATCAGGTTGAGGTAGGAGAACTAATCTTATTGTTGATGAACTATGATTTATTGAAAATAAATTGTCTCTTCGCATGAATAGGAAAGCACTTGAAAGTTGTGTTTATAGTTTTATTTCATTTTTGTTTTATCTTCTATATAAGTTTGAAGTCTGGAAGAAAACAAAATGGCCGAATAGGATACACATCTGTTTATTACATCAATCTTATATGCCCATTTTGAAAGAGAAGGCTTGAAACTGCTTTTCCTAACACTTAACTTTTTCCTTAAGTCAAAGATATTGAGGCACGAGACTTCCTTTGTTATTAGGATGAGACAGTATAAGTCAGGAAGATGTTTGATAGCCATAGTAATGTTATAGCCAACCTGGAGTTGTAATTCATAGGAGTCTCCAAGTTCCCACTTTTGCACGCCCCTGCAACTATGCAAACCTTTCATGTAATTAGCTTTCATAAAATTTAATCCCATTGTCAAACATTTGGACTGAACATGCTTCCCCCTCTTATTTATGTCCTCCATGGATGGGAGAAGCACCATTAGGAGTACCAAGATGTGTGTTTGCTGGTGATTTATCAACCATCCCCAATATTATCTTGGAGCAACTGTGTAGAGTTGACTGGGGAAGTGAATTATTCCCATGGGCGTTAATAAAATCTTAAACCACTGTTAATAACATATACAAAGTTAGTTCTAAACTCTTGGAATATGCATACGATTTGTCGAAGGCTATTGGAGCTGGTGCTGAGATTCGGCATTAATGTCTGAATGGGAGGCGATGGAATATAACAATCCCTGCTGAGAGTGCAGTCGTCTGTAATGTACATCTATTGACCTAACTTTCCAAGCCATTAGTTTGTTTGCATCCGTTGTTTTGCATCTCAGACAAGCTGTAAATTTAATGAGCAAGGGACTGTATGAATGACTAATTTCAGATTCCATCTGTCAGATGCCACATAACACTTACGGGCTAATTTTATGTTAACTCTCAATCAAGTATGGCACTATGAATAGGCCACGGCATAATCTGGCGTCTCAGCTTAATCCAAGTTCAGCCCTTGCCTATCACCATAAGCCTTACCAGTTCCACAACTGACAGGTCTGATGCTTGCTGCATCAGTCTCAATCCATAAATCCCATGGAGCTTTGGTTAGTCACCTTGTTGGGAAGTATATGTTGGAATAATATTTTTATCTTCTTGCTTTGTTAGATTTTCCAGCTAATGCAACATCTTCAACAAGAGATTCCAACTATTTTATTCACCTGTGGTTTTCCTTCTTTTGTTGTTATTTAAGTGAGTCAAATTGTCATGAGCTACTTTCAGCATTGACCAATGACGAGTATGAATCTTGTTGACACGTTTTTCATGCTTTTAGCTAAAAATTCTTGCAAAATTTTAGTATCACCATCTATTCCAACTCGCAGATTTGAAATATGACCGTTATTTTGTTATATGGAATCTTACGCTAACCCAATTAGGTGTGTAAGTACCCTTTAAATGTCTAAATAAATAAATATAGCAGACTTATCAATATTGTACTATTGGCATTGTATTGTACTAATGGCACTGCTGTGCAGAATTGGAAGGGACACTGAACAGTTTTCATCAACATTAAACCATGTTCTGATTTGCATTATGAGTATAATGTTGCTTCTTGTCACCCCTTTAGCTTACTGTGGATGGATTCTAGTATTTTAAGTGCTAACATTATGCATTCACATATTGAGGATGAGATGCCTTGTGTTGGGATCCAGTTGCCAAGTAATTAATTTTGATGCTTGGTGAGTAGTGATTTTTAGGCGAAGAAAGTGTAATTAGTTTAAACTTTCTTCTTCTTCTTGTGTCTAGAAGAGGATTTAGGAAAGTGTTAATATGAACAAGTTCATTTACCAGATGAAATAGGAGTGAGGAAATAATATAGTATTAGATAGCGTTTGAACTAAGAAGATGCGAGTTAAATTGTTGTTGATAGTAATATACATTAAGTTGTAGGTACAAACATGCATATAGAAGTAAAAGCTCTTGGTCTAAGTCAATAGTACCACCGCTAATATAAATCTATTACAAACATAGCAACAGTCATAAAGTTTAGGGTATGAGTATGGATACGGATACGGATACGGATACGGTACGCTGAAACGACAAATTTTAAAAACCTTGGGTACGGTACGTTGTGGGTACGTTTGTACAATATATTTTTAAAAAGTAAAAATATAAATACATAAAAATCTAAAGAAAACAACAAGCTTATAGTCTCAACAACCTATAAAATATTAGAGGCTAACAACAAGCTTATTATGAATCGGAAGCCATCTAAAGCAAGATTTCTTTGACTGATTACAAGAAGACCACAAAACATTAAATCTATGAGTCCATCTACTAATGGGTTCACAAACATTCCACTTTGTTGGCTAGATTTTCTGCATAGCACAAAACCTAGGCAGTCATGAGATAAATCTCCCTCATTTCTTGGTGAGGCTCCCGTGTCAGATTTGTCAATTAAAGTATGCTAATATCTAAATGGGGTTTTACTTTAACTACTCAGTTCATGAACCATAACTGAACAGTTCTGCAGCAAGTAAGCAAGCTGTTTTAAAGAAAGGAAATATTTATAGAAGAAGGAAAAAAATTATATCAACACAGAGAAGAAATGAAGAAGATGTGCATCCCAATCAATAGATAGCAGAGTTGATTGCATGCACATAGAAGAAACCAATAGATATAAACACAGAATTCTAAGCAAAGGTAGCTCTAGATCTAGATCTGAAATAACACAAAGTCTATTAAGAGATCTAAGATAAAAAGCAAGAAACACAATACACCTTGACACGAAGTTCTCTGGAAATCTGCTCCTGTATATTCCTTTGCTTCAAGTGGCTCTCAAAAGTTTCAACACAAAGTCTGCAACACAAGGTTGTTGCTTACAAATTCTGATCATTAACCCGGAGGTTCTTCTCGTACTTATAGAATGTAGGAGGGAAAGTACAAATAGGAAATCTAACTGAACTAAAACATAAACAAGTAAAGATGACATTTGGCAATCATCCTCCACTAACTCCTCCTTAAGTGACACATGTATCACTTAACTAATAGGATTGTTCTACATGACTTTAAGTAATGGTTTCAAAACCAATAACTCAAAAGTCTTACAATTTCATACGAGGAACGTGGAAAATAGAATAAGGAAGAATAGAAGAAGTCAAGCCAATTGTAACATTTATGTCTTCTTTTTGTTTCGATATCGGATATACTTGTTGAACATGTGATTCAAAGATCTTCCCATCTGTTTTATGCTGCTTCCTTCTCTGTCTGAATGCAACAATCCTTCATTCAACACTTTGATGCACGCTTCCACACATGTTCCAAGCTCGGCCCGAACCTCGCAATATCCGCCCTGTAGCGCCACGATCCGCTAATAGAATTCATCGTGAAAGGCTTAAGTAGCTTTATCAATTCTCTTTTGTACCATCGAAGAGACCCTTAGAGGGAATTCGGTACTTTCTAGGAACTATCCGCACGTATGAAATGTGATCCCGACCACTTTCTCAAAGTGAAAGAAATGATATCTTGTATGGTAAGGATGATGTCCTACTCTCAAGTGCCCGGATCCTCTCAAAGAAACTCTGCAGATCTCCAAATGGAAAGATATTGCAAACTCCAGCTGCTTCCCCTTCTCAACTGATCCATCCGTTACAATTTGTTCTGCAACCAATACATCTCCCGACTTGTTGATTTCGGCCAAAGTACTTAGGTTACTCTCAGCAACTGTGTTCATATCTACTATGCTCGTCACCAGTTGCTTCAGCTGATTTGCTGCATCATTCATAACCTTTAGGCGGGCTGGCACCTCTCTAAGTTGCACAGAAGCTTGACGAATAATCAGGTTCTTCCATTCGTCAATAGCTTTCACTTGATTGCTTGCATCCTCCATTTCTGCATAAGATGATCACTCGCCTGCTCTGAAATGGGCTGAATAGAAGGTTTAACAACCTTGGCTATGATCTCGCACAACCGAGATACATACTTACTTCAAGCTCGTCTTTCTCCGCCTTTTCCCTGTCAAGCCTAAGGAATAGAGCATCTATCAATGTCTGTGTATCCTGCTTCAATCCTTCAGCGTGTAGTGGCTTGACCAAGGGTACTTTGACTTTGATTACATCTTTCGCCGTGAGCTCATCCTCCTTTCATTCGCCGGAATTGACATCTCAAAGCAAACTTCGCCCCGACTCTTCGATGATCAACCTTGAAGTTACTTTAGCAACTTTAGGCCTTATGTCTTTCCCGCCCAAACTCGGAGTAGCTGCAAGTCGTGCTCTTCCAAGTTCATCTCCATTCTCGCTCGGAACCAATCAAGCCAACCATTCCGAGAAGTTACTTCTCGGAGAATGAGAAGTCATTTGAGTGCACCACTATCTCCCGCTCTGTTTCCTCTCCAGCAGAAATGCTACAAAGTGTTATGGCTGCCATCTTCGAATCATCCAAGGACAAAGCTCTTTCGAACTCCACCATCTCTGCAGCTTTAACGTCTCTTCGGGGACAGTGATGAACGGAGTGGTGAGAGAAGATGAATGTTGCCGGATTCGGTGGAGGCATGGAAGTGTCTTCACGAGGTGCAACATTTGGTGAAGTATTGGGCACTTGGAGAAACCAGATTTAAAGTCATGGTCATAGAAGTGATCCTCTCCTTGGATTGAGATCTTATGCACTTTCAACTTCTCGACTTTCCTGCTTGCTTTCTCCTCCGTGCTTCCGCTTGAGGGAATCTCTGCGCTAAAAGTTGCCCATGACTTGATTCATCAATGCTTCATCAAGGCAATATTCTTTCACAAGAACTTGAGTTTAAAGTATTTACCAAAACATCGCTAGACCTTTCTTCAATCGTGTTGCAGCCTTCTACGTTATCCTTAAGTACGGCTCTATCTCCTCCCATTTGATGGTAAGTGTCAAGTAACACATTCCCATCATCTTTAAGATCCGCAGGTATCTGCGCTAGTCCAAAGTCAAACACTTGCTTTGCTGATAGCCTGTTGAAATCCCTCTTTCTAACCTCGTACTCACTTTTGCACTTCATCCAGAAATTCTCCAATGAAGGCACGTGTGCGTACTCCTGGGAGATCGTCTTCCCGGCTACTCCAAATGGATCGAAGTTTAGCCATGCCGTGAAGAACTCTTACTCATACTCGGATAACATCTGCGTCTCCATCCCTCGAGCTCTATGAATGCTCTGGCAGCTATAATGTCCGACAGTGATCGGAAAGAAGCCCGTAGACTTGTGCCGTTTCGACTGAAGGTCGTGTATCTCCACAAGTTGCCTGCTCAGCTCCATGGCAATCAATCTATCACTCGGATATCTGGGCATCTTTATTGGTTCTCTAGAAAAGCCCGTAACCCTGAGGTATGTGAAATCTGCAAACTGAATGAATAGACTGTCAATCTTGGATACGGCTTCCCACGCTTCTTTGCTTACCTTGTTGGCCTTTAGGTCCTTGTCTAGCCTGCAAATGAAATCGTAGAAGAATCCATCATTGACCACTTTGAAATCTTTCTCGCACGCAGGTACAGTAAGTTATGGGTAGCACTCGAAAATGGGGTCCTTAGAAAGAACACCACATCTATCCAGCTTGGAGAAGATGCCTTGTGAAGCTGCAACGTACACCAAATAGGAAGTCATTTTGAAGTTGAAAGTACGCTTCACGTTCCGGAGTTGCTCACCAATGTTGTCACTAATAATTTCGACCAATTGATTATGGAATCAACCTTGTTGACTTCAATGGTCCTGATGAAAGCATACATCCATGTACGGAAAGTGTAAGCATTCACCTCGCCATTAATCTTGAATAAGAATTTGACAATATCATCGACCTCCGGCACCAAATTGGACTGCGGAAGAGTTCTTGGGAACTTAGAAGGAGATCTAGGCTTCTTCATGTATCTGTTATTCATTATGCTCATGCGACAACTCTATGCTTATCGCACCTGCTGCCGGCATCTTGAAGGCTAATGGAAGTCACCACCTTTCGCACCGGAATCTTCAAACAATAATTGATGAACTCTGCGTCCAATCGAATTATTGTTTTCCCGTAGCATCTCGCACTGATCTGGATGAAGGATGGTAAGATCTAGCGCACTCCATAACAAACTCTGGCAACTGGGTTGTGTATGGAAAGGCTGCAGCTCGAATAATTCCACTGCTTTTAACCGCACGCATGAGTGAAGTCTTTCCTGCTCTGGATCTATCAATCAATTTGGAAAGAGGTTCCGGACCTAGATCTGTGTCTCCTATGTCTGCAAATTTGGAAGTGATGCATGACTCCGTTGTGCTTTCTTTTTCATCCCTCTTTGCCATGGCTTTGTCTATCTTTGTCTGAATAATTCTTTTTCTTCTTACTTGGCCGGATTTCTTCAAAACTGGTGTAGATCTGGATAATTCTTTAGATTCAGAGGATATATTCAATGTATTGGACATTGATTAGAGGTCGTTTTCTTTTGTAAAACACCTGTAATGAATTCCTGCAATTAATTCAGACAAAGATGGCCCTTTGGAGCATAAATAGTGAATTTTAATTATAAAAATCTGAACTTTTCAAGCCTGCTGCCCCAAAAATTGATGTTTTATTTGCATGCAAAGTGAGCATGAATTTTTCCAACTTCACTTGAGCACTTGTATCACTTATGCAAACAACTATGCAGACAAAAATCAACCTCCTTCAATGCATGCGCCAAAATTGGAAGCTTTTAGCCTTGTTTTCACCTTCTTTTGAGCAAAATTCCTCTTCAAATGGGGCACACTTTTCCTCCTGGCTGTAATTCTTTACTTGTGAATTAATTAATTCATCCTTATGGCAGCCCATGTTTATATAACCCTCATAATTCTATAATTAATAATTGCCCTTCCTATTCCTGGCAATTAATTAATTAAAAATCATGCTCTTATCTTTAACTGGTGTGCTAAAATAACATGTTTAAGGACAACCATCCAATAAATTAAATTAATTCAATTTAATCATCCACTCTTCACTTCACTTAAGCTTCACAGTGTGCTTTGACCATAGCCACTGAAAATAGGAATTTATTTAATCATTTAATACTTCAAAAACATTAAATCCTTCCCAAAAGGGGCGCACTTTTCTTCATGAAGGGGGCAGCCTTTAAATAAATTAGATTTAATTAATTTAATCAATCTATTTTCATCTCTTTTACTCCCCTTTGATTTGTTGACTTTTCTCCCTGTTTAGGCACCAAAATTAGAAGAAGAAATAATTAATTTAATCCACTTAAAGGCTGCCATGTTCTCCCTAAAGGGGTCGCACTTTTTAGCATAATAGAATTCTATTTTTAAGAATTTATGAAAATGAGATTCTTTACCCTGCAAGGCAGCCCCGGAAATCCCATGATCCACTTAAGTGATTTGACTTTGACAATGAGATTCTTTACCCTGCAATGCAGGCAATAAAATCCCATGATTTCACTTAAGTCACTTTTCTTTTATTTCACCATGGGAATTTTTACCTTGCAGCAGACAGGCAATAAATTCCCACCTGCCTGCTACCTCTAATTTTCCCACTGCAACTTAAGTGACTTTTCCATCATGGGAAAAAGTATCCTGCAAGGCAGGCAATAAATTCCCACTTGCTTGCTGCTTCTATTTTTCCCATGATCCACTTAAATCCTTTGTTTTCCAAAAATGCGCCCAACCCCGCAGGGGCTTTTTAGTGCACGACTTCACCTTTTCCCAGTGAACTGGACCTCGATGGTGACTTCCTTCCAGTACAATGTGCGTATGTGATCTTTGAATACTCCAGGCCAAGAATCGGGCTAACCCGACAAAGGAATTGATCTAGAAAAATTTCACAGAAAACGAAACGGGAAAACACAAAAACATGAAAAATTGCCAAAAGTCACAAATAAAGCCCAAAACTTATTCCTAGTTAAAACCCTTCTGGTATATAGGAATAATGATATGTTCGATCACAACAGGGTTAAAACGGAGCGCAAATTGCCTCAAACGGGGCTCAAAATAATTAAATACAAATTTTCCATGCAGACAAATCCCGGACATGAAGAATATAACAATTTTGGCCATCTGGGTATTTGGCGAACAATGCTAATATGGCTCTTTGGGAATATCTTGATGCAATACAAGAACTTTTAGGCAATAAAAACACAAAACGACCCATTATTTTAAAAGTACGAAATTTTTTCGGATAGGGTAGTCGCAGATTTGAGGCTAAAAACGGGGACACCACACTTATTGTTAAGGCCCAGAGAAAGGTTTGGGGAGAAGGCAATCTTTTCATAGAGTTGTTTGGAGGTAGCCTCTTGAGAGAAGGGGCCCTTTGAGCCACCGCATAGTATCCCAAAAGTCATTCTCATCCTCCATAATTAGTCAGAGAGGGAGATTTGTGAAAGCATTTCGAGCATTGTATACATTCCGAACTAAGATTGAGGAAGCTTATAGAAAGCTTGAAGGTCTGTCCATTCCATCCACTTCCCAAATTTGTACAAGTCATGAGATATTCTAATTCCTTTCTCAAACCGAAGGAGGGCAGAGCAGCCCCTTGTCAAGGCAAGGATCTTGTCATTATATTTCAGATTCGAAAAAATCGATTTGTAGGCTTGGCACCTAGTGTCAAAGGAAGAGAAGATAGGCTGCCCAACCACCAAGTGCTTCACTTGTTCCCATGCCTTCCAAATTGACTGAAGAATAAAGGACCCATGAGGAGCAACAAGAAAGCACCCAAATAGTAAGTCAACCAAATGAAGTCATTTTCATCTCTCTTGACCCTTCAGAGCCTATTGGAAATATTGAATCTCACATGAACTTTCCAAGGTTCAATTCCAGTCAAAGCCCTCAAGTTTTACTTATTTGTTTGCACTTAAAATATTAAAAAAACTATGTGGGTACGCTGTGGGTATGTACCCATTGGACCGGGCACGCCCTGTGCACGGAAATCCATACCGGGGACGTGCACGGCTGTGTGGTACGCACCTGATCGGGTACATCCTGCACGGAAATCCATACCCGGATGTACGGGCACGTAGTGCGTACGCACTACGTCAGTACTAGTACTAGTACCTGATACGAGGGGGTACTTAACGTTTTCGTGCGAGTCTAGAGTAGTAGATTCAATATTGGAAATTGTTAGTTTAATAATAACAAAGTGTGAATATTACAAAATAAAAAGAAGGGTTATTAAGTAGGGCTTTAAAAAATAGTATTTTATCGGGATTTGGGCTTAAGTATATGAGGTATGGTTTTATAAATGCTCCCTCTTTAGAAAATGATTCCTCCTCTCTATGTGATGTTCTCTTATGGGAAAATTATCGTAACTGGAAAAATTCAGCAAACCCTTATAGATTTGATATTCTTCAACAAACCTTAGATCTGATATTTTCAGCAAACCCTAGATCTGATAATTTCAGCAAACCCTAGAGTCTGATATCTTTCAACAAACCCTAGAGTCTGATATCTTTCAGCAAACCCTTATAGAGAAAATATAAAATTCTGAAAATTCACAGAAACCCTTATTGCTAGAAATAAAATACTGGAATTACCCTTAATTTCTGAATTTCTAAACAACACAATTTATGGCAACAACCTAGAATTTTATTTTATTTAATTTGCAAACAACCAGATACAATTTAGAGAATTTTTCCACACTGAAACCTTAGTTGGATTTACAATTTATTTTTCAGAAATAGAAGCCCTAGCTAATTAATTGAAAACCACACAAAAACCAACCTAAAAGATGCCTTGGATGTTCAATGGAGAACTGAAATTCCCAAGGGTGGTGTCCAAGTTGGAAAATGCTGGAAAATTGAAATGATGATGTCATCACTAGAATGCCCCCAAAATGTGACGTCAGCCTTCAAAAAGTGATGCCCTAGTTGAGATTTGTAAATTTGATGATGCCCTAGCTGAAATCTATAAATTTGATGATGCCCTAGCTGAAATTTGTAAATCTGATGATGCCCTAGCTGAAATCTATTAATCTTAGACTGGATGCACGAATCCAACTCCTAGATGGAGTCACCATTGGAGATTGGAGGGTTTTCATCCCCAAATCTGATTGTAGTGGAGGGTTTTCATCCTCAAAAACAGAAGTTGAAGCAGCAACTCAAACTCTCAATGTAAAAATAGATAATGGCAAAAAGGTTCTTCTAGATGACCCCAACGCCTTTTTATAAGTTCACTTGACACTTTTGCCAAGGAAAAGCCCCAAAAGTAACTTTCCATCTTCTAATTTGATATTGACTTGCTTAATTTGGAAAGTCACCTTTATTTTTATTTATAATAATAAAGTAATATTAAGTTGTCACTTTTTAATAAAAAGTGCATTACTTGACAACTTAAAAACATTAACTTTATTATTTTTAATTTATTTGAAAAAGGGGTCATGACATTCTATTTCGTTGTTATATATATATAGGGTTAGGGTGATTGTTCTCCTCAATAAAATTACAATTTAAATCATTTTTGTAAATGATCGGATGTATATAAACTCTCAATTAGACTTTTGGGCTTTAGGTTTATTCTTTTTCAATGATAGCCTATGTTAAAAAAAACATTCTTTACCAATTTAAGTGTTTAGTTCTGTGAGAAGCCAACACAAAATTTTAATATCGTGGATAGTAAACAAAACATTATTATGTGAGTGGTCCTCCTACTAACAAAATAGTTGCATGACTTTGAGATGAACCAAGTGTTTTATTCATTTTTCTACTTCAAACACTTCTACTTCATCTAAATATGTGAAATTATATGTCGGCCTTTTCTATTTCCTTCTCAACTTTTCATGAAACATTCTCATTTGATATTCATACCTACCCCTGCAAAGCATGAACTTATTTTGCAGAGTATTGCTAGTAATGATGATAATGACTTAAACTTATTGTGAAACATTATGTTCTCATAGTAGAATGTATCCCAATAATTGTCTTCCAATTGTTGGAAACTCTAAGTGAAAGGTGATGAATGTGTTATTAATTTGGTTGTGTTGGCTAGATTTTCTACACAGCTGAAAACCTAGGTAGTCATGAGATAAATCTCTCTCATTTACCGGTGAGGCTCCCGTGTAAGATTTTGTCAATTATATTTCCTAGTATCTATCTGTTGGTGTTACTTTAATTGCGTAGCTCATGGACCATAACTAGACAATTTTGCAGCAAGTAAGCAATTGTAAGCAATATGTGTAGGAAAGGGAAATAATTAAATGCGAGAAGAAAGGAAAAGAAATGTGCAACCTAACCAATAGTTGACAGAGTTGATCACATGCACATAGACGAAACAAATAGATCTTAAAATACAGAATTTGAAGCAAGGAAAGTTTCAGATCTAGATCTAAGACAACACAGTTTATGTAGAGATCTAAAAAGAAATAAGAGACGAATGCACCGTTGACACAAAGTTCTCCGGAAATCTTCCTCTTCTCTATTCCTCTACTTGCAGAAAGCTATCAAGGGTTTCAACTCAAAGTTTGGAACACAAGAATGCTGATTACAAATTTTGATCCTTAACCCGTAGGTTCTTCCTCTATTTATAGTGTATAGAGGGCAATTTACAAATAGGAAACTATAACTGAATTGACACATGTGGAAGTTGTAAAGGAAACAACTGACAATCTCCCTCCTGGAATTCCTCTTTGCATGACATGCATGATTTATAACTGAAAATAGAACCTTCTATTTTGCATGTCTACCACCTATTTCCAAGTAATTGACTTCTTCAAGTAACGGATTTTAAACCAATCACTTAAGATTGCTCAATTACTTTGTCGGAGAAAATAAGAGAAAGAAGAAGAAAGAGGAAAAGAAATTAGAAGAAAGCTGCAACACTCCCAGTCTTGTTCTTCTTCCATATTTTGCATGCGGTTGACTCTTTTGCCTTTGATTCTCACCAAACTGGATCTGGAAGCAGCTGAATGTGATTTTGCTTATGGGTGTTGCCTCTGACATGTCTTCCCTCTTATCCTTGAAGCTTTTGTAGTTCTTCTCAGTACGTGCACTAGTGCAATGTTTGCCGTAAACAATTTAGACAAAACTCATCATCTTTTATTTTTAATTGCATATGAGCAATTTTAAATTTTCAGAAAGCACTCTGGGTGAATGTAAATACAAATAAATTCAATGAAGGCTTCAATTGGAAGATTGAGAGCACATGCACAAGATCCTAGAAAGAATTTTCCATGCACCGACTTCTACACGGGTTGCGTTAGAAACAAGAGGATGAATTTTTGCGGAAGCCTTTGCAATTATGAGATCTGGATCTGTCAATTAAATTGGTGATAGGTTCAAGGCCTATGTCTGTATCATTGACTTCAGCAAATCTGGAAGCTATGCATGATTCTGCTGATCCTTCTCTTTCATCATGCTTCAATATGCTTGGAATAATCTTTGTCTAGGCTCTTTTTCTTTTAATTCTGCCAGAATCCTTTGTAATTGGATCAATTTGTGCAGATTAGGCAATTTCTTTTGATTTGGAAGAGATATTCAATGTACTTGACATTGATTTGAGCACTGTGATGAATACCGCAATTTATTCGACAAGGATTGAGTCCATGCCATGAATACATGATTTTTATCACCAAAATCTGCATATAAAGCCTGCTGCCCTAAAATTTGAGGTTTTGCTTGCATGCAAAGCAAGCAAAAATATTATTTAATTCACCTAGGCACATATACCAACATGCAGACACTTAAAATGACAAAAATTAGGCTATTCCAACCCTAGGTGCCAAAATTGGAAGCTTCCCGACAGTGGAAAATATTTATTAATGCAACATCCTCCTTTTGGCGCCAAAACCTGTCCGGGCTGCAAACTTCATAAAAAGAATTAATTGCTTCTTCATTATGGCAGCCCATGCTTATATAGCCCTCAACATACTATTTTTAATAATTGCCCTTCCTATTTCTGGCAATTTAATTAATAAATAATCATGTCTATTCACCCAAATTGGGCGCCCAATTATGCATGTTGCTGGTTGCTTTTAAATAAATTTATTTTATTTATTTTTAGCATGCATCCTTCAGTTCTCTTTGGCTTGTCTTCTTGCATTGACTTTTCTTCCATACATGGCGCCAAAATTGGGTGAAAAAGCCATAAATAAATATCATTAAATACATTGTTTAATGCCAAGGTGGGTCGCACTTTTTGGCAAGGGTAATTTCTAAAAATAAGAAGTCAACTTTGATGGGAATTTCTACCCTGCACTGCAGCTCCAAAATTCCCTCTTCAACTTAAGTTATTTGACTTTCATAATGAGAATTTTTACCTTGCAAGGCAGGTAAGAAATTCCCACCTGCCTGCCACTGCCAAAATTCCCACTAGCAAATTAAAACATCTCCCAAAAAGTGCGACTTGTATTGAAAATAGCTTCCTTTGATAAAGTGCGACTTGCATGGGTGAATAAACCTCTTTGGTGGGAAAAGTTAGCTTGCTAGCAGGCAGAAAATTCCCATCGGTGCTTTAAGTGATTTTTCTTTATTTTATAATGGGAATTTTTACCTGTAAAGGAGGTAAGAAATTCCCGCCTACCTGTCGCCTCTAATATTCCTATTGCAATTTAAGTGACTTTGACTTCATGGGAAAAAGTACCCTGCAAGGCAGGTAAGAAATTCTCGTCTGCTTGCCACTACCAAAAATCCCATTGCACCTTAGATCTATTCATTCCAAAAAGTGAGACTTGCCTAAGAGAGGCTTTTTCTCCTTGACTTCATCTTTTTGTTGAAGTTGTACTCCAAGATTTATTCCTTCCACTTTGTTGAGGATGCAGAGGACTCTAGATGTTCCGAGCAATTAAACAGACTATCTGAGAACAAAGTTCGGATCGAGGGGAATTTTGATGACAAAACCGCAGAGAAAATCGAAAACAAACACAAGAAATAAATAAAAACGAAAAATGTTGCCAAAAGTTGCAGACAATGCTCTGAATTCATTCCTAGTGAAAATCCTATTGAGATGTGTAAATTGACATGCAAAACTTCAACAGGATTTAACCGGAACACAATTTACTTCAAATGGGGCTTTATTTATTTAATAAATAATTAAATAAAAATTTCTTGCAGACAAAACTTGGCGGAGGGATAAAATGAGTTTCAACATCTGGGTATTTGTCGAAATTGGCTCATATGATTCACTGGGAATATCTTAACGTAATAGAGACATCTTCTGGCAATAAAAACACAAAAAGACCCATTATTTTAAAAAGAACGATTTTTTTAAATGGGTAGTCCCAGATTTTAGGGTGAAATCTGGAGACACCTGGTTGGTTGTTGAATGTCTAGCTCAAAAGAAACCATATATTAGGAATATCTTGCAAACAACTCCTAAATGCTTTTTACAATTATATGTTTAAAATCTCATAATGACCTATTCTCCATCAACCCAACATTTATTGTTCCTACTTAACTTTTTTGGGGCCTAGTTTCAAGCATGTACTTTGTGGCAACACATGTATACAATGAATGCAAGCAAAACTATTGGCAACTAACGTGTTCTGTTCAAGAATGAATACATAGATGCAGGCTCTTGATATATTTCCCATAAATAATATACTCTAATAGACATTGTTAGTCTTCATGTTGTCAAACTTCCCTTAGTGATGAGGTCATTTCTTTCCCTGTAGGTGGTATGAGACACCTCCAAAGATTGATATCATCTTGGTACTACACAATGTTTCAAATGTGTGTCTATATATGGAAATCGGTGTGAAGTTACAATCTTGGTCGGTTAGGAGACGATATTAACTTTGATGAGGGTGTGTGAGTTTGATAACATGACATGTTAGGTGGTGAGGTTCACTCGGGCTCAGTATGCAAGGGTGGTAGATAAATTTTCAGACCCGTGGATTCCGCGGTCCTCATGAAAACCCTAGTACTTTGAACAAGGAGGTGTTGGAGGTACCCGCTACCCTAAAGTCTTGTGGCCACAAACACTTGAGTTGTTATTGATATTTAGAAGTACCATGGACTTTCTGTTCTAGCTTTGTGTTGTACCCTTTTTGAACAAATGGAAATTTGCAACACAAATGAAACCGAAAAGGATTAGATCCTTTTGATTCAACCTCAAATAACAAGAGCACCGTGATGTCCCCTTTTTGGACAAATGGAAATTTGCAACACATCAAACCAAGAAGGATTAGATCCTTTTGATTCAACCTCAAATAACCCAATGTCAGCTAATTACAACCCAAGATGGGGTTGGAAGTAGCCAAGGTGATGGGTGAGATGGGAGAATCAATTGGAATCCAAATCTTTTCCAGTTCTGATTTTTATAGCAGCAAATATTAAATTAAAATAGCTTGCAGACAACTGAAACTTCAAAAATTCATAACTTAATCAATACTTCATCTTTTTGCATGAAACAAAGTGCAACATAAACTAGATTTTTAGACCTTTCCGATGCACTAACAATCAGATTTTTCTGATCATGAAAACCCTTCCAAAATAGGCCCAAAAACTTCAGATCTAGTCGCTAGGGTTAGGAAAAATAAATAAAAATACTTCCAGCACTTTTCTAGCTTCAAACACACCAAATAAACTTCCCTTGCTTGGCAATAAATGCTAACATAAACCAGATTTCAGATCTAGCTCATTTACCATCAAATCATACCAAAATAACCTCCAAATCAAGTCGTCATAGCTAGGAAAAACACAACAATGAACAATAGTAGCAAAATAGCTCAAACCCTTCAAAGATCACTTCTAAAATAAGCAAGAAACATGCAAATTTGTCCCTTAAATAAATGTGCCAACCTCTAGATCAAGTCGCCAAGCTTTAGGAGGATTTATCATGCATAAATACACTCAACAATAACACAAGAAGGCTTCACACTCTCCAAAATATGGTGGTGTTGATCAAACACCTTTGTTATGAGAACTCATGGGCATACATCCCTCTTCAAGCATGAAGATAATTTGAATATAATCAGCAACATGCCCTCAAGAGGTCGCCCCCATCTTCTTTTATATCTTTACTTTTCAAATCTCCAAGTTTCCCTCCTCTTTTTGGCGCAAATCTTCATGTAGGAGAGTTACTTTTAAAATAGTCTTCTTTCCTGGAAAGTCACACTCCAATTAAAACATTAATTTCCCTTTTTATTATTTTAAATAAAAACATAAGAGGAGAATTAATATTTAATTTAAAAATAAAGGAGTTATGACATTTTCCCAATTTTTTATCCTTTAATCCATGGGAAGGGTGGATTAAAGGTCTTCAAAATTTAATTTAATTAATGTCCCGAAAAAGGGGACATTACAAGCCCATTGCTCTCGCATAGGTACCACGTGGTAGGTATCAACTTACTTTTACATAGATGGCTTGTCCTCTTGTCACATCGGATCCATATATATTTGCTTCGTCGAAGGGTAGGGCTATTGTTGTGTATTTAGGAGGTGTGCGGGATACCGCCAAGTTTGTGGTTGGAGGCAAAATGTTCCGATGTTAATCTCCTCCTCACCACTGTGGTCATAAGTACGAATGATCTTTGATTGGTTTGATATCTTGGGTTGAATGATTATACTTGTTATTTACTATTGTGAAATTTATAACTGCTGTAATGCCTTGGTGATTGGAGATGCAATAGAATGATGTAAAGAGTTTTTCAAAAATGTAAATGAAAATGATGGGTTGTAAATGTACTTGAAACCATAGTTCTTATTTCCAAATGTTAAAATGAGAGTTATTCTTCATATTTGCTTATTTGAATGTGATGAGATCACAACGTGTAAATTGAAATAAAATATATGGTTGTAGTTAGACTTGTTTGAATTTTAAAATCAGCATATGTGAAATTAGGGTTAAGAAGAGATGTTTGATGAGAACAATATACACTTAATTTCTTGTTTTAAAGTAATCGAACTAGTTTACTTTTTCCGATATTTAAGTAATTGATAATAATGTTTAGTAGGTTGGTAAGGTCTAGGATTTGGAAGTGCCTCAAAGCTGTTCTCGGTCAATACTTGGAATCAAATGGAATTTTTTTGGGCTGATTTTTCCGATATTCGACTAAGAGGTCACTATAAGAAATAGACTCACTTGTTTGTGTTTCCCGCATTTCTTTTCGAACAAATAGGAATTGATTGATACCAAATGTCAAGATTTTACTTGTTGCCATCAAGTGTAGATCCTCCATGAAGGATTCTGTTGGGTCGTCAAACTTGCACCCGCGTCTCGGATCTGGAAGGACCGAGTCGTTTGAGACAACAATGGAACCGTCTCCAAGTTGTGGGACCTTGCTCACTTCAGACGGATCTCTAGAGAAGGCCAGTTCTTCTATCTATTTCTACTGCTACTCCTAGTGCTGAAAGGGAAAGCTAAGCTAACAATGCCAAGGGACCAAGGATAGAAGGATAACATGAAAGGAAACTACACTAAAAGGTGATAAAGACTTAAAAGAGGGATGACCACTATCCGTCTCGAGTGAAAATGAAGGGAAATGTGTGAAAGAAGGCTAGGCACGTGTAGCACAACTAAAACATATTTATCATATTAGTTTCATGGAACACAACTAGAAAGGGAATTGCAAGGGACGTAGAATGACACAACAAACACGCAATGTAAAAGAAAGGCAAGAAGAAAGAACACAAACACGCTTAGGATAGAGAATAGTCACAAAACGATGCTTCCATTACTTCCAGAAATGCACATAATTGTTACAATGGCGAAAGAGGCCGATATCTACATGCACGAGCCAGATCTAGAGGTCCGCGACTGAATACGTAAAATATGAAGTCCTTAAAGCAAACATGCAAGGATCCAAAATGTCCAATGTAACAAATGAGCCCAACTCTTACATTTATAGGTGAATTCATGGAAGAAGAAGAGAAGGGAAAATCCGAATTTGAAACACAACCACCAACAAGAATCATTCAATGCCTGCAAATCCGCCTGCAAATTTGTCAAATGGGTTTCCCCAAGTTTGTTTGGCGTGATGGAGAAGGAAAGAGGGCGGATCAGATCAAATTGGGTGGTTGGAGCAATCAGATCTGCTCATTAATGTTCAGACGACGTTTTCCCATTTCTTACCTACCAGATCCGACAAGAATTTGAATTTGAATATCTAGCATTGTAGCCTATGTCAACAGTTGTCGATTGAGACTATGTGCGCGCTGATCGGAGCTCTGTAGCAAAAGATATGGTTGTCAGAAGTTTGTCAGAGTTGTCCGCGCACGCAAGACACGTGGCGCGCGCGGATTGGTTGAAAGGACGACCAACTGTGCAAATGTTCTTGTCGTCTCAGCCACGTGTCACCCATTGATTTGTTGTAAGGATTCGGCGCCTTGTTGGCGCGCTTTGATAAGTCGCTTGTGGCACGGTGAAGCATGTCGAACGACATAGCACGGAATGGCGCGAAAGGAGGGCGCAAAGGTATGCGCGTGGAAGAATGAGGCGCAGGATGAGGGGGCAGAAGCAAGGCGCGCAATACGCGTTGAGGAAAAGAGGCAAATTGGGGAACGATGGTCAAGGCACAACTATCACAAGGTAATGTGCGGGCGCGCGAGAGGGCTGTGGACTTAGTTGATTGAAGCAAGTGCAAGGTGTGGGCGCAGGATGAATAGCTGCTAGGAGGAAAGCGGATGCTCGGAAGATGTGTGCAAGACAAGAGTGGAACAAAGAGGAAAAGGAGAGTGGAAAGGAAGAAGGGGAAGTGCGCAAGGGTGTGCGAGGAAACAATGATCAAGTGAATGTGCCAAGGAGACAATTGAGGTGTGCGCCACTGCAATGAAGATCTCCGAGTCATTATATGTATGTAGGTTGTCCAAATAACTAGGAGAGTTAGTTGGATAACAGATTCATAGGAGTGTATTAAACTATTCAAATAAAGAGCAACCGGATTATCATCATCCATCTTTTTGTTTATCTGATCTGATCTCAGAGATTTTTTTCTCTGAAGGAGATGTTTTGAAAAGGATCCATCCTCGTGCGTATTTGCAAAAAAACAACATATCCTTCACGTATGAATCAACCTTTCTCTAAAGTTTGATACTTATCTTGAAGAGTGGTCCAAAGATTACCTGCCATAGTGGTATTCATGACCTTAGGAATTAAATCATCTGAAATAAATAATTTAAACAACAAAAGAGCCTCCTTATGATGTTTGTCATAATCGCAATGATCCATAGTAAGCCTTGATTCAGCTTTGAGATTTGTTTTATTGCAGTTTCAATAATCTAAAATTGTGAGTATTTTGTAACTCCAGACGCTCTAGTTGTGGCTGATTTGTTGCTTTTGGTAGAACTAGATTCTGAATATTGGCCATGAGATCTGGGATTCAAATTGTCTGCAAATCATGTCTTTTTGCTTTGGGTTTGCATTCATGAAAACATACTTGTATTAAATTGTGAATTTTTGTTTGTGCTTGTGTTCTGTCTGCAAAATTGTATGCAGGTTCATCCTTTTCTGTCTGTATGTTTATTTTAGTGCGGTCTGCAAATCGCGATTTCTGCAAATTACGAATCCTCTTTCTGGTTTTTCTTTCTCGTTCTTCAACACGATTTCCCTCTACCCTAGCACAATCTGTTTTGTCTGCAAATTGTGATTTGTTTTTGACTGGATTTACGCCCTCTCACGTCCTCCTTTTGGCTCTCTCACTTCTACACCGTCATTCCTTCCTCCAACTGCCCGTGCCTTGACATTATGTGTCTACAACTGTGAATCATGTTACGTGTCTGTAAATCATGAAGTCACGTGCTCATCCTGCTTTACAAATTGTGAACCTTCACTTTGCCATCTCGTCTTGCAGCAATGGCACATCACAGGCCCTTGCTTGAATCTCTGTGTTTTCACACGCAAATTCCTTCGTGTTTTGATTACCTCCTCTTCCTTGCCGTTTATACCCTCCTAGGGTTTCCCCAACTACTGGATTTGATACCAATGTTATTAAGAACGATAATGAAGAGAATAGACGGCCCACTGACATGCTCGTGTAGCCATGTTTTATTAATAAAAAAGAAATTACATATTCAATTGAGGAGGTTGATAACTGTAACATACTAATTGTTTATTAATGTGTAACTTATAGTTAACTAGTATCTTTAATAATGGATATCCTAGTAATTGACGACATGAGTGTGTTTTTTCCTTCATAAGAGACTTAGATGATAGGACGTGAATTAGGTAGTACGTTAAATGTGAGAGATAGTAGTCGTAGTATCATAAGATAAAAGTGTAATCCCATGATAGGTATAACACAAGCAAAGATATTGGTAAACCCAAATTGGAAAGTAAATAACCGAAAGATAAAATCCAAAGGGAAAGACAAAGATAGTAAAACCTGCCAAAGGTCTTGAAAGGGCACAACAATTGGATAAATATGTCCATTAAAGTAAGCTACCAAAGAACCCATAAGGGAGCAATGGAAGGATAAACTGAAGAGGGAGATACAAGTGAAGTAAAACTACGAAAGGATCTGAAAGGGCACAATGGCCAGATAAATCCAAGAGGGAAAGGAAAATAGAAAATAAAGCTACCAAATGACCATAGCTGCATATTAGCCGAATAAATCCAAGTGGGAAAGTATAAGTGCAATAAAGTGAAACTACCAAAGGACTCGAAATGCAACAATGACTAGTTAAACCCAAGCGGGAAAGAACATTGCATAAAGATACCAAAGAACCATAAAGGCACAATGATTGGAGAAACCCAATGGGGAAAGAACATAAAGTAAAGTGAATTAAAAAGTACGATAAATAATAAGTGAATTGAGAAAATTAATAATTTGAAAACATGAAAGTATGTAATGAGCTCATAGGTGGTTCACAACGTCATTGTAAACGTTTTTCTATGACAGCATAAATCTGTATATGAATGTCAGTATCGTGTTCGCAAATCAAAGTGTCTTCAATATTTGCGAGGACCTTGGAGATTTTTGGTGATTTTCGTGATGCATCACCTTTGCTACAATAGTTTCTTCCACTTTCCTTGAGATCCTTAAGAACCTCTTGGTGGATGCCTTCTATTGAAAAAGTGGGTGCAAGATGATTGGGAGTTTGGTCCTTTAACTATGGATGAGATACACGAGGAGGTTGTTCCTCCACTCATCTAATATGCCGGTAGGGTCTACGCTTGGTTGTGGAGTGTGTATATATACCATGGAAGTGACAATACAATTCCCTTATTTAGGGGTGCATGAAGGAGTTGATGGTAGGACCTTGGCATATGAACGATAGTAGAAGGTGACCGGTTATGTTATCTGTGTCGATAATGTTGTCAAAGTGCTCAACAGTTGTTGTAGATTGTGTTGTGGTGCCATGGATTGTGCAAAAATCATCGACGGTGAAAGGGCGATGAACTTGTTATCTTCCTTTCTCACCTGTTATCATTCTTTCTCACAAAGATGTTCTTGCGCCTCTAGACACTCTACATGTCTTTGGTATGATAGAAAATGCTTGATAAGATGTCTAGGAGCATTGTGCCATATGCAATATTGATTATGCTCAGTAAGAGGATGAGCTCCTTCTCGACGAGGAACCTAGAGATGTTTGTCGAGGTGTGATGTTGGAAGAGGTAGACTCCATGTTGGTATATCTAACAAAAGGGACAAAAGCAATATCAAGTTCGGGAGGTATGTCGTTAGGAGTTTTGAAAACATAATGTAAGTCATATTTGTTTAAGTCAAAGCAACGATCAAGGTTGACTAATTTGATGCTTGAATCAAGGAATTTGAAGGGATTTTTGATAACGTAGAATCTTTGTGTTCTTTGTTTTGGTGCAGCCAAACAAGTAGGCATCATGTTATTTATATCTGTCATCTTATTCGGGGTAGTGAGATCGATGTTAAGAGATTCGATAATGGTTTCACTTAGAGAAGGGTTTATTTCGGAGAAGTCTTCTCGATGGAAGCTTTTGTGGGAATTTCATCAACTATCTTCTTGATTGTTTGAGGTCACACACTAGAGGCAATTGATTGATTACGGCTTGGGAAAGATTTGATAATTTGTTCTTAAGGTTGATTTCATTTGGCTTGCCATCAATCGAGTCGAGGAGGTTTATGGAATTCTCCTTACTAGTTAGGGATGGCCAATGTAACCTTAGAGGGAATCGACTTGGTAATCAATGTGTTGATACCCTTAGAAGGACACACTTTGGAGTTCTTTGCTCAAAGTTCCAAGGGTTAGTGTCACCTTGAACTTTGTAGATAGTGCAAAATAGGCGATGTCCCTCATTTGACGAGTCAATGTATGCCCAAGTAGGATGTTATGGGAAAGAGGAAAGTGGAAGATCGTCATGTTCACCCTTCATCTGTTTTAGGAGAAACTATGATGGGCAACCAAATACATCACATGAGGGATATTTGTCTTGATTGTACCCTTGTTAGGTGCTACACACTGATTTAAGGTCTTTAGTAGGGTAACCTAGGGATTTGATGATATTGTAAGATGTAAGACATGTCAAAACCTTCATCTATGAGGGCCCTTTTGACTTGCACATCGCCGATCTTGAATGCGAAACAATGACTCATTCGGGATCATGGTTTGGATAAGAAATTTGAGTGATAATGTTTGGGTTGTGGTTTGGTCAATTTGGACGGATAACTCCTTCGCATTGTTTCATAATGTTTTCATCGGAGCAATGCAATGGAGCTTCTTGCCCTAAGGCAGGTGGTTACAAAATGTTCATGTCAAAGAATGTCTTATTAGAATACAATGCCTAGTATAAATTAGTGTTAATTTAATATTAGTCAAATGTTAACTAATAAACGGTCAGAATCGCTTAACCATCATTTTGTAATCATCTCTCACATAATAAATGATGGACACCATGACTAACGGGTGCATTCCGGTTCCTCTTCATCTGGTCTTTTTATATTCTAATCTTTCTTTATTCTTTCTCTCTCGTCATATTCTAACATTGATATAAGAGCCCTTGGTGCTCGAAGGGATCTGCAAACCGAGGAGAAAGAATAGGAAAAAGCATTCAATGTATTTTCAGATGCATCTAGGGCATGTAAGCTTAAACAACTTTCAGTTTTGAAGGGAGAACATTCAAACATTCTATTTTTTTCATTTGAAGCATCTAGGGCTGAGAAAGCACCTGAAAACTCATTTGCTAACTCGAGTCAGAGTGCACAAGAGGATTGCTGAGCATGAAACATACAATTGAGTCATTTGAAGGATTTCATGATGAGAACCATGGTCTTGGTGTATTCTCAATCTCCTCACCATTGTCCATTCAAGAGACATGACAGGGAGTGCTCATATTCTTCAGAAGAGACATTGTCCATCCAATCAATGTTTGATTTCATCTCACCAAAGAGGAAGTGTTTACATTCATGGGATTGTTATGTTGCTGCCGAGGATTCTCAGGAATCTTTTATTCTGTCAAATCCAAGAGAGCTCATGGTTGTTGAGTCCGGGGAATGCGTGGTGCGAGTTCATTCTTCATGATGACTGCAAGATCAGCCTTTGCTCATGTGAGAGACAAGATATCGTGTTCATGACAAAGAGTTGATTTGTGCAACCTACCATTGCTTCGCAGAGATAAAGAGTTGAAAGAGAGCTTTCAAGACATGAAAAAGACAATCATTCTGGATAAGATGTGAAGCATCATTTTCAGGTCTAAGAAAAGACATGCTCTGATTAGAGAAGAAACCAAGGAAGATCCTATCTAGTTGCAACATTCATCTCCACAATGAAGGAAGAGTAGAACTTCATCTTGCAACATCTTCTGATCACACCTCTTTCTTCTTTCCTCTCTCTAACTTTCTATATCTCCGTCGAGAAACACTTTTTGTAAAAGTGACTTAAGTCACTTAAAGTTTCTATTTCTTCGTTGAGATTGCACTTTAAGTTGAAAGGTCACATGGGAATGCAAAGAGTCACTTGCTTTGGATATAAATTTTAATGCTCTCTCCATTCCAAGGGATCAGTTTTTGCCCTCTCTAGCAAGTTGTATTCTTCTATTTCATACCTAAACCCTTAGAAATAAATCGAAAGGGAAACTAGGGGATATAGATATATAGATAGATATAGGCCCCCCTTCCCGAGAGAGAGATCAAAATCTATAGGAGGGGGGCGCCATATCTGTATATAGGGTGCCCCCACCCCGAACTATCTTATCTTCTAGTTCTAGATAGGGACCTCGGCCTCCTAGAGAACTATAGATGGTCAGCCATAATTTTCCTCCATTCTCATCTTGTCACTCAGACCGAGCACATGTTGGCATTTGTAAGAAGTTGAAGGACTTTGTGCCTTCTTTGTGGAATGAATATATATTGATGAGGCTTTGTATTTATCTTGTATTATTTGTTTCACTATCTTGCCATGATGTTGTGTTGTGCTTACCTGTTTCCTACAATCAAACCTGGAATCACCTCCAATCAGTAGTTGATGAAATTTGTCTTCAGCTCATCAATACAATTCCCCTTCTCATTTCTCTCTCCTCACCTATCTGCAAGTTTCCCTCTCTCTCGCCTATTATCAGTAGTCACGACAAGGGTGTTTCTCAATCCGCGACGCTCTGGCCACCCTAGAGCTTTCAATAAATGGGAGCCTCCCCATTCCCAAGAGGAGGGACTTTTGTCCTGCGAGAGTTGATGAAATTGCACATTTCGTCGACTGACAAAATATTTCACCAACAAATCTTTTGTTAGAATGTTTTATATGTAAGCCTTAAGATGGGTATTAGAATATAAGGCTTAATATAAGACTTATAAATTAGCGTTGAGTTAATATTAGTTAAGTGTTATCTAATAAACAATGTTAACCACTTCAAGCATTTTGTATCCATTTCTCACATAATAATATGAGATACACAATGGATAACATGTGCATTTTGGTTTCGTTCATTCGTTCTTTGTATATTCTAATCTTTCGTTATTCTTTCTCTGTTGGTATATTCTAACATGTCTTGATCAAATGATTACGATGTTTTGGTGACGTACAAATTAGTTATGGAAAGGGGATTTTACTGGAAGGTTAGAAAGTTCTATGGTGGGATTACATTCTTTGAGGCTAAGCTATCCTAGCATGGATGACCCCGAGGAGTCAGAGTCATAATGATATCGAAGTGACCAAGAAGAGTTCAATTAGGTTTTTATTCTTTGATCTTGATTGACGTAATCGGCCATGCCAAATGTAGGTTGACTCGGGCAACATCATGGCCTCTTGATGACATTTAGAGGAAAAATTTGATTTTTGATCATCAAATTTGGTTAGATATTCTAAGTTATTTTTGTTTTTGAAGTAGTTTCAAAAGGTTTTTGATTTGCAAAATAGGCTTGGACGGTCCTGTAAGTCTTGACTTTAGGAAGGGGTTGACTGTTATAACTCGAATCTATGCATGCAATCTCTGTTTTAAAAATCACTATTTATCGGTGATAAATCACAATTAATTGTGACATAAGAAAAACAATAAATCTTCTGAAAAATCACAATTTCTTTTCTAGTGATTAAGCGGCGATTTCAGACGATAAAACTTGTGAAAAATCGCCAAAAACCACCTTGAAAATCGCACATGCAGGTATAAAAATCCAAACCAAAAAGAAAAGGTCATTTCAAAGCGTTTTTCAGCAATTTTTCCTCCGTGATTTGACTTGTGATTTTTGCCCCCAAGTTTTGCTAGGGTTTCGACTCTTCAAGCCTACTAGGGTTTTGAAAATCGTGTTTTGCATTTAATTTAAGTTTATTTTATGAATTTAAAAGTTTTTAAAGTAGCGATAAAGTTGACGATTAATGTTGATAAATTTATGAGAAATTGTTGATTTATGATTTTCGAGTCAAATTTTGGCCTACCGAGTAATTGCCAATAACGATTTTTTGAACTATGCATTAATCACAATTTTCATGCCTTGCATGTGTACTACTTTTACTTTGTTGGTCAAGTAGTAGGGCTTGTTGTGGTTTCAATTGTATTATCTGTTGGAGTAGCGTTTTGCGGTTTTTGATTGGTAGCATCACTTTGGGGATTGTGATTTGAGTTCCTGGAATGATCCGGTAAGGTTTTTTTGGTAGATACTCAAGTAGGCATTCACTTGATGGACAACATCACATTTGTTGTCATTGCCATTATGCTTGGAAACCATGAGGAAATCTTGATAGCTTTCCCTTGCCATGACATCATGATTGAAGTTAGGGCTGAGGAAGGAGTCACAGTAAGAACCCTATGGGATTGACAATTTTCGTGAGAATGGCCTTGATTTATGTGTGATTGACATTTTTGGTTGACCATCGAGGGTTGGTTAGGTAGGGTTTTCTCTCTTGGTCGAGGTCTAGGTAGATGCCTTTTAAGTTCTGATTTGGTTAAAGGTTGTTGATCGTAATCACTTGGTTGAGATGTGGTTGAAATGGACAACTTGTGGGTTGGGAGGGTGTCACATTTGGATAGTTGCTAGGAATTATTGCATGAATCGTTCTCTTAGATGCAAAGCTATGATTGTGGGTGTCAGAGGCACCAACATTAGTAAGCATGGCGGTTTTTATGGGGTCTAATAAGCATCATAGTTAGTTGCTTGGGTTGAGACATGTCGAATTGTTGAAAGAGACAATTATGTCTTTTTGCTTGCTCAAAGGCTCCGTCCATGTTTTTCTCGGAGAGTACTTGATTTTTTATTAGAGGGTGAAGTTTTGAGGCAATTATGCAGAGTATGAAGAGGCTTTCTTTACTCATATTATGAGATGCTTTTGGGCCAAATATTGTCATCACTTGATGAAATCTTGGGCCGTCTTGTGTTCCGATTGTTTGCAATTGATGAAGTTACCTAAGTTGTTCACATGTAAATCATGATATTGAAACTCTTGAACTAGAGTATTAAGTAAACCTTCTAGTTCGAGAATTGAGTTAGGTTTAAGTTGGTTATACCATTCCAAAGCATCAACCGTAAGGGATTTTGCCAATAGTTTGGTACTGGCATAAGCATTTGTTTTAAGCCAAACTTTGAGATGTAATGTAGGATCGGTAGACTTGTCATAGGTGATGGACGTGGTTATCCCCCTAATGTCTTTAACGGAGACATAAGCTGGTAGAGGCACATTTGGAGGTTTTAAAGCACCTGTATTGTATGGGCAGTTGTGGGATTGGATTCCCATGATCATCCACAAGGAAGGAGGTAGGGACACTAATTTGGGGATCCCCATTGTATTTCCAATGGTTGATTTGTCATTTGAACCAATAAGACTTGCATTTGCATGAGTTGGTTAGTACTAGACGTTTGCATGTTACACATTCAATCCAAAACTTTCATGATCATTTATGTGGAATCCGTTGGAGAATTTTCATGCACTTGAGGGTTTGTAGTGTTGGATTGAGTAGGTGCATTACCAAGGGTAGCAGCCGCCATGGTTGTATTTGCAGATGGGTTGTAGATGAAAAGAGGATGGGACAAGACGTACTTCGATTTTTTCCTAGGCTTGCAAATTGTTTACTTTAAAGTTAATATAAAGGCTATTACAAAAAGAATCCATGTGGGCTTGAATAACCTGCAGAATTTATCCTTGAGATTGAGGATTTTTCTGCTTGAAATTGTTGCATTGCAAGTGTGATGTTGATGTAATCTTCATGTTCAGCCTCACACTCTAAATCCTAAGAGGCAGAAGTGGTTGACTAGTTTGAGATCTAGTAGTAACCTGAGAAGTAGGGGTGGATTTCTTAGTGTTAGGGGAAGCCATGTTACAATGCCTGTTGTTGTAAGGTTGATTTTGAAAGAAGAGGGACGATTTGGTGGCCTCCTCTTGAGTGTTATAGAGATGTCCCATTCAAGAGAGTAACCTCTAGAGTTTCGAAAGGGAGAAACAAAATTTGACATTTTATGTGTTAGTAGAAGGAGAAGCAAAGAGAAAAAACAAGAAGGCAAAACTGCACTGTTCAAATGATAACAGGCAGAGTGTATTTATTCTAGAGAGGGGTAGTTACAATCAGTTATTAGTTACAACTCCTTAACTGTCCAGAACCGAATGGTTCATTATATATTCAACCCCCCCCCTTAATGACTAACCTTGAAACAACACCAAGTTTATCTCTAAACTTGACAAACAACAAAGGACCAAGAGGTTTAGTCATTACATCAACAGATTGATCCGAAGAAGGACAAAAATGAAGAGAGATATCACCGAATCAACCAATTGTCGAATATAGTGACGATGAATCTCAATATGTTTAGTGTGGGCATGATAGACATGATTCTTCACCATCTTTAGAACACCTTAATTATCATAAAAGAGTGAAAGGGGTGTAGCAATAGCTTCGGGAAACTAAAAATCAGTCAGAATCCGTTGAAGCCATATTACTTATGGCAACCGACACTAACAACAACCTTGTATTCTGCTTCAATAGAAGAGATGGAAACAGAGGCTATAGTTTACCCCGCCAAGAAACAAATCCTGAACCAAAAGAGAAGATATATCCAATGGTAGATCGTCGAGTATCTATAGATCCTCCGCAATCAGAGTCGGTATAGCCATTAAATCTGAAATCTACAACTCACTAATTTAAAATGCCAAAGTCAAGATTTCTTTTGACATATCTTAGAACTTGTTTTGCTGCTCCCCAGTGAATGAGTTTTGGTTTAGATTAAGACCGAGAGATAGCTGACAACAAAACAAAGATCCGGTCGTGTAGTTGTTAGATAGATCAAGCTACCCACCAACTGTCTGTATAATGATTCATTGACTGGTGGTGAATCATCATGAGCTGAGAATTTCAGCCCGACCTCCATAGGTGTAGAAGAAGAATTACAATCATACATCTGAAATTTCTGTAACAGGTTCGTGGCATACTTAACTTGAGAAATGAAAATCAAGTGATTATGTTGCCAAAATTCTACACCAAGACAATAGTGAAGGAGGCCTAAATCAGTCATGTCAAAAGCAACACATAAATATGATTTTACCTTATGAATCACAACATCTCCACTACCTGTGATGGCAAGGTCATCAACATAAACAATAAGAATCACAATGTCATCATCATTGCTTTTGACATAGAGATTCAGATCAGAATGACTCCGTGTGAAGCCTAAATCTCTAAGATGTTTATCTATTTTGATGTACTGTGCTCGATGAGCCTCGTTTAAGTCCATACAGGACTTAATTAATCGCATACTAGATGATCACGACTTCAAGCCCGAAAACCCTTAGTGTGTCATATACACCTCTTCCTCCGAATCCCCATCCAGAAAAGCATTTTTGACATCCATCTGATATACTTTCCAACCAAATTAAGTCCTGCAAAAGAAAGAAGTAGCCGAAAAGTACTTCTCCAAGCCTTGTACTTATCCAAACTACATGTCAACTTTACACTTGATTTTATACACCCATTTACAACCAATGGGATGTTTCCCTGGAGGCAATGGCACCAACTTCTAGGTATTATTTTTAATCAAGGCATCATACTCTAGTTGCATGGCAGTTTCCCATTCCGGTATGCCTCGTGCTTCAGAGTATTTTTGTGGCTCATGAATATGAAGAAGATCAGAAGCAAGAGCAAACTGAGCGTGCTCAGAATAATCAATTTGCTTGCCGCTTCTTCGAGACATTCCTTCCTCAAATGTTAAATAGTGGAATAAAACCACTTAGGCCGTCGCTAAACTAAGGATGTGGTATCTGGTTGTGGTGCTTTTGGAAGAGAAACCAACGAAAGTTCCGGAGGAGAAACCAATGCAAGTTGATTTCTTGGAGACTCAAAAATCTCAGCGGGAGAGTCCACAGACTGTCCCGGAGTCTGTGGAGGAGTATGAGAAGAACTAAATTTATGATCGGGCAAGGAAAGAGCATGAAACTCTGTTATGACCCCTTGCTGATTGCTGCCCCCTTGCTGGTCCCATTGTTGATTACAACCAAAGAAAGACTTTGCTTCTTTTACATCAACATCTTTTTATTAGTAGAAGTATCAATCAATCTATAGGCCTTAGATTGATCACTATAACCAATAAAAAGGTATATAGAACATTTGGAATCTAACTTACTCCTCTTACTTGTAGGAACCAAATTATACACAGCTGAACCAAAAACATGAAATGCTGATACTTCTAGTTTCATTGCGGACCTAGCCTATTCCGATGTGATGTCTTGCAAAGCTTTGCAAGGACTCCGACTAAAAATATATACAGTTGTGTTAACAACTTCTTCCCAGTACTTATATGGCACTCCTCGACTATGCATCATGCACCTTGCCATCTCCATGATGGTTTTGTTCCTCCATTCTACTGCCCCTCACATATTTGTGGGGTATAAGGAGTCATCAACTAGCGTCGAATCCCTTCTTTATTGTAGAAATATGTGAACCGTTTGGAGGTGAACTCACCCCCATTATCGGATCTTAAAGTCTTGATCGACCGATTGGTTTGATTCTCCACCAAGGCCTTGAACTTGACAAAAGAAGCAAAACAATCAGACTTCTTCAAAAAATATGCCCACATTTTTTGAAAATGATCATCCACCAACAAGAGAAAATAATGTGCACTAAGCACTATGGGAGTCTCCTCCATAATGGCTCACATAGATCTCGCATCTGTGATGCCAGAAACACGTAGGAGGGTGTCGTTTCACCCCATAAACGTTTCAAAAACGGAAACGGGGGAAACGTTTGTGGAAACGTGGCAGCCGTTTCTGGAAACGTCACACGTTTCCAACTTTTTTTAAATTTTAAAGCATTAAAACATAAAAATAAATAAAAAATAAGCGCATTTAATGAACCTAATCTTAATCTACCTACCTAGACTTGCTAAAGACACTTCCTAAAAGCTTTATAATGACATCTGGATGATATATTCTAGAATCTAGATTATTATCATGTATATGTGAATCATTGAAATTGTACCCATGTTGAATGATGAGTCATGACTCTTTAGAAGTTTAAATTTCAATGAATACAAAATATTTTGAGTGCTTTATCAATTATCTCTTATGGTCTACAATTATAAAATGAGTATTATTCATATATATATATATTTATAATATATTGTACGGACGCTTTCGGTAATGTTTCGTATCCAAGGTTTTTTGAAAATTGCCATTTCCTCGCTTCGTACTCCATTTCTGTTTCTGTTTCTTAGCAACATAAATCTGCATGCACAAGATCCAAGAACCCCTTTGCATGCCAATAACCTTCAGGGGAAAAAGGCTTTTGCTTCTGTTTTTCTGCAAAACAACCAACACACATATCCTGTTTTTCCTGTATAGGAGGCAAACCAACAACCATATTGGCTCTCTATGAAGGCGGGATAGATATTGAAGGTTGAGATGGCCATATCTTTCATGCCATAAAATATTGGTTTTGCCTTCCGCAACTATGGCATGCAAGTTGACCAAAAGCAGATCAACAAGTCTATATAGACCACCATGCCCAATTCCCAGGGCAACGACCTTATTTTGCTTGATGTCAGACACAATACATTGTTTACTTCGAAAACTTTACAAAGATATTAGGATTATCAGTTAGTTGACTGATAGATAACAAATTTTTATTCATGTTAGGCACATTTTTGACAAGCAATTTGGTATTATTATTTAGCATAATACGAGACATCCCCAATACCTTCTACATGTGATCTTCCATCCCCTAAAGTAACTGAATCAGAAGAACATGAATGAAAATTGACATACCAATCTTTTTGACATGTGAAATGCCGTGATGCTTCGGAATCAAAGAACCAACACCGAGTTAAGATGCCATGAGAGCATACTCATCTTTTGACTCGTTCAATTGTAGCCACATGTGCCTGCCCCTTCTGCTTCTTCAGGGCATTGAGTCGTTTCCAATAGTCCTTCACATGACCAAGTTTGTGACAATAGTAACATTTCACTTGATGTTTAGGAGAGGAAGTGGATGTCTCAACCTGTCGTTTCCACTTTCCTTTGGACTGAGTAGTAAAAGCGCTCTCAGATTGTCCAGAACTGGACTCTTGAGCCTGTGTCTGTCTTCGTTCCTTTTGCAACAAGTAGGAACTCACCTTGTCAAATGTAAGAGTTTGACTCTCAACCATTAAATGAAGTGCCTCCACAAATGATTCATATGAAGAAGGCAAGCTATTTAGAACCAAAGCCACCATATCATCATTATCGACCTTTCATATTCTTGTAGGTCTTTCATCCGAAGTAGGTGCTCGAGATAGCGATACACCTTCTTGTCAGAAACTTCAAAGAAAACAATGTATTTTTGAGGTATAAAATCTGTTATTTCTCTAACGCTCGATATTTGTGTTTCGGGATTTCGCCCATAACGTGCTTCACCACGGTGGTATTCCGCACTTCCGATATCATATCATTCGACACTGACAACTTGAGAAACAATAGAGCTTCCTTATGACATTTGTCATAATCCACAAAGTTTGTAGCAAGTCTGCCTTCGCTACTTGTGATTATCTTATCACAATCACGAAATTCTGCAAGTGTCATAATCTTATGGCTGCATACATTGAAGTTTGTGCCTGTTAATTTTTGTGAATTCAACATAATTAGGTTTGAAAGATTTGCCATTTTATTATACCGAGTAATGGAAATACTAAAATAATATGTTGCCTAGTTCAATAAATAAAATAAATATTTTATTCAATTACCCCGAACAACAAAGAAGGAAAAAATATACCCTTGGGGAATATTCACGACCTAGACCGCACGTAAACGTTTCCCCCTTCGTACCATCCCGAAAACGTTTCCGGTACCAAAGATGGGTACAGAAAAGTAGGTACGTACTATAGGTCCAGGTATCCTTCGAGTATGAAAATCGTACCCGAGGCCTATGGGTACATGCATCGTAATGTACCCCAAGCTAAAAACATTTTTTTTGTAACTTAAAGAAAAAGTTAAACACTTTTACTTTAAAATAAAGCAACCTAATTTCAACCTAACCCTAAAAGACCCCCAAATACCTATTTATACACCTAATCCCTCTACTTTATTCGAGACACTCATTGTTTGCTTTTTTTGCTAATAAAGGAGAGAGAGAGGTTCAAGGAGAAAGAGAGAGCTTGGAGGAGATAAAGAGAGCTTCAAGGAAAGAGGGATAGAGCTTGAAGGAGAAAGAGGGGATCAACTAAAAGTTTACAAATAACAAGGAGGATTTTGTAGGTATTTTCATGCGTTCTTTTTAAAAAAAAAAATCTTTTGATCAATGTTTTGATATATGATCAATGTCATGAATGATGTGTTTCAAACACATCATTCATGATTATTGATCATGATTCATGATCTAAATTTGTTTTTAATATTTATTTATTTTACGGTTTTTAAAATATTAATTAATTTTTTCGTATTTAAAGTTTAATATTGAAGTTCTATTTAATTAAACGTCTACCCTCTATGTATGCTCTCACCTCTCACCATTTATGGTGAACTTGGCGATCGTAATCAAAGACTAACATGTAGGGCTAACTATTTCATTTTTTTAATTAGTTATGTATTTGCTTTTTTATTTTAAAGTTTTAAATTGAATTGGTTAAATATTTAAACGTCTACCATCTGTGTATGCTAATTGTTTAATTGTTGGCGAACTTAGTGATCGAATCGGGATGACGTGTAGGGCTAATTGTTTAATTTTTTAATTAGTTATGTATTCGTTTTATTTTATTTTAAAGTTTTAAATTGAATTTGTTAAATATTTAAACATCGACCCTCTGTGTATGCTCACCTTGCACCATTTATGGCAAACTTGGTGATCAAAATCAGAGATTGACGTGTTTGGGTTAACAAATTAATTGTCTAATTTGTATTTGTTATTTTTAATTAAATTATTTAGCAATGTTTTAAAAAATATCTCTTATTGTAGGTTAAAACAAATTAAACCTACAATCATGGCATCGATTCGGCTTGGTTGGGCAAGGAGGAAATGTTCCAAGTGGTCTCACAAACGAAAATGGATCCTCATTCTCCTTTATGGAGGCATGTGGAAGTGTTAGAGCTTGTTGCGGTGGCGGTGTTCGTGTTTGGACGTGCCCCATTGTGCCACCGTATTTAAATCCTGTATAATCTGTTTGAGAGCTCATTCAACTGGGTATTGAGGACATCCATTAGAGCGTGTAAGAAGGTGGAAGAGAAAACAATAACCATGTACCGAAAGAGCAAGAGGATGCAAACTTTGAAATAACAAGAGCTCGCTCTAGAACCATTTCTTTACAAAGAAAGGACTATGGGAAAACCACCAACACCAACACCATCATTTCATTTAGGGTAATCTGAAACTGCTCTCGATTGATTCCCCTTTTGATGAAGATACCCCATGAAGCAAGAGAATAAAAGGGCCTTTAGAAAAAGCATTTAACACTCGAGAAGAGAGAAAGCGTAGATGAATTGGTGGCTTGGTGTATATATGCTCTGTGGGCTACCGATTAATGTTTTGAGGTCACCTTATTGGTAGTAGATGGTGAGAGGCATTAATGAGGCACCATAGGGGTATACAAGCCCCAACTACAATAAGGTTCACATTTCTCTTTTGGCAAAAGAAGTGCAACACATACAAACATTTCTACAACCAATTAGAGATTCTTAGAATGATTCAGGAGTCTCTATTATCTCGAGATGGATGGAAAGACTCTAGAAATAGACCTCTCATCAACATTATTGCAGTATGCGCTAAAGGGCCAATGTTTTGAAGGCTATTAATTGTGAGGGGAAGTAATAGATGTCCAATTCAATGCAAATATTCTCATTGAGGCTATTGAGACAGTGGGCTCGCAGAACGTTGTCCAAGTCATCACGGACAATGCCAAAATTGCAAGGCAACAAGGTTGATAGTAGAGGGTAGGTATGAGCACATATTTTGGACACCATGTGCAATACACTCCCTGAATCTAATGTTGCAGAAGATTGAGAAAATTGCATGGATTGAGCAAATCTACACGGAGGCAACGAGATTCAGATGTTTGTTACCAATCATCACATGTCTCAAGCCATATTCAAAAGATTCTCAAAGTTGGAGCTGTTGAAGGTAAGGGAACAACTCATGAGCCATAATTTATAAGTTTTACTTTTTTAAGTTTTTAAGTTTTTAATTTTAATATCGATTTTAAGTCAATTTCAATTTTTGTTAGTGAATTGTTTTGATTCCTTTTTAATAGGTTATTGAGACTAGGTTTGCCTCTCACACACATACGTCTTGAGATGACTTGTGAAGGTGAGACGTGCTTTGAGTGGCATGGTGATTGATAATGTTTAGACCGTTGGGAGGCAAATTAATATGAAAAGAGCTCAAAAGAAGTCATGGATCCTTGATGATGATCGGTGGGAGAAAGTTGAATATTTGTTGAGTTTCACGGAGCCTATTTTAAATATGATTAGATTTGTAGACAAAGATAATGCTTGCATTGGAGAAATATATGATGGCATTGACTCCATGCTTGAGAAAATCAAAGATATCATACAAGCCAAAGAGCAGGACCCTGAGGAAAACTTTTACAATGAAGTTAAAAATGTGGTCATGAAAAGGTGGAACAAAATGACCACCTCATTGCATCTCCTTGCTTATGCCTTAAATCCCAAATATTACAACAATGAAATAGTTGGGTTACCTGGTAGGCAGCGACCATATGATGACCAAGAGATTGCAAATGGGACGAGGGCAACATTTAGGAGGTTGTTTCCTGATCCAACTATATCTAGTGCAGTCCGCCATGAGATGGCAATGTTTGTATCTGGAGGAGGTAGCATGGGAGAGATAGAGGCTCTTTGTGACAAAGCCACCTTGGATCCAATCATGTGGTGGACTGTACATGGCCATGATGCCAAGTACCTACGACCTGTTGCGATCAAATTGCTCTCACAGGTATAAAGTTTGTAACTTGTTATTTGATATTTTAATTATCAACTAAGAATTAAAATTCAAAATGATATCATTCTTTTTTATATTAATAATACTTTATTTTTGTGATAGGTGGCTAGTAATTTGAAATATCCCTTGTGGGATACCACTCAAAAATACACTAGATATAGATAAATTGAAACAAACAAAATTTCTGATTTCTAGCAGAAAATAATCAGCTAGGGCAGCGAACTGGTTTCAAGCGATAACTCACAAAGTACTTGTTCAAATCACTTGAAAATTTACAAAGAGCTTGCTAAAATGATAACTAACACAAGAAAAATATTTTTGGAATTTTTGGATTAATATATAACTGCCATAAAATTACAGAATGCCCTAGACAACTGGAAATCTTCAAAAATTTATATCTTTCCAAATAGAAGTGCTAAAATTCTGAAAAATTGGAAATAACATCTACTAACAATGCAAATGAAAACCCAACCTCCAAATCTGGAAACAACACGCTGAAAACCTTCCAAAAAGTGCTGCAAAATCCTAAAATAAGTCACCCCACTTGGAAAATGGCCAAAACCCTCAAATGTGGCGCCAAACCCTGCTCTAATCAGTGTAATAGATCAGATTTGAAAACTCTTGATTTTTCTTCACAAAAAGTCCCAAAATTTTTCAAAACCCTTCTTTGAAAATTCTGAAATTAATCTCTGAAAATCAGCCTTGAATCAGCTAAAAATGACAAAGCTAGGGTGGATCTTTCACCATGAAGAATTTCTTACTAACTAGGAATGGATCTCTCACCACCAAAGTTAGGGATCTCGTGGGATCTTACTCCACAAGGTAGAGGATAACAATCAACAATTGCTCATTGAAAATTATAAGTGTGTATGCAAAAATGAGCTCTCTTTCTTCCCAAACTCCCGTTATGTTATTCTCCCAAGCAACAAGTGACCTAAAAAGGCCATAATCCACCCCCTCTAGAGATAATAAAAATCATAAACTTAAGTTATTTTCCCCCTTTTAGTCGCCATAGGGACATAAGTGACTCCAATGAAGAATTATAACATTAAAGTGTTATGAGGTCCCCTCTTAACGACAAAACATAACATCTATTCCCACCAAGCCACTTAAACACATGTCAATGAAAAATTATAACAAATAAGCAAGGTGGTAACCGTCATCCATACCCAATAGCCTCAGAGTCTTTAGCCCTCGAGTATGACCAAGGCTAAGACGATCTAGATAAAAAAAACATCCTAGGCCATCTGCGGAATTGGGGACATTACAGTCCTCCCCTCTTGAGAAATGCTTAACCCCAAGCATTATCTTGCCATGCTATAGAAACTGAATACCACAAAGTAAGTTTCTCCACCTCACCCTGCAGTCAACTAATGATCTCTGTGATCCGAAGTAACCAAGACACCCCATGTAGTCATCATGACCTCCATGTCGTATAGAGAACAATGCTGCCCCTGAAGTAGAATGATGCCCAAACCGACTCTCCACTTGTACCCACACCAAGACTGCTAGTATGTTTAATCCTTCGCTAATGCGACATTGTCATCATGTGATCATTCACCACCTCTCCAATCAACTCCCGGGTACGAAAGTCCACTTTGAATCCCGTAAAATCCCTGGATCAACCTCGTGGAACAACTTGTATACGCACAAAGTGTGCAAACTCTCCTACATGACCCACACTCGTGTGAGAGTAAGGCTCCTCATAGTGTATCTCAATGTGTCATGTGTGGGGAAAAAATATCGAACTCCAAGTAAATGGTCAACCGATAATGTCAACTCTACATAGTTCACCTCCGTGATGAGTGTGAACCTCCGAATAACCTGTGGAATTGAGTCAACTTCATCCCTCTGCGGTCTAGCACATGGGGGAGGTACTCACCGTGCATAGAAGCAATAAAATACATAGGAGTGCTATCCCATGTCGACTCAGAAAATGATGAATTTGTAAGCTCCAATTTGTCATAACGACAAACCGTACATCCTTGTATAAAGTGGAGGATATCCTCCTCAAGCCATGCCATCTCGAACCTCTCCCATATAAACTGTAGGTCTCATCGAAGCTTAAGTTTCCGGTCATGGAAGAACAATGCACATGTCGCAAAGTATCTCTAACCTCAACCAGAATGCACAAGGTATAATCTTCCCCGATAGAAGATCATCTCATCCTCCAATCTGTAGCTATCATCCCATGACGTGACCATCCGAATCTCACAAGTGTGTTGGTTCTTGGAGTACTCAACGAGCAAAGGAGATCTCTAGTCTACCGAAACCTCGAGATAACCAACATAATGATAAACTCGGATGATCTAAACCTATAACCCCAATCTTTGTAATTGTCTCATGTGCAACACAACTGGTCACACCCACATCCATTAGACTCCACATCGACCTACGGTAATAAAACCCCTCACCATGTTGGAAAGTCCTCGTCCATCCCCTTAGCTGTAACCACTCTAGATGCTCCATAGATAATCCCCTCAAGATCACATTCCCCCACGGACTTAAACTTCCACTCAATCGTCTTAAAGTTAGTCCGAAACTCACCAAGAGAGTGACGCCACTTTGCACTCCCAGCTCTCTATGTTGGTCACTCCCATACCAATAATGTGGAAATCATCGAATAGCGTGTGTTACCCATGGTGATGCTCAATCTGTGGAACTCTCTTTCTCGCATCTCATATAATCCCGTTGGCTACAACAATGTGAAGCCCTCAAAGTCTCTCTGCCTGCAAACCTCGTCTCTCAACCAACGATGCATCAATAAAGTTTTGGGTAGCCCCACTATTAATGAGTACCACAACTCGCTGACCCTGCATAACTCCTCTAATCCTGAATGCCTTGTACATCAGAGTACTAGACAATGTGGCTATAATCTCCCGAGGAAAATCTCCTCCTCCAGTTCCACATCAACACTATCCAACACAACTCTATCTACATCATCCATCTCGTGGGTCTCTAACTCCTCACCTCTGTCACCCTCATTCTCCTTGAATACCTCAATGAATTGGGCCTTCCCCTTTCTTGTGCAATCATGCCTTGGAGCCCAAGGTGTATGACAATCGAAACATAGTTTCTTTCGCCTCAACTCATCCCTAAGCTCTTGGGAAATGACTGGCTTCTTCGCCACCTTCCGCTCGGTGGAGGCTCCTTTTCTTGAAGTTTGTCCGATCTAGATGGAGGTTCCTTTGCTGAACTCGAGGTGGAAACCTCAACTTTGGAATGGCTAACTCGAAATCCGTGCTCTCCTAATAACTTCATGCAATGAAGAAGGCTCAAATGCCTTCACAAATCAAGCTAGCATCTGTCAAACTTGCTATGAAAAGTGAAGTCAACCTCATCTCCATAACATCAGGTACCATGATTGACAATCTCTGAAAATCTGCAATATACTGATCCAAAGAACCTATCTGCCTCAAGTGAGTCAACTCCCTAAAATGCCTCGTCGTGGTCCGTCTGTGAAATCTGCTCACTAGCCTCATTGTGAACCCTTCATAAGTATCAATATGTATGTGCCCTTGTGTAATCGGTCCACGATGCCACCAGTCATGTGCATCTCCCTCAAGATGTAAGATTGCAAACTTAATTGCATCCTCCTCGCGCATGGGATTCAAGTCAAAGTATTTCTTCAACTTCGAATCCGTAATCATGCAAAGACAATTCTTAGAACCATCGAAGTGTGTAATGGAGATTTTACCCAATCTCCTCTGCAACTCAGGTATCTGGCTGATGATCTCTCTTGGGTTTGCTAACAATCTTCATTTTGCAGTACTCTTGGAATGACATGTTATCTCGGAAACCCTGGCTTAAAGATTGGGACCTTTCCTTAGAAGAATCCTCATCCAAAACATCTGTTGGCTGCCTTACCTGTGAGACTTCTGGATCCTTCAAGAAAGAGGGTTCATGAAGCCCCAAATGCCTGCTAGAATAATGGGGAGATTGCTGCTTTGTGTTTTGATTATCACCTCCCTGAATAGTGTGTCCCCTATTACTGGTTTCCCCTCTCTCTGTATGAGTATCAATCCTGCTCTGTGCTAATCTCTCAGTGAGCTGGCTCAAATAGAGATTAGTAGTTTCTTGTTGCTTCACCATGTTGGTGAATAATTGTTTCATCAAGTCAACACCCAAATCTTCACTGTCACCCATCTTTTCAACCCAACAGGCTAGAGAAACAATTGCTCTGATACCATTGAAATATCCCTTGTGGGATACCACTCAAAAATACACAAAATATAGATAAATTGCAGCAAACAATTTTTTGATTTTTAGCAGAAAATAACCAGCTAGGGCAGCGAATTGGTTTAAATCGATAACTCACAAAGTACTTGTTCAAATCACTTGAAAATTTACAGAGAGCTTGCTAAAATGATAACTAACACAAGAAAAATATTTTTGGAATTTTTCGAATAATATAATTGCCAAAAAATTACAGAATGCCCTAGACAGCTGGAAATCTTCAAAATTTATATCTTTCCAAATACAAGTGCAAAAATTCTGAAAATTTGGAAATAACATCTACTAACAATGCAAATGAAAACCCAACCTCCAGATCTGGAAATGACACACTGAAAACCCTCCAAAAATCACCACAAAATGCCAAAATAAGTTGCTGCCTTGGAAAGTGGCGAAAAACCCTCAAAGATGTCTCCTAATGTGGCGCCAAACCTTGCTCTAATCACTGCAATAGATCAGATCTGAAGACCTTTGATTTTTTCATCTCAAAAAGCCCCAAAAATCCTCCAAACCTATCTTTGAAAAATCTAAAAATCAGCCCCGAATTAGTTCCAAAATTGACAAGCTAGGGTGGATCTTCCACCACTAAAGAATGCCCTGCTAGCTAGGAATGGATCTCTCACCATTGAAGCTAGGGTTCCTGTGGGATCTTACTCCACAGGCTAGAAAAAATAATCAGTAGTTGCTCAATGGAAATCATAAGTGTGTATGCAAGAATGAACTCTTTCTTCCCAAACTCTTCTTATATCATTCTCCCTAGCAATAAGTGACCCAAAAAGGCCCCAATCGACCCCCTCTAGAGATAATAAAAATCATAAAGTAACTTAAGTTACTTTCCCCCATCAGTCACCATAGGGACATAAGTGACACCCAATGAAGAATTATAACATTAAAGTGTTATGAGGTCTTGTTATCCAAAATGAGCCCCTTGCTCATTTTGTGACTAACTCCCTTCATTTCATTCCTCCCTTGTGCCTCAGTCAGAATTTTTTACTTTTCAGGCACTCAAGATGTTCTAGAAATGGCACCATTGGATAGAGCTCCTTCTCAGCTTTCCAGAAAGGTAAAGTTTTCCTCCTAACTCCATGTATTTTTGAAGTTATGGCTCGGCGGAGTTTTTGTGGGAAATTTTCCTGGACAGCCCGCCTGGCCAATCAGAGAGCGCCACGTCAGCAATCAAGTGGCGGAGGGCGGAGGAAAATTTAGAAATTTTACTAAGTGTTTGGCGCAATGGAAAAATCTTTTAAGGGAGTTCCGCCGACCAATGGGAAGAAGCCACGTGTCCAGGCGGGGAGGAGTTGGGAATTTTTCCCAAGGGTTGGCGCGAACAAATTTTTACTGCAGGCCCACATCCAATGGCATTGCGCCATGTGTCCAGGAGCGGCGTGGCATGGAGGTTTTGGGAAAATTTTCCCAAATGCAAAAAAGTGGGAAAATTTCAAATTTTCGGCCCGCCAACCCATTTTGGCCTTGTTTTGCCCTAAATTTTCAAATGGGCATAACTTTCGATCTAGAGCTCGGTTTTGGGCGTTCTTTATATCAATGGAAAGCTGGTGAAATTCTCTACATGATTCCGGGGTCAGTTTTGTGTTTTGGTGGAGTTTGGAGGAGAAAATTAGAAAACGCCTCTGACACGTGGAAATGAACAGAAATGATGTTTCAACCACCATTTTTAATGAAGAATGACTCGCATTCTCTCCCAACATGGTGAAAATGTCAGGGAATGGACTTTTAAGGATGCCCATGTTGTTTTATTGCATTTTGGTCGGTGGTTGAAGCTGCTCTCACATTTTCCCACGTTTCTCTCTCCTGAGCTCGAATGGGCATTGTTAAAAGCCAGATTTGGCTCATTTTGAAAAGGTTGGACATTTTTATGTTTTGCAGGCTCCCTCTTTCACCCTAGAAAGTGATTTTGTGGAATACTAGACCTTTTTCAAGACTGCAACATATTTTCTGCCTTTTGTTGATGTAATGCATGTATTTTGATATTGGAAATGACAATGCAAGCTCTATGAATGAGTTTCAGTCCTCTTCTTGTGTTGTTTGATTCATCCATGATCTTTCATTACATTTTATCAGTTTGTGCATGATGTTTTGTTGCATTTCTGTAATCTGTGTCAATTTGCAGAAGTAAAAAATGCTCACCACTCCTTTGGTGCATCACCTTATTAGCATTAGTTTTAATTCTTTTTGCATTCTCTATCTCTGTCCCCTTGGAATTTATAGTAGGATTTTGAGTTTAAACCTCTGCAATTTTCAAGTAATACACCTGATCAGAGGAGTTGAGGAACCAACCTCTAACCTGGAGATTCTTTTCCCACTTTTACAAGTCCCACACTTGGGGAAAAGATTCAATGTTGTGCAATCACACTGGATGCTAAGATGTCAAACTAGAAATCTGATAGAACATCTAGAGGGTGCTGTTGATTTGCACCAACAGGTCCTCTCTTAACGACAAAACATAACATCTAGTCCCACCAAGCCACTTAAGCACATGTCAATACAAAATGATAGCAAATAATCAAGGTGGTAACCGTCATCCATACCCAAATAGCCTCTAGAGTCTTTAGCCCCTTGGGTATGACCAAGGCTAAGACGAACGAAAAGCCTCCTAGGCTATTTGCTCGCACTGGGGACATTACATAATTCTTCGCAGAGTGCAACCTGGAGTACTTATGGCTTCATCCACTCAAATAAACGCAACATGTTGGCATCGAAGAAGGCTGAGGATCTAGTATACGTTCATTCCAACTTGCGCCTCTTAACGCACAAAACGGAAGAGTATACTAGTGGTCCTAACAAGCTTTGGGATATCCAACTTGAAACCACGGACTTTCAAGCTTCGCTACTTTTTTGTCCAATGTTTCACCACTTGGCATTGATGACGAACTTCCAGGAGCCCTTCATAAGGGTTCGAAAGTCGAGCTAGTGGGAGTGGAGCTGCAAGAACCATCCATGAAGATGATTTTGACGATCATCTAGATGATATGGTCTAGAAGTTGAGAACTTGAATGTATTATGTTATTAACTATTATGTTTTGAACATTATGAGTCAATAGTAATACAAACTCAAGTCTCAATTCCCAAAGTATCGCAAATTTGTTTTCATGTTCTATGAATGATTTTAAGTTGTATGAGTATTAAATTTCAATAAGTATGCAAATGCTTCTTTAAATTTATAATTTTGTATACATATACATATACATAGACACACATGTGTGTGTGTGTGTAAGTATGTATATGTATATGTATATACATATACATATACATATACATGTGTGTGTGTGTGTGTAAGTATGTATATGTATATACATATATTTATAAGACACACACATATGTGTATGTGTGTATGTGTATATGTGTATGTGTTGTGTGTGTGTGTGTATATACATATACATAGACACACACATATGTGTATGTGTGTGTGTGTATGTATGTGTGTGTGTGTAAGTAGTATATGTATATACATATACATAGACACACACATATGTGTATGTGTGTGTGTGTATGTATATGTATATGTATATAGATATACATATACATACTTACACACACACATATGTGTGTCTATGTATATGTATACAAAATTATATATATATATATATAACGTACCCAAAAGCATACCGTACTCGAGGTTTTTAAAAATTTGCCATTTCAGTGTACTGAACCCGTATCCGTATCCGTACCAAAACAATCTAGTTCACAATTGCTCAGAAACTCCTCACGATTGCACACACCAGCAAACACAACTGTTCACTGTTGTCTATGCTCTTGACAGGAGATGACGATATGACTCTTTCCTCGTAAAACGGTAACCACAACTGCTCAAAAATAACTTGCGACTGTTAAAAAATCAGTTTATCTGCTCTTGTGACTGATATTTTGCCCTCACAACTGGTATTTGCAACTGTAAAGCCCACGACCAGATAACCTTTGACTTTACTCATGGTTTTGCCCCATGTTGACCTTACCGTCGACGTCACATACACCTTTCTGCAAATGCTTCCTCCTATGGCGACGTGACTAAGGCTCTGATACCAATGTTAGTAGAATGAGAAGCAAAGAGATAAAACGAGAAGGAATAATTGCATCATCCAAATGATAACAGGATGAGTGTATTTATTCTAGAGAGGGGTAGTTGCAATCAGTTAGTAGTTACAACTCCATAACTGTCCAGAACCGAATGGTTCATTATATATTCAACATTATGCTTTACAAATTTATGACGCTAAGAAGCTTGAAAAAAAAAAACATGAATATGACCCAATCAACAGTGGGGTAATATTCATGTCAGGTTCATTCGAATGTATGTAAGCCAAGAATGATCTATGAAGGATCAATTAAATTGGGATAAGGTAGTAGACCATTTTAAGGCCAATACACACAAATTGCTGGTCCAGAAAGTGGTTTGAGGTTATAGAACAAGGACAATGTTCAAGGATATAAGGTTGTAATGGATCTAAATGGGAATCTACACATAATCACTAAGGATATGAGGTGTAGGGCCTTAGTAGATCTGGGGACACCATTAGGAAAAGGCAAGAGCTATAAGGTAAGAAAAAGAGCCATTAGTTGGTTGGAAAGAGCTATCTAAACCAAAGGTTGCAAGGAGTGCCACTTGGAAAAAGCAAGAGCTGTAAATGCAAAGATAAAGATATGCTACACTATCCTATCTAATACATGATACAAAGAACAATCATTAACCAAAGTAGAAGAGAGATTTAAGGGTTAGGAATACTTACCTGAGGCACATTTGTGAGTGCAAGTAGAATGGATTGTTTACTGATATATTGAAAAATGACAAATGGGAACCCTATGAATACAGACTTAAATCCTAGAAGGCATAACTCAATTTTAACTGACGTCATTGGCTTGAACGCCGATGTTGCTAAAACAGGGGATTTGTAGGACATCACTGGCAGGGATGATGACATTGACTATGTGCAATCAAAATAAGATGTATACACAGTTGACTAGTTATCTATGGAGTGAAGACCTGCCATGAGCGGTAACAATGTTGGGATTGGGTTGATACATATGAAGATAATGCTGCATGTGGGTTGATTTGTTTTTTGTATTACTTTTGCTTCCTTTCCTTATACAAGGGGAAGTTGAGGGAAAAGACTTTGACTGGAGATGACTTAGGGGATCCTTTTCCACCTGTTTTAGGAAGAAAATCTGCAACCCATATATGCAGATGAGGATAAAAGATGTGGAAAGTAGCTAAGGACATGGAAAATGCAGAGGATGGGGATTTAGCAAGATGATGAAGAACCTTATCCTGGACTTGAAGCAATTCATTGGCCGCTGATGTTTCACAATCTTTGAATTCTGTAAATATGCTATCAAATGTTGCATGGACTTTTTCTCTCCATTAAGATGAAAGAGACCTTGAATGTACCTTTAACTCCACTATTGCTGAAATCCTTCATCTGCTTCATCTTCAGCAGGAGGGGCTAAGAGCTCTTACCAAGGGGCTTGTGCAGATCTAAGTCACTGCATTCGAATGTGGAGGATAAAATTCGTAAGAAATTGGTTGCTCAAAATATTACAGATAAAATTTGATTAAGATAAATGCACTTGTAATATTATATCATAACCATAAGTTAAAAATTTGATATTTTAAATTAAAATATCAAAACTAAATATTATAAAATTAAACAATAAATCATATTTTATAAACTCAATAATTTCCTTCCAAAAAACAAACTCGTAATATATTTTATAAACTTTTTTGGTAATATATTTATCAACTCATAATGTAACGATAATTTAGGAGCTATATTTTAAATCAACTCCTAATGTATTCTGTAAACCCAGTTTTTACCACGTCCGTCTCATGGCTCAATCACACATTTGCATCACACAGCTCTCACTTCCATCGCCATTGCTCTCTGCAGAATGTCATTAGGGCTTTACTGAACAACTTTAGCTATGCGAGTCTCTGAGGACATGATTTTGCAGGGTTTCCTTCCGTGATTTGCAGGCCCGTGCAGGTTTTTCCGAGGATACTATTTTATAGGGTTTTCTTTTTCGATTTGCAGGTCTGCACAAGATTTTTGAGGACACGATTTGCAGGTTTTTCTTCCATGATTTTCTGCTTCCATGCAGACTGCAGTCGTGATTTCTCCTTGCTCCGTGGTGGCCACATCGTTATTATTATCTATAGTTTTTCCAACCCTAATCACCTTTTTTTTGGGAATATTTATAATATTTTTTTAATGTTTTAACTGTTGAAATCAATGTTCCATATATACAATTTAAATCGTGAATTGGAATGAATTTATTGGGACTGTTTCAAATGCCGCGATTTTTCGAAATTTTCCCATAATGCAGCGAATGCAGTGACATAGGTGCAGATAACAGAAAGGTTGGGATCCAACCTTACTGAGAAGGCTGTCTTTGACTCCCCTGTGCTGCCTGCCTTCAGATGACAATGAAGAAACTATGGCCGTTTCTCTAGGAAACATCATTGTAGTAGATTGAGGTGCTGGCTGCTCCATGTCATTTTTGTTTTTGATACATATATTGTATGTATGGTGTTTGGAACTTGGAATAAATTGAGCCTCTGTAAGTTGCCCATGCCAGTGACACTTCTGGACCTTTGGAGTAGTTCTGAACAATGGATGGATATGGTAATAGTTGGATAGCCTAAGACTCAAAAGTATAACGTACTTCTGAATTAAAAAGTGGTTATATAACTTGAGATAGATGCAGTTGAAAGTTGTGACATTCTATAGATTTGAATTTCCACAGTGAATGTATGCTGAAGGTCCACTGACACTCTGTCAAGCAGCACACACAAGTTTGACTTGCACAATGTCAGTTGAGTGTCATGGACAGTGGCAGGAGACCCTGTCAGTCAGTCTCAAATTCATTCTTGCTTCACTCTCAACCTGTATATGTTGAGGATTGGTTTTAGGTCACTAAATGATAATTGCTTCTCTACTCCAGGTATAGAGGTCTACATGCCATAATGGTTCTGCTTGAAAAAGATTTCACATTGATGGAGCTCAGGTCCACTCTGTCAAGCAGCACACACAAGTTTGACTTGCACAATGTTAGTTGAGTGTCATGGATAGTCGCAGGAGACCCTGCCAATCAGTCTCAACTTTACTCTCGCTTTACTCTCAACCTGTATATGTTGCAGATTGGTTTTAGATCACTAAGTGATAATTGCTTATCTACTCCATTTATAGAGGTGTACATGCTATAATGGTTGTGCTTGAGAAAGATTTCACGTTGATGGAGCTCTAACATGTCCATGAAGCACACACTCCCGTGGTATCAGGACTTGCAGTAGAAAATGTTTAATGAGGAGAGCCTCCTGGACAGTGGTTAGGCATTTTGTTGATTAAAGCACTTATTCAACAGACATAGTTAAAGTTATGAATGGAATTCTTCTCAGAGTTTGTGATGATGAGATCCTTGATTGCCATGATAACGGTTTTGGCTAAGCAAGACATTATGAGATAGCAATATGGATAAAACTTCGCTATCCAAATGTCTCTGGACTCCCTTTTCACTCTATCTGGCACATTCACATGCTTTTTATTTTTGAATCCGTTGAGGAGTAATCCCCGGGATGGAAGTTTCGTTTTCTCTCTTTTTGTGGGTCTAGCATGCTTCCCTAGTTATCACTAAGCAAAACAAAAATATTTAATAGGCAGATGTGGCTGATTTTCTTATTCTATTTTGTTGGACCTTTTCATTTTGTGTCATGTCAGTAAGTAAGCCCAGTGCATGCATGGAGGTCATATATCTTTCTGCAAATAGAATGCCTATCTACCTAGTTGTGGGACCTATGCAATAGGATTTTAGCGTGCACTATCCAATTTACAGTTATACCTAATCTTCTTGATATTTTTGGCACAATATTAAAGTTTTCAAACATTCTAACTGATTATTTATGACAGTTAGGTCAAGAAGGGCCCATGGTGCACATTGGTGCAGCAATTGCTTCTACCTTAACATGGATGCATGGTGAATTTCCTAACCAGAAAAAATATGAAGATAAAAGAACATGCTGCAGTAAAATTCATCCACGAGCATGGCCTTTTGTAAGCTAAAATTGATTCTTAGAAGTGTGTATTCTAATAATCTAGTTTTTTTGTTCCTTCTCATGTCATTGGTTAATTGTATGCAGGATTTCCACAATGATAAGGACCGTCGGGAGTTTATATCTGCTGGCACTGCTGCTGGGTATTTTAAAAAGATCCCATAAATTTTTCTTTGATTTCAAACTAATTTTAAATAGTCTCTGAAAATTCAAGGTGGAGCAGGTGGCTGTAAAAGTTCCACTTTGAGTTTGATTTCATGAAATAGGGAGTTTCATGAATGTTTTTCTTATTGGTTGCTCCTTTGGCCATTTTTTCAGACTGGCAGCTGCATTTGGTTCTCCTGTAGGGGGTGTTCTTTATTCATTGGAAGAAGCCTCTAGCTTTTGGTCAAGAAAGGTAAGTTGAACTATGTATTGAAGTGGACTTTTGTAAAGCCTGCAAGGAATCTAACGTGCATTGACACGATGAAGTATTTGAGATTTATATCTTCAGGTGATGTGGCGATCTCTAGTTTGCACAGCAGTAACTACAATGCTGCTTTCATGGCTTCATAAAAGGTGAGCTTTTTCAGACGACATTATTTTTGAAAAATGATATGTTTGATTGGTTCATTAAAGAATCATCTCAGATATTAACTCTTGAATGTGCAGAGAGTTTTCTTTTGCACTTCCAGGGAGTTTGTCTTTCCATGGACTACAGGTGGTATTAAACATATCTATCTTGCTATCCTTCGTTTTACTTTGTACTACATATTTAGCCTAAAAATTCTATTGGAATGGAAAGATGTTACCTTTTTTCCTTATAATTTTTCTTTGTTTCAGCCTGTATTTCATCTCCAGGATCTACCTCTCTTTTTATTTACTAGTGCAGCAGCTGGTATTCTGGGAGCTTTCATAAATACGTCTCACGGATGGCTGGCTAGAGTCAGACCACCTTCAGCTAATGCAATCTCCAGGTAGACTGTTAAACACCAAAATTTTTTTCTTATATGTGTTTGTTGTGTTAAAAGAACTGCTTATCTTTACTTGCAATGCTCCATTCCTAAAATACAAACTGATATTTTGCAGGATTGTTGAGGCCTGTGGTGCAACTCTAGTATCTGCTGCTGTTATTTTTATAATTCCATATCTTTTTGGTCAATGTTTACCAGTCCCTGAGACGTAAGCCACTTTTCATGCAGAAGTTGTGCCCTATTTTTCTATCATATATGCTGACAACTGTTTTCATCTTCATCTGTATAATATTAGACTTTTTGTTATAAAAGTGGAATCACTGAATAAATGAGATATTTTGTGTGCTTATAGATATGTGTGAATGAACACACTTTCCTTGCAAAGACAGTGATTTCTGAATTGCAGAAGTATGTTTTGAAAAATTATCAAGAAAATATAGTTGTAGATCACTTTGATGGTGTTCTTGGCGTGGAGGGGTTTGGTACTAATGCCAGTAGCAGTACTGAACTAGATCAAATGTTTTATTTTGATTGAGAGGATCGTCTTTGTAAATCTTGGAGTTTGGAGTGCTAGTAACTGTAAAGTTTTATATCAAATGTTCTTCACATTAAATGTGATTATGTTACATCATATGTGACGAGTGTCATTCATACTCCACTTTAATTCAAATAATTGTCAATCCAGGGCAGTGTCCAAGGCTGTTTGCAATAGGGAGGATATATTCTTCTAGCAGTTCTTCCTTCCAAGAATTGGAAATGAAATTTTGAATGAAATTCAACTGCTAAACTAATCTATTCTAACTGCTATAAATAAATGAAGCAAGCATTCCTACTTTAAACGAGTAAAAGTAAATAACAGAAAGTAAAACTGTGAACAATGTTGAGTTAATTTAAACTAGTTACAATGACACACAGACAAATTTGTTACAGGTAAGACAACAAATTTACTGAAAAAGAAATGTTCAATGATAAAGACAAATCTACTCTAAGAAGTACTCATAAAACGTCCTTCCTCCTTGGGTGAGTGTGCCTTTGCTCCTCCCTTGGATTGGGATTGAAATTGATCTCAAAGACAATTTGAATATTAGAATACTGTAACATTAAAGGTATATTATTTATTCAAAATCAACAATAGCCATCCCTTGTTTCCTGACGGTTGAGAAGTTATATTTATAGTACATCATTTTTTAGTTTACTTGGTCAATCACCCAAGAATATAGGACTGCATACCGATTCTTAGGGAGAGTTTTATTTCTTACTGAAATTGCTAAAAGCACTAAACTGTTTATCCAATCTGTTTGGAGACAGATGTGGGAAAACATTACATTAAAAGCTTCTATCAAACTACATCCCATTTGTTTAGGAGAGAAACATGGGAGAGCGTTTTATTGAAGACTCCTAATAAAACACTACGTCTCACCCCAACTGTCTAGGAGACAGGTGTGGGAGAGCACTGTATTCATGGTTTTGAGTCTTTGACAACATCAAAGCTTTTAATCTCTTTATCAAATACTTGCAGTTGCCAGCACACAATCTCTTGCCTTATCTTAGTAGAGTCCTGCTGCCATATTTTTAGTTTTCAAAAATATATGATCATTGGATGCTTGTAAAACTTTGTCATGTCATATATGATCATGCAAAACTGTCTTTCCGCATTCTCCGGAGTCGCTGCGTAATAGTCGGGATCCATCTGAAACATTCTGGAGCCAAATCCATGTATAAATTCAAATGCTGGAATACTCTGGAGCTACTCTGGTTCTATTCCGGAGCTGTCTTTGTATGGAAGCTTTTGGGATCAAAATACTCTGGAGCTAATCTCAAAAAGGTCTCAAAACACTCTGGAGTCGAACTTGTTGCTGTATCTTTATTCCAAAACTTCAACCTTGTCCTTCAATGACTAATATAATCTGTTTCATAAAATATAATATCTATTTTTCAATAAATGTTAGAACATAGAAACAATTTAGATCATATCGACTTGCAAAGAACAAGCCAAATATATACCTTATATTTTACTTTAAACAGATTATAAGTTCCTAAATTACATCTAAATTCACTCCAAAACTAGTTCATGTAAGAAAAAAGGTTGCTTTTTGGCTTTAGATGAGACAATTTATTGTCTCATCAATATGAGTGTTTTTATCTTTTCTATGTAGCATATATTTTGAACCTCTTTAAAACCGTTCAAACTACCACTTATAACTATCCTGTTGCATGTGATTGTTTGTTAACTATTTTAATCCTTTTTCAATGGCAAACTGATCTAGTATCTTGAACATGGTAGCTCAGGTGGTTATTCTAACTTTGTCTTTCTATCACTTCAATTCCTGTAAAATAACTTTGTATTTCTGTAAGTGCATCAAATTTATATCACTTCAATTTCTGGTCATATTCCATACCATGATTAATTATGCTGAAGATGATGTGATTTTCACATTAGCCACCCATAGCTTCCCTATAGTTCATCCTTGAGTATAATTTCTAACTGATTCGACCTTGGAGCTTAAAATACTAAATAGCGAATTTGACCTATGTAAGTCAATATATCCAATTATGACTTATCTCATGAAATTCTACCCTGTTGACCATGTCCAGCGTTGAGTCCTATTGAGCAAAATGAGACATATCCCTTGGTTCTTGTTTTGTTTGAGCTGTTTGTAAATGGCTTTGAATTTTTGTAACTGATCCTTTATGGAGTATTTGTCTGGTCTATATATATATATACTAGTTTTAATTGATTTGTGGTTGTAACAGTACTTTTCCAAGCCAAAACATCATTATTCCCAATATTACTAGTTACAATCTAGCCAACATGACAACATAACCTTTTCTCTCTTGCATGAAATGTTGCCACAAACTGGCATAGTGGTCAACAAACCAAACTGGAATCAAAATGAGGTTATGAAAAGCCCGCATGGAATTTAATTTGTTCATTCATCATCACTATTTTGTGCTCGTTGCTTCTCAATCTAGGGGTATTTGCCTGTTTATTTCCAATTTTTGCAGTTATTGGTTGATCTGCAATGCTAGTGGTTTACAGAAGTGATGGACTGATGATTCTGGAGGCTGCTTGTACTTGAAAAGGCATTTACCATATATATTGACCCTTGAACGACTTTGGAAGATTTCAATTGACTGCTGCTGCTGCAATTTTTCTTCTTAACTAAAGTAGAGAAAAGTAGGCTTAAAGCAGGTTAGCATCATGGTAAGAAGACTCCTTGAGAACTGATCTTCCGATGATTCTGAAATTGATTACAATGAGTGAAATTATGCATATTACAATGTCAATATGTGTATTTATGCTATACTAATCTTATGGGCTACCTCAATTGTCTTTTGCAAGTTTTCTTGCAACTTGTCCTTTATTTATTCACTTCGTCGAACTGTGAAGTTTGTGAGGCCATACCCTGCTCAAATTTACACTTCATATAGGGAATGGTAATGTCATGGGCTGCTTTCTGATCAGGCACTTGCGGGTTAAGATCAGCCATCTCCTGTTTTAAATTCGCCTCCTGTTTTACCTCCTCTTGCAACTCCTTGGTCTTATTTAAATCAGTGCCTACAAATGCTTGCTTTGACATCCATTTCAGCCCATTTTTCTCATACCGATGAGCCAAAGTCTTATTAAACTGTATGTGGTCCAGTAGCACCCGTGTCCCCCTCTCATGAAGTGCAAGTTTATCCTGTGACCTTCTCAAATGCATGCTTGTGAGGAAGTTGGCTATAGAGTATAGATGTGATGATTTGGTACAAACTCTCGATGAATGGGAAGTGTATAAAATCCATATTTTGATAGATAACGGGTTCTGCCATCTTTTCATTAAAAGTTTCCTGCAGCTAGCTTGGGGACAGCATCCTTGGTTAAATAGCCTTCCTTGCATTCTTCACAGAAAATACTTCTCTCATGCTCTCGTAATCTAATGTGTCAAGATACCTATGTGTCTTTACGAAGCTACAAAAAGGTCCCTCCCATCTATTTTTTTCATGAAAAGATCAAGATATAATATGGAGGGGTAATGTTACAAACAATTACCACCAACTAATATTACAGCTTGTCATAAATTGGGACAGACATCATCAAGAGAAACTTAAATAGAGCTGAGAGATTCGGACCTTGATTATTGGCTGATTTCAAAGACAGATTACACAAAACAGAACATATTATCCTTGAACATAACTATTAGAAACACCCCCATTGTTCGAAATTTGTAATTGCAGTCACAGTATCCAAAATGCTATTACAGACTATGACTATCACTAAGTAGTAAACATAGTAATGATTCTTGGAACTATTTATGGCATGTTTACAAGAAATTGGACATTGGATTGATTTTCTTTGTAATGGGCTGGTCCATGCTGAACTCCATATCTTTGGTGCATTGACCCTACAGGTGAAATTTGTTGCAATCCATTCCTTGGTTTAGTCCTAACTCACTGGTGTTGAGCTTGTTGGCAAGCCTTTGGCTGAAAGACGGGGACATTCCTGTCTTTTTCTTGGGCTTGGGTTGTGGAGTATGGGCTGGCATTGAGATTATTCCTCTTAGTGGCTCTTCTGGTCTTTGCAGTATCGATGATGACCCCTTCAGTGAGCTGCTTCAGGGGTTCATAGAGAAGAAATTATTCCAGATTCTGGACATGAAGCTGTTGAATTCAACATTCTTGTGCAGTAGTTCAACGCATTAAGCTTGTTGGGCTTGCAAGGCAGCCTGTTATGGTTGTAATGCAGTGAGATTAATCTCACATTCTCCAAGGAGGGTCTAAGGCTTCATGATCATTTGGTTTGTTTTCCATGGCATCTAACTTATCATTCAGAATGTGAACGGATTTTACAAGAGCCTCATAGAATCTGGTGACATGAGACTTTCATGGCTTAATAGGGTTGCTTGTGGGTTTCTCTTTGGGGCTTTTCTCGCAGACAATATGGGGTTGGTTTCAGTGAGTTAAAACCCTGGTTAGTGGCTGCCTGATGTAAAGTTTTTGGTTACTGGCAAAGTGTAAAAGAGGATGCTTTGCATTGTTTTATCAAGATTCTTTTATAAGGATCTTGCAGCAGCAGGGTAGTGGTTATGGGTTCTTTCAGCTTATTGGAAGTGTGCAAGGAAGGCCCAGAATGAGTGGCATTAGGCATAGAAACCTGCAGATCATCAAAGGTACAAACCTTAGTTGGGTAAAAAGGGGGCCTTTAATTTTTGCAGGGTTTTCCTTTTCATCAATAGAATTGAGAGAGAGAGAGGCCTGTAAGTAGACTTACCTGAGTGGCCAGAGCTTCAAGTTCTCTGATGGTCGGTTCATCTTCATTTATCCTGGCTGTTCTGCTTCTAATGTGAGCTTGTAACAGACCTCCATTGTTGTTTTGCTACCATATTGCTCTGCTTTTTTTTGCCCTTTTTGATAAACCTTAATTGAATGGATTTCACTAACTAGCAATGAGGTTTATTATTTGGATATGAGGTATATACTATATATAGTCTTTGAAACGAGTCTCGGACTTTTCCTTATTCCCATTGCTTGAAAGTACGATACACTTTAAATGAATTGTTTGGAAGACTGAGGACAATATGATCTAGCTTGCAAATTTTACAAGTTCTCCCAAATGTGTTGAAGTTATTACTGATTTCCTTCTCTTGTGTGGTGTATTGTGAATATTTGATGTGCCTGAAGTCATTGTATGTGACTCCTTAACAGTGATAGGGCTGACTTTGAGCGGTTGGTTCTGACAAGTGGATTTGTAGCAGATGGGCGAATGGGAAGCATAAAAATTTCATCACTATTATTGCCTATTGGAACCCATTCTGCTCTATACTGTCCTTTTTCCATGTACTAATACTCCATCGGCGATCTGATCTGTACTCAAAATCAACTCAATTTTCTTTAAGACTCTCAACTCCTGGATCGGAATAGCCAGGTGAGGACGTAGCTCTCTGTATGTACAAAACAAAACCTTCTTCTGATCCTGTTGAGGTGGCTGGCAATCAAAAAGGAGAGCACATAGAAGCAAGGTAGATATGATGGTGCCATGTGTTTCCTTGTGTACATGTGGTTATGCAAGAGTGCTGGATATTCATGAATGCTCTTCCGTAACACACGTCTGCTAAGTCAAGAGAGGACCATGTCCATGAGAGGGTTTGTATAGCATAGACTAGTGAACACTAGTAAAATCCACAAGGCGGCAGCATGGAAAAAAATTGAGGACTAAGGGCTACATGCTTAGTTATAAAGTGAACAAGGGTATAGCTAGGGATTTTTGCTAAGTAGCTGATATGTTTTGGATATGGGAGCAGGTATGGAAATTTTTTTCGGCCCCAGGATACGGCCGTACAAAAATATATAAATTTCAGCATTCTAAATAGGAATTAAGTTATTAACCACATATTATGCATATGAAAGACAAGATATAAGCTAAATAAGTGAATAACCACAACAAACAAGCTAGGATACCGATAAAACTTAGAAACTTAAAAGCTTAAAAGTTAAACACTTAAATCGAACACAATGTGAATGTCATGATATATTAAATTCAATCTATTACACCAAATCAGTCATGATCAAAGTTCAAACTATCTTTCAATATTCATCATATTCCTCTTCATCAAGAGGATCAACATCAACTGCATCATCATCATTAGGTGGTTCATTAGAACCACATGGACTCGAACCACTCCCACTAGGGCCACTGCCAGTTGCACCCCTTGTGCATGTGGGTCTCGCGGTGCCAAAAAACTCTCCTCATCATCTAATGGCAGGTGGGAAATGGAAGCATCCAAGTCAACTATCTTTGGATCAATATCCCAATGTTTTGTTGACCCTTCCTTGTACTCCGATCACTGTGGGATAAAAGGTGCAAGTTGGAATGTATGTATACCAAATCTTCAGCCTTTTTAGCCCCCAACTTGTTGTGCTTCTATGAGTGGATGAAGTTATATGTACTCCAGTTGGGCTCAGAGGAAGATGAACTTGCAACCTATTGAGGCAACACAAAGTCAATGCAAAGTTCAAACTCAAACACTCAAACTTAAATTTAAAAAAACTAAAAGTTACAAAAAAAAGGAAAGAATAAAAAAACTTACTGTGCAAGACCTTGATTGTGTAATGTCCCCATTTCCGAGCAAATGGCGTAGGAGGCTTTTCATCCGTCTTAGCCTTGTTATGTTATGCCCAAGGGCTAGTGACATTGATGGTTATTGGGTGTGGTTTGTACCTTCATTTCTCTTATATGTTATGTTTTGGAGTTGGACACGTACTTTGATGTGACTTAAGTGAAATAAGGTTGTTAGATGCTCCCCTAAGGTACTTTATGCTATATATTTAGTTGATGACTTAAACGATGGGTGAATATATGGTACTTTATGTTTTAATTCTTTGTTGGGGTCACTTTGAAGGGGACTTTTTGGCATGTGGGGAATAAAGTGAGTTAAGTTATTTAAATTTATTAAAGAAAAGACCCAAGGGGTGATTAGGGTTCTTTTGGCCTTTTGTTGCGATGAGAAGTTATAAAGGAAGCGCTTAGGGGAGAATAGGCATTTATTCATACACTCACCTATTTTGATATCGAGCAATTGCTGTTTGCACTTTCTTTGCTTGTGGAGTAATATTCCACAGAACCCTAGCTCCGGTGGTGAAAGAGCCACACCTAGCTAGTAGAGCACTCTTCGGTGGTGAAAGATCCTCTCTAGTTTGCTATTTTGGAGCGTTATTCATATTTTTGGATCAGATCCGGAGAGTAATCAAAAATTCAGTTTCAGAGTAAGAGGACAATCCTTCTTCATTAAGGGTTTCGATTGATTTGGAACAACTATTTTCTAGGGTTTTATCCACTCGGTTCTTGATTTGAAAGCTTGAGTGTTTTTAGGGTTTCCAAGTGTCCATTTTCAGATCGGAGGTTGGGATCATTTCCATATATTTAGTAGATGTTATTTCAGAAAATCAAATTTTTATCGTTGTATTCACATATTTATGAATTTTTGAAGTTTTTTAGCAGTTTAGGGCTTTTCTGAAAATTTGCGATAGTAATATATTACTCGAGAAAAATCAAAAATTATTTTTCTAGTCTTTGTTTTCACCTTAGCAAGCTCTCTATAAAACTTCGTGTGATTTGGACAAGTATTTTGCAAGATATCTATAAATTTCAGTTTCTTTGCTGTTAGCATATGGATTTGCACGCATGCAAATGACATGCGATAGTGTGGGAGCGAAGTCCCTCCTCAATGAAGGTGAGGCTGCCTTCATTGAAAGCCAAAACTATATTTACACATGTGCATTCAAAATCGTATGCGGGGGTGTTTTGGAACATCAATGGAAAGAAAAGTGAATGAGGGAGAAAAATGGAATGAAAGGAACGAAATGAAAACGAATGAATGGAAGGAACATGCAAGAGTTAGGTAAAAGTAGAGCCTAATATTGCATGGAGAAGAACATTAAATAACTAACACAAATAAAACGGAATTTGCATCGGTTGAAGCGAGAATGAGTAAAGGGAACACACATGAGCAAGTAAATAGCAGAGCTTGATCACTTTGTGAACAAAAACAACTTAATAACGTTGACAATAAGATCAAAGACAATATTTGCATGTGCAAGATTTAAACATCTAACATCTAATGAACATAAGAACATCAAATGTTACAAGAGACAATGAATGAGACACAAAGTTCGTATTTCATTAACTCCAAAATGTTTTCACAAAAGAAGACAAAGTTTCTTCCTGAAACAAAGTTTGCACACAAAAGTAGTTTTTTCTCCTCTCTCAAAGTCACCCTTTACAAATGAGCCCCTGACTTCCTTTTATAACCCAAAAGTTGGTTACAAAGTAGTTAGGGTTTTACATGAACATTAAATAGGGCACTTAAGTGACTTTGAATTTTTCAACCAACTTTATTAAAAGCTACCAAAAATAGAAACCACTTAAGTTATCCACATTTCGAAAGAAAATTCAATAACAACATCCCCTTTTTTAAAATTCCACTTTTAAAACATATGACCATAACCAGTGCCTTATCCATTGAAATGGGGTCCACCTATCTCAAACGTATGAGAAATGGACTCTCCCACTTCGTTAGATACCAAGAAAACTATCTTCTTGAACCATCAGTGAAATTAGGATCCATTTGCTTAATCGATTGAAAGGATCGAACCTTCCCAATGTTTCAAATATCTTTTCTTCTTTCTTGGCGGTTCATTTGGTGAAGAATAACCTCACAAAATACCTGGAATTCCAAGATCCTACCTGGCATATCATTCAGATTGACCATCTTTGATTGAGCATTCTCAAAAAAGTTCTTTAATTTGATGCAACACTCCATTGAAGATGAAGAGAAATTAATGGCGGGAGTATACATGTCCTTAAACAATTGTGAAAATTGCTCTTCCACATGTTTCGATGAACACCTTTGATTATGCTCATTTACGAGGTTGCAGTAAGGATCTCAACTATGAATTCTTGAATCAAGGCGAGTGAAGTGAGGGCTTCATTGCATACGCTCTCGTAATGGATCATAAAATCCTTGAGAAACATCTTTCTTGATTTGAGATACAGACACCAAAGAAAATGTGTCCCTCGACATTCAAATTCGAGAATTCCTTCAATGGCTAAAACTGAGGACTCCATACTCGTCATCTCCTATAGATTGGGCAATATCTCATCCAAATTTGATATGTTAGAAACAAAAGTTTCCTTGAAAGAAAGAATTGGATCAAGATATGCATTGACATCTTCATGGAGCTTAACCACTGTTTTGATCGTCTCTTGGCCTAAAACGAGAATATGTGAAAGCCAAGTTTTAGTGATATGGCCCAGCGTGTTTATTTCTTTTGATAAATTTAGAGTTTCTCCACCGGGGGCAGCCATCGTATCGTGTCATTGGGAAAGTGGATGATATGGGATTTATCAAATGTTGAACATATTCCACCAATTGATTCTTTTCGGCCTTGAGTTGAGAGTTCGAGACTTATATTTCTCAAGTCTCTTTAGCTCAATATCTTTAGCTCAATATCATTGAATCTCGGGCCATCGCCATGTCACTTTCAATGTGGACTTCATAATCCAAGTCCAAGTGCTCTTTGTGAAACTTGTGGGATGGCAAGATCGGCAAAATTTCCGCCATTATCCACCATTATTCGAGAAAGCACCTTAGGCTTCTTGGGACGATGTCATTTGAAAGTTTGGAAGGGCATCAAAGTCGATGTCATTGCCTTGATAACCATCTTCCTTTTCTTGATTTCGCAATCAACCCGAGTAAATTATTTGGTTTTACCATTATCAAATCATTGATTTTCGCATCACCGAGAAAGGAGTATCACATTTCGCATACGAAGCTTGGAGCCCGAAGCAACATTCTCATTGTTCTCGACATGGGATTCTACAAGAATCCTTTCCACGACCTCGATTTCGGGAGAAATAACCTCGATATTGATCAATTGGGAATTTTGGGAAATCTCTTCGTGAACCGTAGGTTCCAAAGTGTTCGATATTTGGACTATGTTAAACCAAAATTTTGTATTTACATGACTGCAGTGTACAGTCCCTCCTCAATGAAGGTGAGGCTGCCTTTATTGGAAAACTAAAAGCTGTATTTACATTGGACATTCAAAATTGTATGGGGGTGTTTTGGAACAAATGGAAAGAAAAGTGAATGAGGGAGATGGAATGGAATGAAGGAAAGGAGTGGAATGGAATGAATGAAAGAACATGCAAGAGTTAGGTAAAAACAGAGGTCTAATATTGCATGAAGAGGAAAGATGAATAACCAACACAAATAAAACGGAGTTTGAGTTAGCCAAACAAGAACTTGTAAAAGGGAACACACATGAGCAAGTAGATAATCAGAGCTTGATCACTGTGAACTAGAACAACTGATTAATAATGTTGACAATAAGATCAAAGATAATATTTGCATGCAAGATTCAAACACCTAACATCTAATGAACATAAGAACATCAATACAAGAGACAATGAATGAGACACAAAGTTCATATTTCATTAACTCCAAAATGTTTTTCACAAAAGAACACAAAGTTTCTTCCTGAAACAAAGCTTGCACACAAAAGTATTTTCTTCTCCTCTCTCAAAGTCACCCTTTACAAATGAGCCCCTCACTTTCTTTTATAACCCAAAAGTTGGTTACAAAGTAGTTAGGGTTTTACATGATCATTAAATAAGGCACTTAAGTGACCTTTGACTTTTTCAACAACTTTATTAAAGACAACCAAAAATAGAAATTACTTAAAATATCCATAGTTTCCCAAAACAAATAACAACACCTTTTAAAATATACAATAATAACCAAAGGCCTTATCCATTGAAATGGGGTCCGCCTATCTCAAGCGTATGAGAAATGGACTCTCCCACTTCGTTAGATACCAAGAAAATCAACTCCCGAACCGGTGAAATTAGGATCCGCCGCTTTGCCAGGTTGAAAGGATCTAAACCTTCCCAAAGTTTCAAACATCTTTTCTTCTTCTGGAGGTTCACTTGGTCGAAGAATAGCCTCACAAAATACCTGCAATTCAAGAATTCTACTTGGCATATCATTTAAATTAACAATTTTGGATTGAGCATTCTCAAATAAGTTCTTTAATTTGATGCACCGCTCCATGGAAACTGACGAGAAATTGTTGGCGGGAGTGTACATGTCCTTAAACAATTGTGAAAATTGCTCTTCCACCTGCTCCGATGAACACCTTTGATTATGCTCATTTACGAGGTTACAAGGAATCTCAGCCATGAATTCTTGAATCAAGGAGAGTGAAGTGAAGGCTTCATTGCACATGCTTTCATAATGGATCATAGAATCCTCGAGAAGCATTTTTCTTGATTTGAGATGCAGACACCAAAGAAAACATGTCCCTCGATGTTCAAATTCGAGAATTCCTTCAATAGCTAAAACTGAAGATTCCATACTTGTCATCTCTTGTAAACTGGGCAATATCTCATCCAAATTTGATATAGTAGAAACAAAAGTTTCTTTGAAAGAAAGAATTGGATCAAGATACGCACTGACATCTTCATGAAGCTTAACCGCGGTCTTGATCGTCCCTTGGCCTAAAACGAGAATCTCTGAAAGCCAAGTTTTAGTGACATGGCCCAATGTGTTTATTTCCTTTGACAAATTGAGAGTATCTTCATCTGGGGCAGCCACTGCATCAGGTACTGGGAAGGTGGATGATATGGGATTTATCAAATGTTGAACATATTCCACCAATTGATTCTTTTCGGCCTTGAGCTGAGAGTTTTGAGACTTGTATTTCTCAAGTCTCTTTAAGCACGATATCAATTGAATCTCGAGCCATCGCCATGTCACTTTCTAATGTAGATCTTCCAAGTCCAAGTCTGGAAACTTCATAGTCGGCAGGTGTCATAGCATCATGCTCTTTATCCACTTGTGGAATGGCAAGGTCTGCAAATTTGTTTCCATCATTATCCACCATTATTCGAGAAAGCACCTTAGGCTTTTTAGGAATGGCGTCATTTGAAAGTTTGAAAAGGGCATCAAAATCAATGTCAATTGGCTTAACAACTCTCTTCCTTTTCTTTACTTCGGAATCAACCCAAGAAGGAGTATCATTCACTATTTCAGCATACAGAATCTTGGAGCTTGAATTAATATTCTCATTATTCTCGACATCATGAGATCCTTCTTGAATCCTATCTACGACCTCGATTTGAGGAGACATAACCTCAATATCCACTTCCTGATTATTCGGGAGATTTTGGGAAATCCCTTCATGAACTACATGCTCTAAAGTGTTTGATATTTGAATTACCTGCACCTGAGTGGATGCTTGTTTGAAGCATGGCTGAGGATCATTTGCTACTAGCTTCTGAGCACTATTAGTGATGTGGGTAGAAGAATATCTACTTGAGGTAGAAAATCCAGACACACGCTCTCTTCCTTCTTCGGGGTTTGGATCTTTAGATCTCTCTCCTTGTGACACGTTACTTGGCGAAGTGGATTTTGGCAACCACTCTTTTCTTGCCTGTTGTGTGTGATTGGATGGTAATGAGGTTGATCGAGAAGAGACTTTGGTCGAATGGAGGCCCCCTCGTATTGGCAATTTTGTGATCCCGAAACGTGATCTAGAATTGATTGTAATTTGGCAAGTTCTCTGTCATACCAAGATATGCTTCTTTTAATAATTGGTTGGTTCTTGCCATCAAGAGAAAATTCATCTCTTTTGGTCCAGTCGATTTGAGGAAATGGGGTAAAGGCAACGACATCATATGAGGGATCGACGACATCCTCATCATCATTTATGAATGAATCGGGAGGACTCTTGATGCGAAGGCCTTGATCTGAGCAAGTGTTAGGCGAGAGTACTCCCGTCTTCTTACCTCATGTTCATCCGAACAAGCAGCCCAAAAATCTTCCATGGTAGGATTATGTTGGTACTTTGCTCCCAGAATCTTTTGCATATATCCATTGATATCAAACTGGGCTCTCTTCACATATGGATGAATGGTTATGAGAGCGAACTCTCTTTTCCATGAGTTGCACTTGAAAAGATTTGGACATTGGTATTCCCGATTTGAATTGGGAAATGAATTCCTGAACGGTGCTTGTCACTAAGAAGGCAGTGAACTTGGAATAATTGTCGCTAGCTCCATTAATGCCCATCTATCACTGACGTACTTAGGAAGTTTCCATGGGGTACCAATGAAAACCACTCACGCGAATGTAGGAAAAAGATGAAAATTGAATAAACCAGGTTCCCCATTGGGAAATGACACTCATGGCTTCTTTGGAAAACCTTTCCTTGTATTCGATTAGTTCGGATCACGCGGAAGGTGAATGCATCGTTGACTCTTCTAAAATGGTGAGAACTATTTTTGAAACTGAGTTGAGGGTAATAATGAAAAACACTATTTGACGGCCCCATGACTCCTCTCGTTTCAAGTCCCAAAAATAGCTTTCTTCTTGCTACCGCATAAGTCAGATATGATGTCATGTAGAAGCATCCAGTCATCTTAACTTCTATAATTGTTTGTGAAGGGTGTTACTAATGATGGTGGCCCAATCCACAAACTCTTTCTTGGCTAGGATGATACTGAGATAAACTGGTACATCCATGGGTGGAAAATCTACTAAGAAGGTAGAATGAAAACTCGACTTAGGAGAGTAATCATGTCCCGATTTCTTCCACGAACTCAACGCAGTACAGTTCTTTGGGAAGCTTATCAATTCGAGGTCTCTTGGTTACTAACCAGTTGTTGTTAACCATCTTGCTCCATCTCAGGGGTTCTTCATCCCAAAATTCTTGTGCTGACTGGCGAGTGATATCCGCATTCTCGGGAAAGTCGGGTATTCCGAGCAACTCCTCAATGTGTTCAGGTGTGATTAAGAGGAAAGGCTCGCGATTATCTTTAAAAATTCCTCGTCTCTCAGGGTCATAATGCTCCGCGCAAGCAATAACCAATTCCGGACACTGCACCGAGACAGGAAATGTTGCTGCTTGGGGTAGACCACTATGGTAAAGTCTATCTGAGAAAATGGTTTTGCCTTCAGTTTTCACCCACTCGCAGAATTGTTGCACATTGATGTGACCTAGATTTGTATTAGTGATGTTGTCATATGTTGACTTAATGGAACTGGGAGGGATAATTCCTTGGAATTCATACTTCAAGGTGGATTTGTTAGATTTCTCCACTGGCTTCCTCGATCTCCCCTGATTTGTTAGATTTTTCAGCCATTATGAATTTAATGAAAAGTGACTCAAGCACGCAAAACAATGCAAACGGGGCCGGGTCTCAGTCTCCAAAACCCCGTCGATGCAAGAAAAATATTTTTCGTTATAATATTATTATTATTCCCGTCAATAAGAAAAATATTTTCCGTTATAATATTATTATTATTATTTTAAAAATAATAATAATAATTGTCCCGAATTACAATTTTTTTAAAAAATGTCAATACAAACATATCGAGACTAAGCTCGAGTTCCAAATCTGGCGATAACAATGATATTTATTTTTTAATTAAAATCTCCCGATTTTAATATTTTGCATGGATCAATTTTAATCTTTTGCTATGGCGTTTAAATCCTTCCTTCTCTGCAAATATGTTGTGTTGGAAATTGTTTTGTTTGCTGCTGGACTGTTGAGATTGTTATTTTCTTTCAGCGTGGATATTCCCTGGGAGACTAGTTATTATGAATTTTAATTTTTGCTTGCTGTTTCTCAAAAGGCGTGGAGAATGGATTATTATGCTATTTTTCCTTCTACGTGGAGAATGTTTGGGTGATAAAAAAGATTTAAAACTTCCCCGGCAATGTGTGGGCTCTTCCGATCATCTACGTGGGCGTGTCTTGTTTTGTCTTACTTTGAAACCTCATGCGTGGAGATTGTTCTATTGCTATTTCTCCATGTTTTGGCATGAGATGCTTGGATTGTATTTCTTTGAATGCGTGGAAAGTTGCTCAATAAAATGTGTTTTGGACTGCAAATATGACCAATGGATGCTTGGAGATTCTTTCTTTTAATGGAGTGCTGTCCTCTTTCATCCTCTTGCAAGTGCGCCTAGATTAAATTCTGCTGCAAAAAAATAGATAAAAGCATTAAAGCAAAATGCATGGAATTCTACTCCATGTGTGGGAAATGGTCTTTTGCAATTTTGTCTTCTTGCTATCTTCTCCCTTTGGCAGGCGTGGAAATTTCTCTTGTAATACAAAAATCCTCTTACTTGGCGTGAGTTTCTCTTGTATTATGGGATGTGACAAAATATTATGTCCTTCAGAAGAAATAAGAAGCAATCGGAAAGCTTCGCACGACTTTTTCCAACGAGTTTGATGGAGGAAGTTATGAGGATTAATCCAACTTCCTCTCTTCCCTGGGTAGTGGACTTAAGTGCTAGGGGAAATGGGGAAAGCAACGGCCAATTGCCAACGGGAATGGCAAAGTGGGTTAGTAATCCCGTTCAATTTCCCCATGTGGGAAATTGGGAGATTTCCTGCCCGTTAGCCAATCCATGATTTGGCAATTGGTGGAGAAAATCCCACAAGCGGGAAATTTGAAGAAAATTGCCAGGAAGGGGAAATCCGGGTTCAGGAAGCCAAATTGGCATTCCCAGTAGTTGGAAGCATAAGCTTACTTCCCCAGCAATAAAAATTTGTCAAATGAACTTTTAATTAATATTTATTTAATTAAATACTCTCAAGTTATTTAAAAGTTAATTTTATTAAACAAGGAGCGATTAATTAATTAAATATTAATTAATTAATTTTAATGTATTTTAACGTGATTTAAAGCCTGGCGGGAAGAGTTCTTGCCCAAAAAACAAACGAAACGAAGACCGAAACGATCACAAAAATGAGACGATCGCGATGAGGGCAATGAACCACGCAAAGTAACACTTTTCAAAATTTTCATTTTTATTATTATTTTTTTAATCAACCCCAAGTCAAAAAATTGATAACAAACACCGCACTCCGAGTGGATTAATTAAGGCATATTTGAGGATTGTTTATCATGAGCTTCGAGAACTATCAACAATGTGAGTAGAAGAATCTCTACTTGAAGTAGAAAATCCCGATACACACTCTCTTCCTTCATTGGGGCTAGGACCCTTAGATTATCCTCCTTGTGACACATTCTTCGGTGAAGTGGATTTTGGCAACCACTCCTTTCTTGCTTGTTGCATATGATTGGATGACACGAGAGGTTGATTGAGAAGGGGCTTTGGTTGAATGGAGACCTCCTCGAGTTGGCAATTTTGTGATCTGAAGTATGATCTTGAATTGATTGTAACTTGGCAAGTTCTCTTTCGTACCAAGATATGCTTCTTTCAAGAATCGGTTGATTCTTGCTATCAAGAGAAAATTCATCTCTTTTGGTCCAATCAATTCGTGGCAATGGGTAAAAGCAACTGCATCATATGAAGGATCAATAACATCTTCATCATCATTTACGAATGAATATGGAGGGTTCCTGATGCGAAAGGCCTTGATTTGAGCAAGGGTTAGGCGAGAAAACTCTCGTCTTCTTACTTCATGTTTAAATTGAGCTGAACTAGCAGCCAGAAATCTTCCATGGTAGGGTTATGTTGATACTTTGCTCCAAGAATCTTTTGCATATATCCATTGATATCAAACTAGGATCTCTTCACATATGGATGAATAGTGATGAGGGAAAACTCTTTTTCCATGAGTTGTGCACTGAAGAGATTTGGACATTGGTATTCCCGATTTGGATTGGGAAATGAATTCTGAGCGATGCTTGTCACTAAGAAGACAATGAACTTGGAATAATTTGTCGCAAGCTCCATTAATGCCCATCTGTCACTGACATACTTAGGAAGCTTCCATGGAGTACCTGCAAAGCCGCTTACGCGAATGTAGGAAAAGGATGAAAATTGAATAAACCATGTTCCCCATTGGGAAATGACATCCATGGCTTCTTTAGAAAATCTTTCCTCTGTATTCCGATTTAGGTTTTGAATCACATGGAAGGTGAATGCATCGTTAACTCTTCTGAAATGATGAGAGCTATTTTTGAAACTCAGTTGCGGATAATAATGGAAGACATTATTTGATGGACCCATGACTCCTCTTGTTTCGAGTCTCGAAAATAGCTTTCTTCTAGCCATTGCATAAGTCAGATATGATGTCATGTAGAAACATCTAGTCATCTTCACTTCGATCAATTGTTTGTGAAGGGTATCACTGATGATGGTGGCCCAATCCACAAACTCTCTTGCAAGGATGATCTGAGATAAACTTATACATCCATGGGTGGAAAATCTTGGCAAAGGGTAAACCGAAAACTCGACTCAGGAGAGTAATCATGTCCCGATTTCTTCCACGAACTCAATGCGGTACAACTCTTTAGGAAGCCGGTCAATTCGAGGCCTCTTGGTCACTAACCAATTGTTATTAACCATCTTGCTCCACCTGAGGGGTTCTTCATCCCAAAATTCTTGTGTTGAATTTCAAGTGATATCCGCATTCTCAGGGAAGTCAGGTATGTTGAGCAATTCCTCAATGTGCTCTAGTGTGATTAAGAGGAAAGGCTCACGATTATCTTTAAAAATTCCTCGTCTCTCGGGATCATAATGCTCCGCGCAAGCGATAACCAACTCCAGGACATTGCACCGAGACCGGAAATGTTGCTGCTTGGGGTAGACCACTATGGTAAAGCCTATCCGAGAATATGGTTTTGCCTTCAGCTTTCACCCGATCGCAGAATTGTTGCACATTGATGTGACCCAAATTTGTATCGGTGATATTATCATATGTCGACTTGATGGAACTAGGAGGAATGATTCCTTAGAATTTGTACTTGAGTGCGGACTTATTCGATTTCTCCATTGGCTTCCTCGATCTTCCTACAAATTTATTAGATTTTTCAGCCATTATGAATTTTATAGAAAAATGACTCAGGCACACAAAACAATGCAAATGGGGCCGAGGTCTCAGTCTTCGAAACTCCCGTCAATGCAAGAAAAATATGATTCATTTTAATATTATTATTATTATTATTATTATTATTTAAAAATAAATAAAATAATAATAACTAGTCCTAGTACAAAATCCTTTTAATACATCACATTTAGACTAGGCTCGAATTTTGATTCTGGCGACAACGATTTATTTATTTTTAAAAAAATCTCCTGATTTTAATATTCTGATTTTTTTAATTTTATTCGCCTGAGCAAATTCTCCTTTGCATGTGTGAATCGTAACTTCTTATTTGCATTGAGTTTACTTCTTGGTTTCGACTTGACAATTTGCTTGTGATTGGAATTTCTTTTTTAACCAATGCGTGGAAATGGATTAAAACCTCTTTATGCTGCGTGGAACTTTCTTCAGCTGTTTTGGTCTTCCTTTCTGCCTTCACTGCGTTGAAACTTTGTGCAGGTGCTTGTTGGAAGACTGTTTTTGTTTCTCCTCCTGCCTTTGTTCTTTTCCTCCACCCACCTGCTGTTTCCTTCCTTTCCCTGCTGCGTGGAACTTTCTTCGAAGACTTCTGCATGCAAACTCTTATTTCCTTGGGTTGCGTGCTTTCCTAGGCATTAAAACTCATTATATTCCCCCTTTGGCTGTGCGTGGGTATACTTGCTTAATCCTTGCAAATGCATGGAGAAACCAAGTGCATGCGTTGAAACTGGTTTCATTTACCTTCTTTCTTTCTTGTTTGCTGTTTGACTTGATGAATGCGTGATGATCCTTGGGGAATGCGTGGAACTTTTGTTGATGCCTGAAACTTTTGTTGATAAACTTCTTTCACTTTAGTTGTTTTACCCAGCGTGGGAGACTGAAAACTATTTTAATTGCCCTTGCTTGCTGTTCCTAGGCGTGTGGATATGAATTTTGGACTATTATGCTATTTTTTTATCTCCTTGGGCGTTAAAACTGACTTCTTCCTCCCCCTGTGTGGACTTCCTTGGGGAATGCGTGGACTTCCTAGTTTGCTCTGGCTGCGTGGTGATACTCTTCTTTTATTCTTTCCTTCAGGTTGTGCGTGGAAGGTAAGCTGCTCTCTCTGTTGTGTTTTTCTTTTGGCTTCTCTCTCTCCTTGGCCGCCAATGCGTGGGATCTTCAAACTGTTTCTTTTTACTTCATTTGTTGTTTCCCCTCTCCCTGCGTGAAGGATCTTCCTTGCTTTGGACTGTATTTCCCTCCTTGGCCAATGCGTGACCAATGTAATCTTTCCCTTTGGTTCTTAAAACCCACGTGATAGTTGCCCAATGATCTTGGATGAGTGCGTGATGAATACTTTGGCTTTGTCTTAGCGTGAGAATTCTCCTTTCACTAAAAATTCAATTACTCTCATGGGGAAATGGTTACGGGAATTAAAGAAGCTTCCCGTAACCGTTTCCCCTTCCCGTTGAAATAACCAACTCCTCTTCCTTCGGGTAGTGGCATTAATTGCCAGGGGAAAGTGGGAAATAAACAACCATTTTCAATGGAAATGGCAAGGCGGGCTGGCAATCCCCATTTTATTTCCCCATGTGGGAAATCGGGAGATTTTTGCCCGTTTGCCAATCCATTGAATTGGCAATCAGTGGAAGAAATCCCACAACCGGGAATTAAAATAAATTTGCCAGAAAGGAAAATCCGGGTACGGGAAGCCAATTTGGCATCCCCGCAATGGGAAGCGAAAGCTTACTTTCCCCCGCAATTAAAATAAAAATTTGTTGACTTTTAATAATTATTATATTAATATTTATTTAATTAAAAACCCCAAATTTTAATAAAATTAATTTTATCAAACAAAGGGTAATAAATTAATTAAATATTAATTAATTAATATTAAAAGTAGTTTATGACCTGGAGGGAGGAGTTCTCGCCCGAAATGGACAAAACGAAGACCGAAACGATCACAAAAACGAGATGATCGCGACGAGGGCGATAAATCACGCAAAGTAATACTTTTGAAAAATTTCAAAATTTCCATGTTTATTAATTTTTGCAAAGTCAAAATTAGCTGATAACACTTGCCCTAGTTGGTTCATTTCCAAAAATTCAGAATATCATTTGTTGCAAATTTTGATTAATTTTTTGTCAAATTTCAAGATTATTCCATAAGGGATATTTGATTACAAGCAAGAGGCTGCAAGTAAATTGATGCATGACCATGGAGGCACCACCACATATGAGCATCCATCTTGTATTTGCTCGAAGAGCGAGAAGGCTATGACTTGTTTTTTGCTATGAAATTGCCAAACTCTATCATAACCATGTATCCCTCACATGTATGCCGCCATGTATCCCTCACTTTGAGTTCCACATTCTGTATGGTGCTACCCTCCCCTGGTAAGGAAATGATCTCTGTCTTTATAGAATCTAGGAGTTAATGCAAAAGCAAGTAGATGTAGCAGGTGGTCATTTTGTTCCACCACTCAATGAGTATTGATTGCATTTCTTTCAAAAATGTTTCCTCAAGATCTTGTTCTTTTGCATTTATGACGACTTTTATCTTCTCAATCCTTGAGTCAATACCATCATATATCTCTCCTAGATATGTTTGATCCATGTCGAGTAAACGGATCATGCTCATAATGGATTAGTAAAGCTCAATAAACATTCCACTCGATCCCACCAAGTGTCATCTAAAATCATGCTCTTCACTTTTTGAGCCCGTTCAGTGTTTGATTGCCTCCATACAACCCAAAGGTTGGAGGTTACCATCCTCATGAGTGCCTGTCGCACCTTCACAAGTCGTCTCAAGACGATTGTGTGTGATGCAAACCGAGTCTCAACAACCTAATATAATAAGAATGAGAAACAAAAATTAAAAGAAAATTGATAACTTTTGAATGCTAATTATACTATATTTTAAAAATAAAAAATTTATATTTAAATTTTAAATTAAAGAAAAAAGAAAGGTAGCTTTGCTTACCTTCAACAACTCTAACTGCGAGAATGATCTAAAAATGCCCTGTGACTAGTGATGGTTGGTGACAAACATTTGTTTCTCTTCAGCCTCTGCATACACTTGTTGGATCCACTCTATTTTGCTTTGGCCATCTTTTTTAGCATTAAATTTAGTGAATGCACAACACATGGTGTCTCAAACATATGCCCATACCTTGCCTCAACTAACATCCCCGCGACTTTGCAATTCTTGGCGTTGTCCGTTATGACTTGGACAACATTTTGAGGCCTCGCGCCTCAATGGATTCGAAGAGGATGTTGACAATGAATTGGGCATCCTTCACTTGCCCCTCACAATCAACCGCTTTCAAAAACATTGTACCTTAGGGCAGATCTGCAACCACAATGATCGAAGGGCGATTTCTTGCATCTTTCCATCCATCAGAAACGATGGACACTGTTTTGGCCCATGAGTCTCTAATTGGTTGCAAGGAGGTTTCCACTTATTTTTTTTTGTTTATCCAATAGGGTGGTGCGGATCTTCTCATAGCCTGGTGATTTGTACCCTTTTGGGGCCTCATTGATGGCTTTCACCTAAGTCACCGTGAGTTCGAGTTCAAGTTTAAGTTCGACAAGGATAAAATTCGGTTCAAGTTATTTGAATGGATAAAATTCGAAAAAAATTTGCCATTAAGTTTGATTCATAGAAAAACATAAAAACATTAAAATTAAATAACGAATAAAAATAAAAAATAAAAATATTATAAAAACATTTAAAACATCATTGAATATATATATAAACTACTTCATATTAGATTTTAAAAATAAATATAATAAACAAATTAAATTATAAAAATTTAATTAAGAATTTAAAACCAATTTAAATAAAGTATATGTAACAAATTTTAAAAGGATTAAAATGTTTGAAAGAAAATAAAGAAAAGTAATTATATGCAATAACTAAATGTTAATGTTTAGTTATTACTTATTAACGTTATATTAATAATATATTATTAACATTATTAACATTATATTATAATACTTTATACATTAACGTATTATATGTATTATTCATATAACATATTATTAACATTATACATATTATTAATACGTTATATATAGTATATTATTAATACGTTATATATAGTATATTATTAATACATTATTAACATAATATATTATGAATCATATTTTATGTGAATAAACCTAATATAATATGTTAATAACATATTATTAATTTATTAGTAGCATTATACATTATTAACATAATATATCATGTTAATAACATTATTAATATATTAAGTTAACAATATATTATGTTAACTAACACCTTATTAACATATAAACATTTAAATTAAAAAAACAATTAAAAAAATAAAGACTAGTTAATATTTCATACACCTAAAAACAAAACCTAAGTTACCTTTCACGACTATTCTCTTGTCCACTTTGTCGTAGCTGCGAACACCGTAGCGAAAACTATAGCTGCAAATACCATAGCAGCGAACACACTTGTTTTTCTGTATTTCCTTCTTTGCTATTGCATTTATGGCACGAACTCCACGAAATAAAATCACTCAAAATATGATGTATTTCACCCAAAGAAAAGCAAATTTTTGTGTGTTTAACAGAGTACGAACTCCACGAATTTCCATGAACTTTTAGGGCATCTTACAAGTTCGACGAATTTCGAATTTTTGGTTAAAAATTCGGCGAACCAGTGACTTAGGCTTTCACCATCTCATGCCAATAAGGTGACCTCACAACATTAAATGAAAGTCCATTTGCATACACACATCTTGCAATGTGTTCATCTGCAATTTCCTTGCTCTCATTTTGAAAGGCCTTTTCCAATGGCCGTTTTGTCTTACTTTTCTTTTGTGAATGGGGTGCATCCTCATCATGGAGGTAGGAGCCACAAATGGATGTGGCATGGCCACAATTGGGGATCCACTACTTGATGGGGCAACAAGAGGCCTCGTTGATCGAGATGAACTTCCTCTTTTGGCCAATGGATGACCGCTTTCATAGCCAAAGTTGCCTTTGCATCTTCTTGCTCTTTGATATATGCCAAAACTTTTGCTTTTGGCACCCCAACATTATTCTTCCCTTTGCATATTCTTATACAGCTACCATTTGCACACACGTGGTTTTCACCCGAGTGTAAGAGCCTTTGAATATTGATTCACAATCGTTGCATTTCCAAACAAAACAACCACCACCTAGAAGTTGTTCAAGTATTGTTACATGCCTCCATAATGGCTAATTTGGGTCAAATTCCTTGACCAAAGATTCCCTAGAAGAAGCGGATCTTGTTGCCATTGTAGAAGTACCTACAAGGTTCAAAACCAACAACATAAGCAAAGAAAACAATGGCATGTATTGAAAATTTAAAAAATTAATTAGAAAAACGGTTTAAAAATATAAATTTCAACTGGGAAAAATAAAATAATGAACATGAGCATAAAAATGAAGCTTATTGAAAGATTAAATAAGAAAAAAAAAGAGAAACAAACTTAGAAATTAAATAAAACCTTACCTTCACTTTATAAACCACAAATCCTCCACAAATCCTTCTCCTTTGTAGCTCACACTCCTACAAGCCTAGGAAAATACTTGCAATGCTTTTTGTTGAAGTATCAAACCCTAGACAAGCAAAATGAAATTTTAGAGAGCCAAAGATGAAATGAGGAAGGAGAGGTAGGTTTCTTTGCTTTATGTTTTGTTTTTGTGTTTTGCTTTTGTTTTATTGTTTGTAGTTATCTTTTAGGGTTTAAATTAAAAAAATATTATATTTTTTATTATTATATAGCTTTAAAAACATGTTAAAAAAACAAACAAAACAAAAGGTGTCTTTGGGGGGATATGCTACGGGAGAGGGAAGGGTATGGCGGAGTACGTTGCGGGAGCGGGAAGGGTACGGCTGCAGCCGTATTTGCAGGGTACCCGCCGTACCCTGCCCGCTCCCACGGCGTATCCACCCCGTACCCGCTCCGGTACGTATCATACCCGCTTTTTCCCCGCCCCACCCCAGCCCTATCAGCTACTTAGGGTTTTTGATGTAGAAGATAGTTGGGTAAAACTGCTAGAATAAAATAATTGTAAGTGGGTGCAATAAAAGGAAAGGGCCATGGGAAAGTAGTTTGTGCTAGTAAGCCTAGAAAAGCTAAGACGTGTAGTGAAGAAGACTGGAAAATATCTAAATGGTAGATGGTGGTAGGTGGAAGAGATGTTGAAGTGCAAGTTGGCTAAGAAGAGAAAAGTGCTAATGAACCTCCAATTGGGAAGCAAGTGGGAGCATTGACTCCTTATTATATTAATATTTTGGCTACTCCTGATATTGATAAAATAGAGTGATATTTGGATTCTCTAAGCCACCAGGTCTGAACGGGAGTAGGTAGAAAGCAAAGAGATGCTGGAAACTATCTTCGACCATTGCATTACTTATCTGGATTTGTGCACCCAAAAAGAAGAGCCTCCCACCTTTTCCCATATCTGAATAGCAAAGCTACATTAAAAAAATAGATGCATGATAGATTCCCACGCCTGTTGACAGTTCAGACATTGAGTAGGCATATCAATCTTTTTCTTTGTAAATTGTCCAGTGTGTGGACGTGTAATAGGAGCCATAAGAATCCTTTAATATTGGGCCACGTGCTCAAAGACCAAATAGCTCCCATTTTTTGTCCCTAGGCAGATTCTCATTTGTTATTGAACTCTATGTGGATTTAATTGTGCAGTTTCCTTAGTGCCTGTGAGGCCAAAAAGAGTGTCCCTCTGATTGCTCGTGAAAAGGATCTTGTTTTTATTTCCCTAATCTGATGTTGAGTGTGATTGGATTCTCAGAGGTTGGTGATTTAATTTTTTCCATATCCCAGATAAGCTGATTGTTTGTGGCAAGATGGTAGTAGTCTCATATGTAGAAATATCTGTCCTTGAATTTTTGCTTGAACAGGCCAGACGTTAGTTGAATCAACAGAGTGTATCCTTGTAAAATCCCACTTCTGGGATCAATGAAAAATTAGGAAAATAACCAACTCTTCAATGCATCAATCAACTGCACACAGCAAACTACTTATACTGGTTGAGTAAATGACTCAATAAACCCGAGGGTAAGGGTTTAATGGCCTTAACTCATCCACTAAAAATTCCACAATCTCATGAATATATACTACTGTAATAGAAATCTGATCACAGTATTCTCCTAAATGCAAACAAGACAAACCACTCTTTATCATGCAAAAACCTCAACCGAAATGTATTAGACAAGCCACAAGTGGATCACTGCTGGGAGGCTTCACTTCATCCCCATCTGATCTCTGCAATTCTGAGACTTAAAACCCTTGCCAATTATTGCCCGGAATAGATCAATGTCAAGGGAGTAACATCAACCAATAAACTAATCCATCCACACTAAATGAGATAAACCAAACAGCCCACGATCATTATGGAAGAAGTCGTTGCAATATATGGAAAATATGCGAAATGCTAGTCGAACTACCCCCAAATACTTTTCCAAATCAGCCTATGTTCAAGTAGAAACAGTCGCTGCCATGGAGAGGTTATAACCATGCACTCACCCAAGTCGTATTACATTAACAAGGTATGAAACATTCATGAGGAGATCGCTGGGCAATAGGTAATCACATGACACAGGTATAATTGCTAGGAAAATGCTCCAAAACAGTCCATTAAAAGATCGCTGCACTTATGACATGTTAGCATACAGAAATCTAATCATTTGCCATACAAGATAATCCCAAACTCATCAAAGTAAATCGCTGCAGCTAGAGAACATGGATCAGACCAGTCGCTGGGTTTTTAGCACATAAAATATGCATTTAGACATCCACAGTTTCAGTCAAGGGTTCGCTGCTCATTGGAGTATTCAAGCATGCATTAAAACATTTTAATGATCAACCAATACAGTCGCTGTAATCAAATGAAAGAGCACACAACCAGCTAAAAATACCAAAGCAAAGTCACTAGGGTAATACACACCAAAGCTGATTTGCAAAAGGACTCCAAAAACTTATTATTTTTTATCACAACCAGCTGCTACAATGACGTTGCTACAGTGACGTCACTACAGTAGAAAAAGGCAGATTTCTAAAAGAACTTGCTAAAACCAAAAGCATAGATCTCACTTGAGTTTGCACAAATAAGTTCTTCAATTTGATTCTCCAAATCAGCTTCAATGCAAATAGATCCTTCAACAATGGAAGAGAGAGAACAAGAGTATCACATTAGGGCATACATCCCTTCTCCAAGCATGGAGCCAAAATCGAAATCATCATAGCATAATCATAATAGTGATCCTAGCACTCCTTTTATAAGCAAGGAGGCACAAAATTCGAAAACCCTAGGAGATGGAAAATATTAAATAAAAGTAGTTTGTTTTCCCTAGGTGTGGCGTCCCCTTTTAAAGGGTGATTTTATCAATAAAAGCCACCTAAATATTTATTTAATTAATTCCCCATTTAATTTTTATATTTTGGGAATTAAATTAAATAATTATTGCTCCAGGCAATAATATTTAATTATTTAATAAAAACGTTTCCCCTTGCACATCCTGAAGCCCGCGGGGAAGTATAGGCTAAGGGTCTTCAGAAATGGGGACATTACAGCCCTTCCCATCTGTCTTCCCACATTTTGATCGGAGGACCGTTAACAACTTGCCATGAGAGGTGATCTCGAGTAAAAATAATGTGTTTTGGAAGGGTTTGGCTGTCTGGAAAGATTTTGCCTCCAATCATCTTGAGTAAGAAGTTCCTCATTGATTAGCCTGTATTTTCTCGTATGATGGAGCTTCATAATGAGGACGGTTCCTTCCAGAGTCTCCAAGCTTCCCTCATTGCGAGTGCTTGGTTGAAGTTGATTAGAAACCTGATGTTTGGGCCTCCTTGATGCTTGATCAGGCATTTTTACTTATGAAACCAATAGGTATTTGTGCTGTTTTTCCACTTCTAACCAGAGGAAATTCTTCTGAATAGTACTGAGGAATCCGTCACTTCTATGGGAACAGGGGAGGATTTATAGCAGGTAAACTGTGATTGCTTGAAGAACTAACTTGAGAAGTTGTATTTTCCTATTAAAGGAAAGCCATTGAGGAGTCCAGTGAGCTAATTTATTTCGCATTTGCTAGATTGTCACATCCACAAATATTTAAATTTTTTTCTTTATAGGTGGAGTGGAAATCCCAAGTGCTTCATAGAAAGGACGTCTTCTTGGAATTAAATAATTCCGAGTGTCGCTTTTTGCAGCACTTATGTTGACAAAGATGACGTGAGATTTCCATTGGTTAACATGTTGTCTAAATGCCATTTGGATATTCGGAGGAGTGGATACCAATTTTTATTTCCGTAAATATCACCTCGGAAAACTCGTGTCATGTGCAAAATGAGAATCAGTATATTTGTTTTCTCTTCTTGTTGCTTAGAGACCATGATCAGTGAGTTTTTATGCTCAGTAGATACACATAGTGTATCTCCCATGATGATAAACAAGGATTGAGAAGGTTGCCTTTCTTGAGACCTCTGGATGAAGCAAATGGAGTACATAAGTCAATGTTTAGACAAATTGATTGCATTTGTGTTTGGTTACAACTATTGATGTAATCGATCATTTGGTTATTAAAAGAAAGACTCGAAGTGTTTGTTCTAACTTCTGATGATCACCAATTACATTTGGCAAAATCCTTTGAGATGTATGGCTTGATCAAAATTCTCGGGTTCTGCAGGGGTTTTAGGCAGCAAACAGTTTCCAGAACATATATTATATTATCCTCAATATTTCTTCCAGGTGCAAAGGATGATTGTGTGGGGAGACAATATTTTGGAGGAGAGGTTTAGTTTTTGTGGCTATGAATTATTTGTAGAGGATCTTATATGCCTTGTTGCATAAAGATATTGGCATGTATTAGCTAAGATGATTTGCACTTGATTGTTTTGGTAGGAGGACCAGCTTTGGAAAAGTGAGATTGTGTAGCTTGTGATGGTTAATCCACCATTCTTCCACCATGGACAATAAATCAGCCTTGATAACATCCTAGAAGGTTTGATGAAAGAAAGCTGGGAAGCCATCGAGGCTAGGGCTTTATCTGGCTGGAAAGAGAAAACAACAGATATCATCTCTTCTACAGTCGGTCTCAAAATACTTCGGTATTTTCCTCCATGATTTTGTGTGGGTTGTGATGTAAGAGCCTGTATTGAGAAATGCATTTTTCTGATCCATTGGGCTCATCTGACAAACGTTTCTGTAATTGCTCTTTGTTGTGATGCACTATTTCCTTATTGTTTAACCATAACATCTTCTATCTGAATATGTTGCACTGTATTGCTGCTGTTACTGTTTATAGCTGATTTATAAAAATATTTTGTGTTCGGGTCCCCATTCTTGATCCAATTTTTCGCGATCTTTGCCACCAGTATGTTTCAACTTGCTTCTAGGTTATATTCAAGTTATTGATGAGGGATTGTTGTTGAATGTGCGCTTTTGAGAGTCCATCATCCTGGATTTGCTTTGAAGCATGTTTGACTGGAGCTTTATCATTATGTGATCAAATTTTTGTAAGATGTTTCCAAAGACCATGTTGTTCTAGCCCTAAGTTCAGCTTTGAGATATTTTAAATTCCCGTAAACTTATACATTTGTATCCTTGTAAGTTGCTTTACCACCAAATAGAATTCTCTTTGTGCAGATTAGGTTGGGAGAGCCTTATTTTATCAAATCTAATTTGCGGTGTTGTTGATTTGCACTGAGCAAGGGAGATGTTAAGATTGATAGTTCAGTGAGAAGGTACTGTAGAATAGATGACCTGAGCAAAGATCTGATTTGTTACCTGAATCCACTGATTGTAGATCAATATTTTGTCGAATTTATCCACAATATACTTTAGTCCTTTGCATCTGTTACACCATGTCCACCATTGAGGTATTCCAGGCTACATGGGAAAGACTTGCCACTGTTTCGTGATAAAATCTGAAGCTTACTTTTCTCTCATCTAGTGATTTGATAGTGTTCAAATTACCCATCAACATATGTAAACTTCCCTTTTTCCAAATTAATCCAAAATAAAGGATTCCTTGCCTTTCCTCTTTCCGAAGGCAAGCAATGGACGAACAAGGGAAGATCGTGAATCAAATTTCAGTTTTCTTCATTCATATTTATGTTTTATTTTTATATTTCCCATTCTTAGTAGGTCGGCTGGATTGGAGAGCTTTTAATAAGCTCAAAATAAAGAAATAAGATATTAATGAGGTCAGCTGGGTTTTAGTGCATTGAAGAAGCATAATAAAAGATTATAATGACTTATATGGGTCGGCCATGTTCTTTTTAAGCTTTGGCGCCAAAGGGGAGGTATAAAAGGAAGTAAAGGCTTCATTTGCACATCATCTATTTTGGCGAATTGATTCTACTTGGACTTGTGAGCTGGTTGCTCTTGGTTCTTCCACTCTTGGGCGAAAATCCAAGTGTGTGGCATCTTCCTAGAAGGACGAAAACCCTTCTAGTGGTTGGTAGGGGGACGGAAACCCTTCCTTGTGTGAGCTTGAAGGATTGTTGCAAATTTGAGGAAAAAGAATCATAATCAGATTTGTATTTGCATTGAGTGGCCTCTCCTAGGTGGAGCGACCTACCTTGGAGTGAAGTTTGGTGCCTTAAAGGGCATATATTTGATATTTCACTTCATTTTCAGATTTGCCTCTATTTATAAAGCCGGAATCTACTTTGTGGTGAATTTTTGGGGTTTCTAAACCCTCTTTTCATAATTATTTTGGAGCTGTACTTCTGCTGGTCTTTATTAATTTTCAGCTGAGCATATGCATGTCTTTTTGGGTTGAAAACAGTTCTAGAATATCTCTAAAAGGTTTATTAAAATTGTGGATGCATTGTTAGATAGTATTTTCGGTGAAATTGTGAGTTTTCATGCTGCTGTTCTGTAATGTCCCTCTTTCTCGATTAGTTCGGTCGAAGACCTTTTGGCCTATTTTGTCTACTCGACGGCCAAAAGGGTGTTTTCAAGGGTGACTTCGGTTTATTATTTTATTATATGGTGCTCGAATTAAAGTAAAATATCATTAAAGCACATATAATGAACTAATAGACTGTTTGAGTGATTTTGACTTAGGAAAGTGCATTTAAATAAATTAATAAATTATTTAAATTGCCTTCCTAGCCAAAAATGCGACTTGTTTGGGTAATGGCCAAATATACCCAAAAGTGCGACTTGATTAGTGAAGCAAAAATAATTAATTAAATATTAATTATATGGTGTTAGCCAAAAAGTGCGATTTGGCCTTTGGAGGGTTTTTGGCTATATGAGGAAAAATGCGGCTTGGGTAAAGCATTGAGATTATTATTATTATTTTCACAGAGCAGTTAGCACAGAGCTTTTGCAGACAGAATCCAAGGACGGAAACCCTCTGGATTATTCCTCTCTTGCGACGGAAACCCCAGAAGCAGTGAGAGAAGCTTCCATCCAGGAATCTTCATTGTTTACACCAGTTATTCAGCATTTCAGCAGTTTCAGAGAAAAGAATAAATTGCAGCTGTGGGCTTTTGCACATCTATCTGAGTGGGGGCGGCTTCTTCTACAATTATTTATTGCGTTGTGTTAGAGGTATTTTCATGATAGATATTTATTGTAATTCCCAAACAAAGAAATATATCAAATCGGCTAGGGTTTTGGTTCATTTACTGTGGGTTTTTGGACAATCGTTGTTATTAAATCTTTCGCAGATTATATATTTGTATTGCTGTAATATTTAGCTTCAGAAATCATTATTAAATATACAGCTGAAATATTTATAAAGAAATCGCGATTAAACCCTAGGCGCCTATTACGCATTTGCCCGGTTTGAGGCTTTGTATTCAATTTATATATGCAGTTTCAGTGTGATGTTTCATGAATTCTTTTGATATTATCGGATTCAGATTTGAGCTGTGGCATTATATAAAAATAAAATAAAAAAAAATATTCGACAAAAACGGGTTTGGGATCTTTCAGTGGTATCAGAGTAGTGTGTCCTCCCAGCCTGTGTGGGAAGAAATAGATAGGGTATTACAACAGAAATCAGCTTTGAATGCATCACAGAGAGGATGGTCCACACAGATACTACACCCGTAGACGAGCACGACTCGAAGTTGGTATTGCAGGAGGTGACAGAATGGAATATTTGGGCGAGAGGCCTGAGAGTCCTCGAGAGGAACATGCAGATCCAGATAGGAATTTTATTCGGGATATGGCAGCCACGCAGAGGCAGTTATTACAGACCATGGAGCGCATGGGAACTACTTTGGACAGGTTGGCACTGGATAGGCCGCGGGACAGGCATGGCAGGAGGGATAGATCCGTATTAGTTGCCGGTAGCTACGGGGTTATATCGAGATCACCTTCAGAGCTTGGGAGTGTTAGGGGATCGCCACGCCGTGAGCGGAGGCATACCCATACAAACGAGAGGAGACCTACACGAACTGCAGATAGGCCCATGCAGCCTAACTTCTTGCCTAGAGGTGACCCACCGGAGATTGAGGGACGGTCGGAAGAAGCAACTTTCCCGGATACTATCATGGCAGTCAGTGATGAGTGGAGGAGTTTGCCACAGCATGTGAGGGACGCATTTCCCCTCCCACAGTATTGTGCTCAGAGGAGAGACAACATGAGGGTTGGACAGGATAGGAGACCTAGAGCACAAAGCAGAACAGAGATTTGCAGCAGGTTACCAATAAGGTAACCCTCTCCACTTTTGATGGTAGTGGAAAGATCAGTGCCAGGGCTTGGATTCACAAGTTGGATACCTACCTTACCCTCAAGCCCATGAGGGAGCAGGAGGCCATACAGTTCGCTACATTGCACCTTGAGGGGGTGGCTTATGATTGGTGGCACCATAGGTTAGTTACGCAGGGCATGAGCTTCACGTTCATACAGGATTTGTTGATAGATTTATTGCGAGATTTGATCGCAAGGATGTGGAGTTATATTACAGGGATTTGGCACAACTCAGAAGAGTGGACATGTTGATTCTTACATCAACGAATTTTGGATATAGCCGTTATGGTTCCAGAGATGCCTGAGAAGAGGGTGGTGATGTTATTTATAGAGGGCCTCCATGACAGGATGAGAGGATTGGTCAAGGCTCTTAAGCCTAGGACATTGCATGATGCCATTCAGACGGCATTGGACTTGGACACATCCCCCACTTCCTATCAGCCCACTTCTTATCAGCCCAATAAGAAGTTTCCCACGAGCTCCAGGCCATTTCAGCGCTCTACCGCCCCGCAGAAGAGTGCACCACCTCCTAAGGTGGATCAGGAGACTCGCAACGAGTTAAGGAGGAGGAAGCTTTGCTTTCATTGCAAAGACCATTGGGAGCCTGGACATCGTTGCCTTGGTAAAGGCAAGGTGCATCTCATTGAGGTGATTTCAGATGGAGAGGATGATCACTCGCCAGATACAGAGGTAGAGGATGAGGGCGGTGACCATGATGCACAGGGGGAGCAGCCCCAAATAGAGCTTGGCGAGGGTGAGGCATTGGATTCATCCGATGTTACTATTGCCACACTTTCAGGCGTTCCTAGGTACCATCCCTTTCGGCTGAAGGGAGTGCTTAAGGGACAGCGGATTGTTTGTCTGGTTGACAGTGGAGCTACGCACAACTTCATTGATGAGGGGTTGGCTGCGAAGCGAGGATTACAGGTTGAGGAATTTGATGGGTTTAGTGTACGGGTGGCAGATGGATTTGCTATCAGTTGCACTAAGAGGATTCCACGACTTAGTATTCAGATGGGGGACTATACATTGACCGATGACTTCTATGTTATTGGACTTGGTGAGATTGATACAGTATTGGGTATTCAGTGGTTACAGTCCCTTGGCAGATATGTGCAGGATTTCCGTAGGATGGAGTTGGAGTTTATGGTGGATAAGAAGAAGATTGTGCTTCGGGCTCTTTCTGACGGTGGGCGTAGAGTTGTTTCAGTGCGTAGGATGGAGTCTATAGTGAGGACATGGAGAGATTGCATGGGCAGCCCAGTGTTTCATTTCGTCCAAATTTTCTTCAGATGATGAGCAGCCTTATCATATTGACATCCAATCCATACTGGATAACACGGCCCAGTGTTTGGTGACATTCCTCCAGGTAGACCACCAGATAGAGGGTTTGAGCATGTTATAGAGCTTGAGGAGGGTGCTAAACCCGTGATGACTACGCCTTATCACCATCCTAAGACATACAAGGATGAGATAGAGAAGGCCATTAGAGAGCTCTTGGAGATGGGACACATCCGTCCTAGTTCTAGTCCCTTTGCTTCTTCAGTAGTTTTGGTGAAGAAGAAGGATGGGACCATGAGGATGTGCATTGACTATCGTGCACTGAACAAGAAAACCATCAAAAACAGGTATCCCATTCCCCGCATTGATGAGTTGTTAGATGAGCTGCATGGATCTATCTACTTCTCAAAGATTGATCTTCGATCAGGCTACCACCAGATTAGAGTTCGGGATGAGGATATCCACAAGACAGCCTTCAGGTGTCACTATGGGCACTATGAGTTCTTGGTGATGCCATTCGGACTCACTAATGCACCTGCTACATTTCAGTCATGTATGAACCATCTCTTCAACAGGCAGTTGAGGCAGTTTGTGTTGGTGTTTTTTGATGATATTCTGATTTATAGCAGGACATGGGATGATCATTTGAGGCATCTTGATGAGGTACTTAGCATAATGGAGACTCAGTCTTTGTTTGCTAAGATGTCCAAGTGTGAATTTGGACTTACGGAGATATTGTATCTTGGGCATGTCATTGGGGCCAATGGGGTTAAGGTCCATCAAGAGAAGATACAGGCAATGTAGGATTGGCCACCACCCAGGAATATCTCTGACTTGCGAGGATTCTTAGGGTTATGCGGTTACTACAGGAGGTTTGTGAAGGGTTATTCTCAGCTGGTAGCTCCATTAACAGATCTTACACGAAAAGGTGCATTCAGTTGGTCAGATGAGGCAGGGGTGGTATTTGAGAGGCGCAAGGTAATTATGAGTACCTGTCTAGTTTTGGCTCTTCCAGATTTCTCATGGCCCTTCATTATAGAGTGTGATGCTTCGGGATTGGGGATTGGTGCAGTTCTTATGCAGGATTGCCATCCTATTGCCTTTGAGAGCCGGAAGTTGAGGGATAATGAGAGACTGTATTCCACCTATGATAAGGAGATGCTTGCCATTATGCATGCCTTGGCAAAGTTTAGACAGTATTTGGTGGGTGGAAAATTTGTGGTGAGAACCGACCACAACAGTTTGAAATATTTTGGAGCAAAAGAACTCGGAACAAAAAGAAGCAGGATCAAGGCATATGATTTTGACATTGAGTATGTCAAGGGGATGAAGAATGTAGTGGCTGATGCACTTTCCAGGAAACCCCATCTCGCTGCCCTATGTTCTTTGAGCGAGATTTCAGCAGATTGGAAATCTCAACTGTCAGTTGAATATTCCAAAAACACTTGGGCATGTGACATTATGGATGGAAAAATTCAGGATGATCGGTATAAGGTAATGACTGATTTGATTTTGTATAAGGGCAGAATTTACCTAGTTCCTGAATCTGAACTTAAGAAGAAGATTATGCATGCTTTCCATGATGCACCACTTGCAGGACATCCAGGGTATTTTAAAACATACAGGCAGATTAGAGAGAGATTCTCCTGGAAGGGTCTCAAGGATGATGTCTTGCGCCATGTCCGTGAGTGTATGACTTGTCAGCAGAACAAGTCAGAGCATACTTTCCCAGCAGGTTTGCTACAGCCATTGCCTATTCCAGAGCAGAAGTGGGAAAGTATTTCGATGGATTTCATTATAGGTCTTCCCGTGGTGCAAGGGAATGATCGCATTTATGCGGTAGTGGATCGGTTGACAAAATATGCACACTTTTTCGCTGTTCCTACCAGCTTCAAGGCACCTCACGTGGCTGATTTGTTCTTTCGCCGATATTCGAGTTGCCGCATGGGCTTCCGAAAGAACATAGTGACCGGGATAGTAGGTTTATGAGCATATTTTGGCAGGAGCTTTTCCGTCTAGTTTACACTGAGCTGACTCCTAGCACTAGTTATCACCCTCAGACGGATGGACAGACAGAGATTGTGAACAAATGGATAGAGGGTTATCTTCGCAACTACGTTGCAGGACAGCAGAAGGCATGGGTTAAGTTGTATTTATGTGAGTATTGCTATAACACCACTTACCATATGTCTATTGGTATGACTCCATTCCAAGCACTTTATGGGTATGATGCGAGATCCTTTGTTGATATGGCATTTGGGGGATAAAGAGAGCTCCCAAGGCTCAGGAGAGTTTACAGGATATTCAGGAAATCCTTAAGGTGCTTAAGGAAAACATTCAGCGGGCCCAGAATCAGCAGAAAATGTATGCAGATAGGCACCGAGTGGAGAGATCATTTGAGATAGGAGACATGGTTTTTCTACGACTTCAGCCTTACAGGCAAAGTACACTCAAGAAGAGTGGGGCTAAAAAGCTCAAACCGCGATTTTATGGGCCATACAGGGTGTTGAGGAGAGTTGGTGAAGTGGCGTATGAGCTGGAGTTGCCTTCTGAGAGTAAGATACATAATGTTTTTCATGTGTCTTGCTTGAAAAAGGCTTTGGGGCAGAACATTATTTCCTCTACAGATTTGCCACCCCTGGATGAGGAAGGGAGATTAGACCTAGTGCCAGAGGAGATCTTGGACAGCCGAGAGAGGAGACTGAGGAACAGGGTCATTCGGGAGTTCCTGGTGAGGTGGAAAGAATTACCAGAGGAGGATGCTACATGGGAAGGCGAGATTATATTACAGCATCCAGCTCTACAGTTGCTTGGGGACAAGCAATCTCGGGAAGGGAGGACTGTAATGTCCCTCTTTCTCGATTAGTTCGGTCGAAGACCTTTTGGCCTGTTTTGTCTACCCGACGGCCAAAAGGGTGTTTTCAAGGGTGACTTCGGTTTATTATTTTATTATATGGTGCTCGAATTAAAGTAAAATATCATTAAAGCACATATAATGAATTAATAGACTGTTTGAGTGATTTTGACTTAGGAAAGTGCATTTAAATAAATTAATAAATTATTTAAATTGCCTTCCTAGCCAAAAATGCGACTTGTTTGGGTAATGGCCAAATATACCCAAAAGTGCGACTTGATTAGTGAAGCAAAAATAATTAATTAAATATTAATTATATGGTGTTAGCCAAAAAGTGCGATTTGGCCTTTGGAGGGTTTTTGGCTATATGAGGAAAAATGCGGCCTGGGTAAAGCATTCAACATATTATTATTTTCACTCAGCAGTTAGCACAGAGCTTTTGCAGACAGAATCCAAGGACGGAAACCCTCTGGATTATTCCTCTTGCGGACGGAAACCCCAGGAGCAGTGAGAGAAGCTTCCATCCAGGAATCTTCATTGTTTACACCAGTTATTCAGCATTTCAGCAGTTTCAGAGAAAAGAATAAATTGCAGCTGTGGGCTTTTGCACATCTATCTGAGTGGGGCGGCTTCTTCTACAGTTATTTATTGTTGTGTCAGAGGTATTTTTCATGATAGATATTTATTGTAATTCCCAGCAGCAAATATATCAAATCGGCTAGGGTTTTGGTTCATTTACTGTGGGTTTTTGGACAATCGTTGTTATTAAATCTTTCTGCAGATTTATATTTGTATTGCTGTAATATTTAGCTTCAGAAATCATTATTAAATATACAGCTGAAATATTTATAAAGAAATCTGCCAGTTAAACCCTAGGCGCCTATTCTGCATTTGCCCGGTTTGCATGTATTCAATTTATATATGCAGTTTCAGTGTGATGTTTCATGAATTCTTTTGATATTATCAGTTCAGATTTGAGCCAGGCATTATATAAAAATAAAATAAAAAAAAAATTTTCCAGACAAAAACGGGTTTGGGATCTTTCGGTGGTATCGAGTAGTGTGTCATCCGAAATCTGCGACTACCCTATCCGAATTTTTTTCGTACTTTTAAAATAATGGGTCGTTTTGTGTTTTTATTGCCTAAAAGTTCTGTATTGCGTCAAGATATTCCCAAAGAGCCATATTAGCCTTTTTCGCCAAATACCCAGATGCCCAAAATTGTTTTATTTTGTCGTCGGGATTTGTCTGTGGAAAATTTGTATTTAATTATTTTGAGCCCCGTATGAGGCTATTTGCGCTCTGTTTTAACTCTATTATGAGCGAATATGTTATTATTCCTATGTGCCAGAAGGGTTTTAACTTATTTTAAGTTTTGGGCTTTATTTGTAGCTTTTGGCAATTTTTCGTGTTTTTGTGTTGTCCCGTTTCGTTTTCTGTGAAATTTCTCTAGAGCAATTCCTTTGCCGGGTAAGCCCGATTTTTGGCCTGGAGCAGTTGGAAAACATATACGCACATTATGCCCGGAGGAAGTCACCATCGGAGGTCTGGATCACTGGGAAAAAGTAAAGTCGTGCATGAGAAAAGCCCCTGCGGGAATGGGCGCATTTTTGGAAAACAAAGGATTTAAGTTGCAATGGGAAAAATAGAAGCCGCAGGCATGATGGGAATTTTACACTGCTTGCAGGGTACTTTTTCCCGTGTTATAAAGTCACTTAAGTTGCAGTGGGAAAAATAGAAGCAGTAGGTAGGTGGGATTTTATTACTTGCTTGCAGAAGTACGTTTTCCCGTGATAGAAAATTCACTTAAGCTACAGTGGGAAAAATAGAAGCAGCAGGCTGGTGGGAATTTTGTACCCTTAGCTAAAGGGTACTTTTTCCCGTGATATAAAATTCACTTAAGGCCGCATTGTGGGAAAGTTAGAGGCTGCGCAAAGAAAGCGGGAATTTATACTGCCTTACGGGGTAAATAATCCCATTGTCAAAGTCAAATCACTTAAGTGGATCATGGGATTTCCGGGGCTGCCTTGCGGGTAAAAATCTCATTCAGAAATTCTTAAAAATAGAATTCTATTTTGCAAAAAGTGCGACCCACCTTGGGTGAATAATAATGCATTAAATAAATATTTGTTAATATTATTCACCCAATTTTGGCACCAGGCTTGTGGAAAAGTCAACAAAAGCAAAGGGGAATAAATCAATTGGAAATAGAATTCTAAAATTAAATAAATTTAATTTATTTAATGCAGCCCCTTTTGAGAAGGAATTAATACTTTTTAAAGTATTAAATGATTATATTAATTCCTATTTTCAGTGGCTATGGTCAAAGCACACTGTGAAGTTTGAGTGAAGTGATGTGTAAGGATTAAATTGGATTAATTTAATTTATTGCATGGCTGTCCTTAAACATGCTATTTTTTAAAAGAGAAGAGCATGAGTTTTAATTAATTAATTGCCTTTAATTGTTAGGGCAATTATTAATTATAGAATTGTGAAGGTTATATAAGCATGGGCAGCCATATGGGTGAATTATTCAAATCACAAGTCAAGAATTGCAGCCAAGTGGAAAAGTGCGCCCCCATTAGAGGAAGGATTTTGCTCGAGCGCAAGGTGGAAACAAGGCTAAAAGCTTCCAAATTTTGCGCATGCTTTGAAGGAGGTTGATCTTTTTATCGCATAATTGTTTACACAGTGTTACGGGAGCTCGAGTGTTGTTGAAAGGATTCATGCTCTCTTTATGTGCAAATTAAACACCATGTTTTGGGGCAAAGAGCTTGAAAAGTGCAGATTTTTAAAATTAAAATTCACTATTCATGCTCCGGTGGCCATTTTTGTCTGAATAAATTGCAGAAATTCATTACAGGTGCTTTACAAAGGAAAAAGAGCTTTTATCAATGTCCACTACATTGCATATATCCTCCGAATCTGAAGAGTTGTCCAGATCTGCACCAGTATTGAAGAAATCTGGCCAATTAAGAAGAAAAATAATTATTCAAACAAAGATAGACAAAGCTATGGCGAAGAAAGATGAAAAAGAAAGCACAACGGAGTCATGCATCACTTCTAAATTTGTAGATATTGGAGACACGGATCTAGGCTCGGAACCTCTTGCTGAATTGATAGACAGATCTAGAGCAGGAAAGACTTCACTCATGCGTGCAGGAGAAACTTCACTCATGCGTGTAGATTAAAAGCAGTGGAATTATTTGAGCTGCAGCTTTTCCATCCATAGCCCTGTTGCCAAAGTTTGTTATGCAGGTGCAGATCCATATCCAGATGCAGATGCAGATGCAGATGCAAATCCATATGCAGATCTAGATCCAGATCTCATAGTTGCAAAAGCTTCCGGCACAAAGGCTTCATCCTCTTGTTTCGAATGCAGCCCGTAGAGAAGACAATGCGAAGGCAAAATTCCAGCTTGCTTCCAATTCCAACTGCTTGCAATTCCAGCTTATTTCCAGATCCATCTGCTTCCAGATCCAGTTTGAATCAGCTGCATGCAGACATGAAAAAGGATAAAGTCAGCTTTCCTCTTCCTTCTTCTTTCCTCCGACAAAGTAATTGAGCGATCAATTAAATTATACAACTTAAGTGATTGGTTTAAAAGCCATTACTTGAAGAAGTCAATTACTTGGAGATAGGTGGCAGGCGTACAAAATAGAAGGTTCTATTTTCAGTTGCAAATCATACATGTCATGCAAAGAGGAATTCCAGGAGGAAGATTGCCAGTTGTTTCTTTCCGACTTCCACATGTGCCAGTTCAACTAAAGCTTCCAACTTGTAATTGCCCCTCTACATTCTATAAGTAAAGGAAGAACCTTCGGGTTAAAAATCGATCAAAATTTGAAGTTAAAGCAATCCCGAGTTCTAGACTTTGTCTTTGAACTCCCGAGAGCAACTTGGAGCAAAGGAATACAAAGGAGCAGGTTTCCGGAGAACTTTGTGTCACGGTGTACTGTGTTTCTTGCTTTGAATCTTAGATCTCTTGATAAACTTTGTGTTATTTTAGATCTAGATCTAGAGCTGCCTTTGTTTTATAATTCTGTGTGTTCATATCTATTAAGTTTCTTCTATGTGCATGTAATTAGCTCTGCTATCTACTAATTGGGATGCACATCTTCCCCATTTCTTCTCTGTATTTCCTTTACTTCTTTCTTCTATAACTTTACTTTCTTAAACACCGCTTACTTACTTTTGAGAACTTCTTAGTTATGGTTCATGAACTAAGTGGTTAAAGTAAAACCCTTGATAGATAATAACACATTTTTATCGACAAATCGACTCGGGAGCCTCACCGGTTAAATGAGGAGATTTATCTCATGATCGCCTAGGTTTGATGCTTGCGCAGAAAATCTAGCCAACCATCGCGAGAAACTACATTTTTAAATGTGTTCCTCAGAGGAGGCCATAGCCTCCAGGATGAAATTATTCTTTGGTTTGATAAGACCGAGTTCGGTGTTGGTTTCAAAATTAAGTTAGAGGGGATAACCGATTTGGTAGGATGGTGGGAGGGGCATGAGTTTCGGGAGGGAATAGTTGGAAGCTCAAAATTTGTCTTTTTGTAACATGCATTGCTTTAATGTGCCCCTCCCATCTATTGAAAGATATCAAAGTGGATCTCTACTAGCTCAACATGCCAAGACATCATTCGATTGAAGGACTTGCTTATGCTGCCCGTCTGCAAGATTCTTTGCTAAGTCATCATCATTCCAACCTTTAGGGATAGGGTTCAATCTTGCCTAAAAGAGTCTTGGTTCTACTCTTCGATAGTTTTAAGGGTAAGGAAAGAGTGGTTTCAGCTGCATATGAAGGCTTCCCAATATTCTCTTAAATATATGTCACTTGTTGAACCATTTTTGGTATCTTGGGCTTTGACAACACTTGCAGAGAAGGTTCAGATTGCTTGTTGATGTCGAAGCAATGTACATGGGAAAAGGGGGTGTATTTGGTTGGGCTTTGGATGGTTCAAAACTAACAATCTGTTCTATAATTAGGAATTTGACATCTATTCAATCTAAATAATCTCTCCATTTACATCTGAAATAGAGAAAGACTTACTAGCAATCCCCTTAGTTACAAATTTAATAGACTTAGTGAAGGAAAAGATGAATCAAATGGAAATACAACAAGAAGGTTAGAAATCGTAGTAGGTGTATCTTATGGATAATAAATTTTTATTACAGGGATGGATGGATGGGAAGACCCTTAAGGTGTCTGACTCCTCGAGATATATTTGGAAGAGTTGTGCTTCCTAGATTGTGTTGTGCAAGTGACTTCCTCTTCTATATCACTAGAGTTTTCATTGAATCCCTTATTGCTACCGACACTCCCCTTCAGAATCATTTGCTCCTCTTGATTTCTGCTCAGAGCTTGAATAACTCTAATACTTTTCCTTATCATCCCCTTTGGATGCAATTTGAGACACTCTTGTCTCTCAGGCAGTAGTGGTTCCTCCCGTGCTGCTGCAGATAATTTCTATACTGAGAGAACCCGCTTCTAATAATGACCATTACTTTTTGAGGTGTATACTTTCATGGTGCTACTTAAAAACAGTGGTCTTGCCTTCCTTACAAGGCCTAGAATAAATCTTTCCCAACAAAGTAATTTGGTTATAATCTACATCATCATGAAATAGAGTGTGAGCATGTAAACACACGGAGAACCCCAAAAGCGCGTATTTAAGCTAAGAATGGGGATCTTCTCTAAATTAGGATCAAGTAGAAGACCATATTAGAGCCAACGTACAAGCAAAGAGCTGGTCCACAAAGCGGTCCGGGGTTGCAACCAACAAGTATAGATATAGATGTTATGATTGATTTAAAAGGTAATCTACACTCAATCATTAAGGATATGAGATGTAGGGCCTAACTAGATCCTAAAGATGACCTCTAGGCCAAAGCAAGAGCTAGAGCTATCTAAACTAATGGTTGTAAGGGTGGCCTCTATGCCAAAAGTAAGAGCTGTAATATCTTTGAAGTATAATGTAAAGATAAGGACATGCTACACTATCCTATCTAGCACATGATACATATGAAAAATCATCAAACAAAGAAAGGAAAGAGAATAGGAATAGAGATACTTACCTTTGTGCACATTGTCGGTGCATTAATCTCTCCTTGGCTTGTAGCTCCTTGTGAGACATTGTTGTGGGTGAAGGCTCAAGAAGGATAGGAAGATGATCTAAGTAGACTGAAGTTGGGGACTCCAAAGACTAAAGGAAGACTTTGCTGGCTCAACTGCTATTCTTGGTTCTCCAAAGACCTAATGCTCTAATGATGCACTCCAAATGCAAGCTCCACTAAACCAGAAGACTGTTAACCTTCTAAGCCAGATTTGCATGCGAATACAAAGTATATTGTTTACATTTGGTATTGGGAAATGAAAGTTTGAACCATATATATATGAACTTGCACCTAGAGTCCCATACTACCACCTTACACCACCGTACCACCACCTTAGATCACTTTTAAATCACCATTCCATTTGCTCTAGTTGTCTCCTAGTGGCTTCCTTCTCCTTCCTCTTCCTCTTCCTCCACCTTCTGCAAAATGCATACAACCGATGTCATCGACCTCTCCTAGTGGCCTCTTTCCCCCTGCCTCTTCCTCTTCCTCCACCTTCGCAAACTTCATACAACCTGACCTCTTCGACTCAGAGTCCTGCACAAAGTTGGAGGAAGAGGAAGGGATGGAGGCCACCGGGAGACAATGGAGTAGATGGAAATGTGGTCTAAAGGTGATATAAGTTGGTGGTACAATGGTGTAAGGTGATAGTATGGGACTTTAGGGCATAAATTCGTATATATAGGGTTGAAAATTGTTAGTTCACAATATACCATATCTAAACAATCTACTCGCATTTGCTTGCACAATTGCCTTAGATTGTTAATGTTCTTAGGGTTTAGTGGAGTTTGTAGATGGAGTACAACATTGGAGCATTATGTCTTTGAAGAATTAAGAATAGAAGTTGAGCAAACAAGGTCTTCCTTAGTCTTTGGAGTCCGTAACTTAGGTCTACTTGGGTCTTCTTCCTATCCTTATCGAGCCTTCACCCACAACAACCTCTCATAAGGTGCTACAAGCCAAGGAGAGATTGATGCACCGATAATGTCCACAAAGGTAAGTATTTTTATTCCTGTTCTCTTTCCTTTCTTTATTTGATGATTTTTCATTTATATCATATGGTAGATAAGATAGCGTAGCATGCCCTTATCTTTAACATTATGGTTTATTATATTACAACTATTGTTTTGGTCAGAGGCCACCATTAGGATCTAGTTGGCCTTACATCTCATATACTTAGCGATTGAGTGTAGATTACACTTTTAAATCCATTATAACCTCTATATTTATGCCCATTGGTTACAACCTCATACTACTTTGTGGAGTAGCTCTTTGCTTGTATGTTGGCCTTTATATGGTCTTCTACTTTATGCCAATTTAGAGAAATCCCCCTTAGATAATTCTTAGCTTGCATCTTGGTGTTAGTTGAAACATTTTTTCTGCAAGACATGATCGATTGAGGGGCTTGATGATGTCGAATGTAGGTAGTCCGTAAGAAGGTGGAGGAAGAGGAGGAAGGGGAAGGAGGCCATCGAGAGAAATTGGAGCAGATGGAAAGGTGATCTAAAGTGGTGGTATAAGGTGGTAGTATGGAAGGGTAGGTGCCACAACCATTTCTCACGATGTGCTACAATCCAACCCACCCTAATCCCAATGCAATCCTTAAGCCGTACTCTCAAAGAGATTAAAGCTCCCACAACCTACACAAAAGAAATCGTAAATAAATGAAATTAAAGGTGTATACATATGCCCCACCCAAAGGTCGTCATGTGTCACGTTAGTGTAATGGGGATGGCGGTATGGGAAATGAACATACAAAAATCAAAGTAAATGATTGAAATGAAATAACCGAGAAGCCAAACATACCTTTCCACAAAAGTGAACACACGTTGAATCTCATGTCTCAATTGTGGTGGGTGCAAAAGTTGCTCATGTTAACCTTGATGATACAAAACAATGGAAGCATACGCAAGTGAGTTTAGAAGTATAATTAATGTAAAAATATATCAAGGGGAAGGTGCTATATAAAGAGGTAATAAGTCAGGTCCTGCTAGCTTTTAAAGTGAGGCTGAACTAGGTCGGGAGACTCAAAAATATAAGGTGCATAGATGGGAAATAAACTGTTGTAGAGGCCCGAAAAAGTGAAAAATAGGAGTAAAAACTTCCGGTCAATTTTGGATAGCGTTTAAAGAAAGAGTAAATTAGGTTTGCGTGACTCAAGGATGGTATAAGGTGCAGGGATGGGAAATAAACCAATCTAGTAGGCCTGAAAATGTAAAAATAAAGGGGTGGAAGGACTAGGTTATGTCCAGAGAGCCTTTAAAGAGAGGCTAAATTAGGTTTGGGTGAATCAAGAACGGTATAAGGTGGATAAATGTGCGATAAAATGGTCTAGTAGGCCTGAAGAAAAGAACAATAAAGGACAAAGGGGTGTAAGGTGCGAAGATAAACCACTCATTTGGTCCCGCAAGCCTGAAAAATATGTGAGTTTTTGAAAATTTGAATTTTTCTTGAAAATACCATAAAATATTTTGTGATGCCATGATTTTAATGCTTATTCTAGTTTGTCCATGGGAGTTAGGGTTGTAAAGATACTACAATTTTATGAAATTTGTTAAATAACCTTGTTGGTTAGAATTTCTGTATTATATATTATTGGGTTTTAGGAGCTTTGGAATTTATGATTTTAGTGTAAAGGCTATGGAGAGAGTACGAGGAGGCAAATGCAGAAAAGCACGACAGGGGCATGCAATGGTGGCTAGGTACTTTTGCATTTAATTCGGGATGTGTAATTAGGTAGAAAAGTTAAAATTGAGTACCAAGGCAAATCTGCATAACATTTACTGAAGTGGTGTCAAAAGGAAGCTCATGAAGAGCTCTAGGTCGGTTTTGTGTAGTTTTACTTGCTTTTATGAGATTTATGGTGTATGTTTTCATTCTTATGTATGTACAAATGTGGAAACACTTATGGCTAAAAATGGAAGAACAAAAGATAATAAGTTAAGGAAAAATGGTAAAACAACACATTTAGTGTAAAATAGATAGTAAATCTAACAAAACAAAAGATTTGATAAAATGAATGATATGTCAAATGTCATCTAATTTGAAAGATAGTGAATCTAATAAAACAAAAGATGTGACCAAGATGGTATGTGAAATAAACTTCCAATGCATCTATATAAAAAGTCTAAGAGAACAACATATGTGATAAAATGAAAGCAAAGAAACCTAGGTAATACCAAATCAATGCTTGTGCTAGACTGTCTCAAAGTAATAATACGACCATTTAATGCCACAACTGGGTTACAAGAGGGGTGGGAATGCAGGAGGAATGATTTTTGAGGAAGGTCTAGTTGATTCCGCAAGGTCTTACAATCTTAAACTCACAAATCATTAGCTGGAGCTGGCACAAAGGAATGGTAAATTGAAGTAGGATATAGAAAAGGATGATAAAGAAATGGGATGTGGTTAACTAACAACAATATCCTTAAAGGGGATATAAAATTGATGATGGTAAAAGGAAGTAAGGACCGTCAAAATGGTGATACAAGATCCTTAGTAGAGATATGATACTATAATGAAAAGGACAGGACTAGGAGCTTTCGACATCAAAGGAGTGAAGGAGCTCAATTTTGCAAGTTTTGGATTGGGAAAACTAGTGAAGTATGAAACTATTCCATGTCAGCCAGCAGATGCAAGAAAATTAAAAAGTTCCTACCTTCCTACAATGTGTTCCCCATTCCTTGAAATCCTGACAGAGCTATCAATTAATGGCGAGTATTAGGTACTTGTGTGAAAAGGAAAGCGACACAAATGATAGATATGTAGCTTCCTATATCAGATCAGACATAATTGTTTTGGCTGGGTGTTTATCAGATCCAACAGATCTTATATTGTTCTGTGAATGCTTGTATCACATTGGATGTGAATTGTGGCCCTTGATCCCTAACAATTGATGCGGTGACACAAATTGTTATTACATGGTAGTATTCCTATCGTGGTCCACCTACTCCAATTGTTTGAGGAAAGTCTATTTGCCGTCACTACAGATGGCTTTCTATTGTTAGCAAAGTAAGGAGATATAATCTCTGAATAGACATTACTGGAAGTTCTACCATAAAACCCGATTTCAAAGACCGTTCCCTAATGACACATATGTTAGTCCCCCCGCAAAATGCCACAAAGTGACAAGGGTCACTGTTACCTTCACTTTGATTCAATAACTATCAATCCAGGGCAATGCCCAAGGCTGTTTGTATTAGGAAAAGAGATATTTTCCAACATTTCTTCCTCCTAAGAATTGGAAATGAACTTAAAATGATTTTTTCCTACTACGCTATTCTACTTCATTGTTGGAAATAAATAAATCATTCAACATTCAGTCCTACTTTTACCCATATAAGAACACACAAATAAACTTGAAATGATGCAGAATGAACTTAAACAACTTAAATGCGCACATTGCTGACTTCCTGAGTTAACCACTAAAGTTATTGAAAATAAATGTTCAAATGATCGACGTATCTACTCTATGAAATACCAATAAATTATCCTTCCTCCGTGGGTTGAAATGACCTGCGCCTCCCTTGGATTGGGATTACTAATTAGTCACACATGATAATACCAAAATACTTGGAAACTCGCACCGTCTTGTATTTAGAATTATACTTGGAAAATTAACATAACATAATCAACAATAATGTACTAAGTGCTTGAAAGCTTCATTTTGTAATGTCCCCTTTTCCAAGCAATAATTAATTGAGGCAAGTTGAATAGCCTTTAATCCACTCCCCTTGGATTAAAGGATAATTAATTGATTTGTGCTAATGAATTAAAAATTAAAATATTATTTAATTTGTGCAAATCAAAATAAAAAGGGGAAAAATCGATTCATTATGGGCCAATTAATCATCATTTGGAGGTGAATTGATTAATGAAGACAAGTCGCATTTTTTAGAAGAGAATTGATTTATTCATGAGCTCATTTATTAATATTTATGGGATGAATCGATTTATCTAGGCAAGGTCGATTCCTTTTTTATATTCTCTAAATTATATTTAATTCCTCTTCAAGCATTTATTTCAAATATTATCTTGGGGAATTAACATTGCATTGGAGTTTGACTTTCAGGCCAATTTTAAATTAAAAATCTCCTCTCTAGAAGATGGCACCAAAAAGGAAAGGGAACTTTGGAGATTGCACAAGGACAAATCTATAAAAAGAGATGATGGGCACCCTTTTTGCATGTTGACGGTTTTTGCAAACTTATCTTCATGCTTGAAGAGGGATGTATGCCCACTAATGATCTAAAATAAAAGGTGTTCTTCAACACCACCTATATGTGAAGTGTGTATGCCCTTTAAGCTATGAATTGATGAGTTATTGCTTTAATTAATTGCCTATGTGAAGTCGCCATTTTTGAGAGTATGTGAGTTTGATTTATGAGGGTATTTGTGAGTTTTATTTGGTGAATACAATCTGATTATTGCTGTTGGTTATTGTGATCCAAATCGACTTGCTTAGAGGGGTTTTGTGGCATGTTTTGATGGTATTTGACAAAGGTTTAAATCTGGTCTGTTCTTGCATAATTTTCTAATGATATTGCCTTTGTTTTGATGATATTTTGGGCCTTTAATACTGTTGTTAATTATCTAAGGTGGATCGACTGGTTTGGGGAATTTAATATCACATTTGGAAGGGTTTTTGATGAGTTTGCAATCTGCTGTTATAAATTATTAATTGCAGATTTGGAAATGACATTTTGAGAGTTGGAAAGCTAAGGGAAAATCTGGAAATTAATTTATATGTTGTTCTAACCCTAGGTGACTTGTTTCCAGCTTTTGTGGGCAGATTTGAAGGGTTTCGGTGCTTAGAAAATTTTGTTTAATAGTTGGTTGGAAAGACCATAATTTTAGCTTTCAAATGCATTTTATTTCACTGAAAAATATTGAGTATTGATCAAGTTATGGAATTTTGAAGTTCAGCTTTTTTTCAGTGTTTTAAATTAATTTACTACTGCTGCAATTCAATATGGTTAATGAAGTGTCATCTCCAACTAGTTAGCCCATCTAAACCCATCACCTTGGCTCACTCCAACCCCATTTGGGTTGTATTGAAGCCGACACTGGGTTAGTTGAGGTGAACCTAGAAGGGTTACTCTTCTAAGTTTACTTTTTTGCAGCATAGTAATTGTCTGATTTTAATTAATATCCCAAAAGGGATATTTATAATCAGTGTTTTAAAAACCGGTCAAACCGGAACCGGAACCGGCCGGTTTGACCGGTTTGACCTTAAAAAGCATGACTCGGCCTGTAACTCGGATCGCCCGACCGGTTTTAGCCCAAACCGGTCCGGTTCCGTACGGAACCGGCCGGTTCACTCTTCTTCGGCTGTACACGGCGCCCAGCGTGGAAAAACGCGTTTTTAATTGTTTTCTTTTATTTTTTATTGCCTCTAAACCCTAATTTAGTGTTATAAATACACCCCCTCTATCACTTCACACCTCTCTCATTGAGCATTTGTGAGCATTTGTGAGCAAAAGCATTTGTGAGCATAAGATTGAAGAGTTTATTTTTTGTAGTGAGCTTGGAAGTTGGAGGCTTGGAGTTTGTTTGGCATTGCTTGTGGGCTCTTTGTGGTGATATTGGCATCCATTTGTGAGCACCTCACCTCTATTTGTGAGCACCTCTCTTATTTGCAAGGATTTGGAGGATTGGGGCAGCCTTGAATAGTGTTCATTTGGAGTTGTTTGGTATCAAGTGTGGGCTCTTTGTGGTGGCATTTACATCTACATTTGGAGTGTGGGCTCTTTGTGGTGCTATATACAAGCTTGGAGCATTTCCTCACCTCATTTGTGTGCACATTGAAAGGTATGTTACATTTTAAACTTGCCCCTTATTTGTAAATTTTATTAAAAAGAAATAGGAAATTTATTTATTTTTTATTTGCATTTTCAGATTTGTTTGCATTTGCAATGGCCCCCAAATCAAAAGACCCTACATGGGCCCATGCAGACGTAATTGATGACCAAGTTTTTTGTAAATATTGTAAGAAACACATCAAGGGGGATTCATAGGTTGAAACAACACTTGGCTGGTCAAAGAGGCCAAGTTACCCCATGTGAGACACCTGGTATTGATGACATTAGGTTGGAAATGAAAACATGCTTGAAAAACATAGAGAAGAGAAGGCTAGGCAAAAAGAGATGGAAGTTGAAATAGGGAGAAGGAGGGAACATGCCTTGAGTGTTGAAGGATCTTGCTCTGACCCTTCTGTGACTGTTAGAGACCCCTTTCAAGTATATACCTCCCCCATCCACTCATAGTCGAGAAAACCGGCCTCAAAAAAGAAAGAACATTCAAAGCTTTTTTCCATCTTCCACACCTGCCACTGCTAGTGCCTCCATGCCAACACAAAATCAGCCTACCTTGGATAACCATTGGAAGAAGCAATACAAAGAAGCAACTTTTGAGTACATTGCTAGATGGTGGTATGATGCAGATATCCCTTTCAATGCTGCCCGCTCACCTTATTACCAGCCGATGTTTGATTCCATTGTTGCTGCTGGTAAGGGCTTCAAAGGCCCTAGTATGCATGACTTGAGAGGATCACTTTTGAAGAAAGAAGTTGCATCCATAGATGAATATTTGAAAGGTTGCAAAGCTTCATGGGCCAAAACAAGATGCACTATCATGTCAGATGGGTGGAGTGATGGCAAGAACCACACAATAATAAATTTTCTTGCCTCTTGTCCACAAGGTACCATGTTTTTGAAATCAGTAGATGCATCTGATAGGGTAAAAGATGCAAATTTATTGTTTGAGCTTTTGGATGAGATTGTTTTAGAGGTGGGGGTAGAAAATGTTGTACAAATCATAACAGATAATGCATCTAATTATGTTCTTCTTTGGTAAGATGTTAGAGGCTAAACACAAAACAATATTTTGGACTCCCATGTGCCGCACATTGCATAGACCTCATGCTTGAGGATATAGAGAAAAAGATTGGATCAAGAACACATGAGAGCATGGCAAGAGCATCACCAAATACATCTATAATCACTCATGGGTATTGAACCTAATGAGGAAGAACACGAGGGCAGAGAACTTGTTAGTTAAAGCCATCACGAGATTTGCAACGAACTTTCTCACGTTGCAATCTCTTATTTCCCAACAATAGAACTTGAAAAGGATGTTTTCAAGTGATGAATGGAATGCATCAAAGTGGAGCCGGAAACAGGATGGGAAAGACACAAAGAAGAAACTTTTTGATAATTTATTTTGGAAAAAAACAGCAGAGATTGTGAAAGTTGCGTTGAGCCTCTTGTTAAGGTGTTGCGGTTGGTGGATGGGGAAAAATTAGCCATGGGCTATATTTATGAGGCTATGGATCAGGCAAAGGAGCAGATAAGGGCAACATACAAAGACAGGGTAACTAAGTATGGGCCTATATGGGAGATCATAGATAATAGATGGAACAATCAACTCCATCAGCCTATATATGCAGCTGGGTATTTCTTGAACCCAAAATATCATTACAGAGCTCAGCTTGGAGAAGATCAAACAGGAGAAGTAAAAGATGGTTTGTACGAGTGCCTAGAGCGCATGGTCCCTGATGAGATGCAACAACTTGAGGTTCACCGATAGATCAACTTCTTCAGCAGAGCCACAGGTACCTTTGGGAAAAACCTTGCAAAGATTGCAAGGGATGTGGACCAACCAGGTAAGAAATTCTAAGTTTTTTGAAGTTCATTTGATTAAAATTTTTAATGAATAATCATGAATTTTTAGCATAAGACAATATTTTTCTAATTTGTTGAATTACGCTTTAACCTTTAAGTTATAAGTTTATGTTTTACTTTTAATTTTTAACTGTGTTTTTAACTTTTTGTTGTCATTGTTTACTAATTAAACATTTACATTTTTTATCGCAGCACATTGGTGGGATTCATTTGGTAGTCAGTGTCCTCAATTGCAAAAGTTTGCAATTAGGATCCTGAGCCAAACTTGCAGTGCTTCGGGGTGCGAGCGCAACTGGTCTGTCTTTGAGCGGATTCACACGAAGAAGAGAAACCGTTTGGAACAACAACGGTTGAATGATCTTGTCTTCGTGCAGTACAACCTTCGGTTAAGGCGTAACCAGTTGTTGAACCGAAGACCTGATACTGATCCCATTGTCTTGGATGATATAGATCCAACTTCAGAATGGGTAGAGGAGAGTCAGCCAGCAGAGTTTGATCCCGATGACTTGGGGTGGATGGGTTTGGATCAAGAATCTGATGAGCCATTAGCAGCACCGCCGCCATCGTCACGAGACACAGCAGGCACTAGTCGCACTCGTGCTACTCCCCAACCCCGTGCAGCTCCAGTTGTTGCAGATGTACCTGAGGATTTGGATGAGTCCGAGTCAGAGCCAGAGGCCGGTGATCATATTGATGAGGATGACCTTGAGGATCCCATTTCCAGCAGCGGTGCAGAGTTTGATCATGATGATTGATCATTGATGTCATCTAGTTTATTCTAGAGTTTTGTAACTTGTAGTATTTGTAATGTATCAATGATCATATCATGTTGTTTTTTTGGAGTCTTGAACTATGGAGATTGATCATAGAGCCTCATTGTCTATGTATTTTGTTTCGGAATCTCATCTATGATATATGTATTGTGTATTGGACTTGGAGTTCGTGCCATTTTGCTATAAACACCTTTCTTGCATATATATAAGAGAAAACTTTGCATATTCTGTGTGTACTTGTTGGAATTATGGTTTTTAACCTTTCAAATATATTATTTTCATTAAAAATATAAAATTTTATGTATTTTTTAGTAAACCGGTTCATTAAGTTTGAACCGGTCCGGTTCCGTCCGGTCGGACCTCGGCCGGTTCCGAGTCCGGTTCCGATTTTTAAAACATTGTTTATAATACTTCACACAAAGTTTACTCAATCAAACCCCAAGAATATGGAACTTATTCCTAAGGTGGACTGAAATCCTAACATAATGCAACTAATTGAAGCATTTACAGTGTCTGAAGCATTTACACTTGAAGACTCTTATTCAAACGCTGCTACACATCTCATTTGTCTAGGAACAAAACATGAGAGAGTGCTTTATTCAAGACTCCTATTATTATTCTGCTTCTGCTCGTACTCCCAACTGTCTTAGAGGATAGATGTGACCGAGTGCTATGTTTATGGCTTTGACTGCTCCAAGCTTTTACTCTTCCAGTATATTCTTGCAATTGCTAGTATTCAGTGGCTTGTATGTCCTTGTTAGAGTCCAATCGCCTCATGTCCAGTCTTAAAAAGAGGCATTTGATGCCCATTTAGTGCTTTTGGATCTTTAACTTGTCATCTGCGTGAGTAAAATTGTATTTCCGCCCTCTCAGTATCTGCTGTGAAATAGTCAGGATCAAATATCATACAAATATTTAGGCTGAAATACTTTGGAGCTATATTTGTATGGCAACTTTTAGAGTCAAAATAGTTTGTAGATGGACTTGAAATGTCTCAAAATGAATAAAATGAATGTTGCTGCTAGATCTTCATTCCCAAAACTCCAGCCCTATTTCATTGGTGATTGAACAACCCTGTTTTGCAACATATAACATCTAATTTTCATGAAGTGTTAGACAAAAAACAATTCAAAGCACAACGACTTTCAAGGAATAACTAAACATATATTCTATATTTTACTTCTAAAAAGTTATAAGTTCTTAAATCTACGCCTAAATCCACTTTAAAAGCTATTCTTTAAAAGAAAAAAGGTGTTTCATCTTGATTTCGATGAGACAATTTATGGTCTCATTAGTTGGTGCCACAAAATTTTGCATTCCCTTAATTGAGAATGCAAAAGCAAAAAGGGCCCTTCCTTGAATTGGGTAGGGGACACATTTTGAGAAGTGTTGATTGTATGAATTGCTCGTAGAAGTGAAGCCATGATCATGGATGTTAGAGACATTATCATTAGTACCATAGCAATTCTTAGGTCTAGTGAACATCTTAAGATGATGTATTGTTTGAGGCATATCAAATTTTATTATAAGCGGACCTTGCGTTTTTTTGTCGAATGATTCTTCCAAGTTCTTTAGAGAGAATGTCTAAACTTTATATTTAAGATGAGGTTCTAAAGCAATATTAAAAAAGCTTGAAGAAGCTTTCTTCCATCATATTATGCTTTTCTTTATGGGCCAAGGATTTTGTCTTTTGACGAATTCTTGGGCCATCTCGTCTGATTGTTTACTGATTGAGGAAGTTACCCAAGTTGTCCTCGGGAAATCATGATACTAGAATGTAATGTCCCCTTTTTGGAACATTAATTAACTTAAATATCGGACCTTTAATCCACCCTTTTCGGTGTCACTCTCAGATTTCACCCTGAAATCTGCGACTACCCTATCCGAAATTTTTTCGTACTTTTAAAATAACGGGTCGTTTGTTGTTTTTATTGCCTGAAAGTTCTTGTATTGCGTCAAGATAATCCCAAAGAGCCATATTAGCCTTTTCGCCAAATACCCAGATGCTCAAAATTGTTTTATTCTGTCGTCGGGATTTGTCTGCGGGAAATTTGTATTTAATTATTTTGAGCCCGTATGAGGCTATTTGCGCTCTGTTTTAACTCTATTATGAGCGAATATGTTATTATTCCTATGTGCTAGAAGGGTTTTAACTTATTTTAAGTTTTGGGTTTTATTTGCAATTTTTGGCAATTTTTCGTGTTTTTGTGGTGTCCCGTTTCGTTTTCTGTGAAATTTCTCTGGAGCAATTCCTTTGCCCGGTAATCCCGATTTTTGGCCTGGAGTAGTTGGAAAACATATACGCACATTATGCCCGAAGGAAGTCGCCATCGGAGGTCCGGATCACCGGGAAAAAGCGAAGTCGTGCAGACGTGCGAAAGCCTCATGGGATGGGCGCATTTTGGAAAACAAAGGTTTTAAGCTGCGATGGGAAAAATAGAAGCGCGAGGCGGGGTGGAATTTTATACCGCCAACAGGTACTTTTTCCCGTATTATAAAAGTCACTTAAGTCTAGTGGGAAAAATAGAGGTCAGCAGCGGTGGGAATTTATTGCCTACCTTGCAGGGTAAAAATTCCCATGATATAATAAAAGGAAAGTGACTTAAGTGAAATCATGGGATTTTAGTGCCTGCCTTGCAGGGTAAAGAATCCCATTGTCAAAGTCAAATCACTTAAGTGGATCATGGGATTTTGGTGCCTGCCTTGCAGGGTAAAGAATCCCATTGTGGAAAAATTCTTAAAAATAGAATTACATGTGCAAAAAAGTGCGCCCCCTTTGAAGTGATGGTGGAATGATTAAATTGGATTAATTTAATTAATCTTTCCTCTCAAAAAGTGCGCCCAAGCTTGGAGGAGGTCAACAAGTCAAAGATGGAATAAAAGAAAGGAATTAAATTCATTAAATTTAATTTATTTAGTGGCTGCCCTCTTCCTCTCAAAAAGTGCGCCCCATTTGGGTATTATTTAATGTTTTTTAAGGCATTAAAACATTAAATTAATTTCTATTTTCAGTGGCTATGGTCAAAGCACTTTGTGAAACTAAAGTGAAATGCTATGTGAAGGATTAAATTGGATTAATTCAATTTATTGGATGGCTGTCCTTAAACATGCTATTTTTAAAGAGAAAAACACGTTTTTAATTAATTAATTGCCTTTAATTGTTAGGGCAATTATTAATTATAGAATTGTGAAGGTTATATAAGCATGGGCAGCCATATGGGTGAATTATTTAATTCACAGGTAAAGAATTGCAGCCAGGAGGAAAAGTGCGCCCCCATTAGAGGAAGGATTTTGTTCAGACAAAGTGCTAACAAGGCTAAAAGCTTCCAGATTTGGCGCATGCTTTGGAGGAGGTTGATCTTTGTCTGCATAGTTGTTTTCACAGGTGTTACAGGAGCTCAGGTGTTGATTGAAAGGATTCATGCTCTCTTTATGTGCAAATTAAACACCAATTTTTGGGGCAGCAGGCTTGAAAAGTGCAGATTTTTATAATTTAAATTCACTATTCATGCTCCGGTGGCCATTTTTGTCTGAATAAATTGCGGGAATTCATTACAGGTGCTTTACAAAAGAAAAGGAGTTTTTATCAATGTCCAATACATTGCAAATATCCTTCGAATCGAAGAGTTGTCCAGATCGCACCAAGATTGAAGAAATCCGGCCAAGTTAGAAGAAAAAGAATTATTCAGACGAAGATAGACAAAGCCATGGCGAAAGGAGATGAAAAAGAGAGCACGATGGATTCATGCATTGCTTCTAAACTTGCGCAGACATAGAGAGACACGAGATCTAGGCCCGTAACCTCTTTCGATTTGATTGATAGATCCAGAGCTGGAAAGACTTCACTCGTGCGTGCGGTCAAAAGTAGTGGAATTATCCGAGCAGCTTTCCCATGTACAGCCCAATTGTCAGAGTTCGTGATGGAGTGTGCTAGATCTTATCATCCTTCATCTAGATCAGTGCGTGATGTTGCGGGAAAGACAATAATTCGTTTGGATGCGGAGTTCATCAATTATTGTCTGAAGATTCCAGTGCGAAGGGTGGTGACTTCTATTAGCATTCGGGATGCCGACAAGAGGTGGGAGAAGCATAGAGCCGATGTGTGAGTATCATCATGAATAGCCGGTTCATGAAGAAGCCTAGATCCCTTCAAAGTTCCCGAGAACCCTTCCACGGTCCAGTTTGGTGCAGGAGGCAGATGATGTTGTCAAATTGCTATGCAGGTTGAATGGCGAAGCGAATGCCTACACTTTCCGTACATGGATGTATGCTTTCATCAGGACCATTGAAATCAACAAGGTTGATTCTATAATCAATTGGTCGGAAATTATTAGCAGCAACATCGGTGAGCAACTTCGGAACGTGAAGCGTACTTTCAGCTTCAAGATGACTTCATACTTGGTGTATGCTACAGCTTCATAGGGTGTCTTTTCCAAGCTGGATAGATGTGGTGTTCTTTCCAAGGACCCCATTTTCGAATGCTACCCACAACTTAATGTACCTGCGTGCGAGAAAGACTTCAAAGTGATCAACGATGACTTCTTCTACAATTTCATCTGCAGGCTAGACAAAGACTTGAAGGCCAACAGGGTAAGCAAGGAAGCATGGGAAGCAGTGTCCAAGATTGGCAGTCTATTCATTCAATTTGCAGATTTCACATACCTCAGGGTTACGGGCTTTTCTGGAGAACCAATAAAGATGCCCAGGTATCCGAATGATAGATTGATCGCCATGGAGCTGAGCAGGCAACTTGTGGAGTTACACGACCTTCAGTCGAAGCGGCACAAGTCTACGGGCTTCTTCCCAATCACTGTGGGATATTACAGTTGCATCAGCATTCACAGAGCTCGAGGGATGGAAGCACAAATGTTATCCGAGTATGAGCAAGAGTTCTTCCTTGCACGGCTTAACTTCGATCCATTTGGAGTAGCCAGGAAGACAATCTCCCAGGAGTACGCACATGTGCCTTCGTTAGAAGATTTCTGGATGAAGTGCAGAAGTGAGTACGAGGTTAGAAAGAAAGATTTTTCAGAGCTATTCAAGCAAAGCAAGTGTTCGATTTTGGACTAGCGCGGATACTTGCGGATCTTAAAGATGATGGGAACGTGGTACTTGACACTTACCATCAAATGGGAGGAGACAAAGCTATACTGCAAGATAACAATGGTGGCTGCCATTCAATTGAAGAAAGATCTGGAGCTGTGTTGGTGAATACATCAAAGTCGGCTTGACGAAGGGATACTGCCTTGATGAAGTATTGATGAATCAAATCACGGGCAACTTCGGCGCAGGAGATTCCCTCAAGCGGAAGCATGAAGGAGAAAGCAGCAGAAGGTCCGAGAAGTTGAAAGTACACAGAAGATCTCAAGAGAAGGAGAAGACCACTTCTACGACCATAGTTTTGACTCCGACTTCACCAACTATTGCACCGCAGCAGCAGGACGCTTCCATGCCTTCATTGAATCCGGCGACGTTCGTCTTCTCTCCGCAGCCACTCCGTTCATCACCCGTTCCAGAGGAGATGTTGAAGCTGCAGATGACGGAGTTCGAAAGAGCTTTGTCCTTGGATGTTTCAGAAGATGGCAGCCATGACACTGTGGCACTTTCTGACGGAGAGGATGCAGAGCGGGAGATGGTAGTGCACTCAGCGACTTCTTACTCCCCGAGAAGTAACTTCTCGGAATGGTTAGCTTTGCAGTTGGTTCCGGAAGCAAGAGTAGAGATGAACTTAGAGGAGCATGACTTGCAGCTACTTCAGGATCTGAGCAGAAGAGACAGAAGGCCTAAAGTTGCTAAAGCAACTTCTAGGTTGATCATCAAGGATTCGGGAGAGAAGTTTGCTGAGATATCAATTCCGGCGGAAGGAAAGATAGAAGAGGAGCTCACGGCAGAAGATGTGACGGTGACCAAAATACCACTCGGTCAAGCTACCACTGAAGGATTGAAGCAGGACACGCAGACATTGATAGATGCTTTGTTCCTTAGGCTTGACAGTGAAAAGGCGGAGAAAGAAGAGCTGCAGAAGCAAATATCTCAATTATGTGGGATCATAGCCAAGGTTGCTAAACCTTCCATTCAGCCCATTTTAGAGCAGGTGAGTGATCATCTTATGCAGGAAATGGAAGATTCAAGCAATCAAGTAAAGGCTATTGACGAATGGAAGGATTTGATTATTCGTCAAGCTTCTGTACAACTTGGGGAAGTGCCAGCCCGCTTAAAGGTTATGAACGATGCAACAAATCAACTAAAGCAACTGATGGAAAGCATAGAAGGCATGAATACAGTTGCAGAGAGTAACTGAGTATTTTGGTGAGATCAAGTTCACGGGAGATGTATTGGTTGCGCAGAACAAATTGTACCGGATGGATGGATCGAGAAGGGGGAAGCAGCCTAGAGTTTGCAGTATCTTTCCGTTTGGAAATCTGCAGAGTTTTGCTGAAAAGGATGCAGGCGCTTGAGAGTAGAACATCAGATTTACCAGACAGTATCATTTCTTTCACTGAGGAAAGAGTGGACGGAGGTGTTACTTCATACGTGCGGATTGTTTCTAACGAGGTGCCTAATTCCCTGGAAGGTTCTCTTCTGATGGTACAAAAGAGAATTGATAAAGCTACCAAGCCTTTCACGATGAATTCTATCAGTAGACTGGTGGCGCTGCAGGCAGACATTGCGAGATTTGGGCCGAGTTTGGAAGAGGTGGAAGCATGCAGCAAAGTGTTGAATGAAGTGTTGCTGCAATTCAAGACAGAGAGAGGAAGCGAGTGGCTAAAACAGATGGAAAAATGCTTTGAATTACATGTTCGACAAGTACATCCGATATCGAACAAGAAGAAGACATAAATGTTACGGTGGCATGGCTTCTTCTATTCTTTCTTCTTCTATTTTCTATGTTCCCGGATGAAATTGTAAAACTTCTAAGTTATTGGTTTTGCAACCATTACTTGAAGTCATGTGGAACCATTCTATTAGTTAAGTGATACATGTGTCACTTAAGAAGAAGTTAGTTGAGGATGATTGCCAAATGTCATCTTTACTTGTTCATGCTTTAGTTCAGTTTGAGTCTTCTATTTGTACTTTCCCTCCTACATTCTATAAGTAGGAGAAGAACCTCCGGGTTAATGATCGATCAGAATTTGTAAGCAGCAATCTTGTGTTTTAGACTTTGTGCTGAACCCCTGAGAGCAACTTGAAGCAGAGGAATACAAAGGAGCAGGTTTCCGGAGAACTTTGTGTCACGGTGTACTTTGTTTCTTGCTTTGAATCTTAGATCTCTTGATAAACTTTGTGTTATTTTAGATCTAGATCTAGAGCTGCCTTTGTTTTATAGTTCTGTGTGTTCATATCTATTAAAGTTTCTTCTATGTGCATGCAATTAGCTCTACTATCTACTAATTGGGATGCACATCTTCCCCATTTCTTCTCTCGTATTTCCTTTACTTATTTCTTCTATAATTTTCCTTTCTTAAACAAATTTGGTTACTTTATTGCAAAAATTCTTAGTTATGGTTTATGAACTAAGTGGTTAAAGTAAAACCCCCGATAGATAATAACATATTTATATTGACAAAAATCGACACAGAGCCTCACCGGTTAAATGAGGGAGATTTATCTCATGACCGCCTAGGTTTGATGCTATGCGAGAAAATCTAGCCAACACTTTCCATGGAAAAAGGATAAAGCTTGACAAAATGTCATAACTCCTTTATTTTTAAAAGTAATAATAATTAATGTTAAGCACAAGATAATATTGAGAGGGGGTGAATCAGTATTATGATATTCTTTTAAATTTAACACTTAATCTCAGATTTGTAATCACAATTAATCAGTTTCACAGTGAATATATCAAAGCAATCAATGAATGCAAAGCAAACCAACACACTGCAAATAGACACAAATTTATGTGGAAACCCTTTTGGGAGAAAACCACGGAGAAAATATTCTTTATTATATTTCTCAAATGTTTGTAGGCACCAACCTACGGGAGACACCAATCCCCAAGTTACAATTTTGTAGGCACCAACCTACAGAGCACTAACCCCTTTTGCTAAGCACCAACTCAACAAGAGACACCGATCTCTTCAAATATGAAGGCACCAACCTTCCTTACGAAAAACAAACTCTTTCCTATCTTTTATGTTGTTATTGCTTCAACAGATGATAGAACAAAAATGCTGCTAAGAATATTCTTCTGATTTATTTCAGTCCCTTCACATATATAAATCACTGCAACTCTTCATTAAAAATAAATCTGCCCTTCACTCCTTTTTATATTTCATATTCTGCTCTTCTTCTTCTCTCCCTTAAACTTGAATGAAGCACTCAAATTGCTTGCCTAAACCAAATGATTCCATCTCCTTATATATCCTTCTCACATCCTTTCGAAAAGACACATCGTTCCAACCGACACAACCTTTCCATTAACACAACTTAATTAAGTGCATTAGTCGGCTAAAACCAAAAAATAATTAATGCAGCCCATAATTATTAAATGCACATTAAACAATGCAATTAACCACTTGATAGGAGCGCTGCCCCTCCTTAGACAAATCGTTGTTATCATTAAATCGCTGCTAGCCATCATTAAATCTTCTTTTTCACCATAAAACATGGCATATGAACACCTTAAAGTGCTGATATCTCTCTTATGTACAATGTGTATATATCGCTTATACCATGATAATCCTTATGCAAAAACGTTTCTTTTCATGTATTTAAACTTTCGTTTTCTACCCTTCTATACTGTTGGTTATTTCCACTACTTTCTACCATTTCCGTCAAAATCCGTTAGCTTCCTTTAAACGATTCCGTTAACCAAATACATCAATGATTAAGCCTTTGACATCAATGACAATATTTCCGACAATTAATTCTCCTCTTATGTTTTTTATTTAAAAATAATAAAAAGGGGAAATTAATGTTTTAATTGGAGTGTGACTTTCCAGGAAAGTGGACTATTTTAAAAGTAACTCTCCTACATAGAGATTTGCGCCAAAAAGAGGAGGGAAACTTGGAGATTTGAAAAACAAAGCTATAAAAGAAGAAGATGGTGATCCCTTGAGGGCATGTTCATTTTCTTATTAAAATTATCTTCATGCTTGAAGAGGGATGTATGCCCATGAGTGCTCATAACAAAGGTGTTTATTCAACACCACCATACTTTGGAGAGTGAAAATTTCTAGTGTTTGTTGAGTGAATGTATGCATGATATATTCATCCTAAGCTTGGCGACTTGGTTTATATATTGGCGCATTTATTTGTGGGATAAATCTGCATGTTATTGTTCATTTTTGAAGTGATCTTGGAAGGGTTTGAGGTACTTTTGCTACTGCTGTTCACTTGCTGCTATTTCCCAGTATGACAACTTGTATAGTATAATATTTTGGCATGTTTTGAGGGTGAATAAGCTAGACCTGAAATCTGGTTTATGTTATCATTAATTTCAGAGCAAGGGAAATCAATTTAGGTGTGTTTGGAAACTAGAAAAGTGTTGGAAGTATTTTAAATATTTTCTCTAACCCTAGCGACTTGATCTAGGATTTCTGGGCCTGTTTTGGGTGGGTTTGCATGCTCAAAAAAACCTGTTTGATAGTGCATTTGAAAGCTCTAAGAATCTAGTTTATAATGCACTTTATTTCGTGCATAAAGATGAAGTATTTAGTGGGTTGTGAATTTTTAAAGTTTTTCTACGTGAGCTATTTTTATTTAGTATTTGCTCTTTATAAAAATCTGAACCTGGATAAGATTGGAATTCTATTTGATTCCGCCATCTATCCCACTACCTTGGCCACTTCCAACCACATTTTGGGTTGTAATTACGCCGACATTGGGTTATTCGAGGTTGAATTGAAAGGATCTAATCCTTTTAGTTCAATTTGGGTTGAAGTTGTTGCAATTTTCTATTTGCCTAAAGGGGACATCACAAAGGTGGTATCGTAGAACATCTTTCTTGTACTCTTGTGGGGGTATTTTGGGATGAGGTGTACCCAGATTTCATCATGAAATCTGTGACTACCCTATTTGAAAAAATTTCGTACTTTTAAAATAATGGGTCGCTTTTGTGTTTTTATTGCGTAAAGTACTTGTATTGCGTCCAGATATTCCCAAGGAGCCATATTGGCCATTTTTGCCAAATACCCAAATGTCCAAAATTGTTATATTCATTGTCGGGATTTATCTGCATGGAAATTTGTATTTAATTATTTTGAGCCCTGTTTGAGGCAATTTGCGCTTTGATTTAACTCTGTTGTGATCGTACATATCATTATTCCTATATACCAGTAGGGTTTTAACTAGGAATGAGTTCTGCACTTTATTTGTGACTTTTGGCAACTTTTTGTGTTTTTGTGTTTTTTCCGTTTTTTGTGAAATTTCTCTAGAACAATTCCTCGGTTTGGCTTTGATTCTTGGCACGGAGTAAGCTCGGGGATCATATACGCACATTATGCCAGAAGGAAGTCGCCATCGGAGGTCTAGTTCACTGGGAAAAGACAAAGTCGTGCACCAAAAAGCCTCTTCTGGGCTGGCTGCATTTTTGGAAAAAGAAGAATTGAAGTGGATCATAGGAAAATTAGAAGCAACAGGCAGGTGGGAATTTTGTATCGCAGGGTACTTTTTCCCATGAAAGCAACGCCACTTAAGTGACAATGGGAAAATTAGAGGCAACATTCATCTTCTCTCCTCCACCCTCAAAGACTGCTCGTTCAGAAGAGACATTGAAGCTGCAGATCGCAGAGTTCGAAAGAGCTTTGTCCTTGGATGATTCAGAAGATTGCAGCCATAACACTGTAGCACTTTTTGATGGAGAGGAAACAAAGCGGGAGATAGTAGTGCACTCAACAACTTCTCATTCTCCGAGAAGTAACTTCTCAGAATGGTTGGCCTCGCATGATTGGTTCCAGAAGCTAGAGTGTGGATGAACTTGGAAGAATTCGACTTGCAGCTACTTCGGAACCTAGGCGGAAAAGACAGAAGACCTAAAGTTGCTAAGGTAACTTCAAGGTTGATCATCGAGGAGTCGGCTTAGAAGTTCGCTGAGATGTCAGTTCCGGCGGAAGGAAAGAAGGAAGATGAGTTCACCGCAGAAGATGTAACAAAGAACTGCAGTACTCATCGGTCAAGCCACCACAGAAGGATTGAAGCAGGATACACAGATATTGATAGATGCTCTATTCCTTAGGCTTGACAGAGAAAAGGCGGAGAAAGACGAGCTTTAGAAGCAGGTATCTCAGTTGTGCGAGATCATAGCCAAGGTTGCTAAACCTTCCACTCAGCCCATTTCATAGCAGAGTGATCATCTTATGCAGGAGATGGAGGATGCAAACTTTAGGTGAAAGCTATTGACGAATGGAAGAATATGATTATTCGTCAAGCTTTTATACAACTTGGAGAGGTGCACAATTACCTTTCAAGGTTATGAATGATGTAACAAATCAGCTGAAGCAACTAGTGACGAGCATAGTAGATATGAACACAGTTGCTGAGAGTAACCTAAGTACTTTGGCCGAAATCAACAAGTCCGGGAGAAGTATTGGTTGCGGAGCAGATTGTACCGGACGGATCAATTGAGAAGGGGAAGCAGTTGGAGTTTGCAGTATCTTTCCGTTTGGAGATCTGCAGAGTTTTGCTAAAGAGGATGCAGGCACTTGAGAGTAGGACATCATCCTTTGTCAGACAGTATCATTTCTTTCACTAAGGAGGAAGTGGTCGGGAATGTTACTTCATACATACGGATTGTTCCTAGCAGAGTGCCTAATTCCCTGGAAGGGTCTCTTCTGATGGTACAAAAGAGAATTGATGGAGCTACTAAACCTTTCATGATGAATTCCATTAGCAGACTGGTGGCACTGCAGGCGGATATTGTGAGGTTCGGGCCAAGCTTGGAGGATGTGGAAGAGTGTATCGAGGTGTTGAACGAAGGATTGTTGCAGTTCAGGACAGAAAAGGAAGTAGTGGCTAAAATAGATGGGAAGATGCTGAATTACATGTTCGACAAGTATATCCAGTATTAGAACAAAAAGAAGACATAAATGTTACAGTTGGCATGACTTCTTCTATTCTTTCTTCTTCTAGTTTCCACGTTCCCGGATGAAATTGTAAAACTTTAAAGTTATTGGTTTTGAAACCATTATTTAAAGTTATGTGAAACAATTCTATTAGTTAAGTGATACATGTGTCACTTAAGGAGAAGTTTAGTGGAGGATGATTGCCAAATGTCATCTTTACTTGTTTATGTTTGATTCATTGAGTTTGCCATTTGTACTTTCCTTCTACATTCTATAAGTAGGAGAAGAACCTCGGGTTAATCATGAGAATTTGTAAGTATCATCCTTGTGTTCCGGACTTTGTCTTTCAAAACCCTTAAGAGCCACTTTAAGCAAAGGAATATACATGAGCAGATTTCCGGAGAACTTTGTGTCACGGTGTATTGTGTTTCTTGCTTTTTATCTTAGATCTTTTAATAGACTTTGTGTTACTTCAGATCTAGATCTAGAGCTACCTTTGCTTAGAATTCTATGTTTATATCTATTGGTTTCTTCTATGTGCATGCAATCAACTCTGCTATCTATTGATTGAGATGCACATCTTCCCCATTTCTTCTCTGTGTTTATATAATTCCCTTCTATAAATATTTCCTTTTTTTAAACAACTCGCTTACTTGCTTTGCTGCAGAATCAGACAACTATTGTTCATGAGTGAACAGATTAAAGTAAAACCCCATATAGATACTAGCATACTTTAATTGACAAATCGACACGGGAGCCTCACCGGTAAATGAGGGAGATTTATCTCATGATTGCCTAGGTTTTGTGCTATGCATGAAATCTAGCCAACAGATGCAAGGAGATAAAGAGCCACTATTTTACAAAAGGAGAAATAAGGAATCAATGGAGGACAGGCTTTCACTTCGGATCAAGTAAAATTCCTTCAAGAGTTGATGCAGAATTGTGGCAAGGAGCTCCAAAAGACTATGAGTGAGCAAATGTCCAAGCTTATCAAGGATGCATTGGGTACGGGCAAGTCTCCAAATTCCAATGGAGAAGAGAGCTCACATAGTGGGGAAAGGGGCTCTACACAACCCCCTCCCAAGTTCTTCAAAGGTACTTTCCTTCCTAAGGAAACCCATAGAGAGGTTGAGGAGCCATCAATGGTAGAGGCCATTGAATCTTACAACATTGAGTATGGTACTTTGCATCCGGCCACTAGGGCCATATTGACCTTTGATGAGTTTTATGCATTGAGGATGGGCAACAAGGCCAAGAAGGCCCATAAGCAACCCCACAAGGACCTTCAACAAAGGTTGGGAAAAGTTTCACTCCCAAGCTTTGATGGATCTAGCAAGATCTCGGTTAGAGCATGGTTGCAAAAGATGGAGACCTATTTCTCCCTCAATCCCATGCATGAAGAAGAGGCCCTTAAATTTTTACTCTTCACTTGGAGGGTATGGCACATGAATGGTGGTTCCATGGCATGCACACACAAGGACATGATTTGATCCACACCATGGAGGAGTTTAGCAAGAGGATCATGGAAAGGTTGATTGGAAAGATCCGGAAATACACTTCCGTGAATTAGCACAACTCAAGCAAGTTTATGATGTTGAGGAGTATGTGGCGGATTTCGATAGAACTGCAGTCATTGTGACGTATGTTAGTGAAAAGAGATTGGTAGTCCTCTTCACGGAAGGTTTGGTTAAGTGTTTGAAAGGCTGGGTAAGAGCATTTAATCCTCTTTCTTTGTAAGATGCAATTACTAAAGATTTAGATTTGGAATGTGCAGCTTATAGAGATAATTTGGGACCAAGAGGACAGCGTACTAATGCCACTCATTCGCTGTCCAAAAGTGGAATTCAATGGCAGCCAAGGTCTGATTTGTAAAAACCCATGCAAGCACAAGGGGGACAGCCCCTTGGGTCATCAAAAGAGGCCCCAAAAAGGCCAAATCAGCCCTATGTGCCACCACATAGGAATCAACCCCAAAACAACATGCAAAAAGATGTAAGGGATGAGTTGAGAAGAAAAGGTTTGTGCTTTGATTGCAAGACTCCTTGGACAAGAGGCCACAATTGTAAGGGTAAAGGTCAAATTCATTTTATTGAAGTTGTTGATTCAGATTTTAGTGATGCTAATGATGTGGTTGATGAGGTTGTTGATGAGCATGCACATGAAAAAGAAGGAAAAGAAATGGGAGGCACACTTGCTTCTCTTTCCGGCACTCCCAAATATCTTCCTTTCCGGGTGGAAGGTAGGCTACACAAGCACAAGGTAATCATCCTAATTGATAGTGGATCAACTCACAATTTCATTAGTGAGAGGTTGGTAACAAGGTTTGATTTGCATATTGAAGATTTCCAAGGATTTAATGTCACCATAGTAGATGGATTTATTTTACCATGCACTAAAAGAATTCCCAAGCTTTCCATTTCCATAGGTGATTATGAGCTTCTTGATGATTTTTATATGATTGACATGGAAGATATGGATCTTGTATTAGGAGTGCAATGGTTGCATTCATTGGGGGACTTCACCCTCAATTATCAAAACTTGTTGCTCAAGTTCATGGTGGGAGGCAAAAGTATCATTTTCCAAGGTATGACAAGGGGGACACCTCACGCTAACTCCATTCTTCATGATCATTCACAAAAGGGAGTAGAAATCTGTTCTATGTCTTTTATAACAGCTGATTGGAAGGATTTAATTGCTCTAGAATATGCAAAAAATCAGTTTTCTAATGATTTGCTTGAAGGGATGATTGTTGATGAAAGGTACAAGATAGTGGATGGCCTCATTCTTTACAAAGGGTGTATTTGGCTCCAAATTCAGAGGTTAAGAATCTGATTTTGAAATCAGCACATGATGCTCCTTTGAGTGGACACCAAGGATACTTCAAAACCTACAAAATGGTAAGAGAAAGGTTTGTTTGGAAAGGTATGAAAAAGGATGTTCTCAAGCATGTTAGGGAGTGTGTTGTTTGTCAAAGAAATAAGAATGAACACATTTTTCCAGCTGGTCTTTTGCAGCCCCTTCCTATTCCATCCCAAAAATGGGAAAGCATATCCATGGATTTCATCACCGGGTTACCAATAGTGCAAGGTAAGAGTTGCTTATATGTGGTTGTGGATAGACTCACTAAATATGCACATTTTCATCCACTTCCTACTAAGTTTGATGCCCCTATGATCATTGATTTGTTTTTTAGAGAAATATTCAGATTACATGGGTTGCCAAAAATATTGTGAGTGACAGGGACAACAGATTTATGAGTCATTTTTGGCAAGAATTATTTTGTCTAATTGGGACGGAACTCACACCAAGTACTAGCTATCACCCACAAAACTGAAATTGTGAATAAGTGGGTTGAAGGGTACTTGAGGTTCTATGTTTCAGGACAGTAGTTTGCATGGACCAAATGGCTACACATAGCTGAGTTTTGTTATAACACCACACATCATATGTCTATAGGTGTTGGCTAGATTTTTTGCACAACTGAAAACCTAGGCAGTCATGAGATAAAACTCCCTCATTTACCGGTGAGGCTCCTGTGTAAGATTTTGTCAATTATGTTTTCTAGTATCTATCTGTTGGTATTACTTTAACTATGTAGCTCATGAACCATAGCTAGACAATTTTGCAGCAAGTAAGCAGCTGTAAGAAATGAATATATGCAGAGGAGGGGAAATAATTAAATACGAGAAGAAAGGAAAGAAGATGTGCAACCTAACCAATAGTTGACAGAGTTGATCACATGCACATAGATGAAACAAATAGATCTTAAAATGCAGAATTTGAAGCAAAGGACAGTTTTAGATCTAGATCTAAGACAACACAAAGTTTGTGCAGAGATCTAAAAAGAAATAAGAAACGAATGCACCGTTGACACAAAGTTCTCCGGAAATCTGCCTCTTCTCTATTCCTCTGCTTGCAGAAAGCTATCAAGGGTTTCCGCTCAAAGTCTGGAACAAAGGATGTTGATTACAAATTCGATTTTCTAACTCGTAGGTTCTTCCTCTATTTATAGTGTATAGGGGCAATTACAAATAGGAAACTTTAAATGAATTTCCGCATGCGGAAGCTATAAAAAGGGAAACAACTGGCAATCTTCCTCCTGGAATTCCTCTTTGCATGACATGCATGATTTATAACTGAAAAATAGAACCTTCTATTTTGCATGTCTGCCACCTATTTCCAAGTAATTGACTTCTTCAAGTAACGACTTTTAAACCAATCACTTAAGTTTTATAATTTAATTGATTGCTCAATTACTTTGTCGGAGAAAATAAAAGAAAGAGGAAAAGAAATAAGAAGAAAGCTGTAACCCTCCCAGTCTTGTTCTTCTTCCATATTCTGCATGCGGTTGACTCTTTTGCCTTTGATTCTCACCAAACTAGATCTGGAAGCTATGCATGACTGTGATTTGCTTGCGGGTATTGCCTTTGACCTGTCTTCCCTTCTATCCTTGAAGCTTTTGCAATTATTTCTCAATACATGCAAAATAAATTCAATGAAGGCTTCAACTGGAAGATTGGGAGCACATGCACAAGATCCTGGTAGGAATTTTCCATGCATTGACTTCTACACAGGCTGTGTTGGAAACAAGAGGATGATTTTTTTTGCCGGAAGCCTTTGCAATCTGGATCCATTTGTGCAGATCTGGCAACTTCTTTAGATTCGAAAGATATATTCAATGTATTTGACATTGATTTGAACTTCTTTTCACTAATATGAGCACCTGTGATGAATACCTGCAATTAATTCAGACAAAGATGAAGTCTAGAGCACGAATACTTGATTTATGTCACCAAAAATCTGCATATGAAGCCTGCTGCCCAAAAATTTGAGGTTTTGCTTGCATGCAAAGCAAAATATTATTTAATTCAACAGAGCACTTATACCAACATGTAGATAATTATCATAGCAAGAATCAAGCCATTCCAACCCTAGGCGCCAAACCTTGAAGCTCCCTGACAATGAAAAACACTCTTTAATGCAAAAACCTCCTTTTGGCGCCAAGACCTGTCCGGGCTGCAACCATTTGCAAAAGAATTAATTGCTTCTTTATTATGGCAGCCCATACTTATATATCCCTGAACATTCTATTTTTAGTAATTGCTCTTCCTATTTTTGGCAATTTAATTAATAAACAATCATATTTATTCACCCAAATTGGGCGCCCAATTATGCATGTTCACGGTTGCTTTTAAATAAATTTATTTTATTTATTTTTAGCATGCATCCTTGACTTCTTCATATTTCTTCCACTTGCATTGACTTTCCTTCTATTTATGGCGCCAAAATTGGGTGAATAAACTATTAATAAATATTATTAAATGCATTGTTAGTCACCCAAGGTGGGTCACATTTTTAAGCAAGGGTAATTTTCAAAAATAGGAAGTCGACTTTGATGGGAATTTCCCCCGCACTACACCGCAAAATCCCCCTTCCACTTAAGTGATTTGACTATCATCATGAGAATTTTCAGCCTACATGGCAGGTAAGAAATTCCCGCCGGTGCTTTAAGTGATTTTTCTTTTATATTGAGAATTTTTACCTTGCAAGGCAGGTAAAAATTCTACCGCCCGCCACCTCTAATATTCCCATTGCAACTTAAGTGACTTTGACTTCATAGGAAAAATTACCCTGCAAGGCATATAAGAAATTCCCGCCGCCCGCCATCGCTAAAATTCCCACAAAGGACTTAAAGTCTTCCTTCCAAAAAGTGCGACTTGCATTAAAACTAGCCTCCTTTGATAAAGTGCGACTTGCATGGGTGAATAAATCTCTTTGGTGGGAAAAGTTAGCTCTTTGCTGTAGACAAAAATTCCCATCGATGCTTTAAGTGATTTTTCTTTATTTTATAATGAGAATTTTTACTCTGTAATGTAGTTAAGAAATTCCCGCCTGCCGCCGCCTCTAATTTTCCCATCGCAACTTAAGTGACTTTGACTTCATGGGAAAAGTACTGCAAGCGAGTAAGAAATTTCGCCGCTCGCCACTACCAAAAATCCCATTAGTTTACACTCATTAATTCCAACAAATGCGACTTGCCCGAGAGAGGCTTTTTGTGCATGACTTCATCTTTTTTGGTCAGAAGTTTGCATTTTGAGGCTGATTCCTTTTGGTGCTGCGTCAGTAGATGATCTCCAGATGCTTCAGGGAATTAAATAGACTATATTGGACAAGGAATAGACCTAGGGGAATTTTAAAGAGAAATTGCGGAGAAGACCGGAAAAAGAACGCAAAAGAAATAAATAAAAGCGAAAAACGTTGCCAGTATTCACAAACAAGGCTCTGAATTCATTCCCGGTGAAAACCCTATTGAAATGAGTGAATATTGACATGCAAAACTTCAACAGGATTCAACCGGAGCACAATTTACTTCAAACGAGGCATTATTTATTCAATAAATAATGAAATAAAAATTTCTCCTAGACAAAACATGGCGGAGAGAGATAAAATGAGTTTCGACATCCGGGTATTTGTCGAAATTTGCTCATATGGTTCACCTGGGAATATCTTAACATACTATAGACATCTTCTCGCGATAAAAACACGAAAAGACCCGTTATTTTAAAAAGAACGATTTTTTTCAAATAGGTGAAATGCAGGGACACCAATAGGTATGAATCCTTTTAAGGCACTTTATGGTTATGATGCTAATTCTTTCATGGATGTGATGATGACAGAAAATAGAGTGCCTAGTGCTTAAGATTTAGTGCAACATAGTGTTGACCTCATGAAAGCACTCAATGAGAACTTGCATCAAGCCCAAAATAGGTAGAAGTTGTATTCGGACCAGCATAGAAGCGAGAGATATTTTGAGGTGTATGATTGGGTTTTCCTTAGATTGCAACCCTATAGGCAATCTACTTTCAAACAAAGTGGTAAGGAAAAGTTGAAACCACGCTTCTACTGGGCCTTACAAGATTAGAATGAAAGTTGGTAAGATGGCTTATGAGTTAGACCTTTTGGAAAATTGGAAGATCCACAATGTATTTCATGTTTCTTGTATTAAGAAAGTTCTTGGGTAGCATGTTGTTCCTTCTTTAGAGTTGCCTCCTTTAGATGAAGAAGGTAGATTGGTCTTAATTCCGGAATCTATTATTGATACACGTGAAAGAAACTTAAGGAGGCATAGTATCAAGGAATATTTGGTGAAATGGAAGGACTTGCCATTAGAGGATGCCACATGGGAAAGTGATTCAGTTTTGAAGCATCCAAATTTGCAATTGCTTGAGGGCAAACAATCTTGGGAAGGGAGGACTGTAATGTCCCCTTTTGAGACATTAATTAAATTAAATATTGGAGACCTTTAATCCACCCTTCCCATGGATTAAATGATAAAAAATGGGAAAATGTCATAACTCCTTTAGTTTTAAAAGTAAATAATTAATTCTACTCGTATGTTTTTATTTAAAAATGATAAAAAGGGAAATTAATGGTTTAATTGGAGTGTGACTTTCTAGGAAAGACGACTATTTTCAATGTAACTTTCCTACATAGAGATTTGTTACAAAAAGAGGAGGGAAACTTGGAGATTTGAAAAACAAAGCTATAAAAGAAGATGGTGGCAACCCCTTGAGGGCATGTTGATGTTTTTATTAAAATTATCTTCATGCTTGAAGAGGGATGTATGCCCATGAGTGCTCATAACAAAGGTGTTTATTCAACACCACCATATTTTGGAGAGTGTGAAGCCTTCTAGTGTTTTGTTGAGTGAATGTATGCATGATATATTCATCCTAAGCTTGGCGACTTGGTTTATATATTGACGCATTTATTTGTGGGATAAATCTGCATGTTATTGTTCATTTTTGAAGTGATCTTGGAAGGGTTTGAGGTACTTTTATTACTGCTGTTCACTGCTGCTATTTTCTAGCTATGACGACTTGTATTGGAGAATATTTTGGCATGTTTTGAGGGTAAATAAGCTAGATCTGAAATCTGGTTTATGTTATCATTAATTTCAGAGCAAGGGAAATCGATTTGGGTGTTTGGAAGCTAGAAAAGTGCTGGAAGTATTTTAAATATTTTTCTCTAACCCTAAGCGACTTGATCTGGGATTTCTGGGCCTGTTTTGGGTGGGTTTGCATGCTCAGAAAAATCTGTTTGATAGTGCATTGGAAAGCTCTAAGAATCTAGTTTATTATGCACTTTATTTCATGCAAAAAGATGGAGTATTGAGTGAGTTATGAATTTTTAAAGTTTTTGTTGTCTGTGAGCTATTTTTATTTATTATCATTCTTTATAAAACTCTAGACTGGATAAAATTGAAATTCTAATTGATTCTCCCATTTAACCCACCACCTTGGCTACTTCCGACCCCATTTTGGGTTGTAATTACGCTGACATTGGGTTATTTGAGGTTGAATTGAAAGGATCTAATCCTTCTTAGTTCAATTTGGGTTGAAGTTGTTGCAATTTTCTATTTCTCCAAAAAGGGGATATTACATAGAACTCTTGAATTAGGGTATTTACTAGACCTAGCTTGACAACCGAACTTGCTTTTAGTTGATTCTACTATTCTAGGGCATCACCTATGAGGGTTTTGGACGAGAATTTGGCATTTGCTTTGGAATTTGTTTTACTCCAATCCTTTTGTAAATTGCCAAGAGCTTCAAGGTGAAGTGCAGGGTTGACCCTTCATAAGTGATGGTGGGGTTGTTCTTCCAATGTCCATGGCAAAATATAAGGTTCTAAAGTCTCGTTTTGGAGATTTGGGATCACCGTGTTTTGAATGAGTGGTTGTGAGATTTAGTTCCCACGATTATCGACAAGGGAGGAGGTGGACACTGCTTTGGTGCTCTCCACTGAATTTTATGTGGTTGAGTAGTGATTTGAGCCAAGTGGGCTTGTATTTGCATGAATTGATTAGCAATAGATGTTTGCATTGTAGCCATGAGATGTTATACTTGCATAATCATTTGCGTTGAATCCACTAGGGGTATTGAGTAGTGTTTGTAGTGTAAAGATGAGGAGATGCATTACCGAAAGTAACATCTTGCATGGTTGAAGTTGTAGAAATTGTATATGAAGAAAGGTGGGGAAAATTCATGCGTCGAGTTTCCTTAGGAGTTGCGAAACAAGTTTGTTCGAGAGGGAGTATGCACACTATTAAGAAGGTCATCCATCTTGCCGGAGTGAATGAATTCAATTGTTTCTCGTGAATATTGAGGATAAACATTGAGTATCTCGTGCATTTCAGTTTTGACATCATCATTTTTTTCATGATCACCTTCATGCTCTAAGTCCTCTAAAGTTGGAAGTTTTGACTAGCTTGAGCTCTAGTGGCAAGCCTAGAGGAAATAGGAATGGTATTCTTAGTGTTAGATGTGACCATGTTGCAATCCGAATAGGAGTAAGGCTGAATTTGGAAAAAGGGAGTCCGGAGAGCGGGCCATAGTGTCCATTATCAAAGAGGAGATCTTGCACATTTGACACCCAAAGATCCTAATGAGAAAGCCCTAAGAGCAATCACAAGAAAAACTATTCCAAGACTCCCTTGAGGTTCATATACTTTGTATATCTATTCTAGGGTAGTCATCCACTCAGATTTGCAAATACAAGGAACAAATCATCAATCCAAGTCAAGCTACGACAAAGGTGCAAGTACAATCTCATTCTTGCAAGATCATGGTTATCTATTTGGTTGTATACATTCTAGAAATTAAATGCTAGGCAAGAACAACGTGCTTTTTGAGCCCTCTTTAGAGTAGTGGCAACATCGACGGTGCAGAGGGGTGCTCATATCCCACCTAATGTTTGTTTTGCAGGACTTTTCTGCTATCTAGGGTTTTGAAGGTTCAATCAACTACATAGTGAGCATCGTACAATGTCGGAGATCCAAACTACTCGCAAGAGAAAATCAAAAGTCAATACATAGACCACCTGTAAATATTAGGAGCAGAGGATCAAGGGACAATAGCGCATGAAGGGCCATAACGTGGGTATGCTTTGGTCCGTACCATCTGTTTTGGTCCGTGCAAGCAGTCGGGACATAGTTTCAACAACGAGGCTCTGTTAGGTCATTTCCAGCCTGTTTCAGTCATTAGACCAGCCAAGACCACACAAAAAAGGGGATCAGCTAAGTCATCTTCTCTCTCTCATTGCAAGTGCTTTGTTTCATTATCTATCATTATTCATCATTGTTTATCATTGCTTAATGGTTATTCCTGATATTGCTGCAATTAGCCTTGGAAACTAATTGATTAGGATAATCTACCATCGGTTAGTTACTACCCCCTAGATATTAACCAATTTAGGTTAAATCATTTGGTGAACTCGAGTATTGTATATTGTGTATCGGATCTATCTTCTTCTAGGGTTTCTCACAATTCTTCATCATGGTTGAGGCTCCTCCGAGACATTTACTACTGAGCATTCAAATGATCTAAATGAATACATCGCTGCCAACCCTCAAAATATAGATCTCTTCTTATATGCTGCTCTTGAGGAATCAAAATGGCTCCAGGCCTCTATTGTTCTCGTTTCTACTCTTGTCACCTCCACAATACCTACATCTTCCATTCCTATTTCTTCTCCCCACACCTCCATGGGGGCATCTAGTCTCAATGTTTCCATTCCTATGTCTACCACTCATTTTTCTTCTCCTCTCATCTCTCATATTCAACCAAGTTCCTTTGGCACTCACACCGTAGAATCCTTGGTACGTGGTCTCAATCCCAAGTTCTTCAATTACAACGAGGTGCCACTACCTCTTCTTTTACGGATTCCTCACTTTTTATCCACAGTCCTCTCGCACTTTGAGGTGCTATCTTAACACCTTCCTCGCGGTTTTGTTTCACCTAAAATTCAGGTTTTAATGGCAAGGAAGATCCACAAGAGCATCTTAGATCATTTCATGTTGCTTGCTTAGATTATGCTTTCAAAACAAGGACCTAATGAGCACCTTAGTGACTTATGTTTTGCGTTATAAGATTAATCTTACTTAAAAGAACAATATCCTAGCTGATTCGAATTGCAAGATCTATTTCTACAAAGTCTTTTGCCTCCTATCCAAGAGTTAGTCATCTTTGATACCTTTCGTTCCTTCGATCACTTGTGTCATATCCTTAAGGACCGTGAAGGCAAGCTACTTTCCATGGGAAAACTCAAATATGGTGATCAAGCCTCTAATCAATCTCATGCTAAATTCCAAGGTAAAACTACTTTCAAGAGTAAGCCTATTGAGCCCGAGTGAGGCTAAAGCCACTTTTAATATAGTGTCCCAACTGAAAAATCTCCAAATCCAACCTCCTCGACGACATTTTACTAAATTACTAATCCCACCTCGAGCGGTGTTGTAGCAATTGCTTGATAGTAACCTCATCTCCCCTCCTCTACTTCTCGAGTTGGATTCTAGTCGTCCCCAAGGCAGAAAATTTGATGAAAAACCCCTGTTGTGATTATCACCGAAGCAATGGACACTCCACCGATCGATGCATAAACTTAAACATGTTGTAATGTCCCTTTTTTCAAATTAATGGACATTAATAATATCTCTCGATTGGGCCCGATCAATTCATTATCTTGGGGCAACTTATTAATATTATTATAAGAATAAATTGTATTTTAAAATAATGGCAGGTAAGAAAAGCCCGTTTAGCCTATTTTACATTGTATTTAGTCGGCTAAAGGGAGAATAAAGGAGGACTTAATAATTTAATTTTAGTACTAAAGTAAAATAATATTAAAATAGAAAATAAAGTTACTTTATTTATCCCACATGGAACGCCCCACTTGAAAAATAGAGACATAAAAGTATAAAAGGAGGTGAAGAGGGGTTCATTTGGCATCTTTGGTCATTTATCTAATTTCACTTTGGAGAGTTGAATGCATTTGCTTTCACTTTCAGCCATAGAGTCCTTGGTATCCTATTGGGGATGAAACCCCTCAATAGAATTCAGATTTGAGGATGAAAACCCTCAACATCTATTGGGTGACTTCATTCGGAGGTCACATTTGGGCACAAAGATCAGATTTTCAGAGCTAGGGCACATTTTCTGGGAACGTTTTCTACATCTTCCGCTTCAGATTTGCAAGGCCCAAAAGGAAAATTGACCTACGAAGGTCTTGCATTTTTTCTGACATCACCAACATATGCTGATGTGACCTTGAAGTTAGAGGTCTATCTTCATGGTTGGCTGGTAGTTAGAGGTTTATCTTCATGGTTGGCTGGTAGTTAGAGGTTTATCTTCATGGTTGGCTGGTAGTTATTCACATCCCCAACAGCTGTGTAGACTGCAAATTCTCTAGTATTAAGAATTTGAATATATGACAAATGTCGAATTCCTTAAAGTGAGAAAATTATCTTCTCAGAATGTGTTCCAATTTACTTGTATGGTAAAATGTCACCCTAGTAGTTGTTGATGTGATATTGACATTACCCTCATTGAAAATTTGCAAATTCTCTACAATTTTGTTGGACATTATTATTTCGATTCTTGTGGCCAAAATTGATAAAATATAAAAATTAACAAATTTATGTTATGCTGTATGGTGGTTGATGTTAAGTGTACCAACATTTGATGACAACAATTTCCCATTGGTAGTCTCATTTGATGTCAAGGTCTATCATGTGAATTTTACCTTAGATTTCTTCTAGGGTTTTTGGTGTCCAAATCAACTAACTGCTCTCGACATCGAAAACCCTGAATATTGGGACAAATGAGCGTGCTTTAGTTGTCTTGATCTTTGTAATCGCGAAGGTATGGACAAAGGTTCATTCAATGCTAAAGAGGACGAGATAAGAAAAGAAAGCAAAGAAAGCAAACAAGACCTTTAGTGATATGGCAAAGAAAAACTTGTGAAGGCTTCTGAACACTTATTCAAACTAAATTAATCGAGGGCTAATGAAAGAAATAGAAAGTAATCAAACTAGGGTCTAGAATGTGGTTTCTATGGTTTGGATAGATGAAGGTTACCAACCAAAGAAGGATTTTTGTACCAATTATATTTGCAATAATAAAATGAATGCTCAATAAAATTCATGAAAAGAAAGCCCTAATCTGACCCAGAGTGCAAACTAGCTTATAACTTTTCTTTTCCATTTTTGGTAAATAAAAGAGGCCAGGGTTAAAGAATGCAAATTCCAATTTCCCAAATCTTGAATCCTTCTACAATGGATGTATTCTTAGCATTTTTCCTTTGTTATTAAGTTGACAGTAATCATAAAAATGTAGAAAAAGAAATCCAGGAATACATGGGAGGGTAGTTCAAAAGCTTACAACCCAACATGCAACAGCTATGAAATTTTACACATAAAATACATATAAAACAAGGAAACCTAAGTCCAAAGGGAGGACAAGAACATAGGCAAGGCCGGTGGTCTAGTTCAAAAAGTGGAGGACTGTAAAGATCAACTCAAACTATCACAATATCATAAAATCATACAAGTTGGCATGACAGTCCATTCGGATTAATCTACGGTCTTAAGGATTTCCTTTACATTTGGGATGATGCACCAATTAAGACAAGCTAGTGAATAGCACAGATTAATTTCAATCCTTAATGTCATAGAACACATGCATAGGTGTATCTTTATTACTTACATAGCAGGCACATGGATAGGTGTATCCTCCTTACTTATGTGCCAGGCACATGAATAGGTTTATCCTTTCTACTTGCATACCAATAAACTTGATTTTCATCTCCTAGATAGACTTATAGCTCATTGTTATTGTTCTAATTATGCTCACCTTTATCTTCCATCACACTGGTGCAATATCATAAAAAAACTCATCATAATTCCATCATCATTCTATACAAAACAGGGTATGGAATCACTACACTATCATCATAGTACAATAAAACAGATGCATAGTTCATCATTGATTGGAGTGAGGATATCATATTTTATCAAGTTAAGGTCATTTTTCGGCATGCTGTTGGGCAGATTTGCATGGGAACTTTTTGACATCCCAAAAATATATAAATTAAAAACCCTAGGTCTCATTAGTATAAAAATTATGTTACAACATGAAAGGATTGGAACATCAAATAGAAAAATGATTGATTAAAGCAAGATATTGCCCTACTAGGGCAAAAAGGATGAAAAAGAATGCCTCTTGATGTGAACTACCACCTCATAGACTGATTCACCATATAGGCTACAAAAATATGAAAAGGTCAAGCTATACGAGGATAAGGTCTAATGGATGCTGGGAAAAAAATATGCTATATAGTATAAAGAGGTCATCTTCCTTTGTGCTAGTAATCCTCCACAAAGCGTTTTGTAAAATATTCAAGGCAATTCAGAGGCAGCCTTGTGAAAAGAGACTTTCAAGCAATTAAAGATCATTTAAGGTGACAGAAACCTTATGTTCCATGATTGTTTTTGAAAAAATTAACACAGGTGCACAAAACCTCTCTAAAGATAATCTTTATAGCAAGAGGTTGGAAAGAATGTAAGATTTAAATTTCAGCCAGTATCTGACCCTTGCCTTACCACTATCGAGTCTCAAGAGAATCAACATTTATTCATGGAAAGGGTAATCTAACCAATAAGACTGAACACAGAGCATTTAAAGAAAACCATTGCTATAAGGCACCAGAGTCATGTGAAGCTGACTATTCTTGATTCGAAAGAAGCTATAAAGAAAACAGTAAACCTATGAGCGCACCAAGATCTAAGATCCAAGATCCACAGTTAAGCTTTGTGAATTTAAAACAAAATCTGATTGAGAAAAAAATAACAAGAGCACTTTGAATCACAAATGGATTCTTGTACAACCATCAAGAATTCAACAGAAAGAATCATTATCTGAAAATCACCTGTATATTACTTGTAACAATTATGGTTATTGAATTCCTCAATTTCAACTTGCAGAAAAATATGTATCATGACTTACAACAGCAAGAGGGAAATGATCTATTGCCAACCTTGTATTGTACCCCATCTCCATGCTTTAGGTCAATCTTATTTGAGATCTAGAGTGGAACCTCAACTGGAATCGCCATGGAAACTCATCCATTCTGCAAGTAGAAAATGATCAAAAAAGAAAAATATAAGTACATGAGAAAGACATCAACAAAACACAAACAAAGGGGACGGGATATTTGAAAATATACTGAAGCAAAAATTTGATGAAATGATTTGAGGCTTCTCTTTGTATATATAGGCTGAATTGTGACGGTAATAAAATAACCATTTTCCAATTGTAGTTAATTATAGAACGGTTAAGTTCTTCATTCTTAAGATTGGTTGATGTTGGGAGAATTCTATTAAAATATAAGGCTTATTTATTAACGTTATATTAATATTAGTTAAGTGTTAACTAATAAATGGTTGAAACTACTTCAACCACTTTGTAACCATCTTTCACATAATAAAAGGACGGACACACAATGAATAATGTGTGCATTCCGGTTTCTCTTCATCCGTTCTTTGTACATTCTATTCTTCTTTCTCTCTTCGCATATTCTAACATTGGTATCAGAGCATGGAAATCGAGGAGAAAGAGAGAAGGGAAGAAAGACATTTTTTTGTGACAGTCCTGTTAGGGCACAATTCAAGTTTGCATAGTTCGAGTTTACAGTCATCACAAGGGCCTGCAAACGAGATCAATGAAGCGCTGAGACTAAATTATGAACAGAGTTTTGAGGGCATAATAAGTAACTCAGTCATGAAAATACCCAACGCAAATATTTGGGGTCAGTTTGGAGCGAAAATCAAGGCCTGGAACTTCACTTCCAGAGGTCGTCACATCCAGTTGTGAGGGAAGGAAAATAAATTCGATTTCTGCTATTTCCGCCATTTCAGAGCCATTTGCCCGAGGAAGCTCTTTGACGAGTATGGGAGTGTGGCACAATGATTTGAAGAAGCCCTACTAGGGCATGCATTCAAAGAGTTAAAGATTTGGAATTGACATAATCATAAGGGCACATTTCAGATTGAAATAAACTTTGCAGATTGTGAGGACAGACGTCATTTGCAGACCTAGACAGAACGCATTACCAGGCACATCACACTTTTTTTTCTTTCACAAAGTGCTTTGAATGAAAATCATGTTCTCAGTCGATTGGAGGGCATGAAATCCTGCAAACGTGAAGGGCATCAATCCAAAATTGAATCATGCAAACATGAAGGGCATCAATCCAAAATTGTGTTTAATCTCTCCCTAATCAGGTACGAGTTGTGTAAAGCTGATTTAAATAATACAAAATTGAGAGCAAAAATAGAGAGTTACAGATTGTGATAAGTCGAAACAAGGGTAAAATACATATACATTGGAAAAGGGCAAACGTACAGTCATCTAGGGCATGCACGAAAATCCTATCTACTATTGCAAATCACAAACTAGGGATTTTTATTTGGCCATGAATGGACTATGTTACTCTTGGAGCAAATGATAAATAATTGTGAAGAAAGTTTATATTATCAAGTTATTGAATGAAATATTTTTCAAGACACGGATAAGATCGTAAAGAAAAAGATGAAGGGAAAATTCCAAGACAAACCAAATGAAGCTATTGTTGAAAATGCACCGAGATGTTGACATTGATAGATATTGCATATTTTAAAAGAATCCCAACACTTTGAAGACATGAAGGAATCCAGTGTATGTGAAACTCGGTATGGATGGTTGTCCAGATAGTTCAGGAGTCTGTGGATCTCGGGAATTTACCCTTACGAGGGTCATGAGACAACTTGATGGAGCTTGTGGATGGCTCAAGTATGGATGGTTGTCCAACAATTTGGGAGATTCTGTAATTCGGGAGTTCGGGGAGGTGGAATCTGGGAACTCGGGAATTCAGCTTGGGAACTACACCTTTACGAGGGTTAGGAGGTAGCTTGATGGAGTTCTACTGGTCAAAACATTGTTTTCAAAGGGGAAAGCTTCTGAAGAATGCGTGGTCTTGGTTGGTTATGTTATTTTAATCTTCTATCAATATGTTCTATAGAGTAAGCCTTAAGAGGGGGTATTAAAATATAAGGCTTAATATAAGGCTTATTTATTAACATTATATTAATATTAGTTAAGTGTTAACTAATAAATGGTTGAAATTACTTCAACCACTTTGTAACCATCTTTCTCATAATAAAAGGACCGACACACAATGAATAATGTGTGCATTCCTGTTTCTCTTCATCCATTCTTTGTAGATTCTATTTTTCTCTCTCTTCGCATATTCTAGCAATTCTTCTTCAAAACATGAGAGTCCATATATTACTGCCAATGTTAAATTATAGCCCTGGATTATTCTTAAATCAACGACTACCAAAACAATAAGAAACTGGATCTGAATGTTTAATATCATAGATACCACATTCTTACAAACATAGTGAAAATTCGGTTCGAATTGTACTTTTTGGTCTGACCTAACAAGTTTAGTTGAATATTTTAATTTTATTTTTTAATTAAAAAGGTTAAAACGTTTTAATAAAAGAACTTCCACCCAAAACAAAAATGAAATAAGAAATGCTACTACCTAAAAGCGTAAAGGAAAAACTATGTATATAATATATTTAGTTATTTTTATGCTGAATTGGTTTTTCTTTTGAAATATCATATATATATTGATAAAAGTTTGAGCCGAACTGAAATTTTTGTGAAATTCGAACTTCCGAACGTGTTCTCCCTTACGAACTACGAACTTTTGAACATGGTAACTATATTTAAAATGCTACCAATAGGAGTTGAACACGTGTCATGATTTTTATTTAGGAACAAAATCCTTTAGTCTTTATGTAGATGTTTAGCAACCCCTTTGTCGTCGATCAAGCCACTTCCGTCATCACCCTTACTTAACAACATCTAATTGTCATAACAGACCCTCTAGTAGGTGTAAACACTTTGAGATCTTCTATGGACTCCACGTGTCTTGACTTTATTGGTTCTTTAGTAATTTTTGAATAACTGAGATATTGCATTGCTTTCATCACTTGTTTTTTTAACTCTTGCTGCATCAGTATTGGCTTTTATATTTTTGGCCTTCAATCATAATTTAGCATGTTAAAACTTGTCAATTGTGACGATCTTTGCCTCATTTCGAAGTGAAGTCTCCTCAACTCTTGTGAAGGCTTGTTTAATCCATTGGTCACCGACCCAGTAATCTTCCTTGCTAAACATGTTAGATGCTTTGGTAGGGAAAATAAATTATTGAGTGATGCTTTTCATGCCCTTGTTTCTTCGATGCCTTTGGGAGTTATCACTCTAAATGCATGTGAATGTTCTTCGTAGAAGCCACCTTTGGATGTCTCCGCGACCAACAATTTGACTAACCTTGTACCCTTTTTATAGTGAGCCCCCATGCACTTCCAATCTTTTCTTGATACTTGTCATTACCTCACGCCTTCGCATCACATGTAGGTATACTTGCGAATGCCCATGTATATCATTAACTAGTGGGAGAATACTTCATATGACCACTTTCTAACCTGATCTTAGCCCCTCTCAGGTCATGTGAGTGAGACAATCTCCGGGCGACATGATACTTCTACAATCATTTGCTGCCCAAGGGATCCTTCTGATGCTAAGGCTCTGTAACCCCCTTGTCTTTAGCTCCCTTAACATAAACCAATCTGTGAATGGCCTGCATGAATCCTGGTTCACCACATGCTTTTCCTCATTTTCCATTTGCCTCAAAAGATAGCACTTTTCTCCCCTTTTCATGTGATCACAGGTAGAGCAATTTTCCATTTTCTAATACCCATGAAATTCCGAAATGTTTGAAAAGAAAATTTTAACCAGTTGCATTGGGATAAATATTTAGCTTCACGTGCATAGCAAAGTGTTGTTATTTGCCAATGGGAAGTAGATGATTTGGTTACGTGGGTTGGTATTTCCAGCCCTACCCACATTACAGTCTTGTTGGGTGCTTGGCCAGTTGGTCCTCCTATTTGTGTCCTAGATTCGGTTCATAGCTGCGGTCAAAAGCATTTACCAATCTAAAAAAGAAAGTATTAATGTTTGAAACAATGGCAGACTGCAACTAATTTTCCATGCTTTGAGGTTGTTAGAATAGAACTTACTTGACATGTATTCATGAATTTGACATTGGACATTCTCTTGTTCAAACATGAAGTTTCTTCTGACCAAAAATCTGATCACTACCAAGTGATTTCTCCCACGTGCACCTTTGGACGTACTTATGTGGCTGGGTGCTGCTCTATTAGTTGTATAGGCCATGTCTAACCTTCAATATCCACAAAGGAAGTATGTACTGTTGGAACTACTGGAACTCATCAATGCGCATTGATGTGTTAATATGAATGGTATCCATAAAAATGTTTTGAAAATTGTGTCATCTATTACCTTTATAATGTGATTAATGAATTCCATTTGCAGTGGAATTGGCATTGAAACATAATAAATCATGGCAATTATGAAATAAATCGGTCTCCTTCTTCAGATTGGAAATTCTAGCTCTTTTTCTAAACTGAGGCTGTTTTTTCCATGTACTGTTCACAGGAATGCAGATGAGGAATTTTGGTTTGCTTATACCTGCTCTGTACAGGATTCAATGAGTGGATTAAATATGTACAATGATCTTGCAACGCTTCTCTTCTCAGTACCACATGAAGTTAGTTCTTGTGGACAAGCATTCTGTATATGTTTTGCATGCTTTGAAGGTTCTCAAATTGGTGCTTTTGATTTTGCCTGATAGTTAAAGTCTTCCTTGTGGCAGACAATTAAGCATCTACTTCAGCTGGGGCAAGATGTGGATCCTTACTTTACTGTAAAGAGCTTGAGTATTTATACTGTATCATTCTTGGCAATCTTTATCTTAGCATATGGAATAGCTACCCCTGGAGGCATTTTCATGCCGTCAATGATGGTAAATTAAGATGAAAATTTCTTTTTCATTTTTTCATGACTTGCGAAAGTTGGATACTATGTAAATAGTTACTTAACATTTTATACTTGCTGTTCTTGATTAGGTTGGAGCTTCTGTTGGAGCTCTATTGGGCTGTATATTTCGTTTGATATTTCCAGGGTAACATAGATGATATCCAGTTTCTTTTGTAAAGCAAGAATAAGAATTAATACCAATCTGCTACTTTATACTATTATAGTCTTCCGTACATCTTTGGATAAGGAGGTTTTCCACTTTTCTCGGCAGGGCCAACATTCAGCCTGGACTCCATGCTTTGATTGGCGCAACTGCACTTCTTGGAGGAGTTTTCCGGTCATCAATTTCTGTGGTATTATTTTCTTCTATTTTCTGTCTTTGAAGGATGCAGAGTTAAGCATACTAATTTCAACCTATCTAAGGTGTCAATGTGGAAAAAAATTGGTTATCTGGAATCTTGTATTTGTTTCTTTCTGCATCCGGGTAACTGAAAATTCAAATCTATAAGACTTCATGATAGCAAAAACCCTGAGCAACCAAGTAAATTTGAATCCCATGCAGAGAAGGGTAATGCTGAACTTGCGTATCATGAATGGGAATGTCACGACTCACAAAAAATACAGAAAAGACGTCACTTGTGCTATATTTGATTGTAAATACCCAAGTTCCCTGGTCACAGGCATATCTACCTGAGCATTAGAGCCCACATAATATGTGCATGTTATATGACCACATGGGATTCAAATTTGTTGTCACTTCTGGGATATGTGTAGGTGTAAACCACCATTGTCTAGCCAAGGCCTACATGTGCCCAACATAACCTTTCCCAACGAATACAATTTTAAGATTTGTCTCCTTCTGTAAGTTTCGAAGGATGGTTTGCATGAATTCATCTATGGTCCCTAGTTATACTGCGGACATGAGAAGTCATTTTAAAATATGGACAGAGGAAGCATACAATAATTAATGCATTGGTAAAAATTATATATCACCTTAATAATTGACAGCATCTGGCATCAATATTCCCCATTTTAGGAAAGAGGAGCTAAAGAGTGAAATTGAAAACAGTGATCATGTTCGAGACCAGGACTGTATTAAGTGGCAACAGTGGAAGAATAAATCAAGTTGGCCATTGAAGAGAAAAAAATCCTAATCTAGAGCAAATGTAAAGATGTAAAGTTATGAGATGGAACATAGAAATAACACTTCTCAGTGTTTTAACCATCATCAGTGCAATGCTTTTGGTTACTAATGCATTCTGAGTGCATTAACACTTCTCAGTGTTTTAACCATCATCAATGGAATGCCTTGGTTACTAATGCATTTTGAGTGCATCATAACTAGTGTCAAGTTAAAAAATGGCTGGTCAAATGGAAAACCATTCCCCTATATGTGATTCTACTAAAAGAGCTTGGAAGACCCTGTTGGATCTATATGATGAAGTAAAACAAAATAAATACGACAAGTTCTTGTATCTTTTACCAAAACTGTGATCTACATAATTTGCGAACTTTCAAAGTTCGAACCATACATAAGAAATGGATAGCTGTACAATGTAAGTTCTTCACACCTTCTTGCTTTATTGAGTGCATCTTATTGCATTGTGTTTGCTAGATTTTCTGCATAGCTGAAAACCTAGGCAGTCATGAGATAAATCTCCCTCATTTACCGGTGAGGCTCCCATGTAAGATTTGTCAGTTAAATTTGCTAGTATCTATTTGCTGGTATTACTTTAACCATATAGCTCATGAACCATAGCTATACGATTCTGCAGCAAGTAAGCAGCTGTAAAAGAAAAGAAATATCTAAAGAAGGGGAAAATAATAGAAAATAGGAAGGAAAGGGGGAAGATGTTGTAAAAGGGGATATTATCCAAATATGCAAATTAATTCGCTGAATCGACTCTAGAAGGACTAAACCCTCCTAGTTTGACCTCAAATAATCCAATGTTAGCTTCAATACAACCCAAAAAGGGGTTGGAGTGAGCCAAGGTGGTGGATTAGATGGGAGAACCAGTTAGGAAATTAATCACTTCAAATCTGAAATTAATTGCAGCAGTGAATTAATTAAAAATGCACCATAACAGCTGAAACTTAGAAAATTCATAACTTGCTCAATATTCCATATTTTGTCCTCAAATAAAATGCAGAATTTTCTATAAATCAAGGGCTTTCCAACGAGCTACCAATCTGGATTTTTGAACCACTGTAACCCTTCAAAAACAGCCCTCAAAATCCCAAACCCAGTCGCTAGGGTTAGAATAAAATCAATAAAAATATTTCAGCCTTTCCACAAGCTTCCAAACACTCCAAAAATCACTCCCTTTGCTCAGAAATAATTTATAGACAAATCAGATTTCTAAATCTGATTATACACAGCTGAAAACAATTATTAATCAAACCCCAGTCTGCTGCAATCTTTAAAAATTCATATCTTCCTCCAAACTACTCCGATTTGGGCAAATGAGATATGCCCGGACTCGGAAAAATACAAGGAACAAGATGAACCAAACCAAATTAGAACAACAGTAGCTAAACTCCCAAAATAGTCAAAATAGCAAGTCGCCTAGGGCAAAATAAATTGCTGTTTGCACATAAATTAATTCCAGCACTTGTATTACTCTTAAAACCCTCAAATATGGTCACACATACTCACAAAATTATGCTAAATCAGATCAGATTGCAGATCTAGCTCAAAAGACTCTAAAACATGCCAAACAACCTCCCATGCAAGTCGCTTTAGCTCTAGTAAAAGCAAGAGGGAATCGTGAACCAAGTCGCCAATCCTATAATGGAGAAACAATGCATAACACACACTTCAAAAGGAGCACAATAGAGAGAACAATGGAATCTTCAATATTCTTCAATAATGGATCCAAATGAGAGAGCACAATGCAAGAACTAGGGCATACATCCCAATACTCCAAGCATGGAGTGAAATCAAATGATCAATCAACATGCTCATCCAAGGAAATGCGACCCCTTCTTATAGAATAAGAGGTGCAAATGCCAATGTTTTAAACATTTAATGTTTTCCCTCTAAATAAAAAGTATTTAATAAACCACTACATGTGCACTTTATTTAATTTCTTAATTTAATATTAAGAAATTCCTATCCTATGTGCACATTCTAAACTACCTAGAACTTCCCACTTGTTGCGCTAGACACACCAAGGGGTTACAATGCTTAATAAAAAGAGTGAATCGATTAGGTAGTAATGTCTCTAAAAAGGGGGACATTACAGTCCTCCCCTCTCAAAGATTGCTTGCCCTCAAGCAATAGCATTCTCATATCTCCATGTGTCATGTACCAAGAAGGAGATGTGAGGTGGTGCCTCCAAAGTCTCGAACCGGTGCCGGTCAAATGCCCAAGCATGGGGAAGAACTGTCGCTTCCCTCGTGACAATCCAAGTATGCATGTGATCAACTCCATAGTAGTAGCTCCAAGTGGTATAGTGTCTTCATCATAAAGTGTGGGGCCAAGGGTAGAATGAGCTTGGCTAAGCTCCCTCGTGACCCATTCAATGATGCCTTCGTGAAAAGTGAAGGACAATTGCTTCTCACACATCTCTATTCCCGCACATGAAACAAATGTGTGCACTAAAAACAAAAAAAAAAGCCCTAAACCTAAACGCGTTAACCCTAGACGCGTTAAAATGCTATAAAGCCCCTGCAAATCGGTTGTTAAAATACAAAGTGCTTCTGCATTCGTTTGCAAGGTAATATTCAGCGGCGGTAATATTCTCAATTAGGTCGCGAGACAAGAAACAATGAAGGTCATCGAGCATTAGCTTTATGTATTGTGAGAGGTCTGACCGGCGGCGGCGGTGGCGGTGGCGGTGGCGGTGAAGGTCTAACCGAGGCAAAGCGGTAGTGGTAGCTCGTAGCGGTGGTGGCGAGCTCGTAGCGGTGGTGGGGAGATGTAGCATGTCCGACCGGTGGTGTTGGTGGCGGTGGAGGTTTGAGTAGTGAGCAGGAGGAGGAGCTCGGAGGGCGGCGAGGAGGAGCTGGAGCGATCGAGTGGTGGCGAGAGAGGAGTTGGAGCGGCGGGAAAAAATACGGGTATGTCGAAATATTTGTTTTCATTAGATTTTAGGTTTTATTTTGTTTATAACTTTATAAGATTATTTATGTATTAATATGTTTAATAAATACTATATTATTAATATAGTTTTTTATAGTTTATTTTTAATATATGTATTATAAATTTATAATATTTTATATTTATTTATTGTTTTTTTACTTTTTACTTTATAATTATAATTTATTTATGTATTATATTTATAACTTTTTAAGTTTTTAATATAATTTATAATATTATTATATTATTTATGTATTGTTTGTTTTTAAGTTTTTAATATAGTTTTAATATTATTATATTATTTATGTATTTTTAATTTATTTTTAATTATTTATAATATTATTATTATTATTTTATTAGTAATTTCTGTATTTATTATTTTTAAATTTATTTATTTTTTATTATTTTAAAATAAATTTATTAATTTATGTATGTATTATTTTTAAATTATAGTCATAATTTTAAATTTATTTATTATTTATTATTTTTAAAATAAATAAATAAATTAACTAAAATAAATATTATATACATAATAATATAATTTATAAATAATATTATAATTAATTTATCGAAAAACATTTATTTATATTATTATATGTATTAGTTATTTATGTATGTATTATTTTTAATTTAAATTATTAGTAATTATTTTGTGTATTTATTTTATTTTATTAAAAATAAATCAATCTATTATTTAATTTTATTAATTATTTATTTCAACTTCAAGTAAATGATTTAATTTTATAGATCTATAATTTAATATAACTAATCTAATTATTTATTTCAAGTAAATAAATTAGTTTTATAGTTTTTTAATTAATGTTTTAGTTTTATTTATTTCAAGAGTTAATATATTATTACTAGTTATTGATTTAGATACTTTTTAATCTTTATGTTTTATAATTTTTAATATTTTTATTATATTACGTGAATAATATTTTTCAAATAAATAATAAATTATGCCATTTAATTTTTTCTCAATTTATTATTTCATTTTTAATAGTTAAATTTTAAATACTAATTATGATGATCTCTTACATTTGTCGTCAATAAAATTTATATGTATTGAAATTGTTTATCATTTTTTTTCAGGAAGGTGAATTCATCAACACCACCATGACAAGTAATCAATTGGAGATGAAATACATTGTCCTGCGAGACCATGAAAATAATCTCAGAAATATGAGATGCACTCTATGTAATTCAAATATCACAGGAACCATAACAAGGGTTCGTAATCATTATATTGGGGGTAAAGATGTGAAGACTTGCCCAGTTACAAAAGAGGGAGGGAAGTATGCTGAATTCGTTAATCGAATTCGAAACAAATATGAATTGAAGACACTTGCAACATCAGCGACAACTTCAAAAAAAGCCAAAATCCAAAGCAATATGTCACAGATTGGCTCTTTTAGTAGCTCAACTCCTTCATCAAGCATTTGCCCAAGGAAGTAAAAGTGCACAAGGGATGTCTCAGGGTTCATTGAAATCGTTGTGGAAGCCACAAGAAAAGCATGATGTTGACAAATTGGTGGCTCGATTTTTTTATGCAAATGCCATCCCTTTCAATGTTGTTCGAAATCCCCATACAAAAGCCATGGTAGAGGGGATTGCGAGTTTTGGGAAAGGTTATACAATGCCATCTTTTGAAATCCTTAGAACTACTCTTGGAAGAGGAGGTGTCATCAATATCTAGCGAACTAGATAATATGAAAAGGAATTGGAGAAAATCAGGGTGCACTGTTGTAAGTGATGGGTGGTCTGATACAAAACGAAGGCCCCTCCTAAACATTCTGACACAATGTCCAAAAGGTGCTATGTTTATCAAATCAATTGATACAAGCAAGGAGGTAAAGACTGCAGATTTCATTTTCAAATGTATTGAATCTGCCATTCTAGAGATTGGAGAAGAATATGTAGTACAGGTTATTACAGATAATGCAGCAAATTGTAAAGCAGCAGGTGAACTTCTTATGGCTAGGTTTCCTCATCTGTTTTGGACCCATGTGCAACTCATGTTTTAGATCTTTTGCTTGAAGATCTAGCAAAGTTAGAGTGGGTAAATAATGTTGTTAGAGAAGGGAAACATATTTCCAAATTCATACTTAATCACCGCTTGACCTTGAGTTTGTATCGGTCATTTGCAAAGCGTGAACTTCTTTCCCCTGCTGAAACAAGATTTGCATCCAATTTTATCACTTTGCAGAGAGAGGTGGAGGAGAGGACAGCTCTGAGAAAAGTTGTGGTGAGTGAAGAATGGGCACAATCTAAGCTTTCTAAGGAAAGCCTTGCAAAAGATGTTGAGAGAATCATCTTAGGAAGTTCATTTTGGGAGAATGCGTTGAGAAGGCCTTAAAGGTGTTTGAGCCACTTGTCCAACTGTTGAGATTGGCTGATGGCATGAAACCTTGCATTAGCTTTGTGTATGAGGGCATGGAACAAGCAAAGGAACAAATAAAAAAGTACTTGCAGATGATTCTGAAGTTCAGCAAATATGGGACATTGTGGACAAACGTTGGGACATGCTACATCGTCCTATCCATGCAGCAGGTTGCTATTTAAATCCTAAGCTTATAGAGGTGGATCATGATGCAGATGAGGAGGTAAAGAACGGTGTATTGGAAACTATAAATAGGTTGGTTCGTGATAATGATGAGAAGGCTAAGGTGAGAAGGCAACTCACTATATTCAAGAACCAAGAGGGCATGTTTTCTCGTAAGGAGGCACAAGAAGACATCCACTGCATGGATCCTCATTTATGGTGGCAGACTTATGGTTCTTCTACTTCAGAGCTTCAAAAGCTTGCCGTGCGTATTCACAGCCAGTGTGCCAGTGCTTCAGCATGCGAAAGAAATTGGAGCACACATGATTTGATCCACACCAACAAGAGGAATCGACTGGGAGCTAAAAAACTCTCAGATCTTGTGTTTGTCCATAGCAATTTGCGTTTGCTTGAGAACAATCTTGCAAAAGAAGATGGCGAGTCTCACTTTGGAGCATCATCTGTTGAAGAAATTCAAGAAATCATTGATAGTGATGATGAACATGGATTAGATGATGGTGCTAGAGCTAGTTTTGATTTTGAAGAAGACTTTGATGTTGAAGCAGGTTTTGATGTTGCAAATGTTTGAAACTTTTAAGTTTCATTTCAGTGTGGAGCTTAGGCTCGAAACCATGTCACTCTTTTAATTGAATTTCAAACTCTTTTGCATTTCTCAATTCTACAAACTTTAATTTTATGTTTTTATGATGATGATGATGGTAGATTGATACTTTTTGTATGATTTGTCTATATATAATAATTTAAGTGTACAATAATATAAATATAAAATAATAGCAAGTACTCAATGTGCACCTGTTTTTTCTTGCTTGGGCCAGCAAGATGACATCTCCCTTGTTTATATTCCAAGATAAACTCTATGCTCCCAATACTTCCTTCAAAAGCTAGAAGTTGTAAATTATCATGGCATAGGGAAAGTAGAAGATTTGATCCCAATGTGCAAGACATCAAAACATTCATGTGAAGAAATGACATACCCCTCATGATGATAGAATCCATGTCTGTATCCTTATGCCATCTCCCAATCTCATTTGCATGTAAAATGATAGGCAACACATGATTGAGCTTTACCTTATCACTTACCAAGTCATTTAGAAGGTCACTTCTCCCATGCTTGGCTGCCCCTTGTTCTTCTTCCTTAGCTGCCATAAGAATCATAGAATATGGATCATGTGAAGACCTTATACCATGGCCCTTCTTCTCCTTCAAACTCTTTTGTAGAAGCCCCAAAATTTGTAGCCATGCAAGCAATGTCAACAAGATCCATCCCACATATTTCCTTTACGAAATTTTCCTATGACAACACAAGAATCAAATGTCTAAGTGATAGTCCATGTACAAATTTCACAACAAGATAAAGTGCATGAAATGACTCTAAATGGGCCTCAATCTGTGAAAATGACTTCATACCTTTGAGGGATGACATCACTGGCAAAAACCCCTATCATGATTGAAATTTGAACCATGCTCAATCCACAAGAGTTGAAATTTGCCAAGATATAACTATTGTATCAAAATTGAAAGTGAGTTTTCTAGCATGTAATTCCCTTATTTTGAAGACTTTCATGATTACCACTTGTGCCTTGAGCTCCCCAAAGTGAATGGCTGAATATTGCTTTTCCCATTGGTGAGAAGAAACAAGAGAGTCAACAAGACTAGACACATCTTTCTTCAAAGCACTCCCGAGCTTCCCATGTTCATCAACAACTTCATCATCCTCATTAGCCAAATCAGATTCTGAATAATCCATTACCTTAGTATCTGATTTTTTGTGCCTTCACATTTGGTGCAAGTATTAGATACAAAAAGCTCATTATTATGCATCAAAGAACTCATACCTAGAGGATCCATTCCCATATCCTTTTCTGAAGACTTGGCTGCCATATATGTCTTCGTCTTGATTTGATTCATGACACCTTTTGCCAAGGTGTGAGAAATGCATGATGCCTCCTGTCTCAATTCTTCCTTAAGCACATTCAACAAATGTTGAGGAACATCATCATATTCATCTATCACCATAGACATGATACTTTGTATTGCAACCATTACCTTTTCTGAATGATTATCCTGTATGACCCCAAAGAATACCTCGAACATATGAAGGATGAGATCATTACAACCAAGATCTAACATCAATACACAAGATCTTACCTTTGCCATAGTTTCCAGAATTTTTACCCTCTTGCTGTAATAAGGGCTTGTGACATTCCAAAGGCCTTGAAAACTTCCGACCATGTGTTCGAAAATGTCTCTCATGATATCATCACTGTAGGGCAGATTAGGGGCTGTGACCCTTGTGACTTCAGCAATGCAAGTAACAACCATAATTTTCACTCTCACATCTTCATGCCAAAAGATCCTAGGCTTAATCAATTGAAACATCAATGAATGAATCATGTACTTATCTGATTGTTCGACCATGGCCAAACAATTTCGTTGTTTCCTCCAAGTCCTTAAGCAAGGCATCCTCGGAATGATGCGGATGCTTAAGCTTCTTCCCAACCCTGATGATCCTTTCTTTCAAACCACCTTCACTCATTAACTCCATGGTTCCACTCAGCCTCTTATCTCTGCATACAAATATGAAAATACAAATCCTGCATTCACAAATGACCCACACGAATAGAGAAAGGAAGCTCTGATACCACTGTAATATCCCCTTTTGGGATATTATCCAAATATGCAAATTAATTCACTTGAATCGACTCTAGAAGGACTAAACCCTCCTAGTTTGACCTCAAATAATCCAATGTTAGCTTCAATACAACCCAAAAAGGGGTTGGAGTGAGCCAAGGTGGTGGATTAGATGGGAGAACAGTTAGGAAATTAATCACTTCAAATCTGAAATTAATTGCAGCAGTGAATTAATTAAAAATGCACTATAACAACTGAAACTTAGAAAATTCATAACTTGCTCAATATTCCATATTTTGTCTTCAAATAAAATGCATAATTTTCTATAAATCAAGGGCTTTCCAACAAGCTACCAATCTGGATTTTTGAACCACTGTAACCTTTCAAAACAAGCCCTCAAAATCCCAAACCTAGTTCGCTAGGGTTAGAATAAAATCAATAAAAATATTTCAGCCTTTCCACAAGCTTCCAAACACTCCAAAAATCACTCCCTTTGCTCAGAAATAATTTATAGAAAAATTAGATTTCTAAATCTGATTATACATAGTTGAAAACAATTATTAATCAAACCCCAGTCTGCTGCAATCTTTAAAAATTCATATCTTCCTCCAAACTACTCCGATTTGGGTAAATGAGATATGCCCGGACTCGGAAAAATACAAGGAACAAGATGAATCAAACCAAATTAGAACAACAAGTAGCTAAACTCTGTCAAAATAGTCAAAATAAGCAAGTCGCTTAGGAAAAATAAATTGTTGTTTGCACATAAATTAATTCCAGCACTTGTATTACTCTTAAAACCCTCAAATATGGTCACACATACTCACAAAATTATGCTAAATCAGATCAGATTGCAGATCTAGCTCAAAAGACTCTAAAACATGCCAAACAACCTCCCATGCAAGTCGCTTTAGCTCTAGTAAAAGCAAGAGGGAATCGTGAACCAAGTCGCCAATCCTATAATGGAGAAACAATGCATAACACACACTTCAAAAGGAGCACAATAGAGAGAACAATGGAATCTTCAATATTCTTCAATAATGGATCCAAATGAGAGAGCACAATGCAAGAACTAGGGCATACATCCCATGGGCATACATCCCAATACTCCAAGCATGGAGTGAAATCAAATGATCAATCAACATGCTCATCCAAGGAAATGTGACCCCTTCTTATAGAATAAGAGGTGCAAATGCCAATGTTTTAAACATTTAATGTTTTCCCTCTAAATAAAAAGTATTTAATAAACCACTACATGTGCACTTTATTTAATTTCTTAATTTAATATTAAGAAATTCCTATCCTATGTGCACATTCTAAACTACCTAGAACTTCCCACTTGTTGCGCTAGATACACCAAGGGGTTAAAATGCTTAATAAAAAGAGTGAATCGATTAGGTAGTAATGTCTCTAAAAGGGAGACATAGCTATACGATTTTGCAGCAGCAAGTAAACAATCTGTAAAAGAAAGAAAATATCTCAAGAAGGGGAAAATAATAGAAAATAGGAAAGAAAGGGGAAAGATTTTTGCAACCCAATCAATAGATTACAGAGTTGATCGCATGCACATAGGTAAAACAAATAGATATTAACACACAAAATTATAAGCAAAAACAACTTTCAGATCTAGATCTAGAATAACACAAAGTTTATAAGTAGATCTAAGACAAAAAGTTAGAAACAAAATGCACCGTTGACACAAAGTTCTCCGGAAATCTGCTCCTTTCTATTCCTTTGCTTCAAATAGCTATCAGGGATTTCAGCACAAAGTTTGGAACACAAGAATGCTGCTTACCAATTTTGATTCTTTAACCCGTAGGTTCTTCCTCTACCTATAGCATGTAGAGGGAAAATTACAAATAGGAGGCCTTTAGTGAACTCGACAAATGTGGAAGTTGTAAAGGAAACAACGGCAATCTTCCTCCCGAATTCCTCTTTTCATGACATACATGATTTGCAATGAAGATAGAACCTTCTATTTTGCATGTATGCCACCTATTACCAAGTAATTGACTTCTTCAAGTAATGGCTTTTAAACCGATCACTTAAGTTTTATAATTTAATTTGATTGCTCAATTACTTTGTCGGAGGAAATAAGAGAAAGAAGAAGAAAAAAGAAAGTCTAGTCTTGTTCTTTTTCATATTCTCGCATCTGAGCGATTGATTCTTTTGCGTTTAATTCTCACCAAACTGGATTTAGAAGCAGTTGGATCTTGAAGTGGCTGGATTTGGAAGCAAGTGACTGTGATTTGCTTGCGGGTATTGCCTTTGACTTGTCTTCCTTCTTATCCTTGAAGCTTTTGTAGTTCTTCTCCAGTACATGCATCAGTGCAATGTTTGCCGTAAATAACTCATCATTTTTATTTTTAATTGCATATGAGCAATTAAAAATTCTGGAAAGCACTCCGAGTGAATGCAAATTCAATGAAGGCTTCAACTGGAAGATTGGAAGCACATGCACAAGATCCTGGAAGGAATTTTTCATGCACTGACTTCTACACGGGCTGCATTAGAAACAAGAGGATGAATTTTTGTCGGAAGCCTTTGCAATTATGAGATCTGGATCGGATCTGGGCCTATTGACTTCAGCAAATCTGGAAGCTATGCATGATTCCGCAGAGCCTACCCTTTCATCCCACTTTGCCATGGCTGGAGCAATCTTTGTCTGAGCAACTCTTTTTCTTTTAATTATGTTGGAATTCTTTGCAATTGGTGCAGATCTGACAATTTCTTCAGATTCAGAGGACATATTCAATGTACCTGACATTGATTTGCACTCTCTTTCACTTATATGAGCCCTGTAATGAATACCTGCAATTAATTCAGACAAAGACAGATTCCAGAGCATGAACACTTGATTTTTATCATAAAAATCTGCATATAAAGCCCGCTGCCCTAAAATTTGAGGCTTTGCTTGCATGCAAAGCAAGCATAAATATTTTCAACTTCACCTGGGCACCTGTACCAATATGCAAATAATTAACCAAGCCTAAAACAAGCTCCTCCAATCCTAGGTGCCAAACTTTGAAGCTTCCCAGCAGTGGAAAATAAACTTCAATGCAAAAATCCTCCTTTGGGCACCAAAACTGTCCGGGCTGCACTCCTTTGCTAAAAGAATTAATTAATCCATCATTATGGCAGCCCCTGCTTATATAACCTTTAACATTCTATATTTAATAATCACCCATGCTATTCCTAGCAATTAATTAATAAACAAACATGTTTATTCCTCCAACTTGGGCGCCCAAATTTGCATGCTCATGGCTGCCATTAAATAAATAAATTTAATTTATTTTTAGCCCTCTACTTTCACTTAACATCATGCTTTGACCTCATGCGCCAAAATTAGGAATTAAATCCATTAATAAATACTTCAAAAAGTATTATTTCTCCTCCAAATGGGTCGCACTTTTTAGCATGCTTTGGGGCTGCATTAAATAAATTAAATTTATTTATTTTTAGCCTTCTTCTTCCAGTCTTCCTTGACTTCTATTCATGCGTTGACTTTTCCTCATCCTTGGGCACCAAAATTAGGAATAAAAACAATTAATAAATGCAATTAAAGTTATTCTTTAATGCCCAAAGGGGTCGCACTTTTTGACATGGCTGATTTCTATATTTAAAAGTCAATTTTTAATGGGATTATTCACCCTGCACTGCAGCTCCGAAAATCCCATCATCCACTTAAGTTGTTTGACTTCCATAATGAGATTTTTTACCCTGCAAGGCAGGTAAGAAATTCCCATCAATGCCTTAAGTGATTTTTCTTTATTTTATAATGGGAATTTTCACCCTACAAGGCGGGTAAAAATTCCCGCCCGCCACCGCCTCTAATTTTCCCATCTTGACTTAAGAGACTTTGCATTCATGGGGAAAAGTACCTGCAAGGCAGTACAAAAATCCCCACTGTTTGCTGCGACCAAAAATCCCACTGCAGACTTAAATCCATCTATTCCGAAAAATGCGACTTTCCGGGAGAGGCTTTTTTGTGCACGACTTCGTCTTTTTAAAGAGACGCCGACTTCCCGAGGTCAAGTTTCCTTCGGCATGACGGCAGTGTAGATGATCTCCGGATACTCTAGGCAATAAAATAGATCTTGATCGGCGAAGGAATTGACTTAGGGGAATTTCACAGAGAAAAATACGAGAAAAATAACAAAAACGCAAAATGTTGCCAGAAGTCACAGATAAAGCCCATGATCCATTCCTGATGAAAATCCTATTGGTATATGTGAATATTGACATACAAAATTTCAACAGGGCTAAACCGGAGCGCAATTTACTTCAAACAGGGCTCAAAATAATTAAATAAAATTTTCCCGCAAATAAAACTTGACGAAGGGATAAAACAATTTTCAGCATCTAGGTATTTGTCGAAATTGGCTCCTATGATTCACTGGGAATATCTAAATGCAATACAGGCATCTTCTGGCAATAAAAACACAAAATGACCTATTATTTTAAAAGAATGAAATTTTTTAACATGGGGTAGTCTCAGATTTCAGGGTGAAATCTGGGACACCACATTGTACTTTGGGTAATGATGCATGTTGTGCATCTCATCCTCGATTCTTCTTGGTTACCCATCAAACAAAAGCATGGATTTTTATCTATTTGCTTTCATCTTCTTGTTTTAGCAGCTGGCTGATGTGAGTTTACCTTCAATTGCCATCACATCTATTGTGTGGAGAGAGTTTCCTACCGATAGAATATCATTTCTCGAGTAGGTTTTTGCAAAATATTCTCCACCATTTTCATCTGTATTAAATTTGTTATGGCCAATAGTTCTTCAGAAAAAGTGTGATATGAGCACCATTGCAAAATGAAATGCACACAGAGATTGGCATAACTGTACACATTGGAAAATCAGTTTATTATGTATGCTTAAAGAGTATGAAGGATGTACAAGGAAACTTCTAAGAGAACAAAAATATACAAGGAATATTCTAGAGGAAATACATACAGATATAGAGATGAGCAACCGAGAACATTATGGAATAAAATACAATCAGCCTATTTGACTATTTCTCACCAGTCTCTTCAATTCTCCATTTCTTAAGCCATTTCAACATGTCATGGTACCTTCTGTTTCCCTAGTTGCAATTATTGATGAAGTAATCTGTTTGTATTGATTAAAGGAAGGATGAAATGCAAGTTGAGTATGGAGAGAAGAGGTAGCATGCTTCATTTATTTATGTTCCATTCTGCGTCACCTATGGAGTGCTCTTGATCAACTGATTATAGAATTGTGAACTACCTCCTAAGTGTCCAATAAATTATAACTTTGTAAATAACTCATAACTACCAACCAATTTATACCTACGAATCAAACCATAACTGTTATGACTATTACATATGTTCTTATAGCCTCCCTTGGTCGCACATGGCACATCAAAAGCTTATCTATAAACATGAATACTTGTCCAGTCCAAGTGGTTTTGCGAACATATCAGTAACATTGTTACTTTCTCTCTCCGGTTTTGACAAGCTATCAAATCTAATGGAAACACTGCTCAATGTGCTCTTTGTAGGCATGAATGATGTAGTTGCAGTTAAGAGTCCCCTTGAAGGGATGCCTTAGATTATGTAGCTTAAAAATCCAGAGTGAGTTCTCCCAAAAACAAGATCTCAAGAACTTCATTGACAAGAAACAATATAAGCTTCTTCTATTAATATGGGGAACTTATCGCAGGCTTGGCACAATGGCTCCACACTCAATGACAGTTTTATGATAAGCCATTGCAAGAATTCCCTTAGAATTCCAATCCTACCTATTCTATCCTAAGCTTGTAGACTTTGCTAAGCTTTTACAGAACCAGAATCAACTCAATTCGGAAATGCTTAAATCCCTCCTTGGATAGATAGAATGCCTTAAACGTCCACAACTCCCTTCTATATATACAATCTGACATGACTCGGCGGGATAACAAAGATACATTTGCAATTAAAGATACCCTTGCAAAGATTCCTCAAGGTGCCCTAGATCACCTTGATATCTTCAACCAGTTTGCAAATAGCTCCTCATGAAATCATCTCTGTTGGATCAAGCTTTACCAGGTTGCTTGGTTGTCCTTGGGCGAAAGAAAACGGATCAAGGTCCACATGTGCTTCCTCCTAAGTGATTGATGTCAAGAGGAGATTATGTCGAGGCAGATCTCATCATGGCGACATCAACAAGTGGTCATCGACAAATGGTCCCCGCAAGAGGTGTGGTAACACAATGTTTCAAGGCATCGAGAATGCATCATGACATCAACAAGGCTTGGTGGCTAAGTCACAAGGTTTAAGTTCACGTTTATGTTCGACGAGGATAAAGTTCAGTTCAAGTTCACCAAGGGATAAAGTTCGAGAAAAAAATGCCTTTTAAGTTCAAACAATTTTTTTCTTTATCATTTTTATTTTTGAAAAAAATTGTATAAATATGTCAAAGGGATAGAGTGGAGAGAGTTTTTTGTTCGCTACTTTCAGTTGGTGTTAAATAATGCAAAATCGTGTCAAAAACTTCACATGCAAAAATAATGGATAAAGTTCGAGTTCATGTTTGATGAAAGTAAAGTTAGGGAAAATTCAAACTTTTTTGATAAAATTTGGAGAACCTTGTGAAATCACCTTCGCATGCAAAATCATGAACTTTTTTTGCATGAGTTCGTTTTGCATGGACAACCTTGTTCGATAGCGAAGGGACTTGGGAATCACAACCATGAGTTCGTGGTCGTTGTGGACCTTTTATGGTCATGTGAAGAATCAATCTTTTCTTCCGACTATCCACTAGTTGTAAGCTTTTTCAGCTTCTATGTTTAATACCAAGAGTTGTGCGATCTTCTCAGAATACCTTACGGGTGTTCTAACAACTTGTATATGTAAGCCTCGTGTCGTGTCAATGAGAAGGTCTCCTCCGTTTATTTGAGAACTAATGAATCACAACCAAATGTTTGCTCTCTTTCGGGTTCTTGTATGGTCATGTGGATATCCTATCAAGGCAATCTATAGTTGGGTTGATTTGACCGAATTCGTATGCTTTGTCGTCTTCAATATTTAATTATCTCAATTGCTCACTAACTGCTTGTGGGTATGTTGCTCGGAAGATGTGAATTCTAAGACCATGATCAATATTTGCTAACGTTGTGAAGAGATTTGGCTGAGGTATTACCGATTCGAATACGTAATCCCTGGGCTCTCTGGGTCCCGTAATTGTCGTGCAAGAGATAACCAAAATTAATTGAATGAAGTAAACTAATTATGAAAATAAATCTACACTATGCTTATATTTTTTTGTAATTTCAAAGATGTAAATTTGAACGAAATTAAAGAGCGACTATTCTAATAAATTCAAATAACGAACAATTAATCTAATAACGAGATTAAAACAAGCAAGGTAGCCAGATGTAGCTATTTGCCTGTGCATTTGTGAATTGATCTTGAATATAAATAACTAACTAATTTAATTGAAAGACCTTCAATCTTACCTCAGAAGTGAGGAATAAATCACAGCTTCTTAGAAGCTATCATTCCCCACAACTTCCCTGGTAATGTTGAAAGCAAGCTTAACTGAAATAAAATGATTTGCTATTCTATTTGATATATTGTAACTACAACTTCGACAATTCAAACCTAGAGTTTACAGAACAACAAAGAAATCTAGTTGTATTGTGACTTGTCCCCTCAGTGTGATCACTTCGTTCCTACGTGTTCTCGTGAACCCAGAAAAGTGGGAATTTGACAGTGGCAGCAGGAGAAGATGTTCGAATAGTGGTAACTTGGACGTAAGCCGAACAAAATGCAAGTAGGAGAGGGATAGCGCAAGAGAACATAGCTTGGCTGTGCGATTCCTAGCAGGATTGTTGTAGGGATACAACACAAACACACCGAAATCTCTAGGACCTATACTTCCTGTGACGAAACAACCTATAACTCTAAGCAGAATCAAGATTCAAATGAACTTAATCTAGAACTAGAACTGTTTTATGCTAAGCCAGTTGTTTGGAGAACAACAATGGAATAAGATGAAACTAGAGAGATCCAGTGATCTCTAAACCAAAACTGTGGAGCCTTGAATTGAGACGCCGAGAGCTTTACAAAATCTAAACCTGTTGAGACTTATTGAAGAACTTTCAAAACACATTGAATAATAAATCATAGGGGGAGAGGGGCCATTTGCTTGTAAACAAGCTTGGTATTTATAACACTTTGATTTACCAGAGGGTAAGATTGAATTGAACTCTTCTATTATTAAAAAAAAGAATTACTATTTTACTGTGCACTAAAACTTTAATGCAAGCAAGAGTGGTTGAGAATTACAAGCGCAACTTGATTTTTATGTTGATGAAAGTGTCGAAAAGTTCGGAAAATTCGCATAGATAGGACATTTGCCTGGCAGCAGGCGGCGGTCCTGTAACTAAAGACCAAAATGCAAGGAAAAGAGAGGAAAGGGGTTAGAACAAAGCATGCGAAGGATGGATAAGGCATTTTAGGATGCAAATGTATACTCAGTGTGCTTTCTGGATTCGAACACCTTGCGAAGAGATCTGAATCATCATTGGGGTTTCTGTAACCTCTTTACATGTAGTACAATACATACAATTTTGGGTACGTACATATTGCCCCCTCGGAGAAGTGTTTTAGCCATGAAGGGGCATAAAACGGTGGGTCCGAGTATGGCGGTCCCGAAATGGGGAGTTAGAAGCTATACCTGACACGCCTGTGTGTCACAATGTCACCGTCTAGATTCCCGCTATCTGCAAAACGAAAAGAGGACTCAAGTGTAGATAGATAAAAGAAATCGAAAAATAAATACTAAATTAAAATGAAATGAGGACTTACCATTTTCACAGGGATAAGAACTTACCTCCATCAAGCGCTCCATCTCTCTGTGAAAGAACATTCAAAACAAGGTTAGAATGTTATATATATATATATATATATATATATATATATATATATATATATATATAAAACGAGCTCATTTTTCGTATTTATCATGCGGCGTATCGATTTGGCAATTTTGAGCTATGGGACCCACAAGAATCGTTTCGACGAGCGGTCAAGAAACGCGTTCATTGTGAGATCGTGATCATGTCTCCGAGAGTAGGAGATCGACCGCAAATTCTCGGGTTAGTTTTTCTCAATTCATTGTTTTTAAACCTAAAATATAAAAATGTTGAAATCTTTTTTGTTATTCGTCAATTAGAGGAAGAAGCATTTCAATCATCAGATAACAACTTTAAAATGATTTGAGAGTCCGATTCAGTTTGAAAGCTTCGCCATCCAATATTTAAAGCCTCCTGCATGCCTCTATAGATTGCTTTCACCTCCGCAAAATTGTTAGTAGTAGTACCCAAATTCTCAGAAAGAAGAACTGCACCTCACCCTGGTTGTCTCTAGCAATGCCTCCCATAGCAGCTCTTCTTGGATTCCCTCTAGAAGCACCGTCTGTATTCAACTTTCCATATCCCAAAGGAGGCCTCTTCCATTGACTGATGGTTATGGCCCGATGTTTAATTTGCCTCTGGAGAGTGTAGCATCCCTAGGGTCCAAAGATACCTGGTCAAGGAGATGTAATCACTCCGAGGACAGGACTCAGGATAAAGATATTTTATGTTTCAAATTTTTAGCTATGTTAATTTTGATTTTCTCCCAAATAAAAAGATCTCTTTACTAACTTGCTGAAAAATTATTCGATTCCTTTCTTTCCAAATATTCCATAGAGTGAGGGAAATGCTAGTCCACAAAATCGGAAGGAAATGTTGGCCTATTGGAAGACTTCTCTGCCATGCTTTGAAAGTCTCCTCTATGGATGCAAAGTTATTCCAGTGTAGTTGAAACAAAGAAGAGAACTGATGCCAGATAGGAATAACCCAAGGACAAAGGAAGAAAAGATGCGATGAAGATTCTTCGTCCTGTAAACACAGAATGCATCTGAAAGGGCCATACATACCTCTCTTCAAAAGACGATCTCCTGTGAGAACTCTTCTATGAATAACAAGCCAAACAAAGAAACTGACCTTGGGCCACATACTTGGCTGCCATAAATGTTTGAAAAGAAACCGAAGAGGATGATGGTTATCAGCCAATAGTGAAGAATAGCCAAGAGATATTGAATATGTACAGAAACATCTTGTCCCCATCCCATTTTATCTGGAAGTGGTGAGGAAGACAAAGGTCTAGCCTATAAGACTTTATGAAGCAGAGTGAGATCCTCATGACGTACTACAATGGGCCATTTTGAAACAGGAATCCATTCTTTTCCATTTTCCCAAGGAAGGGCAATAGGTCGCCCGTAATGGGCAACCTTAATCCAACCAATACCTTGCATGTGTTCCATAATGGGTCTGAGGTGGGGAATTGGAGAATGAGAGGTGGCTGATTGTCCCAAGAATCCGTCCAAAAATTAGCCATTTGACCATTGTTAACAATCCAAAAGAGCTCTTTTTATCATATCTTCTCCCATTTTGATAAACGTCAAGACAGAGAACCTTTAGAAGGGAGAGTAGATCTGATAATGTTCTTCGGGGGATTATTTTCAGCGTACTTAGCTCTGAAAGTAGCATCCCGCAAATCATTAGGGTGAGCAAGTAGTCTCTAGTATAATTTAGCAGCTAAAGCTTTATTTTGTTTAGGAGAAGATCGAAATCCTAATCCTCCTTCAATCTTTGGTCGGCATAATGTCTCCCATTTAACCAAGGACCATTTCTTCCTATTTTGAACTCCGCTCCATAAGAATTTCTGACATATGGAATCCACTTGTTTCAATATAGTGGTAGGAATACTCAGAACAAAGGCAACATATATCAATATAGCTTGAAGGACAAATTTAACCAATTTCATCCTCCCCTAATGAAAGCCATTTGTTTGTCCACTTCTGTAGTTTGGAATCAATCTTATTGATTAACCAAGACCAGTCTTTCAACTTGTTCGAGGCCAAAGGAACACCTAGATACTGAAGAGGAAGCATGCCCTTCCTAAACTGGAAGAGTTCCAAAATTTGCTCTTCTTGTCTAGTAGAAGTATGAAAAAGAAAATATTGGATTTGCCTTGATTAATCAACTGACCAGTAGCATCTGAAAAGGTATCCAACATTTTCTGAATCTATCTCGCTTCCTAGAGTGTAGCTCTTCCAAGCATCGTGGAGTCATCAACAAATTGGAGACAAGAGATCAGTTGGCTATTATTGGCCAACTGAATTCCATGAGTTCTCTTTTCCTGGTAGGTTTTTTTGATAAGTCGCCCCATGCATTCTGCTAGGATAATGAATAGAAAAGGGGATAAAGGATCTCCTTGCCTAAGTCCTCTAGAAGCTCCAAAATATTGTGTAGGAGAACCATTAACAAGAACAAAGGAAACATGTTGTGTCTACCCATAAAACATACTTGAGGAGTGAAGGCCATGACCTTGGCTTGTCTATGGTTGTCTTTTTAATAATGTCCAAGAGGTTTTTATTAGTTGACTTTGCCAATCCATTACCTTGGGGGTAATAGTTTGAAGAGAACTTTAATTTGATATAATGGTCATGTGCTCATTCTGTGAACTCAATAGACTGAAACGTTGGTTCATTGTCACATAATAAAGAGAAAGGGCAGCCAAACTTTGTGATGTTATTTTCTAGGAACTTGATAACTTCTTGAATTGTGCTCCTCTTTGTAGCAACAGCTTTAGGGCACCTTGTGCAATAATCAGTAGCAGTTAAAACAAACTTGTGATTTTTAGAGGATTTTGGATTGATAATTCCTATGAAGTCCAACGCCTATTGAGCAAAAGGTCCGCCCTCAATGACTGGTTGTAAGAGCATTGCTGCATGTTTTTGTCTCATTGCAAAGACTTTACATTGGTGCCAAGTTCTCACATGATTGTGAGCATCTTTAAACATGGTAGGCCAGTAATATCCTACTCTTAATATACTCTAGGCATTAGCATCTCCTAATGAATGACTACCCAAATTTTCATGAAAATTAGGCATTATCTGATCTGCCTCATCTCTTTACACACATCTCAAGTAAATTCCATGGTGGTTTCTGCTAAAGAGACCTCCTTTCTTAAACATGTAATTTGATGCTTTGAACCTTAAAGCTCACCTTTGGATTCTGTTCAAATCAGCAGGACACTGGCTATACATTAAAAAATAGATGATATGCTCATACCACTAATTATGAGGAAGTTTGGCTTGTTCCACTTGGATGGCAGCGATTTTGGGATCTATGTGTGCAATAGTTTTCGCCAGGCCTTGCCCTTTAACGATCTTAGCTGGTTCAATCACTATGTCAAACTCATGCAACTTGGACATCCATTTGCCTCACTTTTCTTCTAGCTCATTTTGTATAAGCATTTGTTTAACTGCTGGATCAGGAACTATTGCATGTATTTTATCCCTTGAAATGCGGTGTCTGAACTTTTTGATAACCTTAACATGTACGTAGGCCTTTTTGTCTAGCATTCAGTAGTTTAACTTAACACCTTTAAGGTTGGTGTTTATGAAGGCAATAAGTTCTCCATATTCTTTTCTCTAAGTTAGCACAGTTGCAATGGTATGTTCTGGAGCAAAAGAATGGAGATAGATATCTCGCTTGAAATCTAGGCTTATTAGAACTGGAGCTTGCATAATGGCAGCCTTGATATCTTGGAAAACAACTTTTGTCTGAGGATTCCATTCAATCTTGGCGTCTTGTTTTAGCATATCATTTAGAGGTTTGACAATCTCAGGAAAAAATAATTTTTTTCTAACAAAGTTAATTTTAACAAAGAATGACTTTTAACTCCTTTTTGCTATTTGGCAAGGGAATCTCAGAGATTGCTTGGGTTATACTAGGGTCAATAATGATACCTTGGTGATGATGTGTCTCAACAATTTGCCTTCTGTCGCAGGAAAAATACTTTTCTTTGGATTCAGAGATATGTGAAACTGTTTGCATCTGCTCAAGACTTTTTCCAAATGCTTTGAATACTGAGATTTGTCTTTAGAAAACACAGTTAAGTCATCCCATATAAATGATAATACATTTCCTACCAAACCTTTAAAAACTTCATCCAATGCCCTTTCATAGGTGGCTTCAACGTTTATTAGAACAAAGAGCATTCTCCTATAGGCAAAGGTTCCCCATTTGGTTCTGAAAGCAGTTTTAAAACTGTGTTTTTCCATCTACAAGGACTTGGTTGTAGCCTGAAAATCCATCCAAGAAGGACATCATTTCAGCACCACTGACCATTTGGAGGACCTCATCTAAGGATGTAAGTGGATAATTCTCGTTTGCTGAAGCTTCGTTTAAATTTCTAAAGTCTACACACACCCTAATTTCCCCACTCTTCTTTCTAACAAGGACCAAGTTGGCCACCCAAGTGGAATGTCTTACTAGGAAAATAATGTGTAGAGAGTAGTTTCTAAATCTCTTTGTGAATGGTGGGCTCAAGAATGGGATTGACAAGCCTCTTCCTTTGCCTAAAAGGCTTGTGATTCTCCTTGAGAGGAATGGTCTGAGTCATTACTTTAAGATCAAAGACCTTTAAATCTTCATAGGACCACACTATGAGATCCTTATATTCATTTAGCAGGGATCTTAGCTTCTCTTTTTCCTCTAGAGTGCAAGTTTTAGCAATAATAACATTCTGGGGTTTATTTATAGTTCCTAAGTTGAGATTAATGATTTCCTATGCTTCAGAAGTTTGCAATCAATGTCTGTCAGGCAGGATATCCACATCAAAGAGTCTCTCCAATGATACCATCCCCTTAGGGATCTTGTTATCTTTCAACTTGAGTACTCCATTTTCCCCCATGTGTTGTGTTCTCCCTTGGCTTCTCCATGTTCATCATTTGTGTTACACTCATCAATGATTCGGGAAGAAAACATGTCAGAATTGGTCAAGAACTGTAAAATTTGTTGATCACCAGCAAACACTTGAATTTTTTTGATATTGTCTGACACAGAGGGACAAGGGACGATTTCTATGGAGAATTCATCCCATTGGGACCTTTCACACGGCTGTAACGTTGCTCCAGAAGTAGCAAGGAGATCTGCAACTCTGTTACGATCCCTAGGAATAGAGGAAATGCTAAAAGCATCAAAAGCTTCAACTATATCCCACAATCCATTCCTATATTTTCGAAGGTAAGACAATTTACATTAGAATTTGTTTTTAACTTGATTTACAACTAATTCAGAGCCCCCAAAAATAGTCAGTCTTTTAACACCATGTCTCAAAACAAATATTAGTCCTAAAACCAAATCTTCATATTCTGCAACACTATTTGTCTAAGGGAACTCCAAATGATACACCATATGGTAATGCGTACCTTATGGATCATGCAATGATACTCCAACCCTGTTTCCTTCCCTTGACTTTGCTTCATCGAAATGCATTGGCCACACTATTAGAGCTAGCTTTTGGGACATTATCTTGTTTCTTTGGGTCTACAATGTTCAATTCACACACACCGATGCTAGTAGAGGTCAGATTTATGCTCACATTTTTCGCATTATACTTGGTTATCATGTGTTGCATTCTTGGCTTTCTATCTACTTGATCTGATTGGCTAAGCCTCTCCAAGGCAACCACGTGTGTGGAATCAGTGGACATATACCCTTTTAAAGACTTAGACCAATTTTTGCTCAATAGCATTCCACAAGCCTTGGGTATATCCACAACTTGCATATCCATGAACTGCTGGACTCTTGGTGCAGAGGCCAATTGCAGACAAGCATTAAGTAGCTTTCCAACCACCTTCACTTATGATTCGTCAAGTTGCACCACCCTTCTATCTGATTTAACTGTTATTAGCCCAGCTTTCCTGCAAATACCAGCAGACATTACATTAGCAAAGGCACGTGAATCCACCAAACAGTTGTGAACATTCTTGACATAAATCCTATCTGTAAGTAGGAAGAGAGTATCCTTAGTTTTATCTTTGTAGAGAGCCACATTTGTGTGGGCAGGTCCCTTTTGTGTACTATGTTTATCTATCAAGGATTTAAGCAGCAAATCCCTTTGTTCTGAAATGTGGGCTAATTCATGAAGGGTTATATTGGCCTTAATATTTTTTCATATCCTCCACTATGTTGTATCCTAACTTGGCAGAAATCTAAGCTACATCTTTGTGCTCTCCTCCCTTGGGTGAAGGTGGATTGTTATCAGATTTAGGGTCAGGTGGGGTGTCTCCTTTGGTTGGAGGAGTAGACGTGGTCAGGGTTCTTTGGTTCAATTCCTCAAGGCATAGTTACTCCTTTAATAGTTTTGAAAAACATGGATCTCCTCAGTATTCTCTTTTGGCTCATTATCTTCCTGGGATGGAAAACTCACTGTTTCATTACCCTCCAATTCCTTGTGGTTGGCTTGAAAATTCCAGACAGTCCGATTCTTCATGCTCAGTTATGCCATGTACCTTGCACCAGTGTGGAAGAGTAAATTCAAAAATAATTATGTCAACACTCATAGTATTACCAGTAGGGGAGTCTTGGTTGTTGGGCCTCGGACGGTTGTATCTTTGGTAAGTATAGCCCCTATATTGGTTGTCCTTACTCCCTATCTTCTTTTGCAGATTGACAAAGTCATTACTAAGTCTTTGCATCATTTTTTTGCATCCTCCAATTTAGTATAGTTTGGGTTTACGACAATGTTTGAGTATGATTTATTGTTGGGACTAAGGCTGTATTATGATTAATAGCTTCAATGCATAGAGGAAACTAGTTTGGAGCAGGTATTTGGCTTAAAGCTGGGGTGTTATGAACAACCATTTGAATGACAATTGAGTTTTCCCTTGGAGTTGTAATTCTTTTGTCTATATTGAGATATTCTACATAGGCTTTTGTAGGTTAGTGACATTGGCTCTTCTAACAAATACGAAAGTGATATGGTCCAAGGCACTTTTATGCCAAATCCGAGGGATAAAGTTTGATTAATCTTTAGCATTTACCAAACATTAATGTAAAACATAAATAAATACATCACAAAGTAAAAAACACGTGAACACTGTATTTAACGTGGAAAACCCCGAGGGGGAAAAAAACCACGGAAAAGAGAATTTCCATTAATGTGAGAAACTTTACAGTCCAAAATTATCTCCTTAACCTCACTTCTCTCCCTGTCCAATTCACCTGAGTGAATTAACCAAATATGGCCCACGACCATATTTAAATGACCCCAAGGGTCATGAACAATTAAGTGACAGGGTATGTACCCAGTTTAAATAAATTAGTTATTAAATAACTAATAAAACATAACCTAAAGTTTATATTAAATAATTAAGAATATAAAATATATTCTAAATTATTTAATTATAAACTAAACATTATAAGCACTTAATATTATGTTCTAACACTCCCCCTTAATATTAAGTGGGGAACTATATGCCAACATTACTGTTTGTTCAACAGATTTACAAATCCATAAACCATTAGTAAAGGTTTAGGATAACATATCACTTTTGAAGGATTTATAACACCTTCATCATGCTCAACTTACCTTTTGGTACAAAATGATTTGGAATCCATAAATCAGAAGTTATGATTTAGTCTAAGCATGATTTGTGAGACTCCATCTCACGGTTTTTCATGGAAAATTCTCAAACCGCATCTCTAGGAGCCTTTTATAACACAAGGACCTCCTTTACAAATAGATACAACACATTGGACTATACACTGTAAACTTAGAGTTATAAGTTTACAAAGATCATAAAGATCTTTTTACAATGTTTTATAATGGAGCAGAAGTATACACGATAAAGATATAGTAATCGGCCGGCCATTAGGAGGTGACATTGCCATGCACACTCCCCCTCAATGACAACTCTAAAAGACCAAGCATTGCATGAAACTTGCAGAACCTTATCGCACACACGGCCTTCGTAAACATGTCTCACAACTTGATCTTGATCGGGCAAGATCTTGGAGATCTATATCACCATGAGAGAACCTTCTCTCGGATAAAGTGCATATGAATCTCTATATGCTTTGTCCTTTGATGTTGAACTGGATTCTTAACAAGAGCAATGCAACTTTGACTATCACATAGAAGAGGAGTACTTCCTTTAGCTTCCATGTGTATCTCTTCCAACAACCGCTCACCACATGACTTCTTTTTTGCTTCCATTGTACTTCTATACTTTGCCTCAGTAAAAGAAATGGAGACTGTTGGTTGCTTTTTACTGCTCCAAGTAATGACACTTGCACCAAACTTGAACACATATCTAATTGTAGACTTGTAATCTATCACATCACCAACATGGTCAGAATCACAATATCCATATAAATATGTATTGTTAGAAGAAGTATAATGTAAACCAAAATTAATTGTGCCTTTAATATAACACAATATTCTTTTGGTTAACTTCGATGATCGATATGGTTCTTGCATAAATTTGGAAGCAAGCCTCACCGCATAAGCAATGTCAGGTCTCGTAATAGTTAGATAAATCAAACTACCTACAAGTTGCATGTACAAAGTAGGATTAGCTTTTTCACATGCAAGTTGAAGATCAAGTTTACATCCAACTTCTATAGGAATAACAAGTTTACAATCAATCATATTAAACCTCTTCAAGTAGATTAGTGGCATATTGTGATTGAGATACAACACTAGAATTTTTATCTTGATATATAGCCATGCCTAAGAAATGATGCAACAATCCTAAATCAGTCATTTCAAAGTATTGTTATAATTTTGATTTAATTTTCATAATTAAACCGTTAGAGTTCTTAGTAATAAGTAAATCAACATACAATACAATGAGAATACTTTGATTTTCTTCAATTTTAACAAATAAATCATTATCGAAAAACAGTTAGAAAATCCAACTTCATTGGAAAAACTGTCAATCTTTGCATACCAAGCTCTAGGAGCTTGTTTTAAACCATATAAATATTTTTTAAATTTACAAACAAACATTTCTTTACCTGGTTCTTCAAAGCCTTTAGGTTGGGTCACATAGACTTCCTCTTTTAAGTCACCATTCAAAAAAATTCTTGACATCCATCTGATGGATTTTCCAACCATATTGAGCAGCTAAGGCAATCGAATCCTTACAATGCTCATTTTTGCAACTGGTGCAAAGGTTTCAACGTAGTCGATACTAGGTTTTTGAGTAAACCCTCGAGCTACTAACCTAGCTTTGAATTTATCAACACTGCCATCAGCTTTATATTTAATTTTGTATAGCCATCTAGATCCGACTATACTTTGTTTTTCAGGGGGACTAAATCCCAAGTTTGATTTTTAATCAAGGAAAAATATTCAGATTTCATTGCATCTATCCATCTTTCGTTAGAAGAAGCTTCTTTGAAAGTTTGGGGTTCAAGTTCATACATCGTCATCAAAGCATGATATGTATGTTGACTTCTAGTCATTTTTACGAAGGTTTTTAGGATTAGAGTCTTGAATAATAGACTCGGCCCATCTAGGTCTTTTGGTTATAGAGGAAACATGAACTAACTCTTTTTCAACTATAGGTTCATTACTAATTTCATCATCACATACATCATTTTCATTGTTATTTTCATTATTTTCAATTTCATTAGAATCATCATGAATAATAGAAATAAAAGATGAACAAAAAGGTTTTTCTAATACTTTTACATTCTGTTTTCTATAACTTCTCTTTTTGAAGGATCGTAGATCCTAAGACCTTTAGTTTTACCTCCATAACCTACAAAGATACAGGGATAGGAGGTTTGATCAAGCTTCTTCCGTTTTGATTTCAGAATGAAGAGAGAAGCAAGGCTACCAAAGATTCTCAAATGAGACACTTGGTTTTTATTTGACCACTTTTCTAGAGGAGTGGAGTTAACTAAGGCTTTAGTGGGTACTCTGTTCAAAATGTGAACAACGTTCATTGTTTCAGCCCAGAAAAATTTAGGGACTTGTCTTTGAGTGCAACATAGTTCTAGCCATTTTTAGAATGGTGCGGTTTTTCCTTTCGTAATCCCATTTCATTGAGGGGAATAGGAAACTTAGAAAGAAATCAATAACCTATGAAAGTTTCGATTTCTATACCTAGGAACAAATATAACTATCACAAGCTAAGTAACGCATTCGTTGAACTTGAAGGCAAAAATTCAAAATTCGCGGATTTAATACAACAAAAATAAATTTGTTGAAAATCGCGAATTTATTCGTACGGAAGTCGGATGTGAATTTTTTATTAAATTTGCTACAAAATCGTGTTTAAAATTTGCCAAAATTCGTTTTAAAAATATGGAAATTCGTTTTAGGGTTTAACTTTTTCGATTTTAGGGTTTTCGACCTGTTTCGATGCCATTGCTGGAGGGGTTGTTTGGACGCCATTGCTGCCATTGCTGGAGGGTTGTTTAGACATCATAGCTGGAGGTTGACAAAGGTTGTTGAGATCGTGCTCGAGTGCCACTTCGAACTCGGCCTCACACGAACTTCAACGTTTGTTTTTGTTTTGTAAATGCTTTTAAGTTTATAAATGTGTAGTAGTTAATATTTAATAAGTTTTAGGTTTAGGTTTTACGAATATTTATTTTATAAAATATATGTATAATGTTAATATTTAAGTATATAAACTTAAACTTAATATTTATGAATATACACATTTATAAATATTTACAAATATTTATGTTTATATCATAGTTCTAAAAATCGCGATTACTCGGACGATAATCGCGATAAATCATTTTTCACATGCAAAACGATTTATCTTTCCATAAATCGCGATTTATTTATTGCCGATAAATCGGCGATTTCAGCGCTAAATAACTGAAAAATCGTGTGAAAAATCGTGGAAAATCGCTCCATTTCCTCTTGCTCGAATCGTTTTTAGCTTCTGCATTTTTTTCACTGTTTTCTTCTGTTCGAATCATTTTTAGCTTCTGCGTTTCTTTCTACTGTTTTCTTTTGCTCGAATCGGTTTTTTCCTTTTTAGCATTTATTTCCGTTTTTGGATTTTGGGTGGAAAAAACACAAGCAAAGAAATTTTTTTGGCATTTTTGGAAAGGGTCCGGGAAGATGTAGTAGCAAAACTTGCATGTGCCATAACTTTCATTTGTGGCTCCGTTTCACGGGTCGTTTTCTCGAAAGTGTATATTTTCTCGAGCTCTACGCATTGATGGCAATATTTTTCTTATTTTCATAAAATCCATTTTTGCACCTTTTGGACCAAGCAACTTCTTGCAATCTTACGAAAGAATCATGAGCTTTGATCGCACTTGTGTAGACAGATTAGTAATTAAAAATACAACTATGCGAGTATTCCAACTATGGTATATACAACTTATAAGATATCGTACATTGTATACATTTATAGTTAATTGTACAGTATACACTATAAAATTATAATAGTATACTGTATAACGATTTAACATTTAACATCATTTAACATTATAATAGTATACTAGTATACAATATAATAGTATATTGTATATTGTATACTATCAGAGTCACTTCTCGCATCATTTAACATTGTTTTTACATTTAATTTAAGTATATTTTATGAATTTAAATGTTTTTAAAAGTAGCGATAAAGTTGTTGATTAATGCCGATAAATTGTCGATTCCCGATTTCCAAGTCAAAATTTGGCCTGCCGATTAATCGCCGATAACGATTTTTTGAACTATGGTTTATATAATGAATAACTACTACACATTTAAGTTTATATAATGATTAACTTAAACTTTACGAATATTTTATATTCGAATATTTAATATTTACGAATAAACTTAAACTTATTATTTTATAATGTTAATATTTATGTTTATAAATGTAAAAATATATTTTATTTATTTTATATATAAAGACCAAACCTTAATCTAAGTAAACCCCATACAATTATATATAATTTATATGTAATATTTAAGATCTAATTTTATATGTATATGTATAAGATAATATATGATTTTTCATAGTCAAATTTAATCACTGATTTTTTTACCAACGATTTTTTCACGAATTTAATCATCAGTGAATTCGAACACGAATTCGAATGCGACAACTTAGATCACAAGTATGCATTGACATATTGACATACAATTGGCAAACATGAACCATTCACTGGAAATTCCATACTTGTTGGAATAGATATACTATTGTTGCGCTCAGAACAAAATGAAAACTATGCAACCCTTACATAAGGCATTGATCCTAAGCCAAACTGTCATTTACTGAATGCTAGACAACAACATTAAATATTCATATTAAATCTTTTATATCAAATGGGTAACAACAGTTCCACAAACCCCTTTTTGCATATAATATTCAAAGATGTACAATGGCAATCTGTGGTTCATTTATTATTCAAACTACCAAAATAAACAGCAAACCCAACTCACGAAATATGCAGCTGTGATGGTATTGTAGCAGCTGTAGCAACACTGTAGCAAACTGAAAATCTCTAAAAATCCTCCTTAACCAACTGGAACTGGAAATAATCTTCAATCTTTCGGCTCAAATGTGATCCCTGGATGGAATCACCACAATGGACAAGAGGGTTTTGTCCTCCAATCCGGCACACCAAAGGGTTTTTGTCCTCGGGTGAGAAGATGAACACAAGTGCTCACACTCTAAAAATAGGGTTTGATTTCAATAGACAATGGATGTCTTCTTCGAACCCCACTCCTCCTTTTATAATAACCCCAGTCCTTTTATAATAACACCTTTTAATTCCAATTTCCTTTTCCCGCTTGATCTTCCTGTACGAGTGTCTAAAAACACTTTTTAATAAAATATTATATTAAGCCCACTTTAAATTAAAAAAATAGATAAGTCGTCCCTTTACAATGTTATGAAAATAAAGTTACTTGGACAACTTAAATTATTATTAAATTGACTCGGTAAACTCTCTATCCGCTTTCTTTCAATACCTAAACCAAACATGCCTTTCCCGTTTTCTTCGAGAGTTTGTCATCCTTTGATGTAGGTCTCTGCATGAAATCCCTAGAGCCCCAACATGATCACCTTTTTCTTTTAACCCATCATAGAGATTGGCAACATTAAGCACCCTTTGGATATCATTGGTTTACACATTGAGTGGAATAGGTCAGTGAGGTGATGCTCTTCTTTGCACAATACTTGTACTAAGGCACCCCAACATTCTAGCTCTCGACGACGAGGATCTGCCCCTATTCAACATCATGGATTTGTCCTCAACGTTATGAATTTACTCCTTTATGATCGTTTCTCGAGCTTTAGGGACAAGCACACATTACATTTTTCTTTGTTGCCATGGGAGTTTCTCTGGCCTTCTATGTTAGGAGGGATTCTATTGGGAGTGCTTTGCTTCCTCCTAAGAATACCAACTTGGCCCCTCAACTCTACACTTCTCGATGAACATTATTAGAGCCTGCATTGACCCTTTCATATGGATAAACGATGACGTAGATGATTCCTTTGTCTTGGGCATGATCAAATATGTTTGATGGGACTACCATCCAGTCTTTCTGACTTTCATCAGCCCATGCTCTTTGCGGGTTCTTGCTTCTTCCATATGGCTATTTGTATTGATACCCTAACCACGTGGGTCGGGGTCTTTATTGTGTTGGGTTTACTCCTTGTTTATTGGAATTTCCATTGCTTTAGTTCTTTTCTTTAATTATTTGTTGATCCTGTGGTCCTTTTAACCTAGAACTTTCTATTGTAATTGTATGTATTCTGGTTGACCTACTTTTGCTGATTTGTGGACATTAAAAATATACTTTATCTGTCATTTAGAGAGAGGCTTTCTTTAGTAGTTTGTTGGTCATAGTCTACTGGAAAGTCAACACTAGACCAAAGATTCAGTCTGTGGTTTCCACCACTCCCGTACTATTTCATCCATTTGTTTATTAGGAAAACCATGGATCAGCTTTGTTATTCAGAGATGGATTCTAAAGGTCTATTTGTACAACATTGTAGTGTAAAGCACATGTATTGATGAGATAAAAACAACCAAAAAGTCACTACAAAGTTGGAAAACAAACAAAAAGGAACTCATGCTCGAGAGATGGACGTTGTAGAAAGAAAATAAACTTTTGGGAAAAAAACGAATATGGCAACGACAAGAAGACCCATTCTTAGATGAAGAATAAAGGTTTGATGATGAATTCTAGTGAGTAAACATCAAGGATGCTACAAAAAGTGCCTTATTGGAGGCTTAGACAACCACCTTCCAGATGCAACAGAGGGAGCTTGATCGGATTTAGGTGCAAATTTTGGCGAAGCAGAACAAGAGTGAAGTTGAGATCACAATGCTTTGCCTAAGGATAAAGAAGACAATAGAAGCAACATTGAAAGATGATGCAAAAGGTGCACACAAGGAAGAAGTTTGAAGATAAAACAAAGTGAAGTGGGGAGCTAGATATTGAAGACTTTGGTAAAAGGTTCTGTCATGTCTCTGTTTGAAGGCTGATCCTTTTTGAAGACCTTAACCCATTCTTCTCCCAGAATTTTACAAACAAATTGGGACCAAAGGATTTAGTAATTAAATCAGTAGGCTTCTCATTAGATATTAATTTGAAATCCACAACCCTATTATGTTCTGTTATTGTCCAATGTATGAGATTTGGTTGAAACAAAAGATGAGTAAAATTGCTAACACAGATCCGGTCATGTAGGCTAGATATATCAAGTTGCTCACCAATCGTTTGTCAGGTGATTCTTTGACTCATGCTGGCAACCTCCTGTGAGCTAAGAGTGATGCACCTCCTCATGTTGGAAACTTTCTGAGAGCTAAGGGTGATACACCTCCTCATGCTAGCAACTTCGTGAGTGTTGGTAAGGATAGTGACCAATTTTTTTGTTGGTGAGGGTACAGGTTAGATGTAGTTGTCCAAACTGTATGAATGAATTTCTATTGGCAATATGTGTCTGTCCTTTACTAATCATAAAAGAAGTGACGTACATTGGTAACTAACATACATTAACGGTAAACTTAATAACTTTAATACTCCCCTTAATGACTAATCTTCAAACTATTCCAAGCTTTTCCCGAAATTTTACAAACAGACTGGGACCAAAGGATTTAGTAATTAAATTAGTAGGCTTCTCATTAGATATTAATTTGAAATCCACAGCCCTCTAACGTTCTGCTATTGTCCAATGTATGAGATTTGGTTGAAACAAAAGATGAGTAAAATTGCTAACAACACAGATCCGGTCATCTAGGATGGATATATCAAGCTGCTCACCAATCGTTTTTCAGGTGATTCTTTGACTGGCGATGAATCATCATTGGCTTATAACTTCAGCCCAGCCTTCGTAGTTCTAAATTCAGAATGTTGGAGATGTTGATCGATGTTAAAATACCATGGTTGTGGAGCTTGTTTAAGTCTGTACAAGGACTTGACAAATTTGTAAACCAAATGATCATGAGCAGGTACATGAAAACCTTCAGGATGCACCAAGTAAAGCTTCTTGTTCCAAGTTTGCAAAGAAAAGCTATTGAAATGTGACTGCCTTTGCAGTATTCACAATAAGAGCAAAAAACTCCTCGTAGTTTATTCCCTCCTATTGTGAAGAGGCTTTCACAACAAGAGAAGCCTTGTACTTGTCCAAAGTATGATCGGCTTTGCAATTCACTATATCCACCCATTTGAATTAAATGAGTAATTCCACCAACTCACTTGGTAGTAAGTCAACCAACTCTTAAGTATGGTTCTACAACAAGGTGTCATATTCTGCTTGCATGGTAGTCTCCCGTTCAAGTATGGTTTCTGCTTTAGAATATCACACTACTTTAGGTACTGTTGAAAGGTTAGATGCAAGAGCAAGGTGAACTGTCTTTGCTGAATTAACGACCTTATTTTCGGGCCGTCGGGGTGGTACCTTTCTTTAAGTGGCTTTTCTTGACATCTCACCATGCACCTCCCACACATCCTAAATAGTGGATTCTCACTCTATAATTTTATGAGTGGTTGTTCTCGCCAACTCACCATGCGCATCTTGTGCATTGTGGATAGTGGAGTCTTTCTCCACAACTAATTGTGCATTTGATTGATGCAATTCATCCTCCCACACATGAGGAATTTCATCCTCCGCGCAACTAGCAATGCATTGGATGCATTTTATCCTGTCATACATCTTGTATGATGGAGTCTCCCTTCACGTGTACATTTAGGTTGATTGTGGCAAGGTCAAAAAGTCTATACATGTCGCCTTTCCCAATACCTAGGATAACTACCCTATCCAGTTCCACATTAGCAACAATACACCGCTGCTTCCTAGAAAAATTTACAACAACGTTGGGATTCTCTGATAATCGATGAATAAAGAAGAGATTTGTAGTCATGCTAAAACATACCTAACATTCCTTACTCGAGTTTTTGAACATTATTCAACACAATGCCAATGAACTCCTACAAGGCGTTAAAACTTAAAGAGAAGTGTGTGTGGGCTAAGAAGGTCTATAGATTATCCTCTCTTCTCAATAATGTAGATTATGATGTAACCAAACAAGTGCAAGAGTCGTAGATCTAGAAGACAATAATCCACACTAATGCGTAGGGTTCCAAACCCCGAGTCTAGGATAGGGGATGGAGTAGGAGAAATAGGGAGAAGGGGTTAATGTTGTGAGTAGACTTACAAAATTCACATACATTAGCCAAAGTAGGTCCACATTTAATTAGAAGAATTCAACCATGCAATCAACAAGTAAGACTAATAAATCAAACACAAAGTTCTATAGATCCATTAATCAAGGACACAAAGTTCCTTCTTGGTTGTACAAGATCACAATGCTTGCAAAGTTGGAGAGTAGAGAGAATAGAGGAACATAGACAGGAGATAGAAGAAATGTAGCTTTATTGCTTGCAGTAGTAGTGATACAAAGCCCAACAACTATCAACAATCAAAAATTGCCACCCCCTTTTAGAATGGGGGATCCATTCCAATTTATAACATTACAAATGTATCTTCCTCTCCGCCCCACATGACTTCTCATCTCACCACCATGTGACTTCTCAAATTCCCTAGGAATGAAACTAGGTTCTTTTCTTATTTTTGAAAAGGAGCTTTTACAATGCAACATTAAGTCACTTAAGTGAATAAAACCAAAGAGTGGAAAAGTACACCCTCAATGAAGAAATAAAATGTTAGAGAGAGAAAGGGAGGAGAGAGGAGAGATAGAAGTGATCTTGGGACAAGGAAGCTTCTACTTGACGAAGAATTTGCTTACGATAGACCATGAATGAAGTTCCTTTACCTTAACCACTGTTGAGCTAGAACATTGAGATTGAACTTTGCTTCCTTCGTGAGATGCGAGACACACTCCAAGGCATCAAATGAATATTCAAAAACACTACAAGGTGAATTGCACTATGTGAAATTGAGATGATTTCTTGTTCACCGTCGTGACAAAACTGTCTCATTTTTTAATGGAATCAACTTCAAGGTGTTCAAACACCTTTTTTCTCATACGCTCCTAATTGAAATAGGTCCTCAAGATTGTAATGCCCCCTTTTCCAGGACATTACTAATATCTATTTTCATTTACATTGTAACCCCTTGGCATGCCTAGCGCTACAAGTGGGAGTCTCTAGTTAGTTAAAGATGTGCACATAGGTTAGTTACTTTTATTTAATTAATTAAAAAAATAAAGTGCACATTAAGTGAGTCATTTAATATTTTAATTGAGTTTATGTTTTCCCTCCAAAAAGGGAAAAGGTGGGTCATTGGATATTGCACCCCTTAGTTCTATAAAAGGAGGTCGCATTTCCTCTAGTGGTTATGTTGATTGAACTTTTGAAATTACTCCATGCTTGGAGAAATGGGATGTATGCCCTAGCTTTGAAGCCTTCTTGCAATCATTGTTGAGTGAATCTATGCATTATTTCTCCATTCTAAGTATTGGCGACTTGGTTTAGAGTATTGGTGCATTCATTTGAGAGTAAATCTGCATTGTATGTGAAGGGTTTGAAGTACTTTTGTGACTATTATTGCTGTTGCAATTTATTTAGCCATAGCGACTAGGATTGGGGTTTATTTTATCATGTTTTGGTGTCATATATGCTAGATCTGCAATCTGATTTGTGTTAGCATTTTTATCTAAGTTTGGGGCAGTTATTTGGAGTGTTTTGAGGCTAAAGAAGGGCTGATAATAATTTATATAATTTTATCTAACCCTAGCGACTTGAAATCAGTTTTCTGGGGTTGTTTTGGAGTGGTTTTGTTGATCAGAAAATTCAGATTCTTAATGCAGTGGAAAGCCCTAAATTTCTAGTTTATTTTGCATCTTGTTTCATGGAAAAACACTGAGTATTGAATGAGTTATGAATTTTAGAAGATTTCAGTTGTCTGCAAGCTATCTGGTTGATATTAATTAATATTTATTTCAGATCTGCAGTTTGGGATCAATTTAATATTGGATTTGGTTGTAGAAATTAGGAGGAATAAGGAGAAAGTAATTTTATAATTTTTGGAGTTGATTTGATGCCCTAAATGTGTTGGGCGACCTACTTTTTAGGAAAAATTAGGGTTTCGTGTTGGTTGTGCGAAATCTGATTTTTGCATATTATTCTTCATATTTTTGTGGCCCAAAATCCAAAGTTTGAAGGTTTTTTCTTGGATGGTTAAGCGGGAAATAATTTTGGAAGATTGCAGCAGTTGGGGTGTGATTATTAATTATTTTTCAGCTGTTAAAAATCTGATTTGAATGTGTTTAAATTCTGATTGTTTTCTTCCAATCTATCCCACCACCTTGGCTAGTTCCAACCCCATTTGGGTTCGAAATAGCTGACATTGAGATATTTTAGGTTGATACAAAAGGGTTTATCCATTCTTTGCCTAATCTTTGACAAGTATCTCTCCATTTTCTAATTTGTTCAAAAAAGGGGACATTACAAAGATACAAGAATTACTCATTGAATGAAACTTTTTGTGCCTCTCACCTCCTATTGGATAGAAACAATGTGGTTCTGCAATCTCCTTCATGAGGTGCGAGGACACTCCAAAGCATTGAATAAGTGTTCGAAACACTTTTGTGAGATTTGCACTCGGTGGACTGTGATGACTTCTTGATCATGCAAATATGATGGTCTTGGGTTGAGGCACATTGGGAGTAGTGGATATGATGCGGGAACATCATTGTTATTCACTTGGGAGGCTCAATTCATGTTTGCAGAGGTTGAAAGAATCCATCAAGATTTTGGTCCGGAGCATCCAAAGTGTATTTGGTTTGGAGTCGCATAAACTTGGTCTGAAGCTTCTATATACTTGGTGCAAGCTTCTATATACTTGTCCGGAGCTTCCGTATACTTGGTCTGGAGCTTCCTGATTCACCTTAGTGATGAAGATAATCTCCTTCTTGGATGGATTCAACCATGATGATTCCCTTCTGTGACAATTAGGATGAGTTGAATCATCCAAATTCTTGCATCAAAGTGTGTCATACAAAATTCACCTCGAGACTGATGTTTTGGGAGCTGCAAGGGCTTTCTCTGTTTGAACCATGAGACAACTTCCCAACCTTACAATTGTGGAAAAAAGCAATGAGATAGGTGGAATGTGAGTTGATACAAGTGATTTGAGCTCGATTGCAAGACTTACTATTTTTGGCAAATCCTATCTAGGATAGCTATTTTTAGTAAGTTTTCACAATTTTCACTTTCTGAGGGATTTCGCTTGTTTGGAGTAACAATAATGTTGAGAGTTTACCATTTTTGGAAACTTACTATATTTGGACATGTGAAGCCTTGCACACTTACTATTTTGGATGAAGGTCTTCTGGGTGTTGGATTGTAATGAAATTGTTCTCAAAAGTTCATGTTTTACTTCAGGATTTTTTGCTCTAGTTTTTGAGATTTTTCATTCGTTGGAACTCCGTAGATCTGAAAAGGCAACGTTAGGGCTTGCAATTTTGGATGGTTGTTGTAAATTATATGTAGCATCAATGGAAATGCTCTTACAGATGACAGCTTAAAGGCGTTTATGGGAGGAGTGAATAGGTAAAATCAGGAACAATCCAAATATTAACAAAGAAAGGAGTTTTGTGCACTAGATATCACCAAAACCTTCCACTATGCAAGTCGCCACCCTAGGAAAGTGTTTACAATGAGCTAGAAATGGTGTGTTCCCAAGGAAAATCTGAATGTAATACCAAATGTGACCTCCGTATGAAATCACCAATTAAGAATTGAGGGGTTTTGTCCTCAAATCAAGTGGAAAGAGGGTTTTTGTCCTCAATTGCAAGAGAGAAAGTAGTTTTGTGCTCCAATTCCTAGAAAATGAATTCCAAAGCATGTCCTTCTCCAAGCTAAGCGACACCTTTTTATATCTAAAGATGGCACCAAAACCAAAATATAATCCTCCCAAAGAGGACTGACCTTCGTAGAGACATATGAGTTCCCTTTTCTTTTATTTTTCAAGTGGCTTGTACACTTTTTCGAAAAGACTTGACTTCTCTAAGCTATGATTAGAAAATTACTTTAAAAAATAATACAAAGCTACAAAAGCAACTGAAAATCATGACATTAAATAATTCCCTCTTTCCTTTTTAGCCCTCTGGAAGTGGAATGGACCCAAGGTGTTTAAAATGAACTAGCCCTGAGAAGGGGACATTACAATCCTCCCCTCCCAAAATTGTTTTCCCTCAAGCAATTGCAAGCTCACATGCCCAAGTACCATCATGCCCAAGTGACGAAACATGTTGTAATGCTCAAGGAGCTTGGATCTCGTGCTTGTCAAATGAAAAAGATCTTGCCAAAACAAGCTCCTACACCTGTTGTCCCTCTTCCTATTAATGTTCTTAGGTAGCCTGTGAAGTTTAAAAACTTCCCTGATGAAGAGATCAACCATCACCTCAAACTTGTCATCTTCGCTTTTACCTCTAAAAACAACATTAGCGAATTTATTCTTTGCATGTTCAGTTGTGCTTAAAGCCCTCCAATTTGCTGTAATCTAAGTTTAGAGCAAAGAATTGATGAATAATCAGCAACTTGACAAGCTAACACAAACTCCAATGTGGCATCCTTACTCTTCATTCCAATCTTGTCAACCATGGCGGAGAACATCCTATATTCACCAATATGAATGCAACTGAAATAATGTGGTGGCTGCTAATGATGATGACAACAACATAAATGGTGGCAATTTGGCTCATAGCTGCCTTGGCGGCTATCATAAAAAATGTCTTCAGCTGAAACTTCTTTCCAACCTTTTTCATCAAGGATTTTTCCTTAATTTGTGCAAACTTACAACTGTCCTTAGCTGGTAACAGCAGTCCTATACCCGTTATTTTCATGACCAGCAACATAAAAAATACAGCAGGCACCAAATTGGAATTTCCTTGCAAAAATCAACAATTTGAGCAATGTACAGGATGGAAACAACCATACAAATACTGAAAATACCATACTAGCCATCATCAATCGGATCGAACTCCTCATGTGTGAAGGAACTTGTAAACTCCTTTGTATTACCTTTTCTGTTGTTATGTGCACATAGGGCAAACACATTAAAGGAAACAAGAGCTCTCAACATCACTTTTTCATGTCTCATAGATATGTGAACTAGCTCTCTTTCGTTTCTTGCATTCTCCTCAAAATTCCCATTCATATGATGGACTCTCAAAGGTCCATTCATGCTGCCCCAAGCACAACTGTATCCTTGCATTTCCTTTCTCAAAATCAAAATGATGATGCTTGGGATCCACCTTATGACAGTTGCAAATGTTTCGACATTGGTGGTAGTCTGGAGATCCTTCCACCAAGTGACCGGAAACTCTTATATAACTGTCATAAATGTGTAAAGGGGGCTGGAACTGTTTATGGCAATGGATAAACAAATGGTACAACTGCCATACTGAAAATCCCTTGCAAAAAATCAGTAATGTTAACAACATAGGGGCTGCAAATAACCATACAATGACATGAAATGCTTCATTAGCAGCAACAAACAGAAAATCATTCAATTTTATGATTGAAAGCACTTGTATGGTTGCAAATGATGCAATTTAGTAATTGGAAGTAGTGATGATTTTAGCCTTCAAGCTGAAAGTTTGGGGCATGGTTGTCCCCATTATGTTCTCCTTTTCCTTGGGAGGTAGTAGATCATCCACCCTTGCTCTTAATTCCTTCCCAAACAACCATAAGGGTGTTGGAATATTTGCACTCACTGATCTCATCAAGTGACCCCTTTCATACATCATGTTAGACCAAGAGAACTTCATCCAACTTGCCAATCTACCTTTGTCCAAGGAAAGTACTATCATTCCAACACATGTAAAGAGCATCATAACTTGGTTGTAGCATGGTATTTTCTTACTCAACCTCAGGCTTATGGTGGCTGAAAACCATCTTATAACATTGCCAAGACCTCATCAAGTAGGTGGAATATGCATCTTTCTTCCGACAAAATCTTCTTCTATCTCAACAAAATGTATATGGGAGAAACCAGATTTGTGGTGGACAATAGTCCAAAATTTTGAGACAACTCCCATATCCATACCCACTATGTTAAGTTGATAACACATAACCAAAAGATCCCATTTTACCCAAGGGCTCGCCCTGTCAATCTCCAAAGATCACCCGGATCCCAAAATTTCATGTACAAGCAATTTGGGACTTGTATGAAAGTATCTATGTGCCCTTTTCCCCTAGAAGGATTCTTCACTATATCACCATTTTCAATATGTTGTCCATGATGACCACAAATTTGTTGTGATATACCATGAGGCATCAAACTTGACTTAAGATCATTCCTTCCAAGATGTTGCTCTTGATGACAACACATTTAAAATGACATACTAGGAAGCAACAAATTCACAACACTTTCATACCTTTGGCTGTCCTCAACTTGTTCACCTTCCTTTGCCGAATGGAGCTGGTTGAGATATCTTGACATCCCCCAACCTTGTGACTCGGAAGTTCCGGGTTAGGATCACCATTCTTCACCTTAAACTCTTCACATTCAACAAATGAAATTTGGTAGCGCATGCAAACATTAGAAGTCAATAAACCATCTTCTGAAAATTCTAGCAAACTAAAAATCAACATTAAGAACCAAGAAAGCTCTTTTTTAATGTTCATGCCACTCAACATGGTCTTCTTGGAACTCCACCTCAAAACCTTTTTGCAAATATGATTTTCTTTCTCCGTTTCATGCCCCATGATTTCTTCCTTGACCCCTTGAGAGGTCAATGTATACATTCCCTTTACTAGTTCTTTTTCTTCTTTTAAGAGCAACTTATTTGGGTTTGCCTCCTTAGCATATTATTGTGGTCTAGGGTTTAACTCTAGCATCTTCATCCATGCACCGACTGTCCGCTTGTTGGAACCATCAAATGTGGAGTGTCATTTTTCCCAAGGCATGTTGAAGATCCTTTTGTGGTGCTTGAGATCTAGGCTCGGGCCTTGATCTACCCTTTCTTACTCCTATGAACTGTGCAAGTGAAATGACATCACGAATCTCATTTGGAAGAGCCCTATACTTCTCACAGTTGGACGCAATGTTGTGACCCTCTAAATGTCGTGTTTCAACCTCTGGATTGACTTCTTCTCTTGGGAGGAAGGTAGGCTGAAGAGGCCTAGCAACAGATCCAAAATTGGACCCTTGAGGTTGCCTAACATTGTGAACCCCTGACGAACTGCCCTTGCCATTGTGATGTCTTGGCCCATAAAGTTTTTGCAAGGTTAGGGCTAGCAAATCCATAGTGTCTGCCAACCTCTTTTGCCCTTTGATAAGGCTACCAATCTTAGCCTCTTCAAAACCTTTGTTGGCCATGTTAGGTCCTTCAAGTGGCTAATCTGAATTCATCTTTCTTCTTGCATGAATACCGTAATATCCCCTTTTGGGATATTATCCAAATACGCAATTTAATTTACTGAATCGACTCTAGAAGGACTAAACCCTCCTAGTTCGACCTCAAATAATCCAATGTTAGTTTCAATACAACCTAAATAGGGTTGGAGTGAGCCAAGGTGGTGGATTAGATGAGAGAACCAGTTAGGAAATTAATCACTTCAAATCTGAAATTAATTACAGCAGTAATTAATTAATAAATGCACTAGACTGCTGCAAACTTCAAAAATTAATAACTCCTTCACCGTCTAATATTTTTCTATCAAACCAATGCCAAAAGATTCTTCATATTTTTAGCTTTCCAACAAGCTATAGATCACAATTTTTGGATAAGTAGAAGGTATGCAAATCAACCCATGAAATCTGAAACTGTGTAGATAAAACCCTGGCATAGATAGTTAAAACTGAAAAATACATAACTTGCTCAATACTTCGTCTTTTGCCGTGAAATAAAGTGCAGACTAATCTATAATTCAAGAGCTTTCCAAAGATATTAAAATCTGAATTTTTAGACCACCGAAGACCCTCCAAACAACCCCCAAAATCCCCAAACCAGTCACTAGGGTTAGCATAAAACATGTAAATTATTTCCAGCTCTTAGAACTCTTTAAAAACATCCCAAAATGACTACTCACACTCAGAAAAATAAGCCAACTCAGATCAGATTACAAATATAGCTTGTTCACCCTTAAAACATGCCAAAAGATGCTCAATTCAAGTCGCCATAATTAGAATAAAACCAACAATAACCAGCAGATCTAAAGCACCATAAAACCCTTTACAATATTCAATAACATGCAGATTTTACTCTAAATATAATGCGCCAATACTCTAGACAAGTCGCCAAAGCTAGAAAGCATAAATCATGCACAAAGACACTTCAACACAATGAATGGAACAAGAGAATCTTCAATGTCTTCAACAATGGCTTCCAAATGAGAGAGAGCAAATGCAAGAACTAGGGCATACATCCCATGGGCATACATCCCAATACTCCAAGCATGGAGTGAAATCAAATGATCATCCAACATAACCCTCTAAAGAAATGCGACCTCCCTTTTATAGAACTAAGGGGTGCAATATCCAATAAAGACCGACCTTTTCCTTTTGGAGGGAAAACATAAACTCTCATTAAAAATATTAATACTAAGACTATGTGCACTTTATTTATTTTTTAATTAAATAAATAAAAGTAACTAACCTATGTGCACATTAAACTAACTAAAGAGACTCCCACTTATAGCGCTAGGCATGCCAAGGGGTTATAATGCAAATGAAAAATAAATATTAATAATGTCCCGAAAAAGGGGACATTACAAATACCCTAGAGGCTAGGAGGATCTTTGCTTTGATACCACCGCAATGCCCGTTTCGAGCTAAGCTGAAAGAAAAGAGACATGGCACCAACCCAAAATCACAGTATAACAAGCTACAACAGTTTGAAATCTTATGACAGCAAGAGGGAAATAGCAATTATTCACCGCCAATACTACTTTTATTCCATCCAAGCATGTAGGGAACAATAATAATTATTTTAGAGCAAGTACCAACCAAGAATTGAATTTTTAGAACCCTAGCTGAAGTATAATATTTAATTTTGCAACAACAGCGAACCCACTTACAAAAATGGCCGGAAATAATGATTCCAAGGCCCAAAGTTCAATCCGTAAAATGTAATCAGCCTTATAAATTAGGAACAATCCAAATATCAACAAAGAAAGGAGTGTCATGCACTAGATATCACCAAAACCTTCCACCATGCAAGTCGCCACCCTAGGAGAGGGTTTACAATGAGCTGGAAATGGCGTGTTCCCAAGGAAAATCTGAATGTAACGCCAAGTGTGACCTCCGTATGAGATCACCAATGAAGAAATGAGGGGTTTTGTCCTCAAATCAAGTGCAAAGAGGGTTTCCGTCCTCAATTGCAAGAGAGAGAAAGCAGTTTCATGCTCCAACTCCAAGAAAATGAATTCCAAAGCAAGCATGTCCTTCTCCAAAGCAAGCGACCCCTTTTTATATCTAAAGGTGGTGCCAAATCCAAAATGTAATGCCCCCAAAGAGGACTGACCTCCTTGGAGACATATGATTCCCTTTTTCTTTTATTTTTCAAGTGGCTTTTACACTTTTTTGAACTGACTTGACTTCTCTAACCTATGATTAGAAAATTGCTTTAAAAAAAAATACAAAACTACAAAAGCAATTGAAAATCATGACATTAAATACTTCCCTTGCTCTTTCCCTTTTAGCCCACGAGAAGTGGAATGGGCCCAAGGTCTTCAAAATGAACTAGTCTTGAGAAGGGGACATTACAGAAATGTTGCGGTAGAGGAAGGACTCGGGTGCTAATAAAAGGTGATCTTGTAGAGGCGTGAAGGTGATGTTGAAGGAGGCCATAAAAGGATGAGTAGGAAATGTGGAGGATAGTATATGTATGTTATCAAGGACTGCAGATCAAAGCTCTCTCACAAATACCGCTAACCAGTCTGGCCATTTCTGATCATCCCAGTTTTGGGTGATGCCTCGTAAGACATCACTTTAAGGGGGTTAATGCACCAATGGTGCCTGCGAAAAGAAAAGTCAGTAAGAGTGAAAAATGTGTATATAGGCTTGTCTTGTTTGGACGGCTTTTCTTGTTTCGTGGGCCTCTTGGGCCCTGCAGATTAGGAAGGTCTGGTCTTTGGCATCTTCTCGAGAACATACTTCTCACAGTGATAGACTAGATCATACACCTCATGAATTTAGATCTTGAAAGTCTAATCACAGCAGCCCCTTAGACTTTACGAACCTCAAATGATATGATAAAGCCTTCTCATATTCTTCTGCATTGCCACAAATTCAATCTCGAGCCTATATTTATGATGGCAAGCTTTAATGCAGCCTTTAAAATTTAAAGCGATTGAATATGCTGACTTTAGCTGATTTGCCAGGCTCTTATTGTCTATAGGGTTGATCACATGATCACATAGCATGATCTTTTAAAGTTGAATAAATTGGGAAAGTAAAGCCCTCATGTTGACAGTAATCCATGCTTAACTGGCACACATGTTTCCAATGCATCAGCAGTCACTGTTGCTCATCAACATTTTGGCATAACCATGCCATCCAGAAGAACTTCTCCACAACACTATGCTGGTGCACACTTAAAGATACTGGTGCAGATTTATTTACTTCCTTGATATGACCCTTCTGCACAATTAGGAGCAATGATGTTGGAGCCTATCAGCTTACCTAGAAAACTACTCGGGCTTGTGGAAGGAAGACCTAGTTCTTCATTGCCACGTAGCCATGTGGGTCCCTCTTTCAGACATATTATCTGCACAATAGTGTAACTTTGACAAGTGAGCACTTGTAGATCATCACTTTTGTGCTCACCCTGGGCATTAATCTTGATAGTAAATCCAACAGTCCAGTGCATTACCGCAATAGACAACCTGTTCAATGTTTAAGGTATGCGCTGCCGAACAATTGCACATGTTGACTTTCTTGTTGATCTTTTTTAAGTGTGCTTAATGACGAAGCTTAAGTCCTGGTCAACATCCAATAGCTCACATCCAATCTGGTAGATCTATGGGTCAGGTGCTACAGTGCACTCAGTCAGCATGCACAAGTTTTATAAATGTGCTTTTCGTGCCATCTCTTAGCATCATCACAATAACACACCTTGACTTCCCATTAACCTTTTCAAATGCACTCATCTGCTAAGTTTAGCTTGCGTACATTTGTTTAACTTAAGCAAAGGTCACTACCAGTTGATCGAAAATCAATGGCCCTTGTGGCACTGCATATTTTTATTTTCTTGATACTTAATGGCTGCAGTATTGCACTATCGTGCAACCTCGCAACCACTTGGAAATGAATGAATATTTCTGTGTTCTAATTATAGCCTAATTTCAAACCCAATAAATCATTAAAATGTACAGCAAGGACCCTATACACTTGGACACCCCCTAGACCATTCCCAATGTGTTTATGTTTCTGCATCAATCTACTCCAAAAACTAATATACATTATGACACAGACAAACCCATGGAAACAAGATCCCGTGGACCATGCATATAAAATGTGGCACTTAGACAGCATAACAACATATTAATTGATACTAGCTTATGCTTTCAGGGTCATCCTCATTTGACTCCTTTATGTGACAGATATTGGACTTGTACCGTGTACGAACTGGACCAGTACCGGGTGGGGGAGCGAGGGGAGGGAGAGGGAGTAGGTAACATAGAGGAAGATAACATATGCAATGGCTACATCATCTACTCTTGTGTGATGTAAGGGCATGTCAAAGAAATCCTCATCCCTGTAAGAGGCAATTGGAAAAGTTTATGTGATCTTTTGAAACGGAGAACCCTAGGAAATAGAGTTGTACTCTGGATTTTGGAGAAAACAAAGTGATAAGAAATTGGCACCAGATGATAACTGTTGGTCTTCTAATCTGGTTTGATTAGCATTATTTTTTCATGTTAGAAACACTACTTTTCACTCACTGCAACTTCTGTAGTGCATTTACTGCTATGATAATCTATAGAACACCATTACAGCTACATGTACATCAAGAAAATTGTCTTATGCTAAAGAAACAAGGAATCTTAATTAGAAGTTTATGAATTTTCACTCATCCTTCTCACACTATCAAACAAGTTGCAAATATTGTCGAGTGCGGCTAAATTAAAACTACAAAGTTTCAATGTAGAGACCAGAAATTGTTTTACGGAGTTTAGTAAATTTTTCATGCTCACGCTTCTTATATTATCTAGGTCACATTCATTATCCAGTTGATGTGCATTGATTAGCATGTTTGAATTTCAGTATTCTCTAAGGAAAACTGCTGCACTTTCTTGTATGACCTGTACATGCATAAAAGTACACCTGCATTTTATTAAGAAAAACATGTTTGTTTATTCATCCAGGTTGTAATCATGGTTGAAGGGACTGGTAGTATTGATTTCATTCTACCTGTAATAATGGCAGTGGTCGTGTCAAACTGGGTTGCTCATCACATTCATCAGCATGGTGCCTATGAGGCCGATCTACAGCAGTTAGGTATGGTTCATCTCGAGGATATCATATTATATTGTAAAATATAGATGGCTTTTGATTGTTGCTTCTCATGCGGTGTATATTTAAATGTCAGCAGCTCATGTCCATTTTCTTCAAAGTGAGCCACCCCGTCAGCTAATTCCCCTAACAGCATTCAATATAATGTCATCACATGTGGTTGGATTTGAAGAGGTAAACTGACTTACTATCTGGAGAAGAAATCTATTGATTTACTAGAAGTAACATCCATAAGTTAGAAACTAAAAATATCACATGGGCAATATTATAGGCCATAACTATACATGGGTGGGGCTTGAGTGCAACAATTGTACCTGATTCTGCTTATACATATACATAATTGTGTGTGCATGTGCGTGCGCCTGCACATGTGTGTGCAGGCGTGCATGTGTTTGTTTGTGTTTGTGTGAAATCAATTTTCCTGATATACATATTCAGATCTTGTATGCGGCCAACTTCAGGTGCATTTAATACAGTTAAGCCCCTGGATAGTCATGGTCATCTTCATATTGTTCTTTCCTCTTTCTATGGGGTAGCATGCCTCTAATGTAGCTAAAATGAGAACTGGATGAAATTCTTTGCATATGCACACCTGTTTTGATTTCCTTGCATATACTTCCTAGGAACTGATGCGGTTCCATCCCTCTGTAGATAGTTCCAGTTACAGATGTTCTGAAAGTTCTACGTAGCACAAGACACAATGGGTTTCCTGTTTTCAAAAGTTCCCATCTCCATTCCAATGATGCTGGGGGAAAATGGTTGGCCTTATTCTAAGGCATCAACTATTATTGCTACTTGAGCAGCATGCTTTTGCTGAAGTGGATCTATCCTCAGTCAAAGATTCTGACAAGTGGCAATTTCCATATTTTGGATGTATGAATGCCAAGAAGCTACAGGTTCTGGAAAGTGCAATGCGAGCATACCACTTTTGCCACTGCCCTCATCGTCGAGACTTGACATCTCGACCTGAGGCCATAGATGAACTTGACTTATATGGCTTCTTTGAGTCACGTGTATCCACCAAATCTTCTCATGGAACCATTGAAGGAGGAGGCACTATGTTGGATGCAAGAGAAAGACCAAAAAGACCTTTGTGCTGGATTTGAGGCCCTTTATGAACAGAGTTCCACTGACTGTAAGTCCTTTCGAAGGACGATAAAGAAAGAAACTCCAGCAGTTTGACCTAGTTTTCTTTTCATAATTGATGGTCTAAGATCATTTAATTGTTTCAGGTACGTGGTGAATGCTCAGCGCAGAGGGTGTACATAATCTTCCGGACACTTGGCCTTAGACACCTTTGTGTGACTGACTCAAACGGCAGGTATTGTCTTGCTCATGTCTGTATTCTCTATTGCTGATATTGCTGATAGGTATTCTCTATTCCATCATTTAGATATTATCTGTGAAATGAATATTTAGTTACCATTGCAGGGTGGTTGGTATGATTACCAGAAAAGATCTTGGCTTGGCTTCCAGAAAATCCAGTGTCTCTACCTCTAGATGGAGCACCACTTTTGCGGTGGGATTCGGACACAGCCATAGATGAAAGGACTTCCAGAGATATCCTTTATTCATTGCCTTGAAATTATTTATTGGTTGTAGTATTTGATTCACATCCAAAATCACAACATGCATCAGATATTTGATACAGTTGAAGCGGACATATTTTATGCACTATTGGATATGTACCAGAAGAATTGTTATCACAATCTAAATTTAAATAGAGTCAAGTGGGTCTCACGTTTTGCCTTATGTTCACCAGGAATGAAGACACATTTAAGCAGTCAAAATTTGCAGTATAGAAAGTAAACTGCTAGATAATGTATAATACTAAGGGAGAAAACGGGCTTCTTGTTTTCGGCCACTAGCCCAGCAGTTGTAAGGTGTTCATTAATAGTGACTGTAAGGAGCCAATGTAGAAAACTTGAGGTCTGGTCAAGATTTGTATTTGTTTTTGGCCTGTGACATTGAATGTACAGCTGCAGGCCTGGAAGCCATAATCCTTTTGAAGGTTCAGTCTTGTGGCCAAAATATTTATATAATGCTGAGAAGTGGCATTTCTTTTTTCTTTGTTCTTTCCGTTTTGGCATTTGTATTTGTAATGTATTGTGAAGGGTCCAATAAGTATTTTGTATTGTAAGGGCCCTCTTTTATTTATTGTAATGTGAAGGGCTCTCTTTTATGTACTGTATTATCAAGGGCCCGAACATAGTATGAGAGTTTTATATGATGGGCATGAAGGGACAGAGACTTGAAAGGTATAAAAGTAGCCCAAAAATATAGGTACCGACGTCTTATCACATAGTCTCAATTATTTGACATGGATGAGTACTAGTATTGAAAAAGAAAAGATTTTACAACAGTTCACATTTAAATCTGTAGATTTTGAACATTCTACATGCATAGCTGTTAGTTTTTCTGCTCCTCCAAGGCCGAGGAGTCACGAATCAAAAAGCCACTTCTCAGAGTTCTTGTTCCCTAGCTCCAGTGGCAGTTAGCTTACCCTTTTTTAGCAATTATCGGTTTGTATTCCTTATGCTCATGTTTGTATAGTTCCAACCACTATGTTTAATCAGAATGGAACTACACCCTTGGATGTGCCTTACAACAATCTACCTTTAACAACTCTCTTCTACGGGAAATTGGTATTTCAACTGTGTACAGGTTCTAAGCTGGTGCCTCAAATCTCTCCAATCCTTGAAATTTTCTGGGTATTTTGTCAAACGCTTGTCTCAAAACCTTCGTGCACAAATCCTCTTACTGTGCCTTTTCATTTTCTTGATACCCAACCAGTTTCGTCAGTTTTTCACCAAAGTCTCTCCTCGGTCATATTGCTAGAACTTTCCTTTGACTCTTAACCCTTTTTTTGCTTGCTTTGGAAATTCTCATATTGGCACAGTGAACTTGCTCTTAATATCCTTCACTTTCACAATCTCTAGTACCCGAGGTCTTCGCGTGCACATCAAGATCCTCTGCCATGTATCTTTGGGCTCCCTTATGCTCATCATCTTGCTACACATTCACAATGATAGTACATGAGCTCACTGTGTGCACATCAAGATTCTCTATTGTACATAGATAAGTTTGAGGAGTGGATAAACAAAGTCAATGGAGGGGTGTTCATTTAGCTAGCTATATGGTAAAGCAACTCCAGTATGTGGATGATCTTATATTAATTGCAAAAACAACACAGTTTGAGAGAATATTTTAGGGCCCTGGAGCTTTTATGCCAAGATGGTGGGATGTGAGTGAATCCCAGCAAAACCCAAGTTATGATCTTTTCATTACGGAGAAAAAGAAGTAAATAAACTTTCTTTTCGAAGATAGTCTTTTGGGTGTGGTGGAAGAATACAAGTACCTCAGTCTTGATTTCCATAGCAAGTTTAGCTAGGAGAATTGTAGGACAAAAAGAATATGAGGGGGATGGAGGACTTTATGCTCTCTACAAAATATATACATCAATGTAGAATTATGGGATTGGAAAAACATGAGGGTCTTATTCAGGTTGCTTGTCATGCTAGTGGAACTCTCCGGATGTAAAGTTTGGGTCAGCAATGTACCAAATTTGAAAATGAGACAGAATTCAAAAACACCTAATCATAAGTAGCCTCAAAACTAAAACATTAGTTTTGCTTGAGTTTTTATTAGCTATGTAAGAGGTTTTACTAGCTCAAACATGCATGTCCTGCCATCATGAAATTGAAAATTACAAAAAAAATTGATTCAAGAGTCAAAATTTGTAGCTTTGAGAGTCATAATAGTCCTTGCGAATTCCATCTTTTGGGACCTGGGCATTTTTTTGAGTTTTTTGGGGTGTAACGACTAAATTGACTTTTGGTGGAACAAGATGAATAGTTCCTTAGTTCCTTTTATTCCCCAGATGGGTAGATTAGCTGATTTGCTTTTAAGTTGGGTGTTCAATTGGCAAAATTGGCTTTGGGTAGAATTTTTTAAATAGTCCCTTCATTTCTTAATTTCCGATTGAGCGACTTGAACGTTTTGGGCATTACTCGGTCATATCGGCTTCACACGAAACTATGGGAACCTTCCTTTGTACCTTCTTTTCCCTCCTTGCATTTTCGCATTGCATTCAATTGGATGTTATTCAACTAAGTTGGCTCGCCATGGAACTATGGGAATAGTTCCATAGTTCCCTGCATTCACCGCTTAAACAACTAAGGTAGGAAATTTCAACCCCTTAGGCTAAATAGGTCCCAAATGGAATCCATGGAACAATTCCATGGTTCCTCCTAAACATCGATTAGCCGATGGGAAGAATTTTAAATCTAAATAAATGGTTCCATGGCCCCCAGCCAATCATCAATTAAGTTTGGGTATAAATACTTGACCTCACATAATTCATGTCATTTGTAAACTTTCTCACCATGTTTTTGCTCTACCCCTACGTTTTCCACGCTACCCTAGCCATTATTTTGCCCATGTGTAGTCATTTTCATGCTAAATTCAAATTTTCCAACACCAACCGGGTTGCCTTGTGGAGTTCTCCATTTTCATCCAATGGGTGAGTGTTTTCATTACCATTTTCCCTAGATTTGGGCATTTCTCTCCTCTAAGCCTACATTTGCCCCTAAGTTGTCATATTCACTTTGTTTGGCCGATACTCTTTTCAGTTATTTCCTAAGAATTGAAACTACCAAAACAAAGTTTCAATATGTTGGATATGAGCCTATTTCCTCACTTGAGACCATTGCCCCACAAATTGGGGACAATGATGTAAAACATATGGATTTAGCTAAATTCTAGAGCTAGAATGGAGGATGGGAAGAGGACTCCATTGGCCGACCGAGTTTTGTTTAGTGTGTTGACATGATGTTGGCATGTGCTTCATGCTTTGATCCCCAAACCAAGGAATTGAAGGATCCTCAAGGTCATGTTATTGCTCAATTAGATGCATATCATATTAACCTAGCCCTCATAATCACTCCTGTTGCAGGTGCCAAGGTATTATCTCTTGAAACAACACAAAATGAGTTTGATTTAACACCAAACAAGTACCAAACCATGATTGCCAAGTCTTGGTTAAAGGTTAAGAAGAAAGGACCTTCCAAGTTGGCCAAAACCCTTTACAAGAATGATTTCATTGAAGAATTGTCAGATATTATTACTCTTTTAGCCAAAGTAATGGGTCTTCCATCCACGAGAGAATTTCATGATTGGATGAGTATTTTCATCAACTTGATATGTGAAGGCTTTGAGTTGGGGAGAAATCATCTGTGAAAATTTAACTAAACAACTCACTCAAGTACATAACACTAAATCATTTTATATGACTTTCTATTTGATGTATGCTACACATGATATAGAATTTGGATTGGCCTTTCAATTCATGGAAGACAAATCTCTCTCGACCCATTTATGAGTGTTACACCCAACTGACTCTTGATAGCAACAAGAGTCATTTCAGAAGGGTGAATGATGCATTTACCATGTTCATAGTCAGGTTATTGGAAGGATGCACCACTCGTAGAATTTCTCTAGAAGCAAAGCAATTGGTAACCAAGTTTGGAAACTTTTTCATTCAATTTCAAAGGTTCTCCCATATCAAAGTTGTAGGATTCGAGGGAATTCCATACAAGCTTCCAACTTATTATCAGATCGATAAGCTCATCTTGATTGAGCTATGTAGACAACTAAACATCCTCCAAGGGACTTGCAAGGATAAAAATAATTCATAGATTCAATTTCCCTCGTCTCTCAGAACTACAATTGTTGATCAAGTATTGACGCATTGAAAGTTGAGAGAACAATTGCCCCGTTCAATATGCATCCTTTCCACAAGAGAACATCATTTGATAACGAGAACTTCATCAACAACAATCTTAAGTTGCCAACCTCATATTCTCATGTTCCAACTATTGAAGATTATTGAAAAGATTGTGATGATGAATTTGAATTCAGAAAAAGATAATTTGGGAGGATGACTCTCCAACAAATTTGGAGTCTTCAATGGTATTAGGTATCGAAGGTATGGTAGATGATGGATCAAATATGTATAAACTCGAGTTTATAAGATCCATTCAACACTCTCCTCTTCCTATCATTAATTGGTCCCAACAGGAAAATGATAACTTTGAGGATCTCACTACACCTGTTCTCTTGAGAACCAATAAGTAGTTCATGAAGAAGTTGGTAGAATTCAAGGCTTCTAAAAATTTAGTGTTCCCTTAGATGTTCCTTCTTCCTCAACCCAACACCAACCAAGTACAAAAGTCTATGTATGGACTCCAAGAACTGATCTCGAAGAAGAAAACGGTGAAGAAGAAGATGAACAAGAAGAAAGTGAAGGAAATGAGGAGGAAAAAGATGTAGTTATTGAAAATCTTGCTAAAAATGTGAGTGAAGTGGTTCAAGGCACAAACCGATTATAAGAGGACCTTTTGCTTCCCCACATGTATCTACTTGAGAAGTCTCTATCTCTGTGGAAATCATTCCCATACAAGTTTCTTCTCCTCCTCCCCTCAACTCAATATGCCAATCACAAGTTCAACCATGGGAGATATCACTGAGACTTCCTTCTTTTGGGGCCAACCATTGGTAGAGAAGAAAAGAAAGGCAAAATCTAATATTGTTGTTCCAATCTATGATATTGTGCGGATCTTCTTGGTACTTGTTATCACTGAAGTTCCCTTTGTTGAGGCCAAATGGATCAACACCTTAGTGAAACAATAAGAATCTTCCCAAGGTGTGAGACCTTTCTTCTTGGGACAGACATCGGGGATGATCGACTTCATCTACCTAGCTATCTTAGTGCTAATACTACTCCTAAGGTAAGTTATTGATTTATAGGGGGTAAAAGGGGGTGAGGAATGCATGAAACAAACTAAGCTAAAAATTGTGATTGCACCAAAATATAAAAGGGGTCTCTCTTCTAAATGCAAAGTTACCATGTCAAAATGGTGGTTGGGCTTTCATGAGTTGTAGACCTCTAATTTGGTCTCATGTTATGCACTTGGTGCCTTCCTCCATTGATGTAGTGAGCTATGTATATTATTGATCAATCAAATTTTGTTATTGTGGCTCATCTCTACCCTCTACATCTTTCGAATGAAATGTCCATGTTCGCCTTGTGTGCTTAGAGGTTGGTAATTGTTCTCAACCTTTTCAAGAGGAAGAGGGCTTCTTTCGATTTGAGGAGTTCAAAATGTGTGAGGAACTCAATTCAAAGAAAGAGGGGGCAACTTCCATAGTTATTGAACGAATCAAGGCACAAGAAGAGAAGAGGCGAGCGAGATAAAGATAAATAAATCCCTTGCATAGAATGTGGCTATTTTGACTGCACCACATGTTTGGAGATTGATATCTTCCTCCAATCCTACCTCCTTGAGCCACAAGCAACTTATGAGGAGTCTAAGAAGCTTGAGACATCAACAAAAGAAAAGAAAGAAAAATAGAGTTTATTGAACTCAACTCGAGAGGTCTCGATGTAGTGGAAGAGAAAAAAACATCAACTTAGGCCCTCAAATGCCTAAGAAAGTGGAGGAGGATGTTAACAAACTTGAGGGCCAAGAGGATTATAGCCTTGTTGCCATGTTCGAGAGCTTCGTTCGTGCTATTTCAATCACTTTAAGAGGAGAGAAAGATGCCCAATTAGATATTTGGCTAGTTTAGAGCCTAAGAAAGAGTCACCACCTATCATATTTAGTTCAAAATATGAAGATGAGGTTACAAAGTTTGGAGAAGTTTCTATATGTCAAGAGGATAGTTTTGCTAATGAAAAGGAAGAATTTTATGCTCTCGTGGACTCCATTAGTGATGCATATGATGAAGAGGTCATAACTCCACTAGAAGAGTTGACAAGACATAAACTTCTATCATAACCAAGTGCATTGGATCAATTTTCACTTGTCCACCATGCTAAGCATACATCGGGCGGAGAAGATGCAATTCCATGTTATAACCGACATCTTGCAAGCACAAGAAGAAGAAGTGGGCCTCTTTTTAGTCCAAGGTCATTACATGGCTGCCATGAAGTTGATCCAATGGAGTTCTTTGATTCGGAAAGGAAGCTACTTCTCTCATTCTGTTTTGATTTTGTTTAGCTTCCCTTTGTATAGATTATTGTAGTCTAGGTAGTTTGTTTTCAATTCAATAAGTGCTTATGCACTCTCTGACAGATCGACTTGGATGTATGATTTTTCACTTTGTTTAGATAGTTTTCTTGTGTTTGATCACTCATTTGATGCCTTTTGCCCTCATCTTGTTCATAGTGATCTTTTGTAATAAGTGCCTCTTGCATGAGTTGCTCTTTCTTGTCTTGGGTCTTCATTGCGAGACAATTCAAAGATAATGTTGCGAGACTTTTGGCTCCATGCCCAATGGAATAGACAAGGCTACTGGATCCATGATTAGTAGGCAAGCATCCCACAAAGATTGCCAAAATGTTGACCAAAATGAGATCACACTTTATTTTGGTAAGGATCAATTTCAGCATTTGAGGGCCTTGATCTTAATTATTCATGTGTTTTAAATGCATGGGCATCTTCAAATTTTGCCAAATTCACTCCATCAAATCAACTCCAAGTCACACATTTCAAATCAAAGGAAAATTTGATCAACTCCAGTGTCACAGTTTAGATCAAAGGAAACTATAATCAAATCTCTTGTTTTGGGGCTTGGATCGGCAAAGTGACATCCAAAAGCATGTCACCACTTTATTCTCTAAACCATCAAATTTAATAGCAAACCGGGTTCATGGGATCAAAACATTGGCTAAGGATGGGACTAAAAGGGTGTTGGACACGAAACCATGAAAACTCATCATTGGTCCATGTGGACCAATGATGATAAATATAAAAAATAACGCAAGAGATCGAGTTTTGATCCACGGTTTCATGGGTTGCGATTCAAAAGCCCTTGGGCTCTTGTAGCACCTCGCTCCTTCATGCTTAGGCATCCAACCCATTCTAAGGTCTTCAAGTTTGTTAATGGTCTCTTCGTGAATGTTTTACGTGTGTTTTTCCGATCGAATCATCGTAGTGCCTTTTCGTTGCCACTTGCATAACACTGGTTCGGTGTGTTGTCGTGGATTGAGAATAGGAACCCTCATTTAGCCAATATCGTGAATGCATGTGTTGATTCCTTAGCATCCGTTGAGCATTTTGTTTGAAGGTGTGTAATGGGTGTCAAAGATAAAGTTAATATAATAATGATTAAAAATTTATAGTTAGTGTGAGAGTTGTGTTTGAGGTTTGGAATGCCGGACAAGTGGCGTGAGAGGCCTAACCCTTTCTCGCGCAATGACTTGGTATTTATTGAGGGGTTGTTTATGGATATTAATGATAATAAGATAAGTTAATATTGAAATTGAAATTCAAAGAATGAAAATCTTAAAATAAAATAAATATTAATTAATGTAATAGGGAGAAGTATGGTTGGTAGAGGTGGAATAAAGGAAGTTGGTGGGGAATAATGGTGGTTAGAATGCATGAATCCCTCTTGAAACCCATTGGCAAGTGTAAAGAAAACTCCAAAGCTTTGCCATTTTCCTCCTAGGTCATGCCTATTCCAAGATAAACGGTTCTTTTGCTTGGAATGCCGATAATTTAGTTCCTTTGGGGCGCTTTGACAATTGTTGAATCGAATTCCCATACCCCTTTTGCCAACACCTTCAAAGCTTGTGCCATGTTGGAGTCTTAAAGCTGTGTTGGGGAGAAAAGTTACAAGTTTTGTATGTTTGGATGCATAGAAAATGGTTGGGTCAACATACCACTTAGCATTTGTTTTGGCTATTGGTTGGCGCTTAGGATAAATATGTTTGGCTTTGTTGTGTGTGGTAGGTGAACTGTGTGTGTCTAAGTGCCGAACGAAATGTGGTTTCTTGGGATTCTATTATTGCATACCTATGTTTCCAAGAATTCCTTTTTGTGGGTAGGTCTTTGGACCATCCGAGTGTAGAATAAGATTTGGGTGCTTGGCTTGGGAAAAACACCTCTTAGAGGTGCGATCTCATGGAACACCTCATGAGAGCATGATCTACGGGCTCTGCAATGATTGTTGGAGATGCAAAATGGTCCGTTGAAACATCCTTGGGACCATATGCCCAACATGTGATCTATTTGAGAGATGTCTCAACAAAATGTGGATTGTGGGTAACAAAAGACTTGCATTTTGGATTGGTTTTTACCTTTGATGGAAATGTGGAGAGTGGAATGAGTGTGTGGCTCAACGTTTAGTAGGACTAAATGAGTCAAAACTGAGGGTGTGTAAAGGGTTGCAATGCTTTAGAAGATATGAGAGAAAAATGTGGAATCATGAGAACTATTTGACAAAATACCTCCAAGAAATATGGTCACTTGGATCATTATGATGGGAAGGTCTTCAAGTGTCGAGGATTGGAGTAAGTGTCGGAAGGGGTTGTGTGCACAAGTAGAATGTGGATGCTTGCATAACTCTCATGATTTGCTTGCGAATGCCACAAGTGTCATCGTGGCAGCCCGTGAACCAAACATACATTACCCCTCGTGCACTTGCTCGCCAAAATGCCACAAGTGTCGTATTGTGGCAACCCATGAACCAAACATACATCATCCCTCGTGCACTTGCTAGTTCTTCATAGGTATGGGTTTCTCTCTCTTCTACCATAATTTTTCATTTGTTTGTTTGTTTTCCCTTCATAGTTTCTTTGAAATTAAAATAGAATGATGGTGTGTGTTATTTATACAAAGTCAAATTTTTTTGCCAAATCATCAAAAGTTAAATTGATTTCACCAAACTAGAATGATCGTCTGTAGAGTTGAATATGATCCCACATTATGTTTGAGGCTTGTAGAAATTTAGACAACTAAATTTGATAATGACATCCTCCAAATTAATGAGTTAAACATGATATTTTGTTTAAACATCCCACTTACACGCCCTTGCAAAATTTAATGAAACGCACTTTAAAACGACGTGCAAAAAACCTACCCGACTCCCATAGAGGAGGTGTCAACATTTGACCATGTTCCCTGGTGACATGGATTGTCACATCAACCCCTATACCAACCTTAGATGATCATTTTCTCATATAACGACATTCGTTTTTGAGCCCAATTAGTTGTTTTCAAAGCATGAGACATCTACCAAAAGTTAGAAATTTGTTTCGGTTTTGGCTCGTGGTGTAGGGATCTGTGTTGGGAAACAGATATCAACCACCACATATTTCTAGAGGTTCTTTGTGTGACGGTGGTAATCAACTTTTATTTTTGAGAAAAAATTCCTTGGGAACTAGATTTGCAAGCGGGTTACGTATGAACTGGTCATTCTGCAAAGTAAGAATGTACTGATGCATTTTCAATAATTATGTTCGGAAAGGTAGTCGTAGATTGAATCCTTGTTTCCATAAATAAGTTCCATCAGTTTCAAGGGTTTCTTTAGATATAGGGGAGTGGATGGGAGTTGACAAAATGTATGTTTGAATCTTGGACATTGATTTTCGAAATGTTTTGTAGCCACTCTCACTAAAAATTGGCACTTTTTGAAATTTGCAACAATAAGCTGGAGATCTGTTATGGGACCCCCTTGAAACTTAATAATTGTTGAGAGACCTTAGGACACCTTATAACCGTATGGAACCTTTATTAGTCACTTACTTTATGAAATTTCCTTCTAGGTAATATTGTGATTTTTCTCTCTCTCTCTCTCACCGCCTAAAGTTGAAATCTAACTAAACTAAATGTGTATTCCCAACCCTCTCTAACTACATCCAAAGAGTCTAATAACATTGCGAATGAAAAATATGCATTCGTGGAACTTTTTAGATTGTAGGAGATTACCATGCCATCTTTTTGGGATGACCATACTTACAGTTGTAGGTAACTTGGACAAGAAGCATTTATTAATGTTATTTGTGGTTTTGTAGTAGCTTGTAATCTTTGAATGCAATGTAATTTAAAAGGATAAATTCTCATTATTGTTATAAATAGAAATGTAATTACTTGGTTCCTATAAAGAGTGTGAAAATGTTATTGGTTCAAGCCCTAGCCAGCTAAGCACTGTGTATGAGAAAACGGTGCTAAGTACGAAGAGGATTCTAGTGAGGATACTCTTTTAGAGGATCTAGGTGTCAAGCCCAAGGAGATTATGGAACTGGTTATGTGTCTTAAGAAGTTTGAAAGAGAAGATGAAGACAGTGGATCTTATTGTTGAGGAAAAAGGGAAGAAGGGGAAAAACTCTCGCAACAATGTGGTGGTGGATCGGGAGAACTTAGAGATTATCGGGAGTGACACCAACCTAAACAAAAACATGTAGTAACTTATACTTAAAGATTGGCACTCAATGAGAAGCAAGGTGGACAACATGGCTCTCATTATGAACAATGATAGTATGGAAAGGGTACAAGATAAATGTAAATCTCTGGAAAAATAAGTGGAGCGGTTGAAGGACCTTCTCCAACAAGTGACAAAATGGAGTATGCTTCACATAAAGTCTACTATCTAGCACCTCCACTGTTGGCACAATTGATCAATGCTTACGAAAAATTGACAATGATGAGGCCTCAAAGAAAAGGAAGAGGGGCTTAACAGAGGCGGATCTTGCTAATCTTGGGACTTCCATTGAGACTCGGCTAAAGAGTGAACTAACCTTCTAACCGGTATTAAAAAGAGGATCCTAAATGATTTTTTGGAGTGGTGGATATGGTTTGATGTTGCTGAAGAAAGCTACTTTTGTTGTTACTTTCTTGTTATGTTATGTTGTTAGTTTGATGTAATTTTGTTGTTAGTTTGATCTATGTGTAGCTCTTGGTTTTGTCTTCTTGGATTTTTATGATCGGTTATCTGCTCATTTGAGGAGTTTTTTGTATGGGGAAGGGACCCCTTAAACCTCTTTTACCCTTAATAAAAAAATGCCATTGTATTAAGCAAGAGAAAATACTAGTGTTTTTGTGACGAAATGATGACAATACTTTCATGGATATGTGGCTGAGTTGTATCCAATTGTGTTTGGTATAGTACTTGTAAGTTATTTGTGGATAATATTGTAGACATATTACTTAACTCGAAATGATCACATTATTGTATAACAAGTTCAATGGTGTGGTGGATGTATTCATTTTGTGATCTACGATATATATATATATATATATATATATATATATATATATATATATATATATATAAAGAATGAGAAAAAATGGATATTCTTATATCGATAGTAAATACTTTGATTTTTTATCATACTATTAGTGCATGTTGACATCAACTAACTTATGGTAAATAAGAATATCCCTGTTTTTCATTCTTTATATATATATATTCTTTATATATATATATATATATATATATATATATATATATATATATATATATAATGAAAAAGGGATATTCTTATATGGATAGTAAATACTTGGATTTTTCCTCGTAGTATTAGTGCATGTTGACATCAACTAACTTATGGTAAATAAGATTACAAGTTTTGGAAATGTATTTGAACATGTATGTTATTATTTGGAAAAATGACACGAAATCACTTTGTTGTTATTACAAATGGTTATTCTCTGTTAGGATGAGATCTTAAAAGACAATCATAAGGTCCCTAACCAAGCAAGCATTGTGATGGATATCATAGACCATGTTTTATTCGTATGTTTTTCTTCCTAAATGGAACCAAAGGGAAATTGACTATCCAAGAATGACGAAGAAAGAGGAGTGCCTTAACATTGTTCAACCTCGATAAAGGCCCTACAATTTACTTTAGAGATATGTACATGGTCACAACTCCCACATGCATTCCCTAGAAGCCTAGACTGGGTATTTGAATGTGTGTAAGCATGAATGGAGTAAATTGTCAAATGGTATAGTTTAACATTTGAAAACACAAGGAATGAAAGTGTCTAAACAATAGAATGTTATGGCTGGCCTTGGAAAATTAAGTTAAGATCGTTGGGTCTAAACAATGTAGTTACATGGGTTATTGGGAGCAATAGAGAATGTGATATTGTGACATTGAAAGGTTATTAAACAGCGCTAGTAAACAATAGAGTGAAGTGGGACCCTTGTGTTAGTACATCTAAGAAAATCCTTATTTTTTTAATCGAAAGAAAACTAAATAAGTTTTTATACAAATAGAAATGATGGGTGTGGTACTTGTTTATGCGAGGTTTTATTGATCTTGTAAAATTTTCGGGAGCGAGAAGTTAGTAATTTGTAGCATCTCTATTAATGGCTTGAGGTAAGTTACTTCTTTGGAGCCACCATACGAATGGTGTCATCGCACGAAATGAATAAATGGAATTTCAACCCTAAGTTAGATATTGGACTTGAGTGCTAGATGAACTACATTGATAGTATGGTCGTAGAGCTTAGAGTGATACTGAGACCCTAACCTAGCAAGCATTGTGATGGATATCATAGATCGTGTTTTATTCATATGTTTTTCTTCCTAAATGGAACCAAAGGGAAGTTGACTATCCAAGAGTGACACAAGAAAGAGGAGTGTCTTAACATTGTTCAACCTTGTTAACGGCCCTACAATTTACATGGTCACTACTATCACACGTATTCCCTAGAAGCCTAGTAGTAGGTATTTGAATGTGTGTAAATATGTATGACGTAAATTGTCAAATGGTATAGTTTAACATTTGAAAACATGAGGAATGAAAGTGTCTAAACAACACAATGGTATGGTTGACTTTGGAAAACTAAGTTAAAATGGAGGTGTCTAAACAATGTAGTTACATGGGTTTATGGGAGCAATTAGAGAATGCAATAATGTGACATTGAAAGGTTATTAAACAAGCACTAGTAAACAATAGAGTGAGGTGGGACCCTCATGTTAGTACATCCAAGAAAATCCTTGTATTTTGAATAAAAAGAAAACTAAATAAGATTTTTTACACAAATAGAAATGATGGGTGTGGTACTTGTTTATACATGTTTTATCATATTGTAAAATTGGAAGGAGTGGGAAGTTAGTAATTTACACCATCTCTATTCTTTGGATTGAGGTAAGTTACTTACTTGGAGCCACCATACAAATGGTGTAATCACACAAAATGACTAAATGGAATTTTAACCCTAAGTTAGATCCTAGACTTGGGTTCTAGATGAACTACATTGATAGTATGATTGTAGAGCTTAGAGTGAAAGGATGAAGTATGGGGGAGTGTCCTATGGCATTTAGGATTGCTTTAGAACCGTATATTTTGACCTAGCATGACAACTTGTTTCATGAGTGATTCTTGGTATTGTGTGGCTTATGTGAAAACTAATCCTTGAGCTATGAAAGATATAACAATGGATACAAGAATTATGGGGAAGTATCTAAAGATATCAACTAGATTGGTAGACCTTATCGGATGCTTAGTCCCACTTAGACTTGCCTTGTAAATCGGTTAAAAAATAGACTTAAAAAACAATGTATTATCACATCTTTAACAAATTTGATGATGTATATAAACCAAGAATTGCTATGAATCTTTCCTTGTGTGAAACCTAACTCTTGATGTTATTGCAATAAGGACATATCGCTTCGTCGTCTTCTTGTGTAAGACCTTAAACCTGTGTATGACATAAGAATATAATAACAAACATGATGGCTAGAGTGAACTTCAAGCTGCACTCCGAAGGTGGGCATATCGAAAACAACTCGAGAAAGGAAACCAAACTAAAATTACATTGAAATAACTAATGAGAGAAAAGATGTGAAAATAACTCGTGAAAGAACCTAGAAAAGAAACTAAACCTTATTTGAGATGTTGGTATCATGCATCTTGGCAACGTTAGCTATGATTCCACAATCTAACTCCTTAAGTAACAAAATACAATGCATAAAAAAGTAAAACTATAAACCATGTGTTCATTGGATTAGTGCAATCAACTGCAGTGTTAGTGTTATGTGGGCCTAATATTATGTGCCTTGTGATCAATGCAACGATAGTAAGCGTTGTGTCAAACAACAATTAAAAAATTGTTCATTTTATTGCTACCTTTTGGGTTGTTACATTTGATATCAAAGTCGTTGATCAAATTCTCGAACCTCGGGAAAAGTTTGAAATGTTTCTAATGTGGTGTCACTCAGATTTCACCCTGAAATCTGTGACTACCCAATCCGAAAATTTTTCGTACTTTTAAAATAGTGGGTCGTTTGTTGTTTTTATTGCCTGAAAGTTCCTGTATTGTGTCAAAATAATCCTAAAGAGCCATATTAGCCTTTTTCGCCAAATACCCAGATGCCCAAAATTGTTTTATTCTGTCGTCAGGATTTGTCTGCGGGAAATTTGTATTTAATTATTTTGAGCCCCGTATGAGGCTATTTGCGCTCTGTTTTAACTCTATTATGAGAAAATATGTTATTATTCCTATGTACCAGAAGGATTTTAACTTATTTTAAGTTTTGGGCTTTATTTGTAACTTTTGGCAATTTTTCGTGTTTTTGTGGTGTCCCGTTTTGTTTTCTGTAAAATTTCTCTGGAACAACTCCTTTGCCGGGTAAGCCCGATTTTTGGCCTGGAGCGGCTAGAAAACATATACGCACATTGTGCCGGAGGAAGTCGCCATCGGAGGTTTGGATCACTGGGAAAAAGCGAAGTCGTGCACAGAAAAGCCCCTGCGGGGATGGGCGCATTTTTGGAAAACAAAGGATTTAAGCTGCGATGGGAAAAATATAAGCCGCAGGCAGGGTGGGAATTTTATACTTGCCTGGCAGGGTACTTTTTCCCGTGTTATAAAAATCACTTAAGTGGATCACGGGGTTTTGGTGCCTGCCTGGCAGGGTAAAGCATCCCGTTATCAAAAAATTCTTAAAAATAGAATTACATGTGCAAAAAAGTGCGCCCCCTTTGGTGAGAGATTAAAAGAATTAAAATTGATTATTTTTATTAATCTTTCTTCTCAAAAAGTGCGCCCAAGCTTGGAGGAGGTCAACAAGTCAAAGATGGAATAAAAGAAAGGAGTCAAATGCATTAAATTTAATTTATTTAATGGCTGCCCTCTTCCTCTCAAAAAGTGCGCCCCATTTGGGTATTATTTAATGTTTTTTAAGGCATTAAAACATTAAATTAATTTCTATTTTCAGTGGCTATGGTCAAAGCACACTGTGGGGCTTGAGTGAAGTGCTGTGTGAAGGATTAAATTGGATTAATTTAATTTATTGGATGGATGGTTGTCATAAACATGCTATTTTTAAAAGAGAAAAGCATGATTTTTAATTAATTAATTGCCTTTTATTGTTAGGGCAATTATTAATTATAGAATTGTGAAGGTTATATAAGCATGGGCAACCATATGGGTGAATAATTTAATTCACATGTAAAGAATTGTAGCTAGGAGGAAAAGTGCGCCCCCATTAGAGGAAGGATTTTGTTCAGACAAAGTGCTAACAAGGCTAAAAGCTTCCAGATTTGGCGCATGCTTTGGAGAAGGTTGATCTTCGTCTACATAGTTGTTTTCACAGGTGTTACAGGAGCTCAGGTGTTGATTGAAAGGATTCATGCTCTCTTTATGTGCAAATTAAACACCAATTTTTGGGGCAGCAGGCTTGAAAAGTGCAGATTTTTATAATTTAAATTCACTATTCATGCTCCGGTGGCCATTTTTGTCTGAATAAATTGCAGGAATTCATTACAGGTGCTTTACAAAAGAAAAGGAGTTTTTATCAATGTCCAATACATTGCAAATATCCTCCGAATCTGAAGATTTGTCCAGATCTGCACCAGTATTGAAGAAATCCGGCCAAGTTAGAAGAAAAAGAATTATTCAGACAAAGATAGATAAAGCCATGGCAAAAGGAGATGAAAAAGAGAGCACGATGGATTCATGCATTGCTTCCAAACTTTCAGACATAGGAGACACGGATCTAGGCCCAGAACCTCTTTCTGATTTGATTGATAGATCCAGAGCGGGAAAGACTTCACTCATGCGTGCGGTCAAAAGTAGCGGAATTATCCGAGCTGCAGCTTTCCCATGTATAGCCTAATTGCCAGAGTTCGTGAAGGAGTGTGCTAGATCTTATCATCCTTCATCCAGATCAGTGCGTGATGTTGTAGGAAAGACAATAATTCATTTGGATGTGGAATTCATCAATTATTGTCTAAAGATTCCAGTGCGAAAGGTGGTGACTTCTATTAGCATTCAGGATGCTGACAGTAGATGGGAGAAACATAGAGCTGATTGCGTGAGCATAATGAACAGCTAGTTCATGAAGAAGCCTAGATCCCCTTCAAAGTTCCCAAGAACTCTTCTATGGTCCAATTTGGTGCAGGAGGTAGATGATGTCGTCAAATTGCTATGCAGGTTGAATGGCGAAGCGAATGCCTACACTTTCCGTACATGGATGTATGCTTTCATCAGGACCATTGAAATCAACAAGGTTGATTCTATAATCAATTGGTCAGAAATTATTAGCAGCAACATCGGTGAGCAACTTCGGAACGTGAAGCGTACTTTCAGCTTCAAGATGACTTCGTACTTAGTGTATGTTGTAGCTTCACAGGGTGTCTTTTCCAAGCTGGATAGATGTGGTGTTCTTTCCAAGGACCCCATTTTCGAGTGCTACCCACAACTTACTGTACTGCGTGCGAGAAGGACTTCAAAGTGATCAACGATGACTTCTTCTACGATTTCATCTGCAGGCTAGACAAAGACTTGAAGACTCACAGGGTAAGCAAGGAAGCGTGGGAAGCAGTGTCCAAGATTGGCAGTTTATTCATCCAGTTTGCAGATTTCACATACCTCAGGGTTACGGGATTTTCTGGAGAACCTATAAAGATGCCCAGGTATCCAAGTGATAGAGTGATCGCCATGGAGCTGAGCAGGCAACTCGTAGAGTTACACGACCTTCAGTTGAAATGGCACAAGTCTACGGGCTTCTTCCCAATCACTGTGGGATATTACAGTTGCATCAGCATTCACAGAGCTCGAGGGATGGAAGCGCAAATGTTATCCAAGCATGAGCAAGAGTTCTTCCTACACACGACTTAACTTCGATCCATTTGGAAGTAGCCGGGAAGACAATCTCCCGGGAATATGCACATGTGCCTTCTTCGTTAGAAGATTTACGGATGAAGTGCGAAGTGAGTACGAGGTTAGAAAGAAAGATTTTAGCGAGGCTAAAGCAAAGCAAGTGTTCGACTTTGGACTAGCGCGGATACTGCGGATCTTAAAGATGATGGGAACGTGGTACTTGAAACTTACCATCGGATGGGAGGAGATAAAGCTATCTTTGCGAGGATAACATTGGAGGTGCCATTGATTGAAGAGAGATCTGGAGCTGTGTTGGTGAATACTTGAAGCGGGCTGCTAACGAAGGGATCTTGCCTTGATGAAGTATTGATGAATCAAATCACGGGTAACCGGCGCGCAGGAGATTCCCTCAAGCAAAAGCATGAAGGAGAAAGCGTAGAAGGTCGAGAAGTTGAAAAGTACGAGAAGATCTCAAGAGAAAGAGAAGACCACTTCTACGACCATAGCTTTGACTCCGACTTCTCCAGTACCCAGAGGATCACCAACTATTGCACCGCAGCAGCAGGATGCTTCCATGCCTTCATTGAAACCGGCGACATTCGTTTTCTCTCCGCAGCCACTTCGTTCAGCACCCGTTCCAGAGGAGATGTTGAAGCTGCAGATGACGGAGTTCGAAAGAGCTTTGTCCTTGGATGTTTCAGAAGATGGCAGCCATGACACTGTGGCACTTTCTGACGGAGAGGATGCAGAGCGGGAGATGGTAGTGCACTCAGCGACTTCTTACTCCCGAGAAATAACTTCTCGGGATGGTTAGCTTTGCAGTTGGTTCCGGAAGCAAGAGTAGAGATGAACTTAGAGGAACATGACTTGCAGCTACTTCAGGATCTGAGCAGAAGAGACAGAAGGCCTAAAGTTGCTAAAGCAACTTCTAGGTTGATCATCAAAGATTCGGGAGAAAAGTTTGCTGAGATATCAATTCCGGTGGAAGGAAAGATAGAAGAGGAGCTCATGGCAGAAGATGTGACGGTGACCAAAATACCACTCGGTCAAGCTACCACTGAAGGATTGAAGCAGGACACGCAAACGTTGCTGGATGCTTTGTTCCTTAGGCTTGACAGTGAAAAGGCGGAGAAAGAAGAGCTGCAGAAGCAAATATCTCAATTATGTGAGATCATAGCCAAGGTTGTTAAACCTTCCATTCAGCCCATTTCAGAGCAGGTGAGTGATCATCTTATGCAGGAAATGGAAGATGCGAGCAATCAAGTAAAGGCTATTGACGAATGGAAAGACCTGATTATTCGTCAAGCTTCTGTGCAACTTGGGGAAGTGCCAGCCCGCCTAAAGGTTATGAAAGATGCAACAAATCAACTAAAGCAACTGATGGAAAGCATAGAAGGCATGAATACAGTTGCAGAGAGTAACCTGAGTATTTTGGCCGAGATCAACAAGCTGCCGGGAGATGTATTGGTTGCAGAACAAATTGTACCGGATGGATCAGTCGAGAAGGGGAAGCAGCTAGAGTTTGCAGTATCTTTCTATTTGGAGATCTACAGAGTTTTGCTGAAAAGGATGCAGGTGCTTGAGAGTAGAACATCAGATTTACCAGACAGTATCATTTCTTTCACTGAGGAAAGAGTGGATGGAGGTGTTACTTCATACGTGCGGATTGTTTCTAACGAGGTGCATGATTCCCTGGAAGGTTCTCTTCTGATGGTGCAAAAGAGAATTGATAAAGCTACCAAGCCTTTCACGATGAATTCTATCAGTAGATTGGTGGCGCTGCAGGCAGACATTGCGAGGTTCGGGCCGAGTTTGGAAGAGGTGGAAGCATGCAGCAAAGTGTTGAATGAAGGGTTGTTGCAGTTCAGGATAGAGAAGGAAGCAGTGGCTAAAACAGATGGAAGGATGCTGAATTATATGTTCGACAAGTATATCAGATATCAGAACAAGAAGAAGATGTAAACATTACAGCTGGCATGACTTCTTCTATTTTCTATGTTCCCGGATGAAATTGTAAAACTTCTAAGTTATTGGTTTTGCAACCATTACTTGAAGTCATGTGGAACCATTCTATTAGTTAAGTGATACATGTGTCACTTAAGAAGAAGTTAGTTGAGGATGATTGCCAAATGTCATCTTTACTTGTTGTTCATACTTTAGTTCAGTTTGAGTCTTCTATTTGTACTTTCCCTCCTACATTCTATAAGTAGGAGAAGAACCTCCGGGTTAATGATGAATCAGAATTTGTAAGCAGCAATCTTGTGTTCTAGACTTTGTGCTGAGAGACTTGTTGGAGAGGAATACAAAGAAGCAGGTTTCCGGAGAACTTTGTGTCACGGCGTACTGTGTTTCTTGCTTTTAAATCTTAGATCTTTTAAGTAAACTTTGTGTTATTTTAGATCTGGATCTAGAGCTACCTTTGCTTTATAATTCTGTGTGTTCAAATCTATTAAGTTTCTTCTATGTGCATGCAATTAGCTCTGCTATCTACTAATTGGGATGCACATCTTCCTTACTTCTTCTCTGTAATACCTTTACTTTCTTCTTCTATAATTTTCCTTTCTTAGTAAATAGTGCTTACTTACTTTTGAGAACTTCTTAGTTATGGTTCATGAACTAAGTGGTTAAAGTAAAACCCCACGATAGATAATAACACATTTATATTGACAAATCGACACGGGAGCCTCACCGGTTAAATGAGGAGATTTATCTCATGTTTGCCTAGGTTTGATGCTATGCAGAAAATCTAGCCAATGTGATTTTGGTGACTCGTTGGGAACAACTATCTTTGCAGATCAAAGCTTTTCTATTGAAGATCAGAGTGTTTTCCATACAAATCTCAACCTGGCTGAACGTCCATTCACCCGATCCGTGAAGGCACAAGGAAGGACTGATCATTTCTTCCACTGCAGGAGCAATTCAATTTCAATCATCCTCCTCAAGTTAGAAGCCATAGATCTAGTCTCTCACCAGGAAGGAGAGTACACACCCATCCAGATCTGGATCGTATTCAGCATAATCCGGCGGCTGGAATTATCCATCAAGTCTATCAAGTCTACACAAGGAGGAGACGTGCTCAAGTTAACATGGCGCACCAAATTGTACCTGTTCCATGGGGAGCGGCTTTTGGACCTCTCAACTTGGCTCCACCTATGCATGAACTGCCAAAGGGATCCAGAAAGAATTTTCCAAAATTCTTTGGAGATGGAAAGCAAAACCGGATGATCATTTGGCGGCCTTCTTCATATCTTGTGGTGTGCTTGTAGTGGAGCATGAAGATGTCTCAGTCAGGCTATTCATTGAGACTCTACACGACTTGGCTGGAGAATGGTTCTATCGGCTGGCTCCTAGCACCATAACCAACTGGGCGACTATGCGTGAGCAATTTCTGAAAAGATTCAAGCTGCTAGAGGACGCTAGCACGTTGATCACCCAACTGACGCAGTTGAAGAAAGAGCCAAGCGAGAACATGCGGGACTTTATTGCAAGGTTCCAAAGGATTTTGTATAAAATCCCCACTTCTGCCGCATTGAGCGACGAAAATCAAAAGACGTTTTTTATAAATGCTCTATTGCCTGAAGTTGGATATCAGCTAAGAAGGGCAAGACCTGTAAATCTGCTTTGGAAGCACAAAATGCTGCCGTGGAGGTTGAGGATGACTTGATCATGGCTGGAAAACTTAAACAACCATCTCACAAAGGTGATGGCGCTTCTTCTAGTACTTCAGATCCTTTGTTGCAGAAATTGGCTAATGACATGCTGCAGATCAAGAAGTAGATCTCTCAAGTAGGGAATGCAACCCCCTCAAGATTAGCTCCTACTAGGACCTTCAATGGTCAAAATCAAAATCAAAATCGAAACAGACTTGCTGCTGCACCATAGTGTTTGGCAATAGAAGCTGCTCCAAGGAATAACTTGGAAACTAATGAAGAGGATCTTGGCATTGATGAATCATTCGATGATGAAGACTTTATAGATCCCACTGGCGACTCCAATATTGGTTACCTGGACTATGAATCTGATGATGGCTATTATGAATCTTTTGAAGATTCTGATGGTCACACTTTTGCGGTGTTTACAAGTCTCGAGCGCGCGCAAAATGCCGAAGCATCCACAAGGCCGAAAAGAGAGAGAAGATCCTGGCCCGGATGTTACTATCTTGAAAAGAGGTAGCACTCTTCCTTCTTCATTAGCGCCCAAGGATAAATATTCAAATTCCTTCAATTCACAGCAAAGAACCAACGCACATCCTGCTGAAGCAAGTCAAGCTTTTGACATAATTGATCACATCAAGAGAAATAAGGTCCAAATGTCAGAAGCTGAGTATTTGAGGGCATTTCCTGATCAGTTGAATAGATTGGTCAAATATGTGCAAAGTAATGGTCCCAGCCCAACAAACAATAATTCACGGGGTATCTTGTCAAGTCTAAAAATTACTTTACCTTCAAATAATGCTACTGCAAGTTCTTCTCCTTCCACCCCTTCTCTGCTACATCGAGAAAGGATTGAGCCATTCTATGTGTCTTTGCTCATCAACGGATATAAGCTAAGCAATTGCATCTTGGATTACGGAGCTTCCGACAACGTCATACTGCCAAAGTTTTGATGCCTTGGGTCTTACATTGACAAAAACCATTAGGAGATGTTATTCCATGGAAAGGCAAGTTCCCCTTGTGGGGAAAATCAAAGATGCGCAGGCAGTACTTGCTTCCTTCCCAGATAAAAGACTGAAAATGACTATCCTTGTAGCAGACATTCCAGTCTCTTATGGCACGCTATTGAGTAGAAATTTCTGCAAAGAGCTGGGTGGAGAAGTGAAGATGGATTGGTCTTGTGCGCACATAACAATCAAAGGAGTAAATCAGAAGCTGGAACCTGAGAAGAAATCTAAGTACACAGTATCAAAATCTGAGGATCCTAGATCTCAGATCTTATTTCAGGAATCGGATCACAGAGTCTATTATCTAGAAATGGATAAAGAAGAAATTCAACCAGTGATTCGAGAATCACATCAAATTGATAACAAGATTTGGACTCTGAAATTTGATGGTAGCTCTTTGTTCATTTGGATCCAGCAGCGAGGCATTGTTCTTATCTCTCTGAAGAAGGAAGGTGCATGCGCACTCCTTCAAATTGATGTTTGAAAATACTAACAATACGGCTGAGTATGAAGCATTGTTGTTAGGCATGGAGCAGGTAAGAACAATGGGGATCAAATTATTACACGCAAGAGGAGATGCTGAGCTGATTGTGAAACAGATAAGAGGCCTCTACCAAGTCAAAAAAGACAAACTGCGGCACTACAGAGATCGGGTCTACTCTGCTATCCTGGATTTTTCAGCTTTCTCGGTATCTTACATTCCGAGAGAACAAAATTCAAGAGCTGATTCGCTTGCAGTTACTGCAGCCTTGTTGAATCCGGATCAGCCCCCTGCATTCTTTAGACAGGGAGACTACAAGGTGGAAATGGTTTTTCGCCCAAAGGTTCCTGACAACGTCCAGCAATGGCAGGTTTTCAACGATGATACACAGATTGCTGCATTTCTCCAACAGAAAGACAACTTTGAAGAAATCTACTATGAGGGAAGCAATTCACCTCCTAGGCAGACCATTTTCGGTGAAATGGATGCTGACATATCAGGAGGTCATGAGATTATCCAGCTAAAGGGAAATAAAATTCCCAAAGGCTTGGTATCTCTTGAGGAAATGTTTGATAAGCATGATCAGATGCTTAAGAAAAATGAAGAAAATGAGGAAGGTTCTTCCTCCGACACACAATTACTAAATTTGGGAGCTAGCAATGATCCCAAATTAGTAAATCTAGGTAAGTGTTGTTCAGAAGCTGAAAAGGAAGCTTTCACTAAGCTTCTTAAGAAATACATGGATGTTTTTGCCTGGTCCTACCAGGATCTAAAAACATATCAGCCTGCGGAAGTTCAACACTACATCCCACTTAAACCAGAACAAAAACCTTTCAAGCAGAAGCTGTGGCGGCACAATCCTACCATTTCAGGAACCATCTTTGCAGAAATCCAGAAGTTGTTAGACGCAAAGATCATCTATCCCATACATCATTCGGAGTGGTTGGCCAACATAGTCCCTGTAAGAAAGAAGAGTGGCGAAATTAGGCTGTGCGTGGATTTCCGCAACCTTAATCAAGCTTCATTGAAGGATAACTACCCTATCCCCATCATGGATCACACTCTGCAGGTGGTCACTGGATTTGAGATGCTTTCCATGCTTGACGGCTTCTCAGGATACAATCAAGTCAAGGTGGCCGAGGAAGATCAATACAAAACGACATTCATCACACCTTGGGGAACCTTCGCATACCAGAAGATGCCTTTTGGCCTGATTAATGCGGGTGCTACATTTCAAAGAGCTATGGATCTAGCCTTTGCTCATCTCAAAGATATAAGCATAGTTGTGTACCTGGATGATTTGACAGTCTTTTCCAAAGATAGAAGCACGCATATTTCAAACTTGGAAGAGGTCTTCATACAATGCCGCAAGCATGGTATTTCTTTGAATCCTAGGAAATCCATCTTTGTTGTAACCAAAGGAAAGCTGCTTGGGCACATTTTTTCCAAAGAAGGAACAAAGATAGATCTAGAGCGTGTCAAATCCATTTAGACATTGCCTTTGCCCACATCCAAAAAAGGAGTTCACTCTTTCTTTGGAAAAGTGAATTTTCTCAGAAGATTCATTCCTGACTTTGCTGAGCTAACCCGTCATATTTCGAATATGATGAAGAAGACACAAGATTTTAAATGGAGCAGTGAAGGGAAGGAAGCTTTCGAGAAAATCAAAGAGGCCCTGTCGAAAGCTCCAGTCTTGGTTTCACCTGACTTCAGTAGAGAATTTATTCTTTATTGTTATTCTTCCGAACACACCATGTCAGCAATTCTGATGCAGAAGAATCAAGAGGATGTAGAAGCTCCTATTGCTTTCATGAGTACGCCTCTTAAAGCCTATGAGTTGAAATACACTCCAATGGAAAAGCACGCATATGCAGTGGTGAAGGCGTGCAAAGCATTCAGGTATTATATTCTTTCCTCACACACTGTGGTTTTGGTTCCAGATACTGCAGTTAAATCCATTCTTACTCAGCAAGAGTTAGGATTATTGAGAGGCACATGGGTGACAAAAGTTCAAGAATATGATTTGGATATTAAACCAACAAAGCTAGTCCGAGGAAGAGGTCTGTGTGAACTAATGACAGAGATTAAAGCATCAGTACCTGAAGCAGATCAGGATGGGATAGATGAAGATTTACCTGCAGTACTTTTTATAGATCTGGTAGAGGAGTGGTACAGTAACATTGCTTACTTTCTGACGTATGGAGAATGCCCAGATCAACTTTCCAGAAAAGAGAAACGAACTATCAAACTGAAATCCAAAGATTTTGTTCTTTGGGATAATGGTTTGTACAAGAAAGGAATTGATGGCGTATTTCTCAGATGCGTGGATAAAGCTCAACAGGATCAGCTACTACAACAGTTTCATGACATGGCTTGCGGTGGTCATTTCTCAGCCCGAGTCACTACACACAAGATCCTTAGAGCAAGGTATTACTGGCCCACCCTTTTTCAAGATACTGCAGAATGGGTAGCTAAGTGTCAAGCATGCCAACATTTTGTTGGGCGTGTGAAATTGCCTGCATTACCTCTAAAACCCATTGTGATTGAAGAACCTTTCCAACAGTGGGGTATGGATTTTATTGGAATGCTTAACCCGGCTTCCAGCGCCGGTCATCATTACATTCTAACAGCTACTGATTATTTCAGTAAGTGGGTAGAAGCTATTCCTGTGAAGACTGCCACTTCCGCCGAAGTGTGCAATTTTATAAAAGAAAATATTATTGTCAGGTTTGGCGTACCCAGCAAAATTGTAGCAGACAACGCTCCGAATCTTTCTTCTGAGGAGTTGGTGGAATTCTGCTACACTTATGGGATTCAACTTGTTCATTCCTCAAACTACTATCCACAAGGGAATGGTCAAGCTGAATCTAGTAATAAGAACTTGGTAACTATCGTGCGCAAGCTTGTAACAGAAAATCAAAGGACTTGGCATAAAAAGTTGTTTGATGCATTATGGGCCGATAGGATCACACCAAAGAGGGCGATAGGCATGTCCCCTTTTCAGCTGCTATATGGTAGAGACACAGAGCTGCCTCTCACCTTGGAATTGCCTGCCCTACGACTTTCTAAGGCCCTAGAGGATTCCACATTCACGGATGCTATTGATAAAAGAATTATGTACAGCGAGGCGAGGGAAGTACAAACTCAAGTTGCGAGATAGGTTGTGAGCATTAAAGGAAGGTGAAAGACATCTTTGAAAAAAAAAAGCCAGGGAAAGGAAATTTGAAGTCAATGACTGGGTCCTCTTATGGGACAAAAGAAGAGAAACAAAAGGTATGCATGGAAAGTTCGATTCACTATGGAAAGGGCCTTTTGTGATCAAAAAGATCGCCGAGCAAATAGCTTCATTCTTGCTCATCAGGATGGAGTTGAATTGCCATTGCCTTTCAATGGGAAACACTTGAAGCTATTCCGGACATGAGAAGCAGGGTAAAACCTGTATGTACATAAATAAATCTTTGTTTATTTTTTTCTTGTTTTGTCTTGTTTTGGTGTTGTGTTGTGTTGTGTTTGTTTGCCTGACCCCGTGCCCAAAGGACAAGATATGAAACCAGAGATGTTGGGATCTCATCTTTTCCCTTTGTCATTCTGACAAGAGAAAAAGATGTCCACAGACGGAGCCAACTGGTGTCACTCAGATTTCACCCTGAAATCTGTGACTACCCAATCCGAAAAATTTTCGTACTTTTAAAATAGTGGGTCGTTTGTTGTTTTTATTGCCTGAAAGTTCCTGTATTGCGTCAAAATAATCCTAAAGAGCCATATTAGCCTTTTTCGCCAAATACCCAGATGCCCAAAATTGTTTTATTCTGTCGTCGGGATTTGTCTGCGGGAAATTTGTATTTAATTATTTTGAGCCCCGTATGAGGCTATTTGCACTCTGTTTTAACTCTATTATGAGCGAATATGTTATTATTCCTATGTACCAGAAGGATTTTAACTTATTTTAAGTTTTGGGCTTTATTTGTAACTTTTGGCAATTTTTCATGTTTTGTGGTGTCAGTTTGCATTTTCGTAAATTTCTCTGGAACAACTCCTTTCTTGGGTAAGCCCGATTTTGGCACTGGAGTGGCTATAAAACATATACGCACATTTGTGCCGGAGGAAGTCGCCATCGGAGGTTTGGATCTGGGAAAAAGCGGGAAAAAGCGAAGTCGTGCGCAGAAAAGCCCCTGCGGGGATGGGCACATTTTTGGAAAACAAAGGATTTAAGCTGTGATGGGAAAAATATAAGCCGCAGGCAGGGTGGGAATTTTATACTTGTTTGGCAGGTATTCTTCCGTGTTATAAAAATTACTTAAGTGGATCACGGGGTTTTGGTGCCTGACTGGCAGGGTAAAGCATCCCGTTATCAAAAAATTCTTAAAAATAGAATTACATGTGCAAAAAAGTGTGCCCCATTTGGTGAGAGATTAAAAGAATTAAAATTGATTATTTTTATTAATCTTTCTTCTCAAAAAAAGTGCGCCCAAGCTTGGAGGAGGTCAACAAGTTAAAGATGGAATAAAAGAAAGGAGTCAAATGCATTAAACTTAATTTATTTAATTGCTGCCCTCTTCCTCTCAAAAAGTGCGCCCCATTTGAGTATTATTTAATGTTTTTTAAGGCATTAAAACATTAAATTAATTTCTATTTTCAAATTGGCTATGGTCAAAGCACACTGTGGGGCTTGAGTGAAGTGCTGTGTGAAGGATTAAATTGGATTAATTTAATTTATTGGATGGCTGTCCTTAAATATGCTATTTTTAAAAGAGAAAAGCATGATTTTTAATTAATTAATTGCCTTTAATTGTTAGGGCAATTATTAATTATAGAATTGTGAAGGTTATATAAGCATGGGAAGCCATATGGGTGAATAATTTAATTCACAGGTAAAGAATCGCAGCTAGGAGGAAAAGTGCGCCCCCATTAGAGGAAAGATTTTGTTCAGACAAAGTGCTAACAAGGCTAAAAGCTTCCAGATTTGGCGCATGCTTTGGAGAAGGTTGATCTTCGTCTGCATAGTTGTTTTCACAGATGTTACAAGAGCTCAGGTGTTTATTGAAAGGATTCATGCTCTCTTTATGTGCAAATTAAACACCAATTTTTGGGGCAGCAGGCTTGAAAAGTGTAGATTTTTATAATTTAAATTCACTATTCATGCTCCGGTGGCCTTTTTTGTCTGAATAAATTGCAGGAATTCATTACAGGTGCTTTACAAAAGAAAAAGAGTTTTTATCAATGTCCAATACATTGCAAATATCCTCCGAATCTGAAGATTTGTCTAGATCTGCACCAGTATTGAAGAAATCCGGCCAAGTTAGAAGAAAAAGAATTATTCAAAAAAAGATAGATAAAGCCATGGCGAAAGGAGATGAAAAAGAGAGCACGATGGATTCATGCATTGCTTCCAAACTTTCAGACATAGGAGACACAGATCTAGGCCCAGAACCTCTTTCTGATTTGATTGATAGATCCAGAGCTGGAAAGACTTCACTCATGCGTGCGGTCAAAAGTAGCGGAATTATCCGAGCTGCAGCTTTCCCATGTACAGCCCAATTGCCAGAGTTCGTGATGGAGTGTGCTAGATCTTATCATCCTTCATCCAGATCAGTGCGTGATGTTGCGGGAAAGACAATAATTCGTTTGGATGTGGAATTCATCAATTATTGTCTGAAGATTCCAGTGCGAAAGGTGGTGACTTCTATTAGCATTCAGGATGCTGATAGTAGATGGGAGAAACATAGAGCTGATTGCGTGATCATAATGAACAGTCGGTTCATGAAGAAGCCTAGATCTCCTTCAAAGTTCCTGAGAACTCTTCCACAGTCCAATTTGGTGCAGGAGGCAGATGATGTCGTCAAATTGCTATGCGGGTTGAATGGCGAAGCGAATGTCTACACTTTCCGTACATGGATGTATGCTTTCATCAGGACCATTGAAATCAACAAGGTTGATTCTATAATCAATTGGTTAGAAATTATTAGCAGCAACATCGGTGAGCAGCTTCGGAACGTGAAGCGTACTTTCAGCTTCAAGATGACTTCATACTTGGTGTATGCTGCAGCTTCACAGGGTGTCTTTTCCAAGCTGGATAGATGTGGTGTTCTTTCCAAGGACCCCATTTTCGAGTGCTACCCATAACTTACTGTACCTGCGTGTGAGAAGGACTTCAAAGTGATCAACGATGACTTCTTCTATGATTTCATCTGCAGGCTAGACAAAGACTTGAAGACTCACAGGGTAAGCAAGGAAGCGTGGGAAGCAGTGTCCAAGATTGGCAGTTTATTCATCCAGTTTGCAGATTTCACATACCTCAGGGTTACGGGCTTTTCTGGAGAACCTATAAAGATGCCCAGGTATCCAAGTGATAGAGTGATCACCATGGAGCTGAGCAGGCAACTCGTAGAGTTACACGACCTTCAGTTGAAATGGCACAAGTCTACGGGCTTCTTCCCAATCACTGTGGGATATTACAGTTGCATCAACATTCAGAGAGCTCGAAGGATGGAAGCGCAAATGTTATCCGAGTATGAGCAAGAGTTCTTCCTACACGACTTAACTTCGATCCATTTGAAGTTGCCGGGAAGACAATCTCCCAGGAATATGCACATGTGCCTTCGTTAGAAGATTTCTGGATGAAGTGCAGAAGTGAGTACGAGGTTAGAAAGAAAGATTTTAGCAGGCTATCAGCAAAGCAAGTGTTCGACTTTGGACTAGCGCGGATACCTGCGGATCTTAAAGATGATGGGAACGTGGTACTTGACACTTACCATCAGATGGGAGGAGATAAAGCTATACTGCAGGATAACATTGGAGGCTGCCATTCAATTGAAGAGAGATCTGGAGCTGTGTTGGTGAATACTTCGAGCTGGCTGCTAACGAAGGGATACTGCCTTGATGAAGTATTGATGAATCAAATCACGGGTAACCCGGCGCGAGGAAATTCCCTCAAACAAAAACATGAAGGAGAAAGCAGCAGAAGGTCCGAGAAGTTGAAAGTACACAGAAGATCTCAAGAGAAAGAGAAGACCACTTCTACGACCATAGCTTTGACTCCGACTTCTCCAGTACCCAGAGGATCACCAACTATTGCATCTTAGCAGCAGGATGCTTCCATGCCTTCATTGAAACCGGTGACATTCGTTTTCTCTCCGCAGCCACTTCGTTCAGAACCCGTTCCAGAGGAGATGTTGAAGCTGTAGATGATGGAGTTCGAAAGAGCTTTGTCCTTGGATGTTTCAGAAGATGGCAGCCATGTCACTGTGGCACTTTCTAACGAGAGAGGATGTAGAGCGGGAAATGGTAGTGCACTCAGCGACTTCTTACTCCCCAAGAAATAACTTCTCGGGATGGTTAGCTTTGCAGTTGGTTCCGGAAGCAAGAGTAGAGATGAACTTAGAGGAACATGACTTGCAGCTACTTCAGGATCTGAGCAGAAGAGACAGAAGGCCTAAAGTTGCTAAAGCAACTTCTAGGTTGATCATCAAAGATTCGGGAGAAAAGTTTGCTGAGATATCAATTCCGGCGGAAGGAAAGATAGAAGAGGAGCTCATGGCAGAAGATGTGACGGTGACCAAAATACCACTCGGTCAAGCTACCACTGAAGGATTGAAGCAGGACACGCAAACGTTGCTGGATGCTTTGTTCCTTAGGCTTGACAGTGAAAAGGCGGAGAAAGAAGAGCTGCAGAAGTAAATATCTCAATTATGTGAGATCATAGCCAAGGTTGCTAAACCTTCCATTTATCCCATTTCAGAGCAGGTGAGTGATCATCTTATGCAGGAAATGGAAGATGCGAGCAATCAAGTAAAGGCTATTGACAAATGGAAAGACATGATTATTCGTCAAGCTTCGTGTAACTTGGGAAGTGCCGACCCTTTAAAGGTTATGAAAGATGCAGCAAATCAACTAAAGCAACTGATGGAAAGCATAGAAGGCATGAATACAGTTGCAGAGAGTAACCTGAGTATTTTGGCCGAGATCAACAAGCTGCCAGGAGATGTATTGGTTGCAGAACAAATTGTACCGGATGGATCAGTCGAGAAGGGGAAGCAGTGAGAGTTTGCAATATCTTTCCGTTTGGAGATCTACAGAGTTTTGCTGAAAAGGATGCAGGCGCTTGAGAGTAGAACATCAGATTTACCAGACAGTATCATTTCTTTCACTGAGGAAAGAGTGGATGGAGGTGTTACTTCATACATGCGGATTGTTTCTAATCGAGGTGCATGATTCCCTGGAAGGTTCTCTTTTGATGGTGCAAAAGAGAATTGATAAAGCTACCAAGCCTTTCACGATGAATTCTATCAGTAGATTGGTGGCGCTGCAGGCAGACATTGCGAGGTTCGGGCCGAGTTTGGAAGAGGTGGAAGCATGCAGCAAAGTGTTGAATGAAGGGTTGCTGCAATTCAGGATAGAGAAGGAAGCAGTGGCTAAAACAGATGGAAGGATGCTGAATTATATGTTCGACAAGTATATCAGATATCAGAACAAGAAGAAGATGTAAACATTACAGCTGGCATGACTTCTTCTATTCTTTCTTCTTCTATTTTCTATGTTCCCGGATGAAATTGTAAAACTTCTAAGTTATTGGTTTTGCAACCATTACTTGAAGTCATGTGGAACCATTCTATTAGTTAAGTGATACATGTGTCACTTAAGAAGAAGTTAGTTGAGGATGATTGCCAAATGTCATCTTTACTTGTTGTTCATACTTTAGTTCAGTTTGAGTCTTCTATTTGTACTTTCCCTCCTACATTCTATAAGTAGGAGAAGAACCTCCGGGTTAATGATGAATCAGAATTTGTAAGCAGCAATCTTGTGTTCTAGACTTTGTGCTGAACCCCTGAGAGCCACTTGTAGCAGAGGAATACAAAGAAGCAGGTTTCCGGAGAACTTTGTGTCACGGCGTACTATGTTTCTTGCTTTTAAATCTTAGATCTTTTAAGTAAACTTTGTGTTATTTTAGATCTGGATCTAGAGCTACCTTTGCTTTATAATTCTGTGTGTTCAAATCTATTAAGTTTCTTCTATGTGCATGCAATTAGCTCTGCTATCTACTAATTGGGATGCACATCTTCCTTACTTCTTCTCTGTAATACCTTTACTTTCTTCTTCTATAATTTTCCTTTCTTAAATAGCTGCTTACTTGCTGCAGAACTTCTTAGTTATGGTTCATGAACTAAGTGGTTAAAGTAAAACCCTACGATAGATAATAACATATTTATATTGACAAATCGACACGGGAGCCTCACCTTTGGTTAAATGAGGGAGATTTATCTCATGATTTGCGCTAGGTTTGATGCTATGCGAGAAAATCTAGCCAACATAATGTGCTTGTATGTATGAGCATACCATGAGTGTCATGTCGAGTCCTTTTGGTGTGTTATGTGGAGATATTGTGGTGTTTTTCTTCTCCACTTCTTGCTACACATGTGACTCCTTGTGAATATATGGTATATTGAATCACCTTTTTCGTGATATAGAATTTTTTCGTGTGGACCTATTTTTCATTAGACCCCATAGAGACTTTAAGATTATTGTTCATGGATTGCTTGGTGTAGTTTTTGGATAGTAATATTGTGGGTGACATCTAGAGACCAAGATGAGAGATATCATGAGATTGGTTATTTGCTCTTGAGTTCTATTCTTTCTATGGTTATGATAGTTGTGTATGGTATTTGATACTATTTGGTACCTTAGAGACTTATTTCCTTCATGGGACACTGGATTTGATCTTTGATCCTTCTTGAAATCACTTCATACTACATTATAGACACATTGTTTACTTATCATGGTGTTATCACTACTGGAGTTCTAAGAGATCTTAATTATTATTCTTTTATAGTTGAGTATTATGGTGGAAGAGTTATGTTGTACTATGTTGTGTTAATAGATATGTACTTGCGATGTTGTGAATGTGCTTGTTGTGCTTACCACTTAGTGTAGGTTTGTGAACTATTACGATGTTTCATGATGAATGTGCCCCTTATGAATCTTAAACGTATGGTGTGTTTGCTATATGGAATAATTGTGTAAACCACATATTTGTGAGTTGTGGACATGTTATAATGTTGTATCACTTGGTTATTTCATACATATGTAACCAACGTGTTGCGTGATAAAAACATTGTTTGTGGAAAAAGTGTTGTATTGTGATGGTGTGTCATCTTGTGTTATCGTATGTGTAATGTTTGTATCTTTACATGCTAAATTCATTCCTTGTGAAATGGTGGAATATGGTGTTCCTATGAACTACATTGTATTGTATTCACATTTTTAATGTGTCGTGTGGAAATGTGATATGTTATACGCCATGAGCATATGGTGATGTTGTACCTAGTATGTAAACATATGCATGTGATGCTATGGTTATTGTATGTAATTAATTATTTTTTTAATGATTTGGTTAGGTGTTGTGTTTTTTATCTGTACAATGATCCTCAGAGTAGGTAGCATCAAAGGTGTATGTAGAGATTGAGTAAAAATGGATTGTTCTCCATTTTACCCGAGCCTAGAGTCTTGTATAGATTCAAAACCCACTTCTCTTCATTTGATATTATGTCATTTCCTTAGCAAGTTTCATGCATATTGTATTATGCGGACACCTTAGGCTCGGTGAATGGAAACTGTACTTTTCCCCTCCTTAACTCGGTTGTCTTAAGGATGAACTTTGTGTTGTTACGACTATGTTGAGCATTGTGGGATTTTGGAGATGACGATTGACAGAGACTATGGTAGTTGTATCATTTAATCAGTTATTTTGTTATATTTTGAGAGGATTCTTGATGCCAAGATGCACGTTCGATGATTTAGTACCCCTATAGGTGGCCAACAGAGGCCACACAATTATTGTAAGGTGGATATTTTTTTTACTTTTATTCCTAAACTTGATTTTCTCATATCCAACATTTTATTTGAATTATTGCAAAGCTTTGAGGCTCTTCTTGTTTACTTTTCATTTCTTGTGAGATTTTTTGTATTTTTATGTGGCTCTTGTTGTCATGCAAATGCACAACATGAAAATTTTAAATTTTCAAGCATGACAATGGACCCAAGTTTCAAAATGTTGAGACAGAGTGACTCATGTCAATTCAATGCAGTGATTTTAAAGGCGAGCTCTTCAGTAAGCCTATGAAGGCTATTCTTAGCCTTTTCGGGACAGGCGTGCATCCTCCTAGACCGATCAAGAGGCCTAAAACCATTTAGTGGTGTTCTTGAGAAGTTTGCAATGAAATGGAAAAGGTTTATAAATATTTGGGAAATATTCAAAGGTTTTGAGCAAAAACGGTGAAAGTAGATTTTGGAGGCTTAAGGAGCTTGCAGTGGAAAATGATACCGAACTTCAATAGAGGATTCGGGAGCTCTGGGATGAGTCAATAGGAAAACAAGATATTATCAAAAATCTTAAATAATCATCTACATGATTAATGTTTTATATTCTTCACAAGACCCAAACGGTTCTCATGACACCTCAACTTCAGTAGACTCACCTTATTGGCCTAAATGAAAAAGACACGTTTTTTAGATAAGGATGTAGAATCAGGTATCAAAAACCATTCCATTGATCTTGAAATGATCTTGGGAGTCAAAATGATATAAAACATTTCTTGAAAATACCTCCGGAACCTCGGGAAAAGTGATTTCATGTTTCGGGAGTTCATCAATTTCACAATTGGATGTGTGGTGTATTTTGGTGTCCCGACTATCCCAACTGTCCAAAATATGTAAGATAGTGGGGAAAATGGGAAAATTAGGGACAAAAAAAATTCTTCACCCGCCAGTTGTAGCCCTTAGACCCTCATTTGACCCTATCACTTCTCGGCAAGTGTTAAATGGTTGTTTTTCATATTTGACTAAGTTTTTCCAAGAAAACCCTTGGGTGCATTTTACTGTCCCAAGGATAGTGGGGATATTTGGGACAAAAAAAATCTCACCATCCCTATCCCTTGCTCAGGTTTATCATGTGACCACAAGTTTTTACCTCCCAGGTGCTCAAACCTTTCTCTCTCATCTCCCTAGCTCTCCAAACCCGTTCTGCCACTTGTCAAGCATTGGGAAGGAGTGCATTTTATTGTCCCAAATTTCCCAAGGATAGTGGGGATAGTAGAAACTAAAAAATTCACCCCATGCCTTGGAGGTTGCAACCCAAAAATTGGCTTAGTCCGTTTACCTTGCTTCTTCCTGCTTCTTCCTCTCCCATGAACCAAACGTGATGCCGAGAAGTTTTTAACACAAAAGTGGCTTCGCCCACTTCATATTTCTCATGAAATCCATGATTTATCAGTAAGAACCTCCATTAAACCTACAAATTTTTCATACACCATGTCAAATTTCTCTCAGAGCATCCATGGTTGCAAGGATGAAGATTTTTTTCACTGCCAACGAACAAAGAAATTGATCGTACCAAGGTTTTGAGCTAATTTTTCTTCTCCAGAGCATCTCAATGATGAAGGAAGCTCGTTGAATCCATTAATTATTTCCATGGCATCTTAAGGCTTGAAAACCTAACCCTAGAAATCTATTTTTTTATTTCCAAGCATTATTACGGTGGTGAAACACAATGAAATTTGGAGCACGAGATTGCAACGAAGAGCCAAATCTAAAAATAATGTTTCTATCACAAACCGAGGTCATTTTTATCACTTAATAAAAATATCATATTTCATGCCCCTCCACATGCTAAAAATAGTAAGTCTCTCAATTTTCAAGCTCTAATCATGTAGAACACTCAGAAATAGTGTAGAATGGTAAGCAAGGTAAAATTGTCAATTTTCCCAAAATAACAGGTTCGGAAAAAGCACTTGCTAAAAATAGAAAGTGGATAAACATAATAATTCATCATCAACAGAGGGAAATTGGAATGTTCCAGAAGGTTTAGAAGGCAGATTTGAGAAAAACATGATATGTCCTAAAATAGCGGGTATTAGCCCTACACTGCTAAAAATAGAAATTCTCCATTTTGGACACATAAAGTTACATATGGCTCTATTTTCAATCATCTTCTCACTTTCTAAACTCTTCATAGGGTTGTAGGATGACCTCATAGCCAAAATGGAGAAATGAAACCCCCATAACTATCTCGGGGGCATCTTTTGGATCATGATTGTGTTCGGGAGCATGACAATGCATAACAAAGGAAAGTCCAGATCGGTGAGAAGATGAAAAATATTCAAAGGGTGCCAAGGAATCCATTGATTTACTTGAATAACTCATCATATTTCATTGGTCAATTTGGAACCATCATCGTCTCTCGGTGAGCTGGTTAAAGTAAGCTCAATGAGCCGAGTGAGTTGAGCTCAAGGAGGTAGGTAAGACAATGATTTGGGCGGGTTTAAGTGAGTTGGTTGCAGTGTGATTTTGTGTTAGGTTAGATGCGGAAGTGAGCTAGTTAAGAATACATCCTTTTTCAAGAATATCCTATCTAGGAGAGCCAGTCAAACAAGCTTGGTGAGCTAGTCGAGTTGCAGTGGGATGAGTTGGTAAATTAAATGAACTTGGGAAAGCTCTATCGGCTAGTTGGAGTGAGCTCAGTGAGCTAAGGGAGTTAATCAATCAAGTAGAGAGGGGATCATCATGAGCAATGCCTGCGGACATCTTGAGCTTACATCAGTGGATCTCTCAAGAGTGTTTCTAAACATTCATTCGGTAGCCCAAGGTGTATGGGCATCGCACAAAAGGAGGATATTGTAATCATCATGACAAATTATTCATTGTAGGGAGATTCTTCAACAAGATCAATCAATCCCTTTCCCTCCTCTTTTTTCCCTCTCTTTTAATTCTTCATTGTACTCAATCATTGCATTTTTTCCTATTCACTTAAGTGATAATATTTGTAATTTGTATAACAGTATGCTCTCAAAATTATAAGAGAGATACCAATTTTTTCTCTTCTAGGGAAATTGAAAGGTCACAAGTGGATAGGGGCATGAAGAGTCATGTGGGAGAGATGAAAGGTCAATTCACAAGGCTATAAATTGGGATGGCTTCTCCATTCCAAGGGATCATGAATTATAATTCTTGGTAGAAATTGTGAATTGTGGTAGATTGATTGATGTTTTGTATTCATCACTACACAAGAAATGAAAGCTACATTATTCCTTTTTCTTTATTCATGTTTCTTCTTTTATCTCTTATAATGCATTTTGTAAGTATAGTGATCAAGAAGAGATTTGTATCTTTGATGAATGAATCCAAGGAACTATACATATAGGTTTGTTTGTCTCACCAAATGGCTTCATTGTTGATTTCATCTAATTGAATGTTAAACTACTCTAGTTACTGGGTATGAGTTCTGTTTGTGCCTAATCACAACAATAACCTTCCTTTGTCTAATTTATCTCCTTCACCCCTCACCACTGCATTTTCCTCCCTTATACCCCGTACATGAATTTCTTCGCAGTTCGGTAAAATGTTCTGTATGATATGTGATCTATTTAGCCACCCCACAACAATAGATAGGATTATATTAGTTTAAATTCAATAATGGGAGCCTCCCCATACATAAGAAGGAGAGGCATAGCCCCGTGAGTGTTAGTGGAAATCAACTAAATTTTCATATGAAAAATTATTTCACCAATAGTTTTTGGCCACTCTACTAGGGATATATCTTCCCTTTTGCACCCGTATGAATATCTAAAAATACAAAAACAAATGAAAATACCAAAAAAACTATATTGTCAAATTCCTTTTACAAATCCAATTGAGAAATTTGTACTTTTTCAAGTTTCATCTTTTTCTAAGTACTTGAGGAAAATTGGTAGAAAGAAGGTACACTTGAGTTGATCATGTAGGTGGCATTGTTGACCCCGCATTTGAGGAGTAAAAAGGGTTGATTTCGACTTCCAATTATCCGCTAAAAAGACAAGTTACTGGAGATCCTATTGAAGTTCATATTGAAGAACTAGTTACAAAACCACTAGTCTTCATTCCACAAGAAGAAGAAAGAGAAGAACCTCAAATGGTAGCACAAGCACTTGTACCATGGGGACAAAACACTGGTCCGTTGGATTTGGCTTCACCACTCCATAAACCTCCACAAGGATCAAGAAAAAACTTTATGAAATTCTACAAAGATGGTAAACAGCGTCAAACAATCATATCATAGCATGTGGCATCCTTGGAGTGTAATATGAAGATGTTGTAGTGCAGTTGTTTGTGGAATCATTGCAAGATGATGTGATCTACTAGTTCTACTATTTTCCTCCGCGCTAAATTACTAATTAGAATGGTTTAAAAACAAGTTTGAAGAAAGATTCAAGACCGCTGAAGATGCTCATTCCCTTCTCACTCAGCTTACTTAGATGAAGAAATAGCTGCAAGATTCCATGAGAGACTTCATGGTAAAATTCAATGAACTGAGCAACAAGATTCCTGCCATTTCCCTCCCCGCTGCTAATAATCTAAAGATGTTCTTCGTGAATGCTCAATTGTCTAAATTGAGTTTCTTTCTATGGGGAGTTCAACCAAGATATTTGGACAACGCTCAAGAAATTGTAGTTGAGGTGGAATATGACTTCATGTTTTCAGGAAAAATCAAGAATCCATCAATGAAGGATAAGACTCTAAGTCACAAAGAAGAGAGAGTTGATTAAATGTTGCAGAAGTTTGCAAATGAATTGACAATATTGAAAAAGAGAGTTTCTCAATGAGCACCTCATCCAAACCAAAATAGGAATCATATTTCAGAGCACTCCGAAGGCTTGACTTGGAATCTCCTCCAGTCAATGCAATATGCAAGAACAATTAAGAAGAAGAAGAAGATATTTTTAAGTCGAAGTTGAAGATGAAAGAGAAGAAGAATGCACGAATAATTTTTTATGAATGCACATTTGATGATGAAGAATCCATAGATAGTTACTCACTCGATTGCAAATGGATAAAGAAGACTCTTCTTCTGCTTCCCAAGCTAAGAAATTGAATCCAAAAATGGTGACTCTGAGAAAAAAAATAACGAAAGGAGGATCATCGAAGTCCACTTCAACATGGTCAACTAAGAAGAAGCATGAGACCACTCCAACCAAGAATCCTTCTTCCTCTACATGTAAGTCTCCTTCAAATTCTCTTGAACAATCAATTTTTGTAAATCCTAGAACAACCATTTCAAAGCTGCCACAACCCCTAATGTTCCTACCACCTCTCCATCCTTTGATATCATTGACCATTTCAACAAATCGGAAGTCCAAATTTCCAAATTTGAGTACTTAATAACTAATCCAAAACAAATTGAGAAACTCATTCAACATATCAAAGGAAGTAGCTCTGTTTCATGCCCTAAAGATGCCTCCACCAAATAATCACCTCGTGTATCTCAATCCACTCCATCTCTGAATTGTCTCTCTTCCACACCCTCCACCTCTAGGAAGATAGAACCTTTATACATAGCCTTATTAGTCAATGGGTATAAGATAAATAATTACATAATTAACTTCAGTGCTTGAGACAATGTCGTGCTGTAAAAATTGCTAAAGCTCTTGATATATCCCTTTCCCTTACCTATGGACATTGTCTCTCCATCGAAATGGAAAAAAATCCCTTACGGGTCAGATCAAGGATGTTGAGGTAGCATTGGAAGATTTCCCCAATAAGAAAATCACTATGAGAATACTTGTAGCAGACATGCTTGCCTCATATGGTATGTTGTTGGGCCAAATTTTTTTGTGCATATGTTGGTGGAGATATGCAGTTTGATTAGTCACAAGCCACCATCTTGGTCAATGATAAAACAAAGAAACTACTTCCCATCAGAAAAATGAAGTATATTGTTCAAAGGCCATATGACCCAATGATAGACATCTCGTGCCAAAATTCCAAATCTTGCAACTTTTTCATGACTTTCAAAGATGATCTCAAGCTTCACATGTTGGTGGAAGGATGTCCAAACATCTCTGAGTCGGTCAAGTAACATCATGATGATTTGATAATATCAGAGTTTGAGAGTGTGTACTTCCCATGATATAAGAGCATAAACGAATTTTCTCCACTAGATGTTGATGATAGTGATGAGAGCCTCAACTTGCAACAAAGTAATATTGAAGTGAAGAGAAATGTGGGTAAAAAAGAATTGATACTCAACAACTTCCGACATGCAACTTCAATGATTCCAATCACGTTCTCAATTCTTGATATGAGGTTCCATGTGATAAGTGTGTTTGTGAATATGAATAATTCTCATTCTAATTAGAAGAAGATGACAAGAAATACAAGAATGACAACATGTTTCTACCTATTGAACGTGAATCTATTCAAGAGACAATGGTTTCATCAAAAAAATGGAATTCTTGGTTCTCGGTGATTAAGAGTGGGAAAAGTAAAATTACAACATTTCAGTTCCAGAGTGGTGCTCATTATGGTTTCATGAAAATTTGAAAATTTCAAGCCTTCGACAAACAGACCCAAGTGTCAAATATTTTCTCCTAGACCTTCTTAAATTGTCTCTAGATGATTCTGCCTTCTCTGTGGTGTTTATCCTATCCTTAAAAATATGAATATGTGTTGTACATACCTTCTCAAGTGTTAAATTTTTTGAGACCGAGTGACTCGTGTCATTTCAATGTTGTGCTTCTAAAGGTGAGCTCTTCAGTAAGCCTAGGAAAGCTATTCTTATCCATTCTGGGACATGTGTGCATCTTATGGGACTGATCAAGAGGCCTAAAACCATCCAGAGATGTTATTGATGAGTTTGGAATGCAATGGAAAATGTTTAATAAGATTTGGGAAAGATTTAGAGGATTTTGAGCATGAAGAATGAAAGTGGGTTTTGGAGGCTTAAGGAGCTTGCAGTAGAAAAAGGTACTTGAGCTTCAACGAAGGATTGATGGAGCTCTAGGATGAGTCAAGATGAAAACGAGATATCATCGAAAATATTAAAGAATCATCTACATGATGAATTTTTCACATTCTTCATAAGACCCAAGCACTTCTCATGGAAACTCAACTTCAATAGACTCACGTTACGGTCCCAAATGAAAAAGTATACTTTTAAGAGAATGAGGTAGATTCAAGACTTGAAAACCATTCCATTGATCTTAAAATGGTCTTGGGATTCAAAATGATATAACACTTTTCCTAAAAATACCTTGTGGAGCCCCAAGAAAAGTGGTTTCATGTTTTTAGGAGTTAGTCAATTTCACAGTTGGGTGGGTGGTGCATTCTTGTGTCTGAATGTCCTAACTATCCTGAATGTCCCAAATATCTAGGACAATGGAGACATTAGGAAAACAAAATGCACCCCACCCCTCATTTTTATCCCTTGGACCCTCATGTGACCCTCTCTCTCTTCCTGCAGTGCTAAATGGTTGTTTTTCATATTTGGCTAAGTTTTTCCAAGAAAACCCTCGGGCGCATTTTACCATCCCAATTGTCCCAAGGAAAGTGGGAGTAATTGGGATGAAACAATGTGCCCCACCCTTATCCCCTGCTAAGGTTCATCATGTGACCACAAGTTTTTTCCTCAAATGTTCTCAAACCTTTCTCTCTCATCTCCCTAACTCTCTAACCCCCTTCCGCCACTTGTCAGTCCTCGAAGGAGGCACATTTTATCATCCCAAATGTCCTTGGCAAAATGGGGAAAATAGGGATATAAAAATTCATCCCATGCCTTGGAGGTTTCAAATCTAAAATTGGCTAAGTCCTTTTACCTTGTTGCTTCCTGCTTCTTCCTCTCCCATGAACCAAAAGTGCTAACGGGAAGTTTTTAACACAACATTAACTTCTTCCCACTTCATATTTTCTCATGAAATATATGATTTCTTTGTAATAACCTCCATTAAACCTGAAATATTTTCATACACCACATCAAATTTCTCTCATAACATCAATGGTTGTAAGGATGAATATTTTTCACTGTTGATGAAGAAAGAAATTGATTGTACCAAGGTTTTGAGATATTTTTTCTTCTCTAGAGCATCTCAGTGACAAAGGAATTTTATTTAATCTATTAATTTCTGACATGGAAGCTTAGGCCCTAAAGCACTAACCCTAGAAATCTTCTTTTTTGATTTCCAAGCATTCCAGGGGTGAAACACATAGAAATTTGGAACATGAGATCGCGACGAATATCTGAATCTAAAAATAATGTTTCCTTCGCAAACCGATGTAATATTTGTCACTTAATAAAAATAGAATATTTCATGGCCCTCCACATGATAAAAATAGTAAATCTCTCAATTTTCAAGCTTTGATCATGCAGAACACTCAGAAACAAAGCATTATGGTAAGCAAGGTAAAATTGTCAATTTTCCCAAAATAGTAGGTTTGGAAAAAACTTGCTAAAAATAGAAAGTGGTTAAAAATAGCAATGCATCATCAACTAAGGGAAATGGGAATGTACCATAAGGTTCAAAAGTTCACATTTGAGAAAAACAAGTGATATGTCCTAAAATAGTAAGTCTCAAATTTCTACATTGTTGTAAATAGAAAGTCTCTGTTGAGGATGCAAAAATTTGTAGATGGCTCCAATTTCACTCATATTTTCTATTTTCAAACGCTTCATAGGATTTTAGGATGAACTCATAGCAAAAATAGAGAAATGAAACCTCCATAAGGGTCTCAAAATCATCTTTTGGATCACAATTGTGCCCGAGAGCATGACAAAACATAACATAGGAAAGTATGGATCACTAAGCAACTGAAAAAGATTCAAAGGGTGTCAAGGACTCTATTGATTCACCTAAATAGATCATCATATTTCATTGGTTAAGTTGTAACTATCATCATCTCTAAGTGAGATGGTTGTAGTGATTTTGAGTTAGACTGGTTTCGGTGGTGAGCTAGTCAATAACTCATCCTTTTTCATAAAGAGCATATGCAAGTGATCCAGGTCAAGCAAGTTGGGTGAGTTAGTTGAGTTGTAGTGAGATGAGTTGGTAAACCAAATGAGATTTGGAAATCTCGATGAGCTAGTTAGAGTGATCTCAGTGAGCTCAATGAGCTAAGGAGTTGATCAATCAAGCATCAAGGGGATCATCATGAGCAATGTCTATGGTCATCTTGAGCTCACATCAAGGGATCTCTCAATAATGTTTCTAAACACTCATTCGACAGCCCAAGGTGTCTGTGCATCATGCAAAAGGAGGAGATTGTGATCATCATTGAAAAATTATTCATCGGAGGGAGATTCTTCAACAAGATCAATCAATCTCATTCCCTCCTATTTTATCCCTCTCTTCTAATTCTTCGTTGTACACAATCATTGTATTTTTTCATATTCACTTAAGTGACAATATTTGTAATTTGTATAAGTATGATCTCAAAAATAAAAGATAGATACAAAACTTGTCTCTTTTAGGGGAAATTGAAAGGTCACAAGTGGTACATAGACATGAAGAGTCTTGTGGGGGAGACGAAAGGTCAATTCACAAGGCTATAAATTAGGATGGCTTCTCCTTTCCAAGGGATCCTAAATTTTAATTCTTGGTAGAAATTGTGAATTTTAGTAGATTGATTGATGCTTTGTATTCATCACTACACAAGAAATGAAAGCTACATTCTTCCTTTTTATTTACTTATGTTTCTTCATTTCTATCTTATATGCACTTTGTAAGTATAATGATCAAGAAAGAGATTTGGTCTCTTTTATGAATGAATCCAAAGAACTGTGTGTCTAGGTTTGTTTGTCTCACTAAATGGATTCATTGTTTCTTTCCTCTAATTGAATGTTGAACTACTCCAGTTATTGGGTGTGAATTTTGCTTGTGCCTACTCACAACAATAACCTTCCTTTGTCTAATTTATCTCCTTCACCCCTCACCACCTTTGCATTTTCTACCCTTGTACCCCACACAAGCATTTTCTTCCCTTCATTGCATACGTCATCAATTCTATTTAGCCACCCTCTTCCTCCATTTCCTAGTTAGTTAGAAGTTGGATTGGAGAATTCTCTATTGCACCTTCACATAACACCTTTACTCTTTGGATCATCAACAACTCTTGTCAAAAGCTTGAAGAACCTCATCGGATCACCACCTACCCTTTTTGGAGCTCTATCACCTTCAAAACATCTAACAAGGTTAATACAATATTTTTTAATCTTTATCAAGCATGTTTTGCATTTATTATAATTTGTGATCACTCGTTTTCACATTCTTTCATAACTACTTCATACTTTGTCTCTCGTTTAGTCATTTTTAAAATTTTATAAAATTTACGGTTTAAATAGTGATCGTCATTGATTGATATCCATAGCCTCTTTTCTTCTCGATATCCCTTAAAACACATTTGAGTCTCTATTTTATGAATCTCACGGGCTCTTAGAGTCCTTCTAGTTTGGCATAGCACTATCAATATTCATCGCCATTTATTATTTTCTATTTTATCACCTTTTTATTAAAACAAGATTTTTTTCCCTAATCGCCGCTAATCCCTGTCTTCTTTAGTCATTTCTAGCATCTATCATATTTTTCAGAAATTTGTTTCTGGTCTAATCAGTTGTTTGTAAGATGTATGTTTTGTATATGACTATTATAGGTCCTTCACACCCCATCAACAACATATATGATCTCTTGATTGTCTAACAGCCCTTTGTGTGGGAATAGTTTGATATTGCACATAAGTTGAGTTTGCACGCCATCACTCTCAAACCTAAATTCAAATATATTTAAGATCAACTCAAGTGATACATGAAATATAGGACTTGCAACATAACAAGCTTGGTTCGACTATTCCTGGACTTCAAGCTTGCTACTTTAATTCTAAAATTATTGTTCTTATTTCATTATCCTATCATTTAATTGTATCAAACTAGTTGATACCCTTGAGAAGTCCTTTGTATTTCTAGGATTGGATTTTTCGAGAAACTCATTATATCTTTATCTAATATTTGTCTATTTAGTTGTCTTTGTATGCAGGTCTTCTCACTTGGCTAAATGAGGAGCCTTTTCGATTTTGAGTGTATTTGATCATCCCGACATTCCATTTTTCAGTGCAAGTATTGGTAAACCCTTCCTTATTTGAGATTTTGGTGTTTCATCATTTATAAAACCTAACCGAAATTCACCATAAACATCCTGGAATGCATGATGCGACCTCTTTAGTCCCTTTTTTGATTTAATGTTTCATATATTTCTATTTCTTCTATTCTCGATATCATCTAACTTTTTAGCTTAGAGCACCGTGATGTTTCTATTTCAAAAGTGTACTTAAAATTAAAAAATAAAAAGGAAAAGTGATTACGGGTACACATTTTTTCATTCTTCATTTCTTTTTAAGTGCATTTTGTATGTCTTTTTTCATCAAACTAAACATTTCCTTTGTATCTTAAAATGAACATTCATATTTTCTTTCTCACATAGCTTAATCAGGATTTAAAATAATTGCATTCACAAAAACTCCCTTCACACACAACCAAGGCACATCAAAATTAATCTGCATCTAAAAAATCACCAAGAGGATAATCGATTCGGTGTTTTGGTTGAGTATAAACAATTTGGTGGGTGATATATTGGTTAAGAGCCTGACACCCTTATCATTGTAGGACCATGAAGTGAAGAGGTAGACCCAAATAGTACAGCTCATACTGACACCAAAACAAATTTGGGTCTCACGTACCTTTAGGTATATCAAGGACTCCATCCTTAAACTTACATGAAACTAGCGTTAGAAAATGATTTCTTAGTACCCTTTTAGGAATTTTTCACATTTCACGCCTTTCTTAATTTAAGCAAGATAATCAAAATATTTGTGTGACTTATTTGTAGTCGTTGTAATCAACCACTTTTATTTTTTCTTCATTGATTGTTTATTTATTTCATGGTTTTAACTAGACAATAATTATGTCTACAAAACACCAACATTATGATTGACCACCTCCAAAATCCGGGATAATCTCTAGTCTTTCCTTCAAGAGATACCGGGAATAATTGACCAATTCCAATCACCTTGATATAACCAATCAAGAACCACCACATTATCCTAGTATCGAGTCAATCATATCATAGATCCCATATCTACCTAGCCCACGATTATTTGATAGTGGTGATCTAGTTTCCACAAATATTATGGATTCTAACCGGTGGCCCTTAATGCATACCTTTTTTCCTAAGGTGTCTTCCTCTAGAAAATAGAACCCAAACAACAACTTCCCATAACTACTATCACCTTTGACACTTCCAACATCACCAACCCTAATCATGAGCCATTTATCCAAAAAAATCACCCCTACTCCTTTGTTGGTGGAGTTGGAGTATCGATCCCCACTTCATCGGTCCCAGTCATAATTTTTTTACCTTAATGCTCTCTCATCACAAGGAACATCTAACCAAAACTATCCTCGTCACAATTCAGATTCTTCATCAAGATCATTATATTCACAAAACAATACCAGCACATCTCCTTCCACATCTAGTTAGTCAAAATCTAGTGTTTCTCCTCCACCTTGAGTAAGCTCGGTTGATATTCCTAATGCAACCCCTCTTATGCATTCGCAACAACCCACATCCTCTATCCAAAATTTATTCATGTCCATCCCCACATCTATACCTCTCATTAATACTAGTTCCATTTCTAACACTCACCCCTTCTCGTAGCTTGAGGCATCTCTTGCCATGTCTCATAGTATAACACCATTCCATCTCAAGTATATTTCGTATCCTTTGACCTCTTATTAACACTTCCATTGCACTTCATTATATACCACAACCATCTCAACCTCTTTTAAAAATTCTATCACTATCACTTTCAAGTATATCAAACCATCACAACCTTTTTTTGTAGCATACTTACAACATTCCAACGAGTGTTCCTCTTCAACACAATGTTTCATTACCCTATCATCTATACCAGCAATCAAATCTACATGTACATAATCTAAATAGATCATCATTGGTGTCCCCATATTTCACCTTGAAATCTGAGACTACCCTATTAAAAAAAATTCGTAATTTTAAAATAATGGGTCGTTGTGTTTTTATTGCTAGAAAGTTCCTGTAATGTGTCAAGATATTCCCAAGGAGCCATATAAGCCATTTTCGACAAATACCCAGATGCCCAAAATTGTTTTATTTTGTCATTGGGGTTTGCCTACGGAAAATTTGTATTTAATTATTTTGAGCCCCATTTGAGGCAATTTGTGCTCCAGTTTAACCCTGTTGTGATCGTACATATCATTATTCCCATATACCAGTAGGGTTTTAACTAGGAATGAATCCTGAGCTTTATTTGTGACTTTTGGCAACGTTTTGTGTTTTTTGTGTTTTCTCGTTTTTTTTTACGTGAAATTATCGGATCAATTCCTTTTCCTGTTTCGCCGATTCTTGGCCTGGAGTATCTAGAGATCAACTATACACATTCTGTCAGAAGGAATTCGCCATCGGAGGTCTGGTTCTCTTGGAAAAGACAAAGTCGTGCACCAAAAAACTTCTTTTGTGCTGGCCGCATTTTTGGAAAAAGGGGGTTTGAAGTGGATCATGGGATTTTTGGAAGCAGCAAGCAGGTGGGAATTTTGTACCTGCCTAGCAAGGTACTTTTTCCCATGGAAGCAACATCACTTAAATCACAATGGGAAAATTAGAGGCAGCAAGCAGACGGAATTTCTTACCTGCCTTGCAGGGTAAAAATTCCCATTGTGAAATAAAAGAAAAATCACTTAAGGCATTGATGGGATTTTATTGCCTGCCTGGTAGGTAAATAATCCCATTATGAAAGTCAAACAACTTAAGTGAATCATGGGATTTTCAGAGCTTCCTTGCAGGGTAAATAATCCCATTGCCAATTGACTTTTAAAAATAGAAATTCCTTATTCCAAAAAGTGCAACCCCTTTAGGGAAAGAAAGGCAGCCTTAAATTAATTAATTTAATTAATTTCTTCTCCAATTTTGGTGCCCAGGCTTGTGGAAAAGTCAACAAAGGAAAGTGGACAAAAGGAAGTTGGAATTAGACAGTTCTAAAATTAAATAAATATTATTTATTTAATGCAGCCCCTTCATGTCAAAAAGTGCGCCCCATTTGGGAGAGAAATAATATTTTTTAAGTATTAAATGATTTAATTAATTCCTATTTTCAGTGGCTAAGGTCAAAGCATATTGTGAGGCTTGAGTTAACTGGAAGCAGAAGTCTAAAATTAAATAAATTTAATTTATTTAATGGCAGCCATGACCAAGCACAAAATAGGCGCCCCATTTGAAGGGTAAAGTTTATTTAATAATTAATTAATTGCCAAGAATGGGAAAGGTGTTAATTAATTATAGAATTATGAGGATTATATAAGCAGAGGCTGCCATAAGGATGAATTAATTAATTCAAAAGTAGAGAAGTGCAGCCTAGACAAAAAGTGCGCCCCATTTGAAGAGGATTTTTACTCGAAGGTGTAATTAATCTTTGAAAGCTTCCAATTTTGGCGTACGAGGTTGAAGGAGGTTGATTTGTGTCTCGATAATTGTTTGCATGAGTGATATAGGTGCTCAGGTGAAGTTGGTAAAATTCATGCTTGCTTTGCATGCAAATAAAACATCAATTTTGGGGCAGTAGGCTTGAATTATGCAGATTTTTTTGATTAAAATCCACTGTTCATGTTCCGGTTGCCATATTTTTTTGAATTAATTATAGGAATTCATTACAGGTGCTTTTAGAAGAGAAAGGGAGCTTAAATCAATGTCCAATACAGTGAACATATCCTCTGAATCGAAGAATTATCTAGATCGCACTGATTTTGAAGAATTTTAGACGAATAAGGAGAAAAATAATTGTTCGGACAAAGATAGACACAACCATGGCAAAGAGGGATGAAAAAGAGAGCACATTAGAGTCATGCATCACTTCTAAATTTGTAAACATTGGAGACACAGATCTAGGTCTAGAACCTCTTTTTGAATTGATTGATAGATCCAAAGTAGGAAAGACTTCCCTCATGTGTGCAGTTAAAAGCAATGGAATTATTCAAGTTGCAGCAGTTCCATACACAACCCAGTTTCCAGAGTTTGTTATGGAGTGTGCTAGGTCTTACCATCCATCATCCAAATCAATCTAAGATGCTACAAGGAAAACAATAATCCAGTTGGACGCACAGTTCATCAATTATTGTTTGAATATTCTGGCACGAAAGGTGGTGACTTCTATTAGCATACAGGATGTCGGCAGTAGGTGGGAGAAGCATAGAGTTGATTGTGTGAACATAATGAACAACAAATACATGAAGAAGCCCAGATCTCCTTCCAAGTTCCCAAGAACTCTTCTACGGTCTAATCTAGTACAAGAGGTAGATGATATTGCCAAGTTGTTATGCAGGATAAATGGCGAAGCGAACACTCACACCTTCCACACATGGATGTATGCTTTCATTAGGACCATTGAAATCAACAAAGTGGATTCAATAATCAATTGGTCGGAAATCATTAGCGACAACATTGGTGAGAAACTCGAAATGTGAAGCATACTTTTAGCTTCAAAATGACTTCTTATTTGGTATATGCAACAACTTCACAAGGCATCTTCTCCAAGCTAGATAGATGTGGTGTTCTTTCCAAGGACCCCATTTTCGAGTGCTACCCATAGCTTACTGTACCTGCATGCAGGAAAGATTTCAAAGTGGTCAACGATGGATTCTTCTATGAATTCATTTGCAGGCTAGACAGGGACCTAAAGGCCAACAAGGTGAGTAAGGAAGCGTGGGAAGTTGTGTCCAGGATTGGCAGTCTCTTCATTCGGTTTGCAGATTTCACATACCTCAGGGTCACCGGTTTTGGTTTTCGGAGAATCGGTTAAGGCGCCCAGATATTTGAATGATAAACTGATCACCATGGAGTTGAGTAGACAACTTGTGGAGATGCATGACCTTCAGTCAAAATGGCACAAGTCTACGGGCTTCTTCTTGATCACTGTGGGTCATTATAGCTGCCAGAGCATTCATAGAGCTCAAGGAATGGAGGTAGAAATGTTCTCTGATTACAAGTGAGAGTTCTTCCTAGCACGGCTGAACATCAATCCATTTAGAGTATCCAGGAAGATGATCTCCTAGGAGTACACACATGTACCTTCATTAGAAGATTTCTAGATTAAGTGTAAAAGTGAGTACGATGTTAGAAAGAAATATTTCAGCAGATTATCAAAGCACGACAAGTGTTCAACTTTGGATTAGCACGGATACCTGCGGATCTTAAAGATGATGGGATTGTGTTACTTGACACATACCATCAAATGGGAGGAGATAGAGTTGTACTTCAAGAGAATGTAGGGGGTTGCCATACGATTGAGGAAAGGTCTGCATCGATGTTCTAGTGAATACTTCAAACTGGTTACTGATGAAGGGATATTGCCTTGATGAAGCATTGATGAATCAAGTCATGGGAAACTTTAGCATAGGAGATTCCCTCAAGAGGAAGCACGGAGGAGAAAGCAACAGAAGGCCGAGAAGATGAAAGTGCACATAAGGTCTCAATCAAAGGAGAAGATCACTTCCATGGCTATGATGTTAGTTTCGGCTTCTCCAGCATCCAGTACTTCACCCACTATTGCACCTCAATAGGACACTGCCATTCCTCAGTTGAATCGGAAACATTCATCTTCTCTCCTAAGCCACTCCGTTCAGCACCTGTTCCTAAAGAAACGTTGAAGCTACAGATGGAAGAGTTTGAAAGAGCTTTGTCTTTGGATGATTTAGAGTATGGAAGCCATAACACTATATCGGTTTCCAATGGAGAGGAATCAAAGTGGTAGATAGTGGTACACTCGGAAACTTCTCATTCTCCGAGATGTAATTTCTCAGAATGGTTGACTTTGCAGTTGGTTCTAGAAGCTAGAGTGGAAATGAACTTGGAGGAACATGACTTACGATTACTCCTAAGTCTAGGAGGAAAAGACAGAAAACCTAAAGTTGCTAAGGTAACTTTAGAAGTAGGTATCTCAGTTGTGCGATATCATCGCCAAGGTTGCTAAATCTTTCACTTAGCCCATTTCAACTCAAAAGTAGGTGAGTGGTCATCTGATGCAGGAGATGGAAGATGTGAGCAACCAGGTGAAAGCTATCGATGAATGGAAAATTCTGATCATTCGTCAAGCTTCTATACAACTCGGAGAGGTGCCAGCCCACCTGAAGGTTATGAAAGATGCAGCAGATCAGCTGAAGCAACTGGTGACAAGCATAGTAGATATGAACACAATTGTTGAGAGTAACCTGAGTACTTTGGCTGAAATCAATAAGCTGCCGGGAGAAGTGTTGGTTGTAGAATAGATTGTGCTTGACAGATCAGTTGAGAAGGGGAAGCAACCTGGAGTTTCTGATATCTTTCTCTTTGGAGATCAGTAGAATTATCTTTGCAGAGGATGCGCAGCACTTGAGAGTATGGCATCATCTTTTCCAGACAATATCATTGCTTTCACTCATGAGGAAGTGGTCGGAAATGTTACTTCATACACACGGATCATTCCTAGTAGAGTGCCTAATTCCCTGGAAGGGTCTCTTCTAATGGTGCAGGGGAGAATTGATGGAGCTACTAAGCCTTTCACGATGAATTCCATCAGCAGACTGGTGGCACTGCAGTTAGATATTGTGAAGTTCAGGCCAAGCTTGGAGGATGTGGAAGCATGTATCAGGGTATTGAATGAAGGCTTGTTGTAGTTCAGGACAAAAAAGGAAGCTATGGCTAAGACAGATGGGAAGATGCTGAATTACATGTTCGACAAGTATATTCAGTATCAGAACAAAAAGAAGATATAAATGTTACAGCTGGTAGGACTTTCTTCTTCTATTTTCCACGTTCCCAGATGAAATTGTAAAACTTTAAAGTTATTAGTTTTGAAACCATTGCTTTAAATTATGTGGAATGATTCTATTAGTTAAGTGATAGATGTGTCACTTGAGGAGAAGTTAGAGGAGAATGATTGTTAGATGTCATCTTTACTTCTTGTTTATGTTTCAGTTCAATTGAGTTTCCCATTTGTACTTTCCCTTCTACATTCTATAAGTAGAAGAAGAACCTTCAGGTTAATAATCATAATTTTTAAGTAGCATTCTTGTGTTCCAGACTTTGTGTTGAAACCCCTGAGAGCCACTTGAAACAAATGAATATAAAGGATCTGATTTCCAGAGAACTTTGTGTCACGGTGCATTGTGTTTCTAGCTTTTTATCTTAGATCTTCTAATAAACTTTGTGTTATTTTAGATCTAGATCTAAAGTTGCCTTTGCTTATAATTTTGTGTGTTGATATCTATTGGTTTCTTTTATGTGCATGCAATCAACTATGTTATCTATTGATTGGGATGCACATCTTCCCTATTTCTTCCTTGTGTTTATATAATTTCCTTCTTCTATAAATATTTCCTTTCTTAAACAATTGCTTACTTACTGCAAAACTATACAGCTATGGTTCATGAACTTTATAGTTAAATTAAAACCCCCATATAGATACTAGCATATTTTAATTGACAAATCTGAAACGGGAGCCTCACCGGTAAATGAGGGAGATTTATCTCATGACTGCATAGGTTTTCATCTATGAACAAAATATAGCGAACAATCATCATTCAACCTCAATAAACATCAAAATATTATCCTTTATAAGCATTAATGAATAGTATTTTAATTCTTGAAGTCATCACCATGGGTCCTAAAAGCACCCTTTCCGACAAACAAATCTGCAACAAACCTATTCATCCATCAATTAACTTTCAAATCCTTTTCCCCACTCTAGAAACTCCTAAAATTTATCAAGTTCTATAGTAAGGAGGACCATCAACAACACATTTAATATTTTTTCCATGCATGTTATCTCATCACACATGACCAAGACCTTATGTTGAGGACATTTCCTATGTCCTTAGTAGGACCCACCCTTAACTGGTATAAAAACTTCCCATAGTATTCCCTCTTTTATTTTGCACAACTTGCACAATTGTTCTTAGAACATTTCTCCATCAATATCACACTGTAATATTCCTATTACAGAGATATCTATGCTATTAAACATTTTGAATAAAAATCATTGCAAATTTCATGGCTCCTTGGTGGGGTATCATCAATCAACTATCCTTCTCCCTCCCAAAACCCAGATTGACTAAGTTATTTTTTGGATCTTGCGCTAAACACATATCGTCAACACTTCAAATTCAATCTTTCCAAACATTTGATGAAGCCTTTACCATGGCCAACAAATTAGAACTTCATGCCCTCAAGGATGGTAAAGTCAAGCTCATATCAAAGAAACCAAAACATGAGTCCCCATTCAAACCTTCTTCTAGTAATGATAAAACCAAAGGCTCAACCAATGTCATCATTGTAAAAGATGCATCTAAAGGTCGTTTGAACTTTTAATGGGCCTACCATCAACGTAACTATACACCTATTGGAGAATCATATAGCATAGTCTTTGACAAAATCCTAGATTCGTATATGATCAAAATTCCTCCTATCCATCCTATCGACACACACGTCTCCAAACCCTCATGGTATAGAGAAAATGAATATTGAAAATATCATTATTTCTAGGGCCACGACATTGAAAAAGTCATTCATTTAGAAATGTCCTTCAAGATCTTATTGACCAAGGTGACTTATAACTTGACAATCCAATTGCACCTCCGAATCAAAACTTAGATGTATTCAAACAACCCTTTCCAAATCATGCCCCATCCACTAGTCAACCCCAATCCAACGTTGTCAAATCTCATCACACCATCAACACTATTAAATATCTCTCACCTACGCCTTTAACATCTAGTGTTTATGTTATAAAAGAACCAATAGAATCACCCAACTCCTCTAGTCTTGCCACCAATAATACAATATACTCTTCTACATCTACCACATCTACTTTAGACCCACTTGTTACCTCTTCAAAATTATAGAAAAGAAAACTGTAATAGAGATCACGTCACTCGACGTCACATCCAAAATCTCAAAAAATCCACTACACAACCCACAAACAACTTATCCATGAAAACATAAAATTTTCCATACAATCGTCAAAAGACCTTGTCACAAAATAAAAATCCCTTTCCTTCCATCTTAGGGCCTCATCCTTCATCTAAATTCACAATCATTTTTATAGAATCAAAGGTCATTCCTCAAGTGGCACCTAAAAGTGTTGCACAAAAAATAACCTTATCTACTACAACCCCAGGATCATCAAATGATGTACAATTCCCTTCATCCTCATCTCAGACGGCTTGACAGGGTACTATACTAGCACCTTTGAAAATGTCACCCAACTATATATCATAACATTACCTCCTCTCAAGCCATCTGACTCTCAAGGGTTGAAACCCTCTTGGTATAATTTTGAAGCATTTTGTGCATATCATCACACTTTAGAACATTTTGAGGACTATTCAAAGCCTTGCTAACAAAGGGATTCTCCCCGCAGATCTAAAACATCCAAATCAAATCAAACAAACTCATCCGACCTCTAAATCCACACTTTCAAAACCACCATCCAACACCACATCCACATTTAGTAAGAGTGAGGCCTCCTCCAATAAAATCCCGCTCCATCAAATTAACGTTGTTCACATAAATACCAGAGCATGCACATAAGACCCCAAGGTCTAAGATCAAAACAGCCCAAACTCTCCATTTCTCTTAATCACCTAATATGAAAAATTCTAAAGATAAAGTATCCATACTTTCCACTCCACACACCCAATATACCACCTATGTATAAAATACCATCATTAAAAACTTCATTAAGCTCCTGTAAACATTTCCCTCTACTAGCTTGTCCAAACTTCCTGTTAGCATAATTCTACATATCTCCAAATGGAAAGATATGCAAACTCAATATGCTTCCCCTTCTCAACTGATCCATTGTGCAAAATCCATTCTACAATCAACACGTCTCTCGGCAGCTTATTTATTTAGGCCAAAGTACTTAGGTTACTCTCAACAACTATGTTCATATCTATCGTGCTTGTCACCAGTTGCTTCAGCTAATCTAATGCATCTTTCATAACCTTTAGGCAGGTTGGCACCTCTCGAGTTGTACAGAAGCTTGGTGAATGATTAGACTCTTCCATTCATCGATAGCTTTAACTTGGTTACTTGCATCTTCCACTTCCTGCATCAGATGATCACTCACCTGCTTTTGTGTTGAAATTGGCTGAATGGAAGATTTGGCAACCTTGGCAATAATCTCACACAACTGAGATACCTGCTTTTGAAGTTCAACTTTCTCCACCTTTTCTTTGTCAAGCCTAAGGAATAGAGCATCTATCAATGTCTGCATGTCCTACTTCAATCCTTTTGTGGTGGCTTGACCTATGGGTACTCTGGTCACTGTTATATCTTCTGTCGTGAGCTCATCCTTCTTCTCTTTTTGTTGGAATTGACACCTCGGCAAACTTCTGCCTCAAATCTTCAATGATCAACCTTGAAGTTACCTTAGAAACTTTAGGTTTTTTGTCTTTTCCACCTAGATTCAGGAGTAGCTGCAAGTCGTGTTCCTCCAAGTTGATTTCCTCTCTAGCCTCTAGAACCAACTGCAAAGCCAACCATTCTGATAAATTACTTCTCAAAGAATGAGAAGTTGCCGAATGTACCACTATCTCGCGCTCTGATTCCTCTCCATCTAAAACTACTACAGTGTTGTGGTTGCCATCCTCTAAATCATCCAAATACAAATCTCTTTCAAATTCTTTCATCTACAACTTCAACGTTTCTTCAAGAAGAGGTGCTGAACGGAGTGGCTGAGGAGAAAAGATGAATGTTTCTAGATTCAATGGAGGAACAGAAATATCCTGCTGAGGTGTGACATTCGGTGAAGTACTTGATGCTAGAGAAGTCGGAACTAACACAATAGCAGTAGAAGTGATCTTCTCCTTGAATGAGACCTTCTGTGCACTTTAATCTTTTAGACCCTCTGTTGCTTTATCTCCTTTATGCTTCCTTTTGAAGGAATCTCAAGTGCTGAAGTTGTCCTGTGATCTGATTCATCAATGCTTCATCAAGACAATATCCCTTCCAAGAACTAGTTTGAAGTATTGACTAGAATGGCGACACACTTTTCCTCGATCGTATGGCAACCACCTACGCTCTCCTTAAGTACAGCTCTATCTCCTCCCATCCGATGGTATGTTTTAAGTAACACGGGCCCATCATCATTAAGATCCGCAAGCATCCATGCTAATCCAAAGTCAAACACTTGTCGCGCTGATAACCTACTAAATTTTTTCTTTCTAACTTTGTACTCGCTTCTGCACTTCATCTAGAAATCTTCCAATGAAGGCACATGCACGTACTCCTGGGATATTATCTTCCTTGCCACTCCAAATGGATCAAAGTTCAACCGTGCTGGAAAGAACTCTTGCTTGTACTCAGATAACATCTCCGCTTCAATTCCTCGGGCTTTATGAATGCTCTAGCAGATGTAATAGCCCACTGTGATCGGGACGAATCTTGTAGACTTGTGTCATTTTTGGTGTAGGTCATGAATCTCCACGAGTTGTATGCTCAACTCCATGATGACCAATCTATCACTTGGGTATTTCAGAAACATAAGCTGGTTCTCTGAAAATCCGGTGACCACGAGGTATGTAAAATCTACAAATTTGGATGAATATATTGCCCATCCTGGACACAACTTCCCACACTTCCTTACTCACCCTATTGGCCTTTAGATCGCCATCCATCCTACAAATGAATCCGTGGAATAATCAATCATTGACCAAATTGTAATATTTATTGCATGTGGGCACGAGAAGTGTGGATAGCACTCAAAAATAGGATCCTTAGAAAGCACACCACGCCTATCCAACTTGGAGAAGACACCTGTGAAGCTCTTTGCATTTACCAAATATGAAGTCATTTTGAAGTTGTAAGTACGCCTCACATTCCGGAGCTACTCACCAATGTTGTCACTAATGATTTCAAACAATTGATTATTGAATCTACTTTTTTATTTCAATGGTATTGATGAAAGCATACATTCATGCGCTGAAGTTATGAGCGTTAGATTCACCATTTATCCTGCATAATAATTTGGCAATATCATCCACCTCTTCTACTAGATTGGATCATGGAATAATTCTCGGGAACTTGGAAGGAGATCTAGGATTCTTCATGTATTTGTTGTTCATTATGCCCACACAGTCAACTTTATGTTTTTTCCATCTGTTGTCGGCATCCTGTATGCTAATAGTAGTCACCACTTGTCATGCTGGAATCTTCAAACAATAATTGATAAAGCTGTGCACCCGACACCGGATTATTGTCTTCCCTATAGCATCTCGGAATGATATGGATAATGGATGGTAAGACCTAGCACACTCCATGATGAATTCTGGCAACTGGCAATTTGTGAATGGAAATTTTGCGGCTCGAATAATTCCACTTTGCTTTTGATTACATGCATGAGAGAAGTCTCTCCGACTTTGGATCTCGTTAATCAATTCGAAAGAGGTTTTGGACCTAGATCTGTATCTCCAATGTCAGCAAACCTAGAAGTGATGCATGATTCTCCTAAGCTTTCTTTTTCATCCCGCTTTGCCATGGCTGAATCTGTCTTTGTCGAGCAATTCTTTTTCTCTTTATTCGGTTGGAATTCTTTTTGATCGGTGTAAATATGGAGATTTCTTGATTCGAGAGGATATTTTCAATGTATTGGACATTGATTTAAGATATTTTTCTCTTATAAAGCACCTATAACGAATTCTTGTAATTAATTTAGAAAAATATAGCAACAGGAACATGAACACTTGATTTTAATTATAAAAATCTGCATATATCAAACTCTGCCCCAAAATTTGATGTTTTATTTGCATGTAAAACAAGCATGAATTTTTCAACTTCACCTGAGCACCTGTACCACTATGCAGACAATTAATCAAACACAAATCAAGCTCCTTCAAACCTAGGCACCAAACTTTGAAGCTTTCTGGCAGTAAAAACACCTTCTTCTATGTAAAATTCCTCCTTAATTGGGCACCAATTTTTCTGGCTGCACTTCCTTGCTAAAGAATTAATTAATTCATCCTTATGGCAGCCCATGCTTATATAACCTTCATCATTCTATAATTAATTATTGCCCCTCCTATTCTTGGCAATTAATTAATTAATTAACATTCTTTTCTCTTCAATTTTGGCACATATTTTGTGCATGTTCATGGCTGCCATTAAATAATTTAAATTTATTTAATTTTACCTCTCTACTTCAGTCCACTTTGACTTCACGGTGTGCTTTGACCTCATCAACTAAAAATAGGAATTAATTAAATCAATTAATACTTTAAAAAGTATTATTCCTCCTCAATATGGGTCGCACTTTTTGACATGAAGGGGGCTGCATTAAATAAATTATATTTATTTAATTTTAGAATTCTATTTCTAAATTCCCTTATCCTCTTCTTCTTTGTTGAATTTTCCCCATGCTTGGGCACCAAATTTGGAAAATAATTTAATTAATGAATACAATTAAAGTTTCCCCTCTATTCCAAAAGGGGTCGCACTTTTTGACATGGCTCATTTCTATTTTTAAAAGCCAATTTTCAATGGGATTATTCACCTTGCACTGCAGCTCCAAAAATCCCATGATCCACTTAAGTTGTTTGACTTTCATAATGGGATTATTTACCCTGCAAGGCAAGTAAGAAATCCCCATCAATGCCTTAAGTGATTTTCTTTTATTTCACAATGGTAATTTTCACCCTGCAAGGTAGGTAAGAAAATTCCGCCTACCTGCTGCCTCTAATTTTCCCATTGTGACTTAAGTGGCATTGCTTCCATGGGAAAAAGTACCCTGTTAGGCAGGTACAAAATTCTCACTTGCTTGCTGCTACCAAAAATCCTATTGTAGCTTAAAACCCTCTTTTCCCAAAAATGTGACCTGCTTGAAAAGAAGTTTTTTCGTGCATTACTTCGTCTTTTTAGAGAGAACCAAACATCCTATGACAAATTAATTTTGGCATAACATCCATACATGATCTCCAGATACTCCAGGAAAGAAATCATATTATATCGGCAAAGGAATTGACCTAGAGAAAATTCATAGAAAGACAAAATGGGAAAACACCAAAAACGCAAAATGTTGCCAGAAGTCACAGATAAAGCTCAGGATTCATTCCTGGTTAAAACCCTACTGGAATATGGGAATATTGACATGTAAGACCACAACAGGGTTAAACCGGAGCACAATTTGCCTCAAATGGGGCTCAGAATAATTAAATACAAATTTCCCACAGGCAAACCCTAGCGATAGAATATAATGATTTTGGGCATCTAGGTATTTGGCAAAATTGGCTAATATGACTCTATGGGAATATCTCGACACAATAAAAACACTTTCTGGCAATAAGAACACAAAACAAACCATTATTTTAAAAGTATGAAATTTTTTACATGGGGTAGTCTCATATTTCAAGGTGAAATCTAAGGACACCAGTGAGCTCTGTTTGTGGACATCTTTTCCTTTGTCAAATTGACAAGGGAAAAGATGAGATCCCATCATCTTTGGTTTCGTATCTTGTCCTTCGGGCATGAGGTCAGGGAAAAAAAAACAACACAACTCAAAAACAAAACAAGAAAAAACAAACAAAGTTTTATTTATATACATATAGGTTTTACCCTACTTTTCATGTCTGAACAGCTTCAAGTGTTCCCATTGAAAGGAAACGGAAATTCAACACCATCCTGATGAGTAAGAATGAATCTATCCGCTCCAGCGATATTTTTAATCACAAAGGGCCCTTTCCATAGTGAATCAAATTTCTTGTGCATACCTTTTGTTTCTCTTCTTTTTTCCCATAAAAGAACCCAATCATTGATTTCAAACTTTCTTTCCCTGGCCTATTTGTCGAAGATAACTTTCACCTTCTTTTGATGCTCTGATAATCTATCTGTGACTTGAGTCTGTACCTCCCGCAATTTAGTCAGATACATTATCCTTTTTTCAATATGATCATTGAATGTAGAATCTTCTAGGGCTCTAGAAAGTTGTAGGGTAGGAGGTTCCAAGGTAAGAGGTAGCTCTATGTCTCTTCCATATAATAGCTGAAAAGGGGACATGCCTATAGCCCTCTTTGGTTTAATCCTATCTACCCATAATGCATCAAATAACTTCTTATGCCAAGTTCTTTGATTCTCGGTTACTAGCTTTCACATGATAGTCACCAAATTTTTGTTACTTGATTCGGCCTCTAGGATGGAGCCTTTGCCATTCCCCTTGTGGATAGTAGTTGGAGGAATGTACCAATGAATCCCATGAGTGTAGCAGAAATCAACCAGCTCCTCGAAACATGATTTGGAGCGTTTTCTGCTACTATTTTATTAGGTACGCCAAACCTGATAACAATATTTTCCTTTATAAAATTACACACCTTCGCGGAAGTGGCGTTCTTAACAAGAATGGCTTCTACCCACTTATTGAAATAATCAATAGCTGTCAGAATATAGTGATGACCGACACTGGAGGCCGGGTTGAGCATACCAATAAAATCCATTCCCCATTGCTGGAAGGGTTCTTCAATTACAACTAGTTTTAAAGGTAATGCAGATAATTTCACATGCCCAACAAAATTTTGGCACGCTTGACACTTAGACACCCACTCCACAAAGGTATCACGAAAAAGTGTGGGCCAAGTAATACCCTTCTCGTAGAATCTTGTGAGCAGTGACTCGGGTTGAGAAATGACCACCATAAGCCATATTATGAAATTATTTTAAGAGTTGATCATGCTGAGCTTTATCTATGCATCGGAGAAACACACCATCAATTCCTCTTTTGTATAAACCATTGTCCCAAAGAACAAAATCTTTGGACTTTAGTTTAATAGTACATTTTTCTTTTCGAGAAAGTTGATCCGGGAATTCTCCATAAGTCAAAAAATAGGCAATGTTATTGTACCACTCTTCCACCAGATCTATAAAAAGGACCATAGGAAAATCTTGATCTACCTCTAGTGTTGTTGTTTTCATCTCAGTCATCAATTCACACAAACCTCTTCCTCGAACCAGCTTTGTAGGTTTGATATCTAGGTCATATTCTTGAACTTTCGTCACCCATGTGCCTCTTAACAACCCTAACTCTTGTTGGGTGAGAATAGATTTCACTACAGTATCTAGAACTAGGACCACAATATGTGAGGAAAGAATATAGTACCTGAATGCTTTACACGCCTTTACCACTGCATATGCATTCTTTTCCATCGGGGTATATTTCAACTCATAAGATTTGAGAGGCATGCTCATGAAAGCAATCAGAGCTTCTACATCCTCCCGATTCTTCTACATTAAGATTATTGACATTGTGTGATCGGAAGAATAACAATAAAGAATAAATTCTTTACTAAAATCGAGTGAGACCAAGAGATCGGGGCTTTTGACAGGGCCTCCTAAATTTTCTCAAATGCTTCCTTCCCTTCGTTGCTCCATTTGAAATCTTGTGTCTTCTTCATCATATTTGAGATATGATGAGTTAGCTCAGCAAAGTTAGGGATGAATCTTCTTAGAAAATTAAATTTACCAAAGAAAGAGTGAACCCCTTTTTTGGATGTTGGCAACAACAAAGACTGAATAGATTTTACACGTTCCAGATCTATCTTGGTTCCTTCTTTGGAGACAATGTGTCCTAGAAGCTTTCCTTCTATTATAGCAAAATAGGATTTATTAGGGTTCAGAGAAATACCATGTTTTTGCAGCATTGGATTAGGACCTCTTCTAGATTTGAAATGTGCGTGTGCCTATCCTTAGAAAAGAATGTCAGATCGTCGAGGTATATTACTATGTTGTAATCTTTGAGATGAGAAAATGCTAAATCCATAGCTCTTTGAAACGTAGCTCCAGATTGATCAAACCGAAAGGCATTTTATGATAAGAAAAATTTCCCCAAGGCATAATGAATTTTGTTTTATATTGATCTCCTTGACCACCTTGACACTGATTGTAGCACGAGAAACCATCAAGCATGGAAAGCATTTCAGATCTAGTAATAACTTGCAGAGTGTGATCCATGATGGGGATGGGGTAGTTATCTTTTAATGAAGCTTGATTAAGATTACGAAAATCAACGCACAATCTAATTTCGCCACTCTTCTTTCTCACATGAACTATGTTGGCTAACCATTCAAAGTGATGTATGGGATAAATTATCTTTGCATCTATGACTTTTGGATCTCTGCAAAGATAGTCCTAGAAATAGTAGGGTTATGCTTCCGTAGCTTTCGCTTGAAAGGATTTTTTTCTATTTTCAATGAGATGTAATGTTGAACTTCGTATGCTTTGATATGTTTTTAGATCCTAGTAAGACTAGGAAAAAACATCCATGTATTTCTAAAGAAGCTGATTTGTCAAAAGCTTCTCTTTTTGCCTCTGAACAACACTTACCCAAATTTACTAATTTGGGATCATTGCTTGCTCCCAAATTTAGTAACTGTGTCTCGGAGGAAGAACCTTCTTCACTTTCTTCATTCTTTTTAAGCATCTAATCATGCTTGTTGAACATTTCCTCAAGAGATACCAAGCCTTTAGGAATTTTATTTCCCTTTAGCTGGATAATCTCGACTTCTTGAGACATCTGCATCCATTTCTCTCACATGAGTAGTTTGTCTCGGAGGTGAGTTTCTTCCTCATAGTAGATCTCTTGAAGTTGTCCTTTTGTTGGATAAATGTAGCAATTTGCTTGTCCTCGTTAAAAACCTGCCATTGTTAGACGTTGTCGGGAACCTTCATGCGGAAGACCATCTCAAATTTTTAATCCCCCCCTCGAATAATGTGGGAGATTGATTTAGATTTAACAAAAGCTGCGATTCTTGTAAGTGAATCAGCTCTAGAATTTTGTTCTCTCGGAATGTAAGATACCAAGAAAGCTGAAAAATCCAAGATAGCAGAGTAGACTCGATCTCTATAATGTCGAATTTTATCCTTTTTACTTGGTAGAGACCTCTTATCTCGCTTAATAATCAGCTCATCATCTCCCTTTGCATGTAAGAGCTTGATTCCCATTTTCCTTGCACTGTTCCATACCTAACAACAAGTGCTTCATACTGGCTGTCGTGTTGTTAGTATTTTTGAACATTAATTTGAAGGAAAATGGATGCACCTTTCCCTCTAGAGAAACAAGAACAACGCTGCACTAGATCCAAATGAACAGCAACTTCCATCAAATTCCAAAGACCAAACCTTGTTATCAAGTTGATGTGGTTTTGAATCACGGGTTGGATTTCTTCTTATTTATTCATTTCTAGATAATCAACTCCGTGATCAAATTCTTGAAACAAGATCTGAGATCTAGGATCTTTAGACTTCGATATTGTGTACTTGGATTTCTTTTCAGGTTCTAACTTCTGATTAACTCCCTTGATTGGTATGTGTGCACAAGACCAATCCATCTTGACTTCTCCACCCAACTCTTTACAGAAATTTCTACTTAAAAGCATGCCATAAGACACTGGGATGTCTGCTACGAGGATAGTCATTTTTAATCTCTTGTCTGGGAAAGAAGCAAGTACTACTGTGCATCTTTGATTTTCCCAACTAGAGGCACTTACTTTTCCATTGAATAGCATCTTTCAATGGTTTTTGTCAATGTGAGACCCAAGGCATCAACAACTTTGGTAGGCATGACGTTGTCGAAGCTCCGAGTCCAAAATGCAATTGCTCAATTTGTATCCATTAATAAGCAATGACACATAGAATGTCTCGATCCTCTCAGATGTGGAGGGAGAATAAGTAGAAGGAGAAGAGCTTGCAACTACATTATTTGAAGGAGGAATAATCTTCAGACTTAACAAGATACCCCGTGAAATTATTTGTTAGAGGGTTGGGACCATTACTTTGCACATAATTGACCAATCTATTTACCTGATCAGGAAATGTCGTCAAATACTCAGCTTCTAACACTTGGACCTTGGTCTTTTTAATGTGATCAATAATTTCAAAAGCTTGATTTACTTCATTTGGATGCATGTTGGACCTCTCCGCTACGAATTGAAAGAATTTGTGTGCTTATCTTTGGGAGCTAATTAAGAAGGTAGTGTACTACCTCTTTTTAGGATAGTAACATCCGGCCCGGAATCTTCTCTTTCTCTTCTCGGCCACTTGTGGATGCTTTGGCATTTTGGCTTCTCGGGACCTTGTGAACACCGTAAATGTGTGATCATGAATCTTCAAAAGATTCATAATATCCCTCATCATTAAGTAGTCTAGGTAACCAAAGATTGGAGTCACCGGGCAGGATCTACAAATTCCTCATCATCAAATGATTCATCAATGCCTAGATCTTGTTCATTAGTTTCCAAGTTATTCCTCGGAGTAGTTTTAATTGCCAATCATTTTGGTGCAACAACAAGTCTATTTCAATTTTATTTTGACTATTAAAGGTCTAGGTGGGATCTATTCTTGAAGGGGTCACATTTCGCTTGAGATATATGCTTCTTGATTTACTGACATATCATTAGCCAACCTTTGCAACAAAGGATCTAAAGTACTTGAAGAAGCTCCATCACCTTTGTGGGATGATTGCTTGATTTTTCCAGCCATGATCAAGTCATCTTCAACCTCCACGGCAACATTTTGTGCTTTAAGTATATTCACGGGTCTTTCCCTTCGCACTTTGATATCAACTTCGGGTGCAATGACCATTTATAAAAAAACATCTTTTGATTTTCATCGCTCAATGCGGCGAAGTGGGGTTACATAAAATCCTTTGGAACCTTGTAATGAAGTCTCGCATGTTCTCACTTGGCTCCTTCTTTAATTGCGGCAGTTGATTAATCAACGTGTTAGCGTCTTCGTAGGCTTGAATCTTGTCGAAATTGTTCATGCATAGTGGCCCGGTTGGTTATGGTGCTAGGAGCTAGCCTGATAGAACCATTTTCCATCCAAGTCATGTAAAGTCTTAATGAAGAGTCTAACCGAGACATCTTCATGCTCCACTACAAGCACACCACAAGATATAAAGAATGCTTCTAAATGATCATCCATATTTTGCTTTCCATCTCCAAAGAAATTTAGAAAATTCTTTTTGGATCCTTTAGGCAGATCATGCATAGGCGGAGTCAAACTCAGTGGCCCAAAAGCTTCTTCCCATGGGACAGGTACTATTTGGTTCTAATTTTGATTTTGGTTCTGCATGATGAGTGGGGCACGTCTTCTTCTTGTGTGGACTTGGTGAATAATTTCAGTGTCAGATTATGTTGAAGACGATCCGAGATCTAGATGAGTGTGCACTCTCCTTCCACGGTGAGAGACTAGATCTGCGGCTTCTAACTTGAGAAGGATGATTGAAGTTGAATTTCTCCTGCAATATGAAGAAATGATCCATCCCTCCTTGTGCATTCACAAATCGAGTGAATGGACATTCAGCCGAGATGATAGTTGTATGGAAAACACTCTAATCTTCAAAAGATAAGCTTTGATTTGCAAAGATAGTTGTTCCCGAGCAGAGTCACCAAAAGCTGTTGGCTATATTTTATGCATTCTTGAAAACCTAGGCAGTCATGAGATAAATCTCCCTCATTTACTGGTGAGGCTCCTGTGTAAGATTTGTCAATAAAATATGCTAATATCTATTTAGGGGTTTTACTTTAACCATGCAGCTCATGAACCATAGCTGTATAGTTTTGCAGCAAGTAAGTAGGTTGTTAAAGAAAGGAAATATCTAAAGAAGAAGGAAATAATAAAAACACAAGAAAGAAAGAGGGAAGATGTGCAACCCAATCAATAGATTACAGAGTTGATTGCATGCACATAGATAGGACCAATAGATATTAACACTCAGAATTTTAAGCAAAGGCAGCTTTCAAATCTAGATCTAAGATAACACAAAGTTTATAAATAGATCTAAGACAATAAGCTAGAAACAAAATGCACCGTGACACAAAGTTCTCCAGAAATCTACTCCTTTCTATTCCTTTGCTTCAAATAGCTATCAGGGGCTTCAACACAAAGTCTGGAACACAAGAATGTTGCTTACAAATTTTGATCCTTAACCCGAAGGTTCTTCCTCTACTTATAGAATGTAGAAGGGAAAATACAAATGGGAAACTCAACTGAACTAGAACATAAACAAGAAGTAAAGATAACATCGGAAATCATTGCGCGAAAGGCTAACTAATTCTCGATCGATTCTCCCTTGCACCATCAAAAGAGATCCTTCCAGGAATTAGACACTTTTCTAGGAATGGTCCTTATGTATGAAGTAACGTTCGACCACTTCCTAGTGAAAGTAATGAAATTCCTCATTAGTGAAAGTAATGAATTATTATGCAGTAAATATGATGCCATATTCTCAAGTGTCTGCATCTTTTTTAGCATAATTCTACATATCTCCAAACGGAAAGATACTGAAAACTCAAGTTGCTTCCCCTTCTCAACTGATCCGTTGGGCACAATCCGTTCTACAATCAACACCTCTCTCGGTAGCTTATTTATTTCAGCCAAAGTACTCAGGTTACTCTCAGCAACTATGTTCATATCTATTGTGCTTGTCACCAATTGCTTCAGCTGATCTAATGCATCTTTCATAACCTTTAGGTAAGCTGGCACCTCTCCGAGTTGTATAGAAGTTTGGCAAATGATTAGATTCTTCCATTCATTGATAGCTTTAACTTGGTTACTTGCATCTTCCACTTCCTACATCAGATGATCACTCACTTTCTTTTGTGCTGAAATTGGTTGAATGGAAGATTTAGCAACCTTGGAAATAATTTCACACAACTGAGATACCTACTTTTGAAGTTTAACTTTCTCTGCCTTTTCTTTGTCAATCATAAGGAATAGAGCATCTATCAATGTCTGCGTGTCCTACTTCAATCCTTTTGTGGTGGATTGACCTATGGGTACTCGATCACCGTTATATCATTTATCGTGAGCTCATGCTTCTTCTTTCCTTCTCTGGAATTGACACCTCGGCTAACTTACGCCTCGACTCTTCAATGATCAACCTTGAAGTTACCTTAACAACTTTAGGTTTTTTGTCTTTTCCACCTAGATTCAGGAGCAATTGCAAGTCGTGTTCCTCCAAGTTGAGTTCCTCTCTAGCATCTAAAACCAACCTGTGAAGCCAACCATTCTAAGAAATTACTTCTCAAAGAATGAGAAGTTGCTGCGTGTAGCACTATCTCGTGCTCTGATTCCTCTCCATCTAAAAATGCTAGTGTTGTGGCTATCATCCTCTGAATTATCCAAAGACAAAGCTCTTTCAAATTATTTCATCTACAGCTTCAACGTTTCTTCAAGAAGAGGTGCTGAACGGAGTGGCTAAGGAGAAAATATGAATGTTTCCGGATTCAACGGAGGAATGGCAATATCCTACTGAGGTACGACAGTCAGTGAATTACTTGATGCTGGAGAAGTCAGAACTAACACCATAGTAGTAAAAGTGATCTTCTCCTTCGAATGAGACCTTCTGTGCACTTTAATCTTTTTAGGCCTTCTGCTACTCTACGCTCGTACTTCCTTTTGAGGGAATCTCCTGTGCCGAAGTCCCCTGTGATTTGATTCATCAATGCTTTATCAAGGCAATATCCCTTCGTCAGCAACTAGTTTGAAGTATTGACCAGAACGGCGGCACACCTTTCCTCGATCGTATAGCAGCCACCTATACTCTCCTTAAGTACAACTCTATCTCCTCTCATCGATGGTATGTGTCAAGTAACACGGGCCCATCATCTTTAAGATCCGCAGTATCCATGCTAATCAAAGTCAAACACTTGCCACATTGATAACCTATTGAAATCTTTCTTTCTAACCGTGCTCGTACGCACTTCATCTATAAATCTTGCTATGAAGGCACATGCGTGTACTCCTGGGAGATTGTCTTCCTTGCCACTCCAAATGGATTGAAGTTCATCCGTGCTGGGAAGAACTCTTTCTCGTACTCAGAGAACATATCTTCTTCAATTCCTCAAGCTTTATGAATGCACAACTGTAATAGCCCACTTTGATCGGGAAGAAGCTTGTAGACTTTTGCCATTTCGACTATAGGTCATGCATCTCCACGAGTTTGTCGCTCAACTCTGTGATGGCCAATCTATCACTTGGGTATCTAGGAAACATAAGCTGGTTCTCTTGAAAATCCGGTGACCCTAAGGTATGTAAAATTCACAAACCGGATGAAGATATGCCAATCCACGGACACAAATTCCCACGCTTCCTTACTCACCCTGTTGGCCTTTAGATCACCATCCAGCCTGTAAATGAATCCGTAGAAGAATCCATCGTTGACCACCTTGTAATATTTATTACATGTGGGCACAGTAAGTTGTGGATAGCACTCAAAAATAGGATCCTTGGAAAGCACACCACGCCTATCCAACTTGGAGAAGACACCTGTGAAGCTACTGCATATACCAAATACGAAGTCATTTTGAAGTTGTAAGTACGCCTCACATTCCGGAGCTACTCACCAATTTTGTCACTAATGATTTCTGAACAATTAATTATTGAATCTGCTTTGTTGATTTCAATGGTCCTGATGAAAGCATACATCCATGCTTAGAATTTTTGAGCGTTAGCTTCACCATTTATCTTCCAAAACAATTTGACAATATCATCCACCTCTTGTACCAGATTGGATCATGGAAGATTTCTTGAGAACTTGGAAGGAGATTTGGGCTTCTTCATGTATTTTCTTTTCATTATGCCAACACAGTCAACTTTATGTTTTTCCCATCTATTGTCGGCATCTTGTATGCTAATAGTAGTCACCACCTATCATGCTGGAATCTTAAGACAATAATTGATGAACTGTTCATCCAACTGGATTATTGCCTTCCCCGTAGCATCTCAAAATGATCTGGATAATGAATGGTAAGACCTAGCACACTCCATGATGAATTCTTGTAACTGGTCAATTTTGTGAATGGAAATGTTGCAGCTTGAATAATTCCACTACTTTTGACTTCGCACGCATGAGAGAAGTCTTTCCATCTCTAGATCTATCAATCAATTTGGAAAGAGGTTCTGGACCTAGATCTGTACATCCAATGTCAGCAATCTTATAAGTGATGCATGATTTTGCTAAGCTTTCTTTTTCATCCCGCTTTGCCATGGCTGAATTTGTCTTTGTCTGAGCAATTCTTTTTCTCTTTATTTGGTCGAATTCTTTACAACCGGTGCAGATCTAGAGATTTCTTCATATTCAGAGGATATGTTCAATGTATTGGACATTGATTTAAGCTCCCTTTCTCTTATAAAGCACCTGTAATGAATTCCTACAATTAATTCAGACAAAGATAGCAACCGGAACATGAACACTTGATTTTAATTATAAAAATCTGCATATATCAAGCCTGCTGCCCCAAAATTTGATGTTTTATTTGCATGCAAAGCAAACATGAATTTTGTCAACTTCACTGAGCTTTGTATCACTATGTAGATAATTAATCAGACATAAATCAAGCTCCTTCAAACCTAGGCGCCAAACTTTGAAGCTTTCGCGATAAAAAAACACCTTTCGTGCAAAATTCCTCCTTGATTGGGCGCCAAATTTTCTGGGCTGCACTTCCTTGTTAGAGAATTAATTAATTCATCCTTATGGCAGCCCATGCTTATATAACCTTCGTCATTCTATAATTCATTATTGTCCCTCCTATTCCTGGTAATTAATTAATTAATTAACCTGCTTTTCTCTTCAATTTGGGCGCATATTTTGTGCATGTTCATGGCTGCCATTAAATAAATTAACTTTATGTAATTTTAGCTCTCTACTTCCAGTCCACTTTGACTTCACAGTGTGCTTTGACCTCATCCACTAAAAGTAGGAATTAATTACATCAATTAATATTTTAAAAAGTATTATTCCTCCTCAATATGGGTCGCACTTTTTGACATGAAGGGGGCTGCATTAAATAAATTATATTTATTTAATTTTAGAATTCTATTTCTAAATTCCCTTATCCTCTTCTTCTTTTTTGACTTTTCCTATGCTTGGGTGCCAAATTTGGAAAAGAAATTAATTAATGAATGCAATTAAAGTTTCCCCTCTATTCCAAAAGGGGTCACACTTTTTGACATAGCTCATTTCTATTTTTAAAAGTCAATTTTCAATGGGATTATTCACCATGCACCGCAGCTCCAAAAATCCCATGATCCACTTAAGCTATTTGACTTTCATAATGGGATTATTTACCTTGCAACGTAAGTAAGAAATCCCCATCAATTCCTTAAGTGATTTTCTTTTATTTCACAATGGGAATTTTCACCTGCAAGCGGGTAAGAAATTCACGCCCCTTCGCCTCTAATTTTCCCATTGTGACTTAAGTGGCGTTACTTACATGGGAAAAAGTACCCTGCTAGGTAGGTACAAAATTCCCACCTACTTGCTACTACCAAAAATCCCATTGTAGTTTAAAACCCTCTTTTCCCAAAAATGCGACCTGCCTAGAAGAAGCTTTTTCGTGCATGACTTTGTCTTTTCAGAGAGAACTAGACCTCATGTGACAAATTCCTTCTAGCATAACATCCATAGATGATCTCTAGATGCTCCAGGCAAGAAATCAGATTAAACCGGCAAAGGAATTGACCTATAGAAATTTCACAGAAAACAAAACGGAAAAACACCAAAAAAGCAAAACGTTGCCAAAAGTCACAGATAAAGCCAGGATTAATTCTGGTTAAAAACCTCTTGGAATATGGGAATATTGACATGTAAGACCATGACAGGTTAAACCGAGAGCACAATTTGCTTCAAACGGGGCTCGAGAATAATTAAATACAAATTTCTGCAGCAAACCCCGGTGATAGAATATAACGATTTTGGGCATCGGGTATTTGGCAAAATTGGTAAATATGAATCTATGGGAATATCTTGACACAATACTGAGACACTTTACGGCAAAAAAATACAAAACAACCCATTATTTTAATAGTATGAAATTTTTTACATGGGGTAGTCTCGATTTCATGGTGAAATCTGGGACACCACTTCCCCACAACACCGATAAGCAATGATTGAGGTTCTTCAATCCATCTCGATACCATTAGATGACCCTTGACCGTTCACTAACCTTTTCGACACCGTCAAAATTTCTACCACTATCACCTTGACGATTATGAAATCCCATCATTACTACCTTAAGATCATGATCTCTCATTTTTCATCACTCCTCATATCAACGATACTCTGGTCAAGATTTATGATTGACAACGACTCAAGCATTAACATCATATCTTCTCACACCTTTAATCAACTCTATCTACCTAACACCATTGTTTCCCAGGTCACCTCTTGAATTACATGCCTTTTACGACACTATTGCCCCTACATTGGGTATAATTATCTTACCTATCGAAGGTGGCATTAAAATCCCTCACAAAATCTTATATCTCATAGAAGGAGAGTTTCAAAGTACAATATGCGGTTAGAATTTCCATGGATACATGTTATGTATTATATCCCACCGAACTTACATGGATGTAAAAATCTGAACATGAAGGTAAAACCTTTACTATTCCATATGACCTGAATCCTTTCAAAGTGTGTCACATGACCTACCAACCAAATGATGTGCTCATTCCGAAGACAAAATTGGGATCTCTCGACAAGGATTCTACCGGATCTTCCATCTCTGCATTAAAAATACTAGATGACATCTCCTTTAAAGATGTTATGCAATGTCTTTCGTTGGGGAGCATTGCCTTCTATATCTCAACTCACTCCTAACACCAAAGACATATGAGAGACCACGATAAGCAACCTATGTACAAAATGAATGTTGGAGACATCATCTCCTTCATTCCTTCCCATCTCAGAACTAACCTTTTCCATGAAGGGATTGATCTTCCTTCCCCACATTACGATAGTCAACATCATGCTAAACTCTTCATATCTTAATTTTAATTTTATACAACCAATCATTCACTCAAATGTATATTCATTGTTGTGCCTAGAAATTTTTGGTTGAGAATGCTATGAGAAATGTATACATGAATTGGTATTTGACCATTCCCACAAACCTCATGAGAAATAAAGACTAGGTTTTAACAAACATTCCTTGGATACCTTCATAATCACTACATCTAGATCCATAATGGAACTAGAGTCACCCTTTTCATCTTCACATGACAACTCTATCAACATAGATGATGAAATTTCCACCCCCCTAAATTTTTTTAATCAACACAATAACCTTAGGACCACTCACTTATCAGACTATCGTGAAACTAATACCATTTCATTAGCGTTACCTGAAATGGTAGAGGAAGACTCCCCTACCATCAAAATTCTTCAATGCTATGAAGATCAATCCATCCTATCCTATATGGGGGAATATGATCATTACCTTCAAAATATTGCACCATCTGACACATCGACACCCCTTAATGAATCCACCATCGACGTCAACATAGGGGCTTCATAAGACCCTCACATAGTCAAGGTGGGCCAATCTTTAGATTCAAAAGAATTAAAATACTTCACCGCATGCATTTCCAAACATAGCCAGGCCTTTGCATGGTCATATAGTGACATGTCAGGTATTGACCCTAACATTTTCGTTCACAACATCGTCATAATCCCTAACACTAATCCTGTCAAATGAAAACTACGTAGTCCATACACCCTCAGGTATCCTTACTCATTAAAGAAGAATTACAATGTCTTCTCTCTGTCAACTTCATCTTACTCATTGATTATTCATAGTCGTTGTCTAATATTTTACCCATAACCAAATCCTTTGGAAATATGCGCATATGGACAGACTTCCGAGATCTCAATCTCACTTTTCCTAAATACTATTTCCCTATTCCTAACATCGATCAGCCCTTCGACCTCACCGCTAGACATGAAATGTTATCCTTTATGAATGAATTCTCTTTCTATAATCAAATCCTTATCCCGACCGATGACCAAAATAAAAATTCCTTCCGTACTCCTTGGGGACATTCTGTTATCACATTACTCCCTTCGAACTAAAAAAACATAGGGGCCACTTATTAGCGCACTATGAATTATATCTTCCATGATCTTATCCATAAAGCTGTAGAAGAATACATGGAAAATATCTTAGGTAAATATAAGCACTGAAGAGACCATCTCATCGTCCTTGACGTCATTTTTTCTTGTCTTATTCAATACTTCCTCTTCCTTAACTCGGCCAAGTGTTTGTTCGGTGTTGTCACATGTAAACTTATCATGTTTATCTTTCTATCGGTGGTATCATATTAGACCCCGCCAAAATCAAATCCATCATTGAGATGCCCCTCCTTCCAATATCAAATAGATTTTTAGTATCTAAGGCATAATCCAATCAGTTCTCCACATCATTTCTCATCTTCCAAATCATTGTTATCCTTTTCACCATATCCTTAAAAATCTCTCCATTTTAAATGGGATCACAACCGTAAAAAATACTTCAAATACCTCAAACAATATATTCTATCAACACTCGTGCTCACACCTACATGCGAGGGGGATCCATTTTATCTATATATATCTACTTGACCATGCCCTGGGTGCTATGATAAGCACACCTTGACATGAGCAGGGTAGAGAACATATCGTTTACTACATAATTCACACTCTTCACGACTATGAAACTTGTTATAGCAAATCTAAAAATTTATGTTATACCTTGTACTTCACAACTTCTAAACTTCATCACTACCTCTTTAGTCATAAGACTTATGTCATCACCAATTTCAATCCTCACAATTCAATTCATTCTAAACCATACCTACATGACCGCATCACTTGATGGCTCATTATTATGGCTGAATTTGACCTAGAATTCATGCCACATAAATCTAGCAAGGATAAGACATCATAGATTAGCTTGCAGAAGATATCCTTCCTATTAATCAATTACCTCATGAATAATTTCCCAACGATTCCATCAACACCATTAATCAAGGATACACTCCTCTCAAAATGACACTCTTCTTTGATGTCTTTAAATGTCGGCAAGGGGAGGTGTCGGTATCATCATCATACCTCCTTAGGGGACTCTTATCCCTCTATATTTTAAAATTAATTTTGAATGCACTAATAACATGGATGAGTACAAATCTCTTATCATGGGTCTCCAAACTGCTATCCTACTTAGTGTTCAAATCATGGACATCTAAGGAGACTCTCAACTTGTCATCAATCTAATAAAAGGAATTTACCAAAGCAAGAATGATAATTTACAAAAATATAAAAAAAAATGAATTTCTCTTAGAAGCCTTCAATCAATATATGATCCACATTATTCCTTGATCATCGAACAAATTCATAGACACAATGGCTTATCTCGAGTCACTTATCTCCTTATAAACCCAAGATTCCAACTTTTTCATTGTTTTGCATCGATTCCATCAACCATCTCATACTAAAAAACTCCATTCTATTAACCTTATTGAAGACAATTAAACAAATATTTGGTACACTCAAACCTACGAATATCTCTCTCAATCTAAAATTCCCTGTGATCTATCTAAAAAAGATAAAAGTTATTTTCTTCAATGCTCTAACTGATATGTCATCATTGGTGGTGTTCTCTATAAATGCGGATTTGATGGCCTCCTAACCTAATGCCTTAAATATCATGAATCCACTACAGCTATCCAAGAAGTCCATGATGGTATATGTGGTGGAAACTTGATGGTATGTTGTTTTAAATGCATCCTATGGATGGGCTATTATTTTCCTAACCTTAACCAAGATTGTTTTGTGTACGTCAAAAATACATTAAATGTCAATGACATTCTAGCCTTACTCACATTCCAAGTCAGGACCTATAACCCGCTCAATATTTATGGCCTTTTTCATAATGGGGACTTGACCTCATTGGCCTCATCAATCCTTGTTCATCACAACGACATCATTCTATCATCACCAATACTAAATAATTCACAAAATTGGTGGAAGCTATTCCCCTTATCTCCACTAAAGCTAATAAGTTTTTCGACTTCGTCCACCATCACATTATGTGTCACTTTGGCCCTCACAAAATTATCATAGATAATGGAAAATTCTTTTAAAAATTAAAACTTTGTAACATCTACAACATCAAACTTAGCTTCTCCTCCCCTTACTATCCAGAAATAAATTGTCAAGAAGGATATTCTAACAAAACACTCAACAAAATCCTCATGATAAATCGTCAATCTAGCAAGCACAAATTGATGGTAAACCTAAAAGGAATCTCTAAATTCCTTGTACTTGCGGCCTTTCTATTGTTAACACATCTACTTGCATGATATTAGTCACATCAATTTCAGCACCAACCTATCATTTACTACCACAATGATTTGGAATTATGTGGTCCATCATTATCCTACATCTAAAACCTTAAAGATGAACACCATGGATCTATTCATCACATTTTCCACATGGATAAGTTACTCCTTAACAAGAACCCCACAATCATTACTTTCACCTTATCCTTATCTACCGATTGAAAACATGCTAAGGGATCACATGTGTGGGTTGTACACACACCTTTTCTCTCCTTGAATGGTCTACTAGACCTACCCTTAGCTTAAAAATAAAATTTAAAAATATACATATAGATGCACATTGTCAAAAATATAGATTGATCACTCGAAGGAAAACTATTAATCATACCATCAAAATACAGATTGATCCCTCAAAGGATAGATGTTAATAAAAATAGATCAATCGATCCAGAGGATGGCTATCTAAAAATAAAAAAATGAATCGAGACCACTCCCTTAAAGGATGGCTACCCACAATCATTACAAAAATCTTCCCACATCGATTATCCTTCATATCAAAATGAAACATCCTAGAAAAGCTTATTGCATCGATCAACTTTCCCATCAATAAGAAAACTTCCCGCATTGATAATTTTCTGCAACAAAAATATAGTTGGGGCATAAACCTACAAGCCATCAAAGGAGAACAAACCCCGTATAAACTACATATCAACCCTTCCCATGTTGTAATAAGGTATATAAGCTCATTTCCATCTATATCCAAGATCCTACATGTGACTAATTATTGATTAGTTATATGTTAACATCTTTACAAGGCCTTAAGTGCATTGTCTTACATATTTAATTTACCATCAGATCACATATGTATCAAATTTAGTTCGAAAAGAAAACATTTCACATTTATTCTTAACCACAATCACAATAAATTTTGAAACATACATCAATATCACTACACCTTAAGTCACATCGCATCAACATCAAACATCACATCAAACTATCATAGCAAAATTTATACATCTAAACATCTTATCAACATCTATGCATCTAAAATCATATCAAATACATCTAAACTATTCAATATTTCAACATCTCATCACAAACTCATATACACCATTGCATAGAAATAAATCAATCACACATGGATCCAAAATCATAATCCTCTATATATATCTCATCAATAATGTTTATAAAAATCCCTCAAAATGGATCATATAAAAATCATCTACATCCAAGTCATATAAAAAACCACATACTATGTGGTAAAATCAAAACAAGACACTCGCTCTACACCCTAGCCTCCTTCCACTCCTCCATCAGGACCTATATCTCTCCGAGGATGCACGACACTCCCAAAAGTCATTTGGATGAGGTGGCACGACAACTCAATATGTGCTCACTAGCTTTGTTCTCTACATAGCGAGTTATATCAAGTAATTGATCCATCACGAGATGCTCATAATACCTCATCTCCTCCCCCAATGTCTAATACTTTTCATGATCACAAAACCAGGGAGGTCACATTTGTCCTCCTGCTACTGTACAAGACTCTTCCCAGGGACTACACCCTACCCCGCATTCGGTCTTAAGCCCTTCTACACTCCTAGTAGCCTTGAAACCACCCCCACCTCTCCATACTTCACCCAAAGCGCCTCTCACTACTAGTGATACCTATCTTGTTGTTGGTATGTTTCACACTCGAGTTGTCCTGGTCTCTCTCCTATTGGGGGTCTCCTCTCCTAATGAGTGACTTCCTTCCCTACTACCATCCTATCTCTCTCCAACTGTAATACATGAAAATATGCATGTAAGCCTGAACGAGATCCTCACCACCATCATCCTCCTCCTTCGCCCTCTCTACCCTCTACCTCCTCCTCCCTATCTCCTCGGGTGGCCCATTGCTATGTCCACCACTTGCTAAAACTCTCCATAACTCTAACATCATCCAAATATATGGCCTTCGGCTCCCCCTCCCTCCTTAAACTACCCTACATCATCAACTACTAGTGCGGACAAGTCCCTCTCTTAATCATCTCACCGATATAGACAATCACTCACTGATATATGTTGTAGAAGCTCAAACTACCTTCGCACTCTAGGGAATTATACAACCTCTATCATCTCCACCGTCCCCCGAATCTACCGCACCCACCTCAACCCAACCAACTCTACATCCATCCAAGTATATGCAAGAAATCTAACTTATGGCCTCCAAACTATGTCATCAACAGATAAAATCTATTATTTATCAACATAGTAGATCCGGTCCTTCTCAACGCTATCATCCCTCATCCAATCAAACCTCGACTTCATAAACCCTGCCACATACTCTCCGGGTATCCATCTCTCTAAGGTAGGCATGGTGGTCTCCTAATAACTATATGCTCGTAAGCCCAACAATTTAACAAGAACCCCACATCTAACTTGAACCTCCTACCGCTTAAAAACATCTAGAACTCATGGTATACCTGATCTAACAATACACATCCCTAAGCATATACTATCGGTGATCCATAATCTTGACTATGACACCCAAAAATTTCTAAGTAAATATGTCACCCATGAATCGACAATGCATAACAATAAATTTCTAACATAACCACCGACATTAGTCGGCTCCCGATACCTCTAAATCATAATATTTCTCAATATGAAAACCCCCTGATGTATATCCAATATCATGGGCATCATCTCCATATAACCATCTCATGGTCTCCAGACGGGACTCTCGAGTGATGGGCACTATTTGCTTACCATGGATAGGTAGTCACAGAGTCTGATACAAATTCTCCAAAGTGATGGTCATCTCACTAGTACATAATTAGAATGTCCTTGTACTCAGCTCCCATCGATCTATCCATGCAACCATCAACCCTACATCTTAAGGAATCTATTGGTAGTGGTGGAATTCTCCTAAACAAACGATCGTAAAATGGGCCCACTCAACATCTGTAAAATCTACCGTGATCCTCTCCAAAATCTCTAGGACTTTATCATGTGGTGTCTCTTTCCTGTAAAACACATAAAAATCCCATCACTTAATAACGTTATCATAAAATCAAGCAAATCACCATTGATTGTTATTTGGCAAATTTTTTATTAAACCGATCGACAAGTGATCCACCGATCGCCACCAATCGCACGATCAACACCGATCAAGCATCCACGCCCTAAATTTTAAAAAATCACAAAAAAAATAAAATAAAATCAAAAATCAAAACAACAAAAAAATTTAAACCTACTTACCCCTCTCATGGTCTCCATTGCCTCTTCCTATCATTTCCACTTGCCTCCATCTCTAAAAAACACTCAAAACGACTAACTAAAGCTCTCAAATCACAAAATGACATGTTACAAATGAACCATTTGTGTGCCAACCTTAGGTTATTTATTTTCCTTTTTCATAGTCTCTGGTGATCTTAAATCGTCATTGATCTCATATCCTAAAACATCGGTGATCAATTTTTTTGCCGATTTCAACCTTTTTACACACCTTACATATTTTGGTCACCTAGACCTCTCTTATCACATCTCAATACCATCAAAATCTTATGTGCCTTTTATTTTATGTAGTACCTTGTTGAAAATCCTATTTTTGGTCATACATCAAGTTTTTCACACATTATGAATATTACCTGTGACCCTTTGGTCCTATGGGTTTCACACATCCTCGCGAGAGAACTCCCATTGGATTCTCTCCATGTATTAGTCATCCTGAAACATGCATCCGTAGGATGTTCACATTAACGTCACCCTCCAGAGGTCGTATAATGTCCCCTACCAAGTGTTTCTAAGATTACTACCATCTCTACAAACTCCTCTAACATGGTCATTTCAAACTATAATAAAAATCCTAGAGCATTGTAAAGAAAACCTATCCAAACAATCCAAATCTCTTTAATCTAAATCCCAACACATTCGTCTATTGGCTTGAGGGTAGAACAATATCCTTATCAAAAATTGGGGCATCCTTGCGCTAGTTTTTGTCTCACAACTTGTGCTTACAAACATCTCAACAAAAGGGGAAAATGTAGACACTACTTTTCACCCATAGGTGACCGGACATACATTAATCACATTATCACTATTATCATTATTATCCTTATCCTAAGTACATTATAAACTACTATCGTAAACCCTTATTTACTATTGTAAAACCTCATTTTCCTTCCCCTAACCACTTAAAACAAACCTATCCTAATTTATCCTACCCATCTTAACACCCTAACTTCTTCCTACTACCGAATCTCTAACCTCCCACAGTTCAAAAAATAACCTAAAACCTCATATGGCAAGTGGTTTCAACCATTTTCCATATTTTATTTATTGTTTTGTAACCTTTTGGATAAATTGATAGCAGTCTATGATTTCAAAGTGATCGTTGTGGACGTCGTTGATTCTATTTAGCCACCCTCTTCCTCCATTTCCCAATTAGTCAAAAGCTGGATTGGAGAACACACTACTACACCTTTCGCATAATGCCTTTATGCTTGGGATCATCAACACCATGCTATCAAAATCATGAATAACCCAATCAAATCACCAACCAACCTTTTTGAATATCTATCAAGGTTAGTACAATTTTTTTATCTTTATCAAGCCTATTTTGTATTTATTATAATATTTTATCAATCATCTACATCGTCTTTCATAGCCACATCATGCTCTATCTCTCGTTTAATCATTTATTCAACCTTTAGAAAGTTTACAATTTTAAAAATTGTGACCATCGTCGATTCTTGATTGTCATTAATCGGTATAAATAGCCTCTTTTATTCTCATTATCCCTTTAAACACATATGAATCTATATTTTCTAGATCTCACGAGCTCCTAGAGTCCTAGCTCATCCTAGAACTATCAATATCCATCGACATTTATTATCTCTGTTTTATCAACCTTTTTACTAAAACAAACATTTTTCCTCAATCGCCGTTGATATTTTATTTCCTCCAATCTCTATCTTCTTTAGTCATTTCTAGCATCTAACATATTTTCAGCAACTTAATTCTGGTCTAATTAGTTGTTTACAAGATGTATGTTATATATATGACTATTCCAGGTCATTCACACCCCATCACCACCATATACAATCTCATGATCTTCCACCATCCCTTTGTGTAGGAACAGTTCAATACCGCACACAAGTTGAGTCTATGCGCCATCGCTATCACAAATTAATTTAAATACATTGAAGATCAACTCAAAGTGATACATGAAATATAGGACGTAACAAAACAAGCTTGGTTTGACTTACCTAAACTTCGAGCTTACTACCGCCCTATCTTGGTCCACCTACAACACAGAGAAGGATCTTTCCATCCCTCTTGAATTCTAGACTTATTTTCCTTAATTCATTATCCTATCACTTAATTGTATCAAATGTATTGACACCCTTCAAGGAAGTCCTTTGGATTCCAAGGACCGGATTTCACCGAGAAACTTGTTATATCTTTATCTAATATTTGTCAGTTTAGATATCTTTATACAGAAGTCTTCTCACTTGGATAAAAGAGGATATTTTTACATTATTTCTATAATTGATCATCCCAACATTGTGTTTTTCGGTGCATATATCAGCAAACCCTTCATTTTTTTGATTGTTTGGTATTTCAGCATTTACAACACCTATCTGAAGTTCACCATAAACATAAATATTCAATTGGAAGTTGTCAACATTGAAATTGGGAGGTGAAAGGACCATAGAAATTGCAACTCCCAAGGGAGACGTCTTAAGAAGTGAGGCCACCATTGATGATTACCACGGTTACACATATACGTTTGGGGAAGCCTACTACAAAAATATTGAAACATGAAGCTTCAGTAGCCATGATAGATTTTTTCCAAAAAATTAATAAAGATATAGAGACCAAAAAAAATATGAAGGAGAAGGTTGATATCTTAACCACCTATTTACAAAAGTGGCTACAACCCCCTACTAACAACCACGAAATCAATGTAACTATAACCCCAAAAACATTAATAGTTGTAGATGATTCAAAATGCAGAATAAATGTAACCCAAAAATGGGAGGAGTTAATTATGAAGGGGAAAAATCCATTAGTAGTATCATTGCGGAGTGGTACAAACAATTTTATGAACAAATGGAGGCTTCCAAAGAGAAAATTGAAAAATGTCATAATGAAGTAGAATATCGGGATGAGTTTTTACCCAAAATTGAGGCAATAAATGATCTCGGATGATAAATTGGTTAAGGATGAGGGCATTATGTCCCAAGATTGTAGAGGAAAACAACATAGATATGCAAAGTCCATCAAATTACAGACAACTATTTTGGGAGGATTCCTCAACAAACTTAATGGAATGAAGGATAATGCTGGAAATTATGTTGATGATTTAGATTTTAAACTTGAAAATATGTTGCCAATTCAATATACATACACCCGGGAGCTATAGATGTATAGAGTCCGATAGAAATTATTTAACAACATGTTAGAGGGAATTGCAATCCTCTTCTTCAGGTTTCAATCATACTTCAAGTCAAAAATTCATTCATTTAGATGGAAATATAAATAAATTTTCCAAGAGGGTAAAGAAAATGAAGGCCATTTATCTTGAATTTGAAAATGTTTTATAAGACTAGGAACTTGTTTTTATTTTCCATATTGGTCCAAATGAGGAACCTGTCATCAACATGTTCAAAATATTGGATGCTTACAAAACAAAATTAGAAGAGTGGCGGAAGGGGGAGCCAATTAAATTGGATCTGCATAAGCTTTCACTCATTTTCTATTATTTTATTCTTTAACTTTGCTCAATTATTTGTATTCTTTCAAGGAAAATATAATCTACCCAATGATTGTATGAATAAAATATTCATGAGAAAATATAAAATGAAATGATTACATAAAGGTAACAATTTTTCCTATAAAGAACGCATAGAGGATGATACGAAAGTAAAAGAAAAAAGTTATTAATTGGAAAAAATAATATCCTATGAATTTCCACGTTTTTAATCATGAAGTGGAACCTCTCCATCATGGCACATCAAAATGGAATCTTTACGGTTGGAGGAGTCTCTCCTTTCATTTTTGTGGGTTCAACATCATTCTCCCCACATTTTCTCTTCTTAGTTTGTCTTTGGGGGAATTTTGGTTTATTCCCTTGGGAAAAAATTGCATAAGAATGAGGGTATGTCCTCACTCTAAGGGTTGATGGTTTTTTGATAGTTAGTTTGTAACACCCATGTTATACTTCAACAAACTAAGGGAATTTATTTTTATAAACCTTTAATTACCTTTTTATGCCTTCAATGATTTTCAAAGACGCAATGTATAAATCTAACATTCTTATTAAGTTTACAAAATCCCTTAATTCTTTTTATGTTGTAATGAATAACATTATTACTTAGATCAAAACTAAGTAATCCAACATTATTAATATTCCAGAATCCATCTTGACAACATACAATAACCATGTGTAACTTTGTTGCAAAGGGTTCCAGATCCTTATTGATCTCCCTCCAACAATATGTATGATCCGACATACCTTATATACCTTTGGTTAAAACTTTTTATAGGATAAGAGAGCATGTGTATCTCTTTAGTGTTAGCCAGTAAAGTATGGAAGTAATTCCCTCCAGATCAAAACTCTACTGAAAGAAGAAATGGTGAAAAGACAATGCAATCAGTCAGTTGCACTACTATTCACATATTTTTTGGCATTGCACTAGCAATTCAGTTTTGAGACAACACACTAGCCTAGGAAACCTTGTCTCCCATTCAACACACAACCATATAAATATAGGTATCATGATTCTTTTTGTTGATTAAGTATTTAAGTTAAAGTCAACCATTTAATTTACCCGTTTACAATAAATAATTGAATTTAGTTATGAACTTGCAAGGATCATAACTTGATATTTGGGTCACATGAATCTTGACAATATAAACTTAGGATCCATATGAGAAAGGTTACACTCATGTAATGAATTATGTTATTATCTGTTCATTACCCTCCAAGAAACCATCCCGAGTTGGCACATACAAGGTTCATACAACACAAATGTCATCTCATGATTCCTACTCTTCATTTCTATGTTTTTAAATCTTTTATCATAGGGATATGTTATAGTGAGTTTCATTATGTTATCTAATTCACAATAGAGGTACATAGTAATCTGTTCAAGTCACCGACTAGAGTAATTACATCATACTACATGTCGTAAAACAAACTATATCATTCTATGATCATTAATTGGGCTCAGTTCAACATATGAATAAACTAGTTCATAACAATAAGATAGTTAATGCTTATGATCATTTTCAGCCACTTACCCATTTTAGTACAACTATACTAATTAATTACATATGCCCTATATCTCATGATGATTATGATGTACCTTTTGTACTATGTTTTCTAACGACATATTTGTCTTTCAAAGCAATGGTATAATAGAACATATATGGATTTCATATCGAATAAACATCATCTTAATCATATATAATGTTGTTGTTAAAAGGCAACATTATGTTCTTCATTGATTATAACTTTTAATCTGTTAGTTATCATGTTAATGTGTTTATTTCCGCAAGATCAATAATATAATTCATTATCTCATCATGTTGTTTTCATCGTTGAATAAATGTTTACAACATAATCATTAATCCATAATGACATCATAAAGTAGTTATGATAACACATGATAACTTCAATTATAATAAATACTCGATGTAACAACAATACAAGTGTATCTCTTTTCACAATCATAATGATCCAAACAATAATCATTAAATTCATAATTAATAACAATAATACATAGTCATAAAGTGATTATCGAAGATAATCAATAAATACATTAGGCCCAATTGCCTTATACATTTTGTGAAGTAATACTTTCACATTTAATCCAAGTACAAATACATTTATTACATTCATTGAAATAGATTAATGCATGAAGAGTCAAGCATTATCCAATCCTTTAATCACTTCGTAATAACCACACCGACCTACAAGTGTAGGGTAGATAAAATTATATATATAGCCAGTTCAATGAAGTGGCATGGATTAACAACTCCCAATCATGGTTACATTATGAAATATAGAATATTAAAATTTTATCTATCCTCCAAACTTCATAACACTTTTAATTAGTATTCATATCAATTATCATTAAGGCATGTAGTTAACTTTTCTTCCATACAACAATTCATGATTAAACAATCCAATACAATTAGATAAGACTTACATTAAATATTGAAATGAATCTAATTCATAACCTATTTCAATTCCTATCTCATTTCAATTCAAATGGATCAAACATCATCACTAAACTATAGCATTATATCTTTGAAATTACATTTTCAAAAATAGTGATCTCATGCAATCATTTTCAAACTTATATCACCAAAGGAGTTCAATAACATATTAACTACAACTCAAATTTTAAAAGTAAACCCCTTTAGTTATCAAAGATAGCTTGAGTGAAATAGAATCAACTCTATCGGTCCATTTGAAGGAAATAACTGACTATACTAATACTATATTATCCATGCCATACAAGTATGTGTTACACGGAAGAATTTAATATAGACCATTGAGGGCTCCGGTGTTCTTTGCTGTAACTTTTGTGCTTTGATACTGACTTCTCTGCTCCTCTCTCTTATTCAGGCTTTTAGGCCTCCTTTTGTACACAAGGGTATAGTCCCTTTCAAAAACTATTTACCAAATAAAAAAAAAACAATACGTTGCCCAAGCCAAACAATTTTAATTACTTATTAACAACATTCAAATCTTAAAGATTTAATATTCAATAAGTCATATTTCAACAAATAATAATATTTCCACTAACCTCAAATGAGCTAATAGAACACTCCATATTTTCTCAAGAGCTTGAGAGAGCTCCAAATTTTATAACCCATCGATCAAAATAAAATATGACACTTAAGGAGTATACATTATTATGACACAATAATCTATTTTGCATATATTTTAGAAGCAAAAATAGGGTCTACCAAGCTCCAATGAGAGTGATCCAATTTGTTTTCTCTATCTTGGTATGAGCATCTTAAACCTCTCTGAATTAAGTATAGCATAGACAACATCGTAGATGCCTAACCTTAACCCATATCCTTCTAATACCCCCAAAGGTGCATGAGACCGTGCATGCTGATTTTGTTGCCATAAGAAAAATAACTAATCACAACAAAACAGGGGTAATATGTTCCTAAACTCAAAATTTAAAACAAGATATAAATACATCTGCCATACCCAATAATATGTGAGTTGTGGTCACTTTGATCAAACACAAAAAGAGAATAATCACCACAACCAAAGTCAAGACCATTAACTATTCACCAAATCCCGAGACAATATGGTCAAATTATATTACCTTACAAATTTAAGAACGACATGCAACATGTCAAAAATAAGGCATTTACTAAACCTAAATATGCAAACAACGGTAATATTATATATTCTCTTCTCCCAGTTCTATCTTGGTTGTTATCAACGATTTTCAAGCATACAATATATTAAAGGAAATATGGTTATATACATTTTTAATAAAGGTAAGTATCCAAGTCAAGATATACGAATAATAACCACACTCGATTAATTACCTAAGGAGTTGAAATATCAAATATCAACTCTTCATCGATGTGAATCTTATTCATTTACAAGATAAAACAAAATAAATAAAACCCAAAAATAATCTATATCTTAGAATGAAAAGTATATTTGAGTTAAAAATCCATTCCTATGATAAATATGGAGTTTCTCAATGATTTTCTCATTGTCTTGTGCTTTCAAACCCAAAATAATCGAATAAAAACCGCATAGTTTCCTTAAAAAATACTAGAATTCAAACCATAAACCCCGATCCTTCTTCCAAATTTATATAATTTAACACCTATTTTTAGCAAAGATGGCAGCAAAAATAACTCAACTGAAAATAATTTCCATACTTCCATGAACAACTCACCAAAGGGAGAGCTCAACCCAAATAAACATCATAAATTAAAAATGAAACTAAGTTCCATGCGATGGCTTTTTCCACAAGCTTCATTGTTCCCAAAAAATAGGTACCTCCTTAAGTACCATTAATTCTTGGAAAGTGCCAAGTAGTGGCTCAAAAAAACATGCCACCGCCATTACCATATTTCCCTTTATTTATCATGGAGTTTACGAGTGGTCAAATTTTAATCAAATTTTAAAAATAATAAGCGAGGTTGCAAGGTTTGGACTATGTCTAATGGTAAATCTAGATATCCAAAGATTAGTCAATAAACACAGTATATATCATACGTTTAGTCAAAGAAAATAAATCAAATTTCCTTTCCATGCATGGTGTGGTCAATCGACCATCTAATAAAACATTATATATGCTATGAGATATGGTAGAAGATAATTAGTTATAAAACAATTAAAGTATGTCATGGGTCTTATACCTCAAAACTAAACAATTACATTTACCTTTGACAAATGGTATGATCAAATACCATGGTTAAAAACCACTAATGTTTTAATGCCATCCTTATATGGTCTATGACCATTTCATTTGACACAAATTAAAATAACTATATTAATGCCTGGGGTATTATACCTTCTAAAAAATCTAATTACCTTAATCGTTTATAAAATTGATAATTGATGTAGCTTGAGATTTATTACCAGTATCATCGACACTTTAAATAATAATAATATTATGAAAATAATGCATTTACCTTATCGCGGACCATAACATTACCAACAATGAATGAATACTTTTTAATGTTATGAGTTCTACGACCGATGTAATAACACAATAAGGTTAGTCCCATCATATAATTATAATTATTTCTTAATAACAAAATAATACAAATACACCCATGCTCATATTTACCACATTAGCAAATCATTACCTACAACAAGCAAGATAAAGTAGAATCATTCAAACAAGTGCAGCAACAAAATATCATACAAATGTTATGACATCATCGCACACACCAAGGTAAGGTAAATGTATACAACCAGGTACAAAATAAGTTATAAATATCAATTATTCCACAAATTCATGACGACGAGCATTGTTACGAGATTGGGCATGCAACTATGCGTAAGTATATATACCCTTTTTAGGATACATGTACGCACATATAGCTATAAACTCAACTATGTAACGGTGTCAATCCTATTGCATTCATAAATCACTTTATATATCACAACTTATTCTTTCCAAAACAAATTGAAAATTAGGCATGTGACATACTTCCCCCTTAATGAATCATTGTCTAGATGCTTTTACTCGTTAATAACAAAATAGATTAACCAAAACAGATTCTCATCACATTGTTAAGGAAAATGTCTACGTTTTTACACAAAAACTTGAATTTTTTAAATTTTCAGTCTATCATGACTCAGAATTCTTAGTTGTAATAGCCTTTCAACCAACAAAACTACCAACCAATTGATAATATGATAGATTTTTGTCATTACAGATCCAATCATAATATGCAATAATATTTAATATACATAACAGATAGTCAAAATAGGTTATATATCATTGAAAAACTAGGAAAACATTGTTTTTAATTCATCCATGTATTTCCTAAGTTGTGAAATTCATCGAGAACACTTGTTTTTTCAAACCTTGCTTTGTGCAATTCCTCATTTTTTTGAAATGCATCTAACAATTTTATGCTCTCACGCTGGTTTTACCAAAATAATTATATGGTTTGGCTCTTTTTGTAACATCCCCATTTTAAGATACTAGAACAAGGGGAAAAAAAAATTATACAACGTTCCCTGTTATGAATTATATAATTCAAACACACGTTCAAGTTTTAATAATTGTTCTCTGTCCAACTAATGCAGTTTGGATCACACAATTTCTTTTTAAAACCAATGTTCTCTGTTCACATACTTGTAATATGGAACACACATTCAATGCCATTCAATCATATAACAGTTACCATATGCTGCTGTAAATGACTCAAAGAACTACCGATCTCCCATTTTATGGCTCGGAGTTTCAGCGATCTCTCATTTCATGACTCGGCGACTTACCGATCCTTCATGTAAATCCGTGCATTGTATAATGAATATACAGGGTTCTCTTACCATTTCCGGTTATCGAAGTGATCCATTTAAGAAGCTTATACGAATATCATTCTACGATATATTCGTCGACATCTGCATCTTAAACTAGGTGATTAGGACAACGCAACCAACACTTGCGATACTTTGGCCAAAGATTTTCACATGCTTTGCATGATCATATTCCTAGGTGTGGTACACATCATTGGAATACGTCCTTCACCTCACTTCGTCTATTATCTAGAATGGTCTTTCCTGGTCTCTTCCAGTCCTTCCGTTTAAGGTCAAGCTCCAATCCCTAACTAGCAATATGAACGAATATAGGAAGTTACTCATGGTAACTAAAGATACGCAGACATACGACGTCATCCCTAGATGACTCCATGTGTCTAGTTACCTTTAGTCCTCCGGAGTCACTCCGTATACGTGATCACATTCCTATCCCCAGCCAATAACTTAGTATCCAGCCTATGTAAACTTGATGATTTAATTCGGGAGGGCATTGTAATATGTCAGCTATAACATTGTGTCATCATGAAGGCCCCGCCTTCATGAAGACACCATATTGTAGTTGGTGTATGTCAATGTCCTACGGAATCCTCCCATCGAGAGTACACATCCAGCTCAAGTGTGATTTGGTTATGATCTTAATATTTAAGATCAACTTTCAGCAGCCATGCTGATCCCTTTATTCTCGTTCTTGTTATAGTTGTATGTAGCTAAGAGAGACTTAATCCGTCTTCTAGCTTACTATGCATCTCCTCCTTACATCGTGAAGGGTTGCATTTTCTCTACTTGGTTCCTTTCTTAATCTTTGGACTAATCAGCCCATTATCGATAAACTTAATAAGTTTAACCTATTAAACTTAACCAAGTTTTCCACAACTGTAAACAAATTCAGAATTCCATCTTATTAGACGTCATTTAAACGAGGTCTAATTTTAAATGAATTTATTCATTTATCCTCCTTAACCTTACATAGTTAAGGTCTGTTAACAATAGATATGTTTTCCCATATCCTTATTTTCTGAATTTTAAACATTCGAGGCTATTAACGGAGTCCGAATATAAGGTTCGGCTGCTCCTAAGTTATTTGATATTCCTTAGCTTTCAAGCTAATCCCAAATACCTTTCAATTAAGAGATCATGTTTACCTAAATCCTTTTTGATGTCAATTTAAAATTCATCTTAACCCAAGTATGAACTAATTGCACATTTCAACGTAAAAGTTGCATTTAGGTAAAGAATAGATGTTATTCCCTTTTAAATCCATCCATTAACATTTGAATAATTCCAAATCAAGGAATAATGTTATATTCTCAAACTTATTCAACAATATCAAACTGATACAGTCATTAAAAATATCACACTCGTACTTGTATTCATCCATCGGCTTTACAATCTATACATTTGCCAGTCCAAATGACTGGACTTTGTTTATATTAAACAACATTACAACTCATAAGTTAGAAGAATGTAATTTCTTCTTTTCTCATTTCCTCGTAGAGGAGTAATAGTTATCAATTACAATCCATCTTCAGTTAATCAAAGAAGTATCAGAAAACAACCATGTCTTCGTTTATACTCAAGTTCCATCTGCAAAATTACTTGCATGGGTCAGTTCATTGAACTGAGCATATTAAGCACTTGTCATTAAAATGAAGTGCTTTTAATTAACTGTCTCAATAAAAGAACCCTGCTTTTATGAAATGTTAATATGAACATCATTCAAGAATTAAATACCAAAAAGGATGAACAACATATCAACTTAATCATCTAATTACCATCCCAATCGGTCAAAGGATTACTGTCCTCTTTCCGAATACTTATAACAAGAAGTAATTTCCTTCAAACATTTCTAGATTACAAACATCCGTAAGAACTGAAAATAAAATTATGCAATTGTTGTTCTAACATAATGCTATCAATTCCTTTCCCTACATTAGTTAGATGAAGATTCACAATTAGATTTTAAATAAAACTTCCAGCATAACCATTTTCCTTTCCTCATAACTGTACTAGAAATTTTTAATCCAAATGTGATATCAATCAATGATAACAATCCAAAGAGAAATAAACAAAAATCAATAATTGAATAAAAGGAAGAAGGATCATATTACCTCTTCCTACTGTCTAACCGGATATTCACTAGTTAGAACAGACCTGATCCACTAGTGTGTTTCCTTCTGAATAAATATATTTCATTATTCAAAACCCACTATCTACCTTTCCAGAAAGTTGACTAGAATTCATTGCAACTGGTCGTAAGCATTAGTACCAAAAGAACCTCAAAATGCAATCATTTCCTTTCATATATTTCTCTCAACGGACTTTCTCATCCAGATATAAACAAGCAAGAATGTACAGACTAGTTTTATAACCAAAATGTTTCACCAAAAACGAACATTTCAGCTAGGCCTGAACAAGCAAGAATGTACAGCTAGCTACGAAATCATGATTCTTATCATAATAGTAAAAGGAATCATTTTTCAAACATTTAAAGTAAGAATTCCACTTCAGTTCAGTCTTGATGAAACAACAAAGAGTTTAGATTGCGAATTGGATATATACTTTATATATATATATATATATATATATATATATATAAACATACGTGTTTGCTAAAAACAGTCATACCCAGCTTAGTCTGAAACGAGTAAATGTACGGCAAACATATTACCATCATTTAGCTGAAATAAGTGAGAAACCCCCTTTTTTTTACAAGAACAAGAATCTATTCAAGTTCAGTTCATAAACAATTTATTTTCTCCAAAAACCCAGTCACGGTCTTCATTTCACAAGAAAATATTAAAACATTTTTAACCAGCAAGGGTAAGACGATGAAATGAATTCCCTGTCCCAGGTAAAATCGTAATCAATGCAATGTAAAGCAACTAGGAGAAATAACTCACACAACAGTTCATCAACATTATCACGATTTTGTTTTCCCAAATCATTTTCACGCACAGAACTCATAAAACAATACTCGTATAGCTAATACATTCATCAAATCGAACCCATATTGGGTAATAGAAATGGATGCCCAACACTGTCAAAACAAAACTCATACAACAAGGACAACTTCATTTGTTTTACTCATTTTGTAAAGGAAACCCAACACTGTCAAAATAAGAACTCATACAGCAAGGGAAAATCCCATTCCTTTTACTCTCATTGCAAGAAAAACCCAAACCGTATTCATCAAAAAGAAAAATGATTCCACTAGGAAATTCACTTCAAACATTCAACAACTTTATTTAACTAAAACACCCATCATAAGAACAGGGTTGTTTTAATGAGACGCTTAAACAAGAGCAAAATGATTTAAGGAGAAGGGCTCAACATGCCTGCTAATCTTTCTTGTGGCTCGAAGAAAACCGCGCCCACATGAGCTATTTCTCTCCATGACATCCGCAACAAGGCTTTCCCAACAGTCCACTAACTTCCTCAAGCTCAAAAATAGTCGTGGCTATTCCAACAACAGCAACAATAACCAAAAATAACAGAGGTTTCGAGAACCATGGAAAAAAATGTAGAGCAACTAAAAACCCGATTGCACACAATGACAAACAAATTTTTCCTCTACCCTCTTTCCAAGGTGAGCTGGTCGCTAAGACCAAGGTCATTGAATGCATTGAATGCAGTGCTTTTTCCTCATTCCTCACGCCACCGCCGACTCAGGTTGGTGAGTTTCCTTTTTCAAATTTTGCATGTAATTCCTTTTTAGCCACTTAGCTAGTTGGATGCCTCCAACTTTTTCTTGTTCCCACCAAACTTGGCGTTGAAACTTGTAAGGACATTATTTATTGTCCTAATTAATTTCCAACCTTCCCTCCTTATCCTTTCCATCCACATGGGTCTATGCGTCCCCTTCCTTAGGTTAGGATTAGTTTAGGATTTACATCTATTTTCACCCTTATAAAATCTAAAATCCATATAGGATAGTAGTTAGGATATTAGATAAAACTTAGGGGTAGGTTAGGGTTTAATCCCCTATTATTTAATTAATTAGTTTCCAATCAAGTCCTTCCGACTGACATTCATATTCAACACTATGCAAGACGTTTCGTCCCATGTTCCACATACCTTAGCCACTCGCATCCAGGCCTTTATCACCTTACGTGGTCTAACGTTACAACGGTGTGCGGTTCGAGAATCGAAAATTTTTGTTGGAATTTACGTACGGATATTCATACCAGAAATTAGGTGCTGCAACATTTATATCAACCTTCAATCTGGTTTAAAACTAAATCGACAAGCGATCATAAGAAGGCCACAGACATACCTTGGATCAATGGAATTGATTCAAGGTGTGCGATCAATCAGCAATTAGAGTTCATCAAGCATATGACAATTCTGTTGTCTCATCAGCAATCACACAAGCAATAATAACTTCTGTCCCAAGTAAACAAATTACAGAAAACAAGGGTCTAGATTAGCAAAACATTCCTTTAAGATCAAAGATATATCTTAACATGTTTATCTTCATTTCAGCAGTTACAATATTATGAAAAGTAATTACCATGATAACTTACAAAAATCAAGGTGTTACATTCCTCCCTTCTTAAAGAATCATCGTCCGATGATCAAATTAACCAATTCAAGGAGTTTCTAGGACAAAATTTAGTTATTGTCCTTCCATTCATAAGTTCATACCAAAAACAGATTCACTCTTTAAAACAGTGTTTTAAGACAACTGTAAAATAGATCAATAATTGTCTAAATTTGGTAGAATTATCATTTTTTTGAATTTCAATTTCGATCAAACAAGTATGGAAAAGCAGATCTCATTTCTTCAAGATTTTCCCAAGTTTCACTTTCTTCGCTAAACTGGTCCCACTGGACCTTACATTGATTCACTTCGCGATTTCTTAAGCACAACTGGCAAGTTCCCAGCACTCGAATGGGCTTAACCACGATTATTCCTGGGTCTTGGACCTGCAAGGAATTCCAATTCAGCACATGTGATAAATCTGTTACGTATTTCTTAAGCAAAGAAATATGAAAAACATCATGCATTTGTGATAAAGCAGGAGGTAATGCTAGATGATAAGCTACAGGGTTGATTATTTCAACAATTTCAAAAGGTCCCACGTAACGTGGTGACAACTTGGCAGCCTTGCCAAAAGTTATTGAGCTCTTTTTCAGCTTAACCCGAAGAAATACCTTCTCACCAAGTTTATAATTCCTATCAACCCGCTTTAAGTCTGCATAACTCTTCTACCTATTGGCAGCCTCCTTTAGATGTTCCTGAATCATTTTGATTTGTTGTTCCATTTCCTTGAGGATTTCTGGCCCAATTACCTCTCTGTCCTCTATGTTGTCCCAGCTAACAGGGGTTTTGCATTTTCTTCCATACAATGCTTCAAAGGGCGCCATTTTTAAAGAGGCGTGATATGTATTATTGTAGGAAAATTCAACCAGCGGAAGGTATTCCTCCCATTTATACTGCTGGTCCATGCAATACATTCTTAACATGTCCTCTAAAACTTGATTGACTCTCTCGGTCTGTCCATCCGTCTCTGGATGATATGTAGAGCTGAAGTTTAATTTAGTTCCCAAGGCCACATTAAGCGTTTGCCAAAACCTTGATGTCATCCTCGGATCTCTGTCCGATATGATCAATTCGGGTATTCCATGCAATCTGAAAATTTCATGTACAAATCTTCTTGCTAATACTGGTGCATCATCTTTCAAATTACCAGTAATGAAGTGTGCCACTTTGGTTAATTTGTCGACGACAACCAGGATGATATCATGCTTGTTCCTTGACATAGGCAATCCTTGAATGAAATCCATCATTATCACTTGCCATTTGTACTGTGGAATCGTTGTGGGGATACAATAATCCAGCGGGATGCATATGTTCCGCCTTAACACACTGACATTCCAAGTAGTGTGTTACAAATTCCACCACATCCTTTTTCATTCCCTTCTAGAAGTATTGCTGCTTAAGATCAGCAAGCATTTTCGTAATGCCAGGGTGTCCAAAAAAAGGTGAATTATGAAATTCAGTTAACAATTTCCTTCTTAAATCATTTGCCAAGGGTATATAGACCCTGTTTTTGAATCTCAGAATTCCTTCACTATCAAAGTGAAATCCTTTATACTTCACATCCTTTGGATCTGCAGCAAGTCGTTGTTTTAACTTGCTAGAAATAAGGATCTGATTCCAAGGCATCTTTCACCTCATCCTTAAACTGAGTTCTTAACGTTATAAGAGCATAGATGTGCTTCCTTCGACTCAGAGCATCTGCCACTCTATTTTCCTTGCCTTTGATGTAGCTTATATCAAAATCATACTGAGACAAAAATTCTAACCATCTTCGTTGTCTTGCATTCAAATTTGGCTGAGTAAAAATATACTTCAACCCCAGATGGTCAGTTTTTAACTCAAAAGGTTTTCCTAAAAGGTAATGCCTCCACATTTGAAGTGCATGTACAATGGCAGCGAGCTCTAGGTTGTGTGGAGCATAATTCTGTTCATGTAACTTAAGCTTTCTGCTTTCATAAGCTATAACATGGTCATTCTGTAACAGAATACCTCCAAGGCCTTCTCCCGATGCATCCGTTACAACCATAAAATTTCCATTTGGATCTGGTACAGTTAAAATAGGTGTTGTAGTTAACTGTTCCTTTAAATTTTTAAAGGCAGATTCACATTTGTCAGTCCAGACAAATTTCTTATCCTTCTTTTGCAGTGAAGTGATTGGGGCAGCAATTTTTGAAAAATCCTTAATGAACTTTCTATAATATCCTGCCAAGCCCATGAAGCTTCTTACTTCATGCACGTTCTTAGGCGCAGGCCACTCGGTTATAGCTGCAATCTTTGAAGGGTCTACAGCTATTTTTGTTCTTGCTTATAATGTGTCCCAAATAATGCACCTCTCATCATAAAAAGAACATTTAGACAGTTAACCATACAACTTCCTCTTTCTTAAAACTTCCAAAGACTACCCTTAAATGTTCTTGGTGGTCTTTGACATTTTTAGAGTATATAAGAATGTCGTCTAAGAATACAAGCACAAACTTGTCTAGGTATTCTTGAAAAATATTGTTCATCAGATTCATGAAGGTGGCAGGTGCATTTGTCAACCCAAAAGGTAACACCGTGAATTCATAATGCCCGTACCTTGTTCTAAAAGCTATTTTATGAATATCTTCTTCCTTTATTCTCAGCTGATGATACCCAGATCGAAGATCTATTTTTGAATAGACTGATGCTCCACGCATCTGGTCGAACAGATCATCAATCCTAGGAAGTGGGTATCAATTCTTAATAGTTTCCTTGTTCAACATTCTATAATCAATGCACAGTCTCAATGTGCCATCCTTTTTCTTTACAAAAATTACCGGTGCTCCCCATGGTGAGACGCTTGGTCTTATCAGCCCCTTAGTCAAAAGTTCCTGTAATTGAGCCTTTAACTCTACCAACTCAAGGGTGGTCATTCTATAAGGTGCCTTAGATATGGGTTCAGTTCCTGGCTTGATTTCTATTGCAAAGTCAAACTCTCGTTTGGGTGGAAGACCTGGTAATTCCTCCGAGAAATACATCACTGAAATCCCTTAATAATGGATATCTTTCCATGAAATCATTATCCTCCTCAACATTTTCTGTCATTTTTACTGCATACAAGGTGCAACCTCTATTTTTAGCCCTTTTTAGTTGCATAGTTGTTAGTTTCCTAACTGCAACTTCACGCTTTACACCTTGAATGACTATTGCTTTCTGCAGGTCGTCAAAACAACAAATTTGTTTTTCATAATAGTCAACCTTTGCCTTATGTTCTGCCAACTAGTTAACTCCAATAATGATATCATATGATCCTAAAGGAGTGACATACAGGTCAACTTCGGTGGAGAAACTGGGCAAGTCAAGAATTGCCCCAAAAAGGCACATTTCGACTGTATGGACAACATTATTCCCATAATGCATTGTCCATGTCTTATCCATTCGTTCAGCCTTTATTTTTAATTTCATTGCAAGTTTAGTAGAAATAAAGCATTCAGTAGCTCCAGTATCAAAAAGTATGACTATAGGTGTACCGAATAACTTACCCGAACTTCTATAGACGTAACTTGCTTTTTTTCAGCTTGTTTGTTAGCCAGTAGCGTGTATCCTATCTTTCTTGATCGCGATCATCCTTCTTCAGAGGATGGTGACTCGCGTAGTGGTCTTTTCCACAGTTGAAGCATCCTCTAACTGTCCCTTTCCTAGGCTCAAATTTGTTACCATCTTTGAAGTTATCATTCTGGCTCCCATAGGACTTTTGTCCATTGCCACTAACTTTTGCGAAGCTGTTCCACACACTATTTACAGATTTGTTCATTACAGATTTCTTGTTGTTATCTAAAACAATTTTGTTTTTCACAACAAACCTTTTCCAAGGCCCCCTTTTGGGTGTGAGAGATGAAGATGAGTTAGGAATCTTCTTCCTTATCTCTTCCCTATGAGCAGAAATTGCTCTCAATTTTTGTTCCTGTCTTATTGCCTTTTCGACAACTCCTTCCATGGTGGTTGGACCGTGGACATCCACTTCACCACCAATGATGGGATTTAGTCCCATTATGAAATTTTGTATTCTGAACTTCTCGTCAGCTTAATACTGCGGCACATACTTAAGGAGTTTAGTAAACCCTTCCCAGTATTCTATCACCATCAGCCTTCCTTGCGACCAGTTCTGAAATTCAGTCATTTTCCTATCAAAATAGAGTTGAGGCAGCCACCGTTGCCTAAAGTAACCCTTAAATTGATCCCAAGTTATGTCTGATTTGACAATATTCAACTCAACCTTACGGTTGTCCCACCATGATGATGCTTCATGAGAAAGCTGATATGCTCCCCATATCACTTTGGTCTCCTCGGAGAAGTTTCTTATTGCAAAGTACTTCTCCATTTCACTGAGCCAATTCTCAGCTCCGTCCCCAAGGGTTGTTCCATCAAACTTTGGAGGACTTATTCTCTTTATGTCATTTGTAAGTTCAACTACTAATCTTGCCCTTTTAGTTCCAGGATGATTAGGAGCATTCACATTACTATTATCAACACTCGGATTCCCTCCATTGGTGTTGTCCACAGGAGGTGGTTGATCATTTATATCAGCTTCTTCTTCTTCCTCTTCATTTCCCATTGACTGCTGTTCCAAAATAGTCAAACGATCTCTCGTGTCTAGTAGGGCAGCAAGGATTTCATTTAGCTTTTGAGCAGTAGCTGCTTCTCCACCTGTAACGGGTTGTTTGCAACATTTCTTCTTGTTCTGACCATTTTCTGTTCAATAATAAAATATAAACCTTATTAGATTGTGGACTCATTAGGTCCAAGAGCTATAACCTTTAGCTCTGATACCAAGATGTAACATCCCCATTTTAAGATACTAGAACAAGGGAATTTTTTTTTATACAATGTTCCTTATTATGAATTATATAATTCAAACACGCATTCAAGTTTTAATAATTGTTCTCTCATTCAACTAATGTAGTTTGGATCACACAGTTTCTTTTTAAAACCAATGTTCTCTGTTCACATACTTGTAATATGGAACACACATTCAATGCCATTCAATCATATAACAGCTTACCATATATGTGCTTTGTAAATGACTCGAAGAACTACCGATCTTCCATTTTATGGCTCGAGTTTCAGCGATCTCTCATTTCATGACTCGGCGACTTACCGATCCTTCATGTAAATCTATGCATTGTATAATGAATATACAGGGTTCTCTTACCGTTTCCGGTTATCGAATTGTTCCATTTAAGAAGCCTATCTGAATATCTGTTACTGATATTCGTCTAACATCCTGCATCTTAAACTAGGTGATTAGGACAACGCAACCAACACTTGCGATACTTTGGCCAAAGATTTTCACATGCTTTACATGATCATATTCCTAGGTGTGGTACACATCATTGGAATATGTCCTTCACCTCACTTCATCTGTTATCTAGAATGGTCTTTCCTGGTCTCTTCCAGTCCTTCCGTTTAAGGTCAAGCTCCAATCCCCAACTAGCAATATGAACGAGTATAGGAAGTTACTCATGGTAACTAAAGATACGCAGACATACGACGTCATCCCTAGATGACTCCATGTGTCTAGTTACCTTTAGTCCTCCAGAGTCACTCGTATATGTGATCACATTCCTATCCCCAGCCAATAACTTAGTATCCAGCCTATGTAAACTTGATGATTTAATTCGGGAGGGCATTGTAATATGTCAGCTATAACATTGTGTCGTCACGAAGGCCCCGCCTTCATGAAGACACCATATTGTAGCTAGCGTATGTCAATGTCCTACGGAATCCTCCCATCGAGAGTACACATCCAGCTCAAGTGTGATTTGGTTATGATCTTAATATTTAAGATCAACTTTCAAAGACCATGCCGATCCCTTTATTCTTGTTCTTGTTACGGTTGTATGTAGCTAAGAGAGACTTAATCCATCTTCTAGCTTACTACGCATCTCCTATTTAAATGCAGAAGGGTTGCATTTTTCTACTTGGTTCCTTTCTTAATCTTTGGACTAATCAGCCCATTATCGATAAACTTAATAAGTTTAACCTATTAAACTTAACCAAGTTTTCCACAACTGTAAAAAAATTCAGAATTCCATCTTATTAGACGTCATTTAAACGAGGTCTAATTTTAAATGAATTTATTCATTTATCCTCCTTAACCTTACATAGTTAAGGTCTGTTAACAATAGATATGTTTTCCCATATCCTTATTTATTGAATTTTGAACATTCGAGGCTATTAATGGAGTTCGAATATAAGGTTCGGTTGCTCCTAAGTTATTTGATATTCCTTAGCTTTCAAGCTAATCCCAAATACCTTTCAATTAAGAGATCATGTTTACCTAAATCCTTTTTGATGTCAATTTAAAATTCATCTTAACCCAAGTATGAACTAATTGCACATTTCAACGTAAAAGTTGCATTTAGGTAAAGAATAGATGTTATTCCCTTTTAAATCCATCCATTAACATTTGAATAATTCCAAATCAAGGAATAATGTTATATTCTCAAACTTATTCAACAATATCAAACTCGATATGATCATTAAAAATATCACACTCGTACTTATATTTATCCATCGGCTTTACAATCTATACATTTCGGTCAAATGACTGGACTTTGTTTATATTAAACAACATTACAACTCATAAGTTAGAAGAATGTAATTTCTTCTTTTCTTATTTCCTTGTAGAGGAGTAATAGGTATCAATTACAATCCATCTTGATTAATCAAAGAAGTATCGAGAAAACAACCATGTCTTCGTTTATACTCAAGTTCTATGTGCAAAATTACTTGCATGGGTCAATTCATCAATCGAGCATACTAAGCACTTGTCATTAAAATGAAGTGCTTTTAATTAACTGTCTCAATAAAAGAACCCTGATTTTATGAAACATTAATATGAACATCATTCGAGAATTAAATACCAAAAAGGATGAACAACATATCAACTTAATCATCTAATTACCATCCCAATCGGTCAAAGGATTACTGTCCTCTTTCCGAATACTTATAACAAGAAGTAATTTCCTTCAAACATTTCTAGATTACAAACATCCGTAAGAACTGAAAATACAATTATGAAACTGTTGTTCTAACATAATGCTATCAATTCCTTTCCCCTACATTAGTTAGAGGAAGATTCACAATTAGATTTTAAATAAAACTTCCAGCAGAACCATTTTCCTTTCCTCATAACTGTACTAGAAATTTTTAATCCAAACGTGATATCAATCAATGATAACAGTCCAAAGAGAAATAAATGAAAATCAATAATCGAATAAAAGGAGGATCATATTACCTCTTCCTACTGTCTAACCGGATATTCACTAGTTAGAACAGACCTGATCCACTAGTGTGTTTCCTTCTGAATAAATATATTTCAGTATTCAAAACCCACTATCTACCTTTCCAGAAAGTTGACCAGAATTCATTGCAACTGGTCCGTAAGCATTAGTACCAAAAGAACCTCAAAATGCAATCATTTCCTTTCATATATTTCTCTCAACGGACTTTCTCGTCCAGATATAAACAAGCAAGAATGTACACTAGTTTTATAACCAAAATGTTTCACCAAAAATGAACATTTCAGCTAGGCCTGAACAAGCAAGAATGTACAGCTAGCTACGAAATCATGATTCTTATCATAATAGTAAAAGGAATCATTTTTCAAACATTTAAAGTAAGAATTCCACTTCAGTTCAGTCTTGATGAAACAACAAAGAGTTTAGATTGCGAATTGGATATATACTTTTATATATATAAAAACATACGTGTTTGCTAAAAACAGTCATACCCAGCTTAGTCTGAAACGAGTAAATGTACGGCAAACATATTACCATCATTTAGCTGAAATAAGTGAGAAACCCCTTCTTTTTTTACAAGAACAAGAATCTATTCAAGTTCAGTTCATAAACAATTTATTTTCTCCAAAAACCCAGTCACGGTCTTCATTTCACAAGAAAATATTAAAACGTTTTTAACCAGCAAGGGTAAGATGATGAAATGAATTCCCTGTCCCTAGGTAAAATCGTAATCAATGCAATGTAGAGCAACTAGGAGAAATAACTCACACAACAGTTCATCAACATTATCACGATTTTGTTTTCCCAAATCATTTTCACACACAGAACTCATAAAACAATACTCGTATAGCTAATACATTCATCAAATCGAACCCATATTGGGTAATAGAAATAGATGCCCAACACTGTCAAAACAAAACTCATACAGAAGGATAGCTTCATTTTTTTTACTCATTTTGTAAAGGAAATGTCGACACAAAAATTTTCCTCCGTAATTTCTATTTCATTAATGTATGTATTAGGAATATGATGTTGTAGTAGCATCGATAGAAGATAACGGCACCGTCGATGCGGTGCCGCTTGCCAATAATGTGGAGTACGGTGCAGTCAAAGTACAATAGGAATGTTGTAAAAAGTAAATATTTGTCGTAAGTGGTCCGGTAATGTTAAAATGTCAAAGTTTGGGTAATTAGAGAAGTAGGGTCTACGTGATTAGGAATTAGAAATATTATATTGGTAATAAGGATAAGGAGTGAGGTCATAAATATTTTGTGTATTTTATTTGTAAAAAGTCTAAAAATGTGGAACCCATGTAAAATGATAAGGTTTATCTTATCTTAGAAGATAAGCTTACATATACAGATAAGAGTTAAGGTATGGAATATGATTCGTCAGAGTGGATTTCTTATCCTATCTTAGAGATAAGATGGATAAGCCTGGAAGTTCTATAAATAGAGAGGCCACCCCCCTCATTTAGCATAGAAGGAAGTAGTGAGAAATATTGTAGGAAGTGTGCGAAGGAAGCCATCAGTTTAAAGGTGTGTTGAAGAAGCCATTAAGAGGTGTAATTGTAAAGTTTCTCCCATAGTCTTGGTGAAAGGCAAGTGAAGTCAATAACACTTGAAGTACCTCATGGGTGAGATTGTAACAGTTTCATGTTAATATTATAATTTATTTTGATATTTCAGATTTGTCATCATTCGTCTTGTCATAGTCGATGGTATTCTTGTGTTATGTTGTTGTTTTGTTTCAAATTACATCCACCAAAATAAAGGTGTGCATTAGTAAATAATCATATAAGACGAGGAGTTCCGGTGAAGAATTATCATAGTGCCGGATTGGTGATGACATTTTGGTTCCGTTGCTGGGACCATTCCTCGTTGGTGGATTTTCTGGAGAGATATTCCCACTTAGTCAAAAATCAATTAGAGGGTAACCTTGTTTTTATTGTGCATAGTAGTTACCATGGTAAAGTCATTTTTGCCATGAATAGTAGTTACCATGGTAAAGTCATTTTTGCTGGAATAGTATTTACCACAGTAAAGTCACTTTTTACCGTGAATAGTATTTACCACAGTAACTTCACTTTTTACCGTGAATAGTGTTTACCATAGTAAAGTCAGTTTTTACCGCAGTAAGTCAAGTTTTACCATAGTTTACCGTGGTCATTTCTATTTTACTGTAGAAAGGTGTAAAGTCACTTTCTAGTATAGTGATTCCAATTATTTGTACACATAAGTCTTGTTGATTGTACTTGTGAGTTGGTATTTCATGGTGGTTACTTTTGAAAATGGGAAAGATTCCTGTTTTTTCAGCTCAATCTAATGAAGATGCTTCTTCTTTCATTCAAGAGTTTAAGCGATCTTGTATTTATAATGGCCTTATAAGAAGGGAACAATGGACTGAATTTTTTCCTACCTTTTTGGATGGTTCAGCACTTAGGTGGTTTGAAACACTAGGTGATAATGTGAAAAATTCATGGGATTTATTAACTGAAAGTTTTCTTGAAGAATTTGGTGAACAACGAAATATGCGAGATCTCATGATCGAGATCACAAAGCTATCCCAAGGAGAGAAGGAGAAGATAAGGGATTATCATGCTCGTTTTCTAGAGCTAAGGAGGAAGCTTGATGCCCAGATCCGAAGGAAGGACTAGGGATGGGTTGATGAATGGCGTGGATAATCTCCTATGTAAGCACTTCATTCTTGGGATGAAGCCAGAGATCAGACAACAAGTGAAGTATGACCACCTAGCTACCATTGAACAAGCAAAGGAGATTGCAAGAAGGCAAGAAGAAAACATGGAAGAGGAGCCCAAAGAAATTATTGCTAAAGTAGAGCCTACACCGGCACCTTTGGTCCAGAATCCACAACCACTCCGGTGAGCACAAATATTTCTCCTAGTACATCTCACGAGTATGAAGATCTTCTCAAAAAGATGGGTCAGTTAACTATTAATCTTCTTCAAGGAAAGGAATTTAGTTCTCAGGGAGGAGATAGAGGTCCAAAAAGAAATATTTCTGAAGTTGTTTGTTATGGTTGTTATAAAAGGGTCATTATAAGTATAATTTTCCAGATAGAGCTTCTACATCACGGTAAAGGAGATAATGATAAAGGAAAAGCACTGTGAATTCTTTTGATGTAGTAGATAAGAAGAAATAATGAAGTAGATGTGTTTGTAAAAAAGAAAGAAAGAAAAAGATAATCAAGATGGAAATGATCCTAAGAAGATGAAAGAAGAAACTAGTAAGAAACATAGGAGAAGAAAGTTGGGTGTGCAGGATTTTCGATTTCACGGGGTAAGGGCCATACTCCATCTTGGAAGATCTATCCAAAAGGCCTGCAAATATTACATATGGTCAACTCTTGGCTATGTCTTCGAGAAGAGGCGGGAGTTGCGAGGTGGACTCAATGCTCGAAAAGGAAGGAGGTTGAGTTCCCTATTTTGGAGGCAGAGAGGTAGATCCCTATTGTCCACAAGTGAGGTATTATGTAATGGTATTTCAATTCATGATGTCTTAGTTGATGGAGGTGCTGCGATTAATGTAATGACTGAGTCTCAGTAATGAATATGTTGGGTTTAAAATTGATCGCCCTTCAACACTTATGTTAAGGTCATTAAATAAAGGAAAAACTAAACTAGAAGGTGTAGTTTCAAATGTGGCAATATCTATTATGGGTGTGGTATGTGTGGTAGACTTTCAGGTGATGAAAAATGGTCATTGCGTACCCAATCTTTCTGGGAAGACCATGGCTAAGGAGAGTTCATACAAGAAACTACTTTGGAATGAAGGTTTTATGACACTTGGACGTGGTAGAGAGAGGGTGAAGATAAATGTGATCCTCGACATCATAAGGTAGAACACTGTGGATTCAAGTGATAAACTGATGATTGGAAATCCTCTCGATTACTCTAGTACCAGTGAAGTGGACATTGAAGATGAAGAAAGTGAGGTGGATGTTTCAGTCATGGATATCCTTCCAGTCACACTAACTCATGACCCCATAAAATTATCTGAAGAAGAAGTTGATGATCATCTCCAACAAATAAAGATTGGTGATGTTGTGATGGAGAGTGAGAAGGAATCCTACCTCCATCTCTTTCGAAGGTACATACACCTATTCACTTTTGATTACAAGGAACTCCATCAAGTAAGTTGGGTAGAACATTCTATTGTGGTAGATGGTGCTTAAGCCCATAAAGAAAATGCCATATAGAATGAATCCTAATTTTTCCAAGACTGTAAAAGAAGAAATAGATAAGTTGCTTGATGCAGGATTCATATTTGCTATGGAGAATTCAGAATGGGTTTCTCCCATTGTGATCTCAATAAAAAAGAATGGGAAGCTACGCATTTGTGTTGATTACAGGAAGCTCAATAAGGCAACAAAGAAGGATCATTACTCTCTTCCATTTTCAGATCAGATCTTGGATGAAGTAGCTGGCCAGGAGTGCTATAGTTTTGCTGATGGATATAGTGGCTACAACCAAGTTCGTATAGCAGAGAAAGATCAGCTGAAGACCACGTTCACCACTCCTTGGGGAACGTTTGCTTATAGAGTTATGCCTTTTGGGTTGTGTAATGCTCCAAACAACATTCCAACGTTTGTGAATAGGGTGTTCGAACCTTACATTGGGACCTTCATCGAGTATTTCGGATGATTTTTTCATCTATGGGAGCAAGTTAGACCACCTGCACCAGATGGAGACAACATTTCAAAGGTTAGATGAAGCACAAGCCTCACTAAACCCTACAAAGTGTGTCTTTGGATGTTCTAAAGGCGTTTTGTTAGGGCATGTTGTATCCAGAGATGGTATTGGTGCGATCCGATAAATTTTCAAAAATCAAAGATTTACCATTTCTGTGAATAGAAGTAAGTTGAGATCATTTTTAGGCCATGTGGGTTACTATAGAAGGTTTATCAAGAATTTCTCAAAGATTGCATGACCACTAACCTAGTTCTTGAAGAAGGATGTTACTTATGAACCAGGAAATAAGGCGCATGAAGCTTTTGGACAATTGAAGGAAGCCCCTGGTGTCTTCACTGTTTTGAAGAATCCAGATTGGAGCAAGCCATTCATTGTGTACACTGATGCCTCAGATGCAGCACTAGGAAGTACTTTGAGCCAAAAGGATGAAAATGGAAATGAACATCCAATTTACTTTGGGAGCATGGAACAAATGAGCAAAGGCGTAGGAGGTAAATTATACATGAATGAAAAAGAGGCTCTGGCTATCATTTTTGTTGTAAATAAGTTTAGAAATTACTTGCTAGGGAAAAAATTTCTAGTTGTAACAGATCATCAGGCTCTAAAATATATTGTAAATAAGCCTAACCCATCAGGGAGGATAGCAAGATGGATAATTTTGCTACAAGAGTTTGAATTTGATATTATAGATAGGCCAAGAAAGAAGCATGTCAATGAAAATGCACTCTCTCGAGCCTATGATGGTTTAGGATCATCTTGTGATGATGATGATTTCCGATGCAAAGCATTGTTATCCCTTGACACAATCCCTAGTGAATACATAGATATTTAGAATTATCTGAATGAATTCAAGTTTCCTGATGGTGCCAATGCAAAGACTAAGAGAAAGATTACTCAAGCCAGTCGTCCATATTCTATTCTGCATGGAGTATTATTTCAAATAGGACCTGATGGATAGTACAAGAGGGCAATTGGACATGATCAAGGGAAGGAACTGCTAGAAGAATTCCACAATGGTACATGTGGAAGGCACTTCTCTGGACAACTTATAGCAAGAAGGATCTTGGATGCAGGTTATCACTGGCCCACTCTTTTTAAAGATTGTTATAATTATTGTAAGACATGTGATATTTGTCAAACGCATGGTAACCGTAAGACTTCATCAGCTCCATTATGCCCTATTCTTCCCCTTGGTCCCTTTGAAAAGTGGGGAATAGATATTTTAGGTCCACTTCCAACTACATCACACCAAAATAAGTATATTGTAGTTGCACATGGATTATTTAACCAAGTGGGTCAAGCTAGGCCATTAAAAATAACTTCCATAGATGAAGTGGCAAGGTTCATATATGAACGCATTGTCACCAGATTTGGTTGCCCATTAGAAATTGTTATGAGATCAAGGAAGCCACTTCATTAATGAGGTGGTAGAAGCCCTAGTCAATAAGTTTTCTATCAAGCACACGGGAAGGCAACAACATACAAGCCAAGCACAAATGGGACAAGTGGAACGAACAAATTTTGTGTTGTGTCAAATTCTAGTAAAGATGCAGCCTTACAGGTACATAAATGGGATAAAAGGATTCATGCAAAGCATTGTGGGCATATAGGGCAATATCAAAGTCAGCAACAAGATACTCCCCATTTCGGTTGGCCTATGGCATTGATCCGATTCTTCTATTGAGTTTGATATTCCCCTTTGTGAGAGTTATGAAAAATGAAAGGATGGATGAAAGTGATTCAAGAAAAGAAAGGTTGGGACATCTTCATTTGTTGGAGGAAATGAGAGAAATAGCAAAGGATACAAGCCATAAGAAGAAAATGAAGCGTATGAAGGAATACTTTGATCAAAAGATCCAAAGTGGTCTCCATTTCATGTGAATGACTTGGTTCTAGTATATGATTCCAAATACAAAAAAAGAAGACAGAGAAAATTTCTTCCAAAATGGATGCAGCCCTACAAAATAGCAGGTTGTGCATGAAAATGGTACGCACTGATTGGAGGAATTGGATGGCACTCCCATTACGAAATGGGTCAACCACGACAAGTTGAAGATTTTCCAAGCACGAGAATAGTCTACTCAGGGACGGAGTAGAAGCTAGAAGGGGGAAGATGTCGACACTAAAATTTTCCTCCGTAATTTCTATTTCATTAATGTATGTATTAGGAATATGATGTTGTAGTAGCGTCTGATAGAAGATAACAAAGGTGCCGTCGAAGCGGTGCCGCCAATAATGTGGAGTACGGTAACAGTCAAAGTACAATATGAATGTTGTAAAAAGTAAATATTTGTCGTAAGTGGTCCGGTAATGTTAAAATGTCAAAGTTTGGGTAATTAGAGAAGTAGGGTCTACGTGATTAGGAATTAGAAATATTATATTGGTAATAAGGACAAGGAGTGAGGTCATAAATATTTTGTGTATTTTATTTGTAAAAAGTCTAAAAATGTGGAACCCATGTAAAATGATAAGGTTTATCTTATCTTATAAGATAAGCTTACATGTACAGATAAGAGTTAAGGTATGGAATATGATTCGTCAGAGTGGATTTCTTATCCTATCTTAGAGATAAGATGGATAAGCCTGGAAGTTCTATAAATAGAGAGGCCACCCCCCTCATTTAGCATAGAAGGAAGTAGTGAGAAATATTGTAGGAAGTGTGCGAAGGAAGCCATCAGTTTAAAGGTGTGTTGAAGAAGCCATTAAGAGGTGTAATTGTAAAGTTTCTCCCATAGTCTTGGTGAAAGGCAAGTGAAGTCAATAACACTTGAAGTACCTCATGGGTGAGATTATATGATTTCATGTTAATATTATAATTTATTTTGATATTTCAGATTTGTCATCATTCTATCTTATCATAGTCGATGGTATTCTTGTGTTATGTTGTTGTTTTGTTTCCAGATTACATCCACCAAACTAAAGGCTGTGCATTAGTAAATAATCATAGCACGAGGAGTTCCCAGTGAAGAATTATCATAGTGCCGGATTGGTGATGACGAAACCCAACGTGTCAAAATAAAAACTCATACAGCAAGGGCAAATCCCATTCCTTTTACTCTCATTGCAAGAAAAACCCAAACCGTATTCATCAAAAAGAAAAACAATTCCACTAGGAAATTCACTTCAAACATTCAACAACTTTATTTAACTAAAACACCCATCATAAGAACAGGGTTGTTTTAATGAGACGCTTAAACAAGAGCAAAACGATTTAAGGAGAAGGGCTCAACATGCCTGCTAATCTTTCTTGTGGCTCGAAGAAAACCGCACCCACAGGAGCTATTTCTCTCCACGGCATCCGCAGCAGGGCTTTCCCAACAGTCCACTAACTTCCTCAAGCTCAAAAATAGCCGTGGCTATTCCAACAATAGCAACAATAACCAAAAATAACAGCAGGTTCGACAGAACCATGGAAAAAAATGCAGAGCAACTAAAAACCCGATTGCACACAATGACAAACAAATTTTTCCTCTACCCTCTTTCCAAGGCGAGCTGGTCACTAAGACCAAGGTCATTGAATGCATTGAATGCAGTGCTTTTTCCTCATTCCTCACGCCACCGCCGACTCAGGTTGGCGAGTTTCCTTTTTCAAATTTTGCATGTAATTCCTTTTTAGCCACTTAGCTAGTTGGATGCCTCCAACTTTTTCTTGTTCCCGCCAAACTTGGCGCTGAAACTTGTAAGGACATTATTTATTGTCCTAATTAATTTCCAACCTTCCCTCCTTATCCTTTCCATCCACATAGGTCTATGCGTCCCCTTCCTTAGGTTAGGATTAGTTTAGGATTTACATCTATTTTCACCCTTATAAAATCTAAAATCCATATAGGATAGTAGATAAAACTTAGGGGTAGGTTAGGGTTTAATCCCCTATTATTTAATTAATTAGTTTCAAATCAAGTCCTTCCGACTGACATTCATATTCAACACTATACAAGACGTTTTGTCCCATGTTCCACATACCTAAGCCACCGCATCCAGGCCTTTATCGACTTACATGGTCTAGCGTTACAACGGTGTGCGGTTCGAGAATCGAACCTTTTTCGTTGACATTTACGTACCAGATATTCATACCAGAAATCAGGGGTTGCAACATTTATATCAACCTTCAATGTGGTTTAAAAGTAAATCGACAAGCGATCATAAGAAGGCCACAGCATACCTTGGATCAATGGAATTGATTCAAGGTGTGCGGTCAATCAGCAATTAGAGTTCATCAAGCATACGACAAGTCTGTTGTCTCATCAACAATCACACAAGCAATAATAAATTTTGTCCGAAGTAAACAAATTACAGAAAACAAGGGTCCAGATTAGCAACACATTCCTTTAAGATCAAAGATATATCTTAACATGTTTATCTTCATTTCAGCAGTTACAATATTATGAAAAGTAATTACCATGATAACTTACAAAAATCAAGGCGTTACACTTTTCTTATTATGAATGCATCTTTTAGATATCTTCATCCTTTAATCATAGCTAATGATAGCCTCATCATTAACTTGATCCTTAAAAACTCAAATAAGACCTTTGGTAAAAGTTTTGTTCCCAATTTTATATCTAGGGTGATATCAACTCACATTTTAAGAGAAAATTCATTTTTATTCCATGTATGCTTTGTTATTTTTTGCATGCCTTCCAGGCATTTGTTTTTTCTTCGAACCAATAAACCATTTACTTTCATTGGGACAGCTTAATTTTAGTCACTAAGTCATAAGTCTCTATACGAGATTAAGTATAACTCCAATTCCACAATGCATTTAAACAAAGTCAATGTTGCATTGATAATCATAGGTATGTAGTTTAGACCGAATTCTTCCCATATGATTAAGTTCAGATTTCTCCTTAAGTTTTCAGCTAATCACTAGAAACAAAGATCTCAATTATGAGTGTTATATTTGAAACAACAATAGGAAGTCCTGCTTAACTTACCTAGCATTTTGTTAGGATTAACTTGTTCCTTTTCTTGGCGGTTAACACTGCAGAGTGCATCATCAGCCTGCTAGTTGTTCCTATGCTTCTTCTGGGGACAATTATTAACATAATGCTCACCACCACACTTGAAACATCCTCTTGCAGGTCCTTTTCGACCGCATCCATTTTTTCCACATGCAACATTTTTTTTCTCTTTTTGCTTGAAAGTACAACATGTTTTACTATTGTATTCATCCTCACAGTCCACATTTTTCTACCATATTTCTTCCACCACTTTTTCCTAGAAGTCAATGGTGAAGAAGATTTGATGCTCTTATTGTACTCTTTCTTTTTACAAGTTGGAATTTCTTGCAAATTTTGTTCTAGATTATTGGATTTTCCGAACATTGCTTCCATAGTAGATAGTCCATGTTTATCTACTTTGTCTCCCATATTTGGGTTTAATTCCACATTAGATTTATAGATCCAAAAAATATCATCATTAATCAGTTCAGCAGTCAAGTGATTCCCTTGCTGATTGTTATCAATAAGTTCAAGTTGTTTTTCTTTGAACTTATCATTTTCACCCATTACCAGCTGCTCCAAGGAATCTATCCGGTTTCGGGTGTCCCAAAGGATTGTTATAATTTTATCTAACTTCTTAACCATTGAACCTACAAGTATAATCTGATCCGATTCGTTTCCCATGGTACATCCTTCTCAAATCCATCATATTCTATTAACAAGAATAAGATGTTCAGTTAGCATAAGGACCCATTATGTCCAAGAGTTGTAAACCTTTAGTTCGATACCAAAATGTAACACCCATGTTATACTTCAACAAACTAAGGGATTTTTTTATAAACATTTAATTACATTTTTATGCCTTCAATGATTTTTAACACGCAATAGATAAATCCAACATTCTAATTAAGTTTACAAAATCCCTTAATTCCTTTTATGTTGTAATGATTAACATTATTACTTAGATAAAAACTAAGTAATCCAACATTATTAATATTCCAGAATCCATCTTGACAACATATAATAACCATGTGCAACTACAAAGGGTTATAGATCCTTCTCGATCTCCCTTCAACACTTTATATGAGTCGTCATACATTGTATACCTTTGGTTAAACCTTTTTATAGGCTAAGAGAACCTACACATCTTCTTAGTGTTAGCTAGTAAAGTATGCAAGTACTTCCCTCTAGCTCAAAACACTACTAAAAGAAGAAATTGTGAAAAGACAATACAATCAATCAGTTGCACTACTATGTGCATAGTTTCGGCATTATGCTAGCATACTAGTTTCGAGACTACACATTAGCATACAAAACCCTGTCTCTCATTCACCGCAGAATTGTCTCAATATTGTTATCATGATTCTTTTTCATTGATTAAGTATTTAAGTTAAAGTCAACAATTTTAGTTATTCGTTTACAATAAGTAATTGAATTTAGTTCTGAAGTTACAATGATCATGACTCGATATTCAAGTCAAATGAATCATGTCAACATTAACTTAGGATCCCTACAATAAAGGCTACGCTCACGTAATGAATTATGTCATTACGCATTCATTACCCTTCTTGTAGCCATCTTGAGATGGCATGGGCAAGGATCATATGAAACAAATGTCGTCTCATGATTCCAACTTTTCATTATTATGTTGTTATGTTTTCATCCTAGGGATAGGCTATATTGAGTTTCATTATGTTACTAATTCATGATAGAGGTGTGCGGTAAATGTTGGTGTATATGACTAGACTTGTCGTCATTTGACGTCTTGTCCACCTAGTTGGTTAGTCATCTCACTTAGTGAGAATAGGTCATAGGTTGAATAGGTCAATAGGGTTGTGTACACGTGTCATGCATAGGAGTTACACAACACTCCTATATGTACCCCTTCTTTTTTATTTATGAGCATGCTAGACACTTTGTTGTCTTTCTCTACTGGATTCTCGCTTTGATTCGATTTCTTACTTATTGCGTGAAGCGTTCACAACTCCATTGAAGTGCGACCATGATCAATGTGCACAAATTTTTGAGTTGATCCTCATACTCAAATCTGACATTGTATCAGAGCTTGGGTTTGGTAATCGTGCACTTATTTGAATCTGGTTGTTTTCCTTCCGTGCTTCTCATGAAAAATTTCAGTTTTTTGAATCTTGGTAGTAGATCCAACCTTTTGGTTTGTGGTGTTTTTTATTTATTTTGGTTTTCGTGTGTTTTCGGTGCATGTACAAGGGTTTTTTTTGGAGTTTTCCAGCTACATCTGGGGGTTGGTACATTTCTGGGTTTTAATCGGTATTTTCTTAATTGGATTTTTTAAAATGTGAGTGATTTTTTTGAGAAAATCTGGTTTTGAACCCTTCGTGGATCTCCTCTCTGCCTGGTTTGTCATGTTAATTTGGTTTGTTAACTTACTGGACTCCCTTATCGCTTTTGCTCTCACATTTACCCTTGGTAGCTCCCCGAGCTGGTTCTTTTGTTTGCATTTTGAACTGAGCCATCTCGTGTATTTTATTTCTTTGCATATTGGGTTGTTTCGGTGTTGCTTGAGCTACTCGAGTCATTCCTTTGTTTTTCTAAACCCGCTCGTAGTTTGAATGGACTCATGTGGGTCATTTTTCCTTCCTCGCATTCGCCGTAACATTTTTAATGAGAAGATTTTTTTGGGCCAATCGTTTAAACCATTCATCGCTCGGCCGTGTGGGTCTGTCTTCCTTTTCCCTACGTGTTTGAACGAGCTAAGCTCGTGGGTGTGTGATTTGGTTTTTATTCCTTCCTTTTCCTTCTTTTTCCTCTCCTTTTTGCGCAATAAGTGAGTCGGGATATTTTACAAAGTACCTAGGGGATCATTAATAATTAGGGTGGTCATGTTTAAAAGTAGTCGGTTTGTTTAAAATCGGTGAATAATGTGGCATGGTAGGTGCTAATATAATAATCCGTGGGTGGTCTTAATTAAAAAGTGAGTGGAAATATTAGTAGACATTACATTTAAAAGTAAGTTTGCCCTTTTTACGCCGAAAGACATATACACATGGGGAAATCCCACCCCTCTCTCACAAAATCTAATGTTGTAAAATGACTGCATTGTCAACCATCGTACGGTGGAAAATACAATTTTGTTTACAATATTCAAACATATTTTATATTTTTAAATTGGTCGACATGTATTCTTTTAACTATTTAAATTAATTTTGCTTTATCATACCTCTATCTCGTTGAGGATTTTTCAAACTTCGCAATCTTGGAATAACATGCCATCAGACTGAAATTTTAGAAATTTGCTCAATTATTTCTTCATACTCTAGGTACTCCATAATACAAGCCCTAGAAAGCCTATTGTTTTCCAGAGCAAAATACAACATCTGTAGTGTAGCGTCTGAGTTTTCTATGCAGCATGCAGTGCTGCTAGTGGAACAGAAGACATAATAACCAAATGGCCTATAGGGATTGCTTTTGATTAGGTCTTTTACAACTCCTACCAAATTAGCAGGTCCCACAACAAGAGCCCTAGTCTCACATGTTACCACTTGAGAAGCATCACCAATAACTCGTTTTATAAAGCTCAGAGAAACATCTTTTGAGAGTGGGTGGCTTCCATCTTGGACTGCCTGCTGAGTCATGGATTTGTACCAAAAGTGCAATAATTTCTCTAGGGCTATGGAGATGGGTGGTGATTTGAAAGGTGAGAAGAAAATTCTAGGGACAATGTCATGCCTTGAAACTATATAGCAGAAGTAGGGAGACCATTGTTCACGTTCAATTGCTTTGGAAAATATCTTGTCTCCCAACAATGGACATCCAAATGTAATGCACAGTGGAAAATTTTCATGGCACTTCTCCAGTGCCCAGAGTGTCCATAGGGATGTTATTACTCCACCAAAGGAATGGCCAGTGAAGATCACCGTTTTATTCTCATTTTGAGCTTGTAGTATCTACACATATATGCATACCTAAGATGATACCAATAAAGAACATAAACAAAATGTCATTTTTCCTTAGCAATTGTGCTTTAGAATGTCTTTTGTGAAAGGATGCTATTAGTAGAGAAATTGAAATTGAAGTTAAAATTGCATAAGTATGTTAGTTAGCTAATGAGCATGATCCCCGAAGATAAAGTAATTACACCAAAAGGCGTATACACAGCGGAAAGCCCACCCCTCTCTAACAAAATCCAATGTTGTCGACCATCGTCTTTGTGGAAAATAATTTCTGTGGGAGAAAGCTTGACCCCCTCGATGTAAACCGACAAGACATCAATGTCGTGATTGTTTGGTTGATGATGTATGAGTTTTTATCTTCCGTACACGTGGCACACATTTAGTCTCTTTGATGTTGCCATTGTCGGGTTTATTGACGGTGCAAGATGGAATGACATTTCGAATTTGATTTCATAGCATACAATCACTACCCACACGATCCTACCCTTTGTCCGAATGGAAGCTGTTTTCCTTATATTTAGAATTTTAATAGTTTTTAAAACTACATAGTTATTAGTGGCGTGTAGGTTTTAATTTTAAGGCCACGTATGCTCTTCAAACATTTTTTTGGGAAGTAATGGTACATTTTAAACATTTCCCATCAAAACATGTAAAATATATTAATAAATATACAAATAAATTTTTAAGTTATTTTAACAATATTTTTAAAATAAAAATGTTTTAATCATCTTAATATAATTTGTATATAAATTTGTCAATATTTTGTATTCTGTTACTTGCTTGCTTTACGAGAATGTAGAAGTTGTTCCACTAAACACAAAGTGTTAAATTTAGCACTATGGATTACATTTTTCTTTCCAACATTCCATTCATGTCTTGTCTTAGTTAACAAATAAGCACCGTCCAAAAAAAAATACTAACATCATAAAAAAATAAAAAATAGCAAATCCCTTTTCACCATATTTTCTCAAAACTTTCCATTTCTTTCGGTTTTGAAAGGGACAATTTTCGCACTTATCATGGTACATTGGAGTGAAACATGTTTTCTTCATGTGAAATCCTTTGTTGAGTAAGGTTAGTTAAAAATAATCATTTTCTTAATTGAAGAAGAATACCTAAAGCCAGGAATTTTTTTCTTCAAATCATTTTAGTTGTGTAGGTCAACATCAACAATAGTACACTATAGTGGGTCCATTCATTGCAATAATTAGGGATGAGAGATGATGTTTGAACTTACAAAATGTAATATTCAATTTATTTTAGAAATTCAATAATGAAGTGGTACATGAGATATCCTCATTTCATGAAACAAGAAACAATTTACACACATTAGGAAAATGGTATGGCAAAGATGAAAAAGCTAAATGTGGAAAATACATTAATGTTGGGCATTAGCTTTTTCACAGTAGCCAAAATCATACTACTTCTTCAAAAGATCAAAGTGTTTATATGTGGATGACCTCTTCATGGTTTAAAAAGGTTACTTATTCCCAACATATACCATGACACTTTTAAATATTCTAACTTTGATGTGTTAGTTTAGTTTTATAAAAAAATAGTTTTTGAAAGGTGACAAATTTGGAATATGTTCCATGCCATCCACATTAATTTGGTTCTCTTGGGCCCCACCAATTCTTCTCAAAGTCAAGTTCTCCCTGCCACTCCAACAAAATATACTATCTTAGTTTGTGTGTTGCCTACTCATTGGTTATTAAAATTTATTTGAACTTATCCTATATTGAGTATTGCAATTCAAAATTTCTCGCATATGGAAGATCTTCACACCACTAATGGGATCACTCGAGTTCACAAATATTTTTTCCTCTTTCCCAAAGCCTCAAAATTTGACTCAAGCAAGTTTCTTTTTTGAGACCACACCTTTCCTTCAAAGATACATAATATTTTCTCTCGGTTAAGGGTTTTGAAGTAGGCGGAGGCAACCATGGGCTCTACGTCTTACTACTCCTCAACTAATTGTGGCGACTATGACAATAATAATAAGCATTGCGGTGGAATGAAGTCCACAAACACATTCCTCTGAATGGGTGTATTCATTTGAACAAGTCCCGATGATTGCACTTTGGGAATGAACTCAAGCTTCCTTCCAACCCAATGCCCAGAAATCTGGTGCTTTTCAGACGAAGAAAGGGGCGATGAACTTGTAAAAAATTTAATTTAATGAAAGAGAATCAAGAGTGAGCAACAAAGAAAATTACCTGAGCATTGTTGCATCCAAGGCATGTTTAATGGTGAGCTCAAGTTTGATTTAAACATCCCACATCCACCTAAAACCCAATCACAAAAAATTGTGGAAAGAGAAATGAAGAAGAAGATGTTTGAGGTGGAGCGGAGAGATGGATCGAGAGGCATCGGCGAGCAGCAAAAGTAGTGTTTCATCGATGGATATGTAGTGGGTGAATTGATGTGAGTTTTAAAGGTGAGGGCGTGTAGAACAAAGCTCATGATCTTTACGACACACTCCCCCTCTAGCCCATCTGTGCTCAAGATGTCGTCACCCTGAAGAAATTCAAAGATGGATTTCTAATAAAATCCTTTTGGGTAGTTGTCGGGCATGGTTTTTATAATGTACTCAAATTTTTCAATCTATGGAGACAAAAAAATGATTTCCATCCTTGGAGGCCTAAAATGTAGTGTTTGATGTAGAAAAGAGGGCGGGAAAAGGAGGATTAGAAGTGTCAAAGTGATGCAAAGAATTAAATGCAAACCAAAAATAAAGAAATCACGTATTTTTCTAATAGCTACGAGTAATGATAGCGATTGATGATGAGTTGGCCAACCACAATATTCAATTGTTGAAACACCTTTACTTTTTTTTTCTAGATCAATTGCTTCGAACACCGGGCATACCGACTCATAATAGGTTAATTATGGATCTTTTGCAACACAAACATTTTTCGTGCGCCAACCAAAAAGTCATGCTTTGCGCAAATTTGTGGATTAAAACATGTCTTCTTAATGGTCCTCTAAGCAGGTGTATTCATTTGAACAGGTCCTGACAATTACAATTTGGGAATGAACTCGAGCTTCCCCTTTGACCCCATGTCGAGTAATCTCATGATTTTCCAAACAAAGAAAGGGGCAATGAACCTATAAAATAAAATTAATTTAAGGAAAGATAATCAAGAGTGAGCAGCCGATGGGGTGGGAGTGATGCAATCAAGTCACATGGTTGTGTGTTTGCCTACCCAGGTTCAAATCCCCCCAACGTATGATCCTCCTTGGAGGTGGTTTCACTGCTAGAGGCGGCTTCTTTGCTTGTGCTGACACTGGTGGTTACTCCTCATTACAGATGCTAGTGGATCTCCTCTCATTGCTGACACTAGTGGTTTCTCCTCTCGTTGTTGACACTGGTGGCTTCTCCTCTCGCTTCTCCTCTCGCTATTAACATTGGTGGTTGCTCTACTCACTATTGATGCTCTTGTTGCTGACACTAGTGGCTTCTCTGCTTGCTGCGTACAATCGGTGGCTACTCCTCTCGCCGCGACACTGGTGGTTGTTCCTCTTGCTCCAATCATTGATAGTTGTCCCACTCGGCCGCGTCTGTTGTCGTTGGTCACTGCATCTTCACTATGGTTTCATGGTTTCTCTAATTGGGTTCCTAATATTGGTCCCCTTCATTGTAACTAGGTTGTGGATCCTCTCAAAAAATCCTCAATTGTACAAGGATGTGGGTCCTTTCAACACCCTCAATTTACCCTCAATTCCAAAAATATAATCAAGAGTGAGCAACAAAGAAAATTACTTGAGAATTTTTGCATCAAGACATGTTTAATGGTGAGCTCCGGTGTCGATTTTTAACATCCCAAATTTTCCTCGAACCCAAACACACATTTACGGAGAGAGTAAAGAAGAATAAGATGTTTGAGGTGGAACAGCGAAGTTGATTGAAATTGGAGTGCAGAATGGAGCTCATGCTCTTTATGAAGTTCTCCCCCTTTAGCCCATCTCGTGCTCATGATACCATTGTCCTAAAGAAATTTGAAGATGGATTTATAATAAACTCCTTTTGGGTGGTTGCTAAGTACGGTTTTCAAAATGTACTCATATTTTTGGGATCTATGGTGACCACGAAAAAAATTCCATCCATGGAGGCCTAAATTGTAGCATTTGATGTAGAAATAAGGGCAAGAAAAAGGAGGAGTAAAATCATTGAAATGATGTAAAGAAGAAAAACAAACCAGAAAATAAAGAAATCATGTATTTTCCTAGCAGTTATGAGTAATGATACAAATTGATGATGAGTTGGACAACCTCAAGCTTCAATTGTTGAAACCCCTTTACTCTCTTGTTGCCAAATCATTTACTCAAAAAATCGGGCAAGCTGGCTCATAATAGGTTAATTTTGGATCTTTTGCAACACACTTTTTCTCTGCATCAACCACAAAGTCATGCTTTACACAAATTCATGGGTTGAAACATGTCTTATTAATGTTGTTGCTAGTTCTATCATCGACATTGTTTATGAAATATTCTTCCATCCATTTGGTTTATCTTTACTTGTCATCAACAACTTTGATCTATTCACGATGCTTTATTGTTTACTTCAATTTCCTTTTCCGCTCACCATTATTTCTTTTTCGGTGTTAACATTGCACACCTCACGTGTGAATGCTAGTATTATAAAGTTTAGTTTTAAAACCTAAGTGGCGGAGCCTTTTTAAGAAGGTGATTTTTCAAATAAACTAAAACTTTATACATGGTGGCTTTTAATTAAGACCTTTATTAGTAAAGGGTTTAATTTTCCTAAGATTAGTGTGTATAATTAAAAGGTGGCCTTTAATATTTATAATTAGATCTTCATTAGATTTTTCGAATCTAATTATTTTTAAAAAAATTTAAGGGCTTCTTTTTCAAAATAGGCATTTAAAATTCTAAATTTAAATCTCCTTTTTTATTAGTAGACTAAAATTAGTCATTAATTTAGTTTTTATTATCACTATTCTAGTCCTTATAGCTCTAAAATTATCGACACGGGACGTTGCGTAAAAAGGGTGTTTTTCTAGCGTTATTGTCAATTTTTCTACTAATTGTGTGTTAAAGTGTGCAACGACATTCTTAGCATTCTTTCGACTTCTAGGAGCCTACATTACGTTTTGGAAATAGTTTGGACTAATTTTTTAGCCTTTTTCACATTGTAATCGCTCTTCTTCACTTGTGGGTTAGTGAGCGTCCGCCACAACCTTGCGACAATAGAGATTACTTCCCTTCTTGCTTTCTTTTTGTGCTTGTTCACTTTTTTTTGCGCACAATTAAACATTTTGTGGTCTCCACGCTTGTGTGATATTTCACTAATTATAAGCTAAGTGAGTAATCATCTCATGTTGCATGAACACTTGGGTGTAATCAATGCACTACTTATAAAGTGTTGCAATCAGGGGGGTGTTCATTGTGTGTGGTTCCTTAATTTTCACTATTTTTCTTTTCTCACTTTTATCTGTTATGGATCATAATTTTTTTCCTTTGCTTACCCCATTTAACTATCATGAATGGAAAGATGTCATGTCTCTTGCCTTGAGAAAACAAAAATTGTTTCAGATAACTATGGGATTGCAAATTAAACCTAAAGAAGACGTAGAAAAATAAATGTGGTTTGACAAATGCGATGAATCCTTTGATTGTTGTGTCTTTTCGTATCGCTGGAGGCTGCGCTTTCACATTAACACATACAAATCACCTAAGGAATTATGGTATGCCTTAGATAATTTTTCTGGGAAACATGATGAAATGAAAGGGCATGAACTAGAAAATGAGTTGATTAGTCTCATCCCTAGAATTTTTGACACTCTCTAAGACTTTTTCACTAAAATCAAATCTCTAAGATTGTAATTGAAAAATTATGGAATTGACAAGAAGGACTCATAACTCATACTCTGTGTCCTTGCAAAACTTGGTCCAAACTATTCAGTTTTCGTCTACCTTCCATGCTATAGAAAGAGAACTTGGTGCAATTTGGACTATGTCCTCCTTTGATGAGTTTTTCGTTGATTTAACTAGAGAATGAGATAAGCTAATTCAAATGGGTACTCTTAGATCTAAAAACATGATGCTCTCATTGCTAGTCATGAAAAACCTAGGGTTTTAAAAGAGAAGAAACAGAACAATAAGGATCATGAGATTAAAAAGGACCAATCCACCACAAAATCAAACTTTTCCACTTCCTCTTCTAGTTCTAAAAATCCTAAAGAATGAATCAAATGTGGGTACTGCAGTGGTAGACATGAAGAAGAAAAATATTTGAAGAAGAAGATTGACCTCCTTGTGATTCTTACGGAGAAGAACAACATAGGATTTCCCGATTCTCTCGCGCCATCTTCATCATCAAATCACAAAATTTCTAAGGAAAAAGACAATGGGAAGTGAAAGAAAAGAAAAATAATCAACTAAGGAAAGAACAAAAGGAAGATATTTAGTTGTAGTTGTGTCACCTACTCCTGCATGGGTGGTTGATTCGGGTGCATCTCATCATATGGCCTCATCTAAAATTGAATTTACTTCATTAGAGCCATGTGATATGTCTTCTCTTTGACTTGATGACAACACTTCTACACCGGTTTTCGGGAGAGGATCTATTGAAGTGAATGGTGGCACTTTCAACAATGTGCTTAGTGTTCCTTCACTTTCAACTAATCTCCTTTCAAAGTGTATCAGATCACTCACCTTAGTCAGGGCATGCGAGTTGAGTTCACTCTAATTTTGTTAATGTTAAGGAGTTTCACAATGAAATTATTATTGCAATTGGTATAGTTAATCATCACACTTGACTTTACTCTTTTTCTCACTTTGTTCCTCTTTCATATTCTTCATCGATTCACCTAGACTTGATGATATTTCTGAGCTCACTTATGATGATAATGACTTATCTTCTAGTTTGGTTGATTACCATAGTGATGGGGAACCACCTCTGCCATCCACTTATCATCTACCACATATTGAGGAGTTATTTCTTGATCCACCTACTTTTGGTCCTCTACAAACTTTTCAGGGAGTAGGTACTTTGATTCAGGACTCATCAGACATTGGGAACTCTTATATACAGTTACAGGACATTCCACCTTCCTTCTTCACCACTTTGCGCTTTGATTCACCATCCCTTCATGGAGTAGTTGGAACTTCCACCTCACATATGGAGCATCATTCCTTGGATAGGAACCACACTTTGTCACTTTGGGGATCTTCTTCTTCACTTGATACAAGGTGGTCTTCGGCACATTCTTCATCTTGGGAGGTTGGATAGCGTTATTCATCTCTTCTCTTCTTTTAGAAAGATTGTGTTTGTACATGAGTACCTTATTAGGCCTTTAGTTTTGAGACTCATTTGACACATCTTTCTTAGGTTGTTTAGGGGTTTCTTTTATCTCTTGTAAGTGGATTTTTTCCCTTAGGGGTTTTTCCTCCATTACTTGATATTATTATTATACATGGGTACCTCATTAGGCCTAGTTTCTTGGACCCATTCTTCTCCTCCTCTTTTCTAGAAAGTTTTTGTTTTTACATGGGTTCCTTATCAAGACTAGTAATCGGGCCCCATTGAAACATCTTTCTTATTTTTTAAGGGATTTTTCCCTTCATTTCGACTTTCTATGACCTCTTCCTCGGCTTCGTTGAAGGGGGTGTTGGTGTTGATGACTAGACTTGTCGTCATTCGATGTCTTGTCCACCTAGTTGGTTAATCATCTCACAATAGGTTCGTGTACACGTGTCATGGACAAGATTTACACAACACTCTTATATGTACCCCTTATTTTTGATTTATGAGTATGCCGGACACTATGTTGTCTTTCTCACCTGGATTCTCGCTTTGATTCGATTTCTTGCTTAGTGCATGAAGTGTTCACGACTTCATCCTTTGAAGTGCAACCATGCTCAATGTGCACAAATTCGAGTTGATCCTCACACTCCAATCCTCTAGTAACTCTTTGAGTCATTGATTAGAGTAAGTACCTAATACCACATGTTGTAAGATAAAATATATCATTCTATGATCATTGATTGGGCTTAGTTCATCATATGAATAAACTAGTTTAAAATGATAAGATAACTAATGCTTGTGATAGTTTGTAGTCATTTACCCATTTTAGTACAACCAAATTAATTAATTACATCTTCCCTATATCTCATGATGATTATGATGTACCTTGCATGCTATGTTTTCTAACGACATATTCATCTTTTAGCAATGGTACAATAGAACAAATATGGATTTCATATCAAATAACATTATCTTAATCATATATATTGTTGTTGTTAAAAGACAACATTATGTTCTTCATTGATTATAAATTTTAATCTGTTATTTATCATGTTAATGTGTTTATTTCTTGAAGATCAATAATATAATTTATTATCTCGTTGTGTTGTTTTTCGTCGTTGAATAAATATTTACAACATAATCATTACCCATAATGACATCATAAATTTGTTATAATAACACATGATAATTTCAAATATAATAAATACTATGTTGTAACAGTGATACAAGTGTATCTCTTTTCACAATTATAATGATCCAAAAATAATCATTAAATCCATAATTAATAACAATAATACATAGTCATAAAGTGATTATCGAAGACAATCAAGTAAATACTGATGAGGCCCAATTTCCTCATAATTTTTGCTAATTAATATTTTTCATTTAATCCAAGTACAAATACAATTATTACATTCATGGAAACAGATTGATCCATGAAGAGTCAAGCATTATCCATCCTTTAATCACATCGTAATAACTACACTTTGACATACGCAAGTTGTAGGATATATTAAATGATATATATGGTCGGATTCAATGAACTGACATGTATTAACAACTCTCAATCATGTGGTTACATTATGAAATATAGAATATTAAAAGGTTATCTATCCTCTAAAATTCATAACACTTTTAATCAATATTCATATCAATGATCATTAATTCATGTAGTGAACTTTTTTCCATACAATTATTCACAATTAAACACTCCAATACAATTAGATAATCCTTACATTAAATATTGAACTGAATCTAATTCATAACCGATTTCAATTCCTATCACATTTCAATTCAAAAGGATCAAACATCATCACTAAGAAACAGACAATATAACTCTAAAATTACATTTTATAATAATAGTGATCTCATGTAATCATTTTCAAACTTATATCACAAAAGGAGTTCAATAACATATTAACTAGGGCTCAAATTTTAAAATTAAACCCCTTTGGTTATCAAAGATAGCTTAGGTGAAATAGACCCAACTCTGCATGTCCCTTTGAAGGGAATAACAGACTATAGTAGTACTATACCATCCATACCATAGAAGTATGTGTTACTCAAAATAATTTTAACATAGACCATTGAGGGTTACATGAAAATCACATTACGAAGCCAAACAATATTAATTACTTATTAACGAGTATTCAAATCTTAAAGATTTGATATTCAATTAGTCATATTTCAACAAATAAGAATACTTTCCACTCAGCTTGAATGAGCTAATACAACACTTCATATTTTATTGGTGAGCTAGAGAGAGCTCCAAATTTTACAACACATTTTATCAAAATAAAATATGTTTCTTGAGTATACATTCTTATGGCACAATCATCTATTTTGCATATCTTTTTAAAGAAAAATAGGTTCTACCCATCTTGAATGGGACCTATCCAATATATTTTATCTATCTTGGTATGTGCATCTTAAAACTCTCCGAGTTAAGTATAGCACCTGAAAACATCGTGAGATTCCTAACCTTAACCCATATCCTTTTAATAACCCAAAAGGTGTATGAGACTATGCGAGTCAATTTTGTTTCCATAAGAAAAGAACTAATCACAACAGAATAGGGGTAATATGTTCCTAAAATTGAAGTTTAAAAAAAAAGAGAAATCAAATGTCATACTGAGTAATATGTGAGTTTTGGTCACTTTGATCAAACATAGAAAGAGAATAGTCAGCTATAACCAAATTCAAGACCATTAACTATTCAACAAATCCCCAAACAATTTGGTCGAATGATATTACCTTACAAATGCACAGATGACATGCAACACGGGTTGAAAATTAGGCATTTACTAAACCAAAATACGAAAAAACAACAAGAACAATATATATTCTCTTCTCACAATTCTATCTAGGATGTTATCAACTTTTTCAAGAGGGCAAGTGCATGGAGATGGGGGCCAAAAAAAGCGGCCAATTTTTTATTTGAAGTGAAACTCAAGCACATTTTGGGAAAGCGCAGTGGAGTTATGAATTATTAGGATTGGTAATCACCAATCCTATAACGCACTCATGTTTGATATGTAATATATGTGCTTTTGGGAGTGTTATATGTACTAAAATAAATGGTTTAAATATAATAAATAATAAAGTGTAAAGATTAATAAATGAAAAACTTATAATTTAATTTTATTTTAGTAAATATAAGAAATTAGGGTCACTTTGCAACTTATGGAACTAGTCTCATAGCTCCATCAATCATGGTTTAGAAGACAATTTTTTATATTTTGATACGAGTCGAGTACATATGTATTTTTCAGGATTTCAACATTCAGCCTAAATTTTTTAGGGTTTAAACTCTACAATCGATATTTGTTTTATGAAATAATATAGTCATTGTTTAGTTTTGGGGTCTCCTTGATTATTTATTGACATTTGTAGGAGCTTTAGATGTGTCAAAAATATATTTTATAAACTCATAACTCCCAAAGGTAGTAACAATTTCTTGAATATATAGACTCATACAATTCTTTATAACACATAATAAATCAAAACACATATGTAAGTTTTTATTGATTTAAAATCAAGGGATGGCCATCATGAGGTCTGTGAAGGATGTAAAACATCATGAGGACAATGGGTGAAATTAGAAAAATCATGAGCTATGTGAAATATCTCGAAACATCAAGAGCTTCATCAAGATTCAAATCATCAAGGAATGGTCATCGGAGGATAATTATAAGAGAAGATTACCATGAGTGATGACAGAAATCATCTTAGGCTCACAAATAATGCATATTTTATGAGAGTGTTTCTAAACACTTAATAAATGTTTGGTAATGAAATCACATCTTATAAGTCGGGAGAAGGAATTTTTGGTGTTTCAATACAATGTGGAGGTCAAGAACATGGATTTCATTCTTATAAATTCCTCCAAGTTTCATTCAGGATCAATCCTTCTATTAGGAGGAGGAAACCTAACTCCATGAGGATAAATTGAGAAATAGGGTGTTCAAACAACATAAACATTCTTCCACTCGGGTGACATCTTGGGCGGGGAGGTGAATTATGAGATTAAGAAGAGATCATCATGTTCAAAGGTGAAAAGTGAGGCTTAAGGAGTGAATTTATGATCATCATATCTTGACTCTACCATTGTGTCCAAATATCTTCGAGAAACAAATGAAAATGAGTTAGTAAGGCTATGAGGAATCTAGGACCATCATGTGTGAAGGATAAAAAAGTCACCTATTCTCATGAGAGGGATATGAGAAAGAATTGTATGAACATCCTAAATATGATTCCATTCAAGGATGATTTTGAATCCTGGAAGGGTAAGAGGATGATCTTCATATGGAGATGTTGTCATGTGAATTGACTAACACAAAATGTAAAACTTAAACCATGAAAACCAAGCCATAATGTGAAATATTACTCCCAAATCTTCTTGAATCCCTCTCCGGACCAACCTTCCTCCTATGTTCATGATCACCTTATCCTTGAAGGTATTCCTAATGCATTAGGTGAACATGTATAAGTTTTAAAAAAGGTTTAACAAGGTCCATTATTCCATTCATTGAAGTGCAAGTAAAAGACTAATTCTCTGGAAAACCTAGAAAGGTAAATTTTATCCATTTCAAAGCTGTGTGCATCCTCCGAGAGGGTTATGAAAAGGTATTAAGTATCCAAAGGTGGTATTTAAAATACTTTAAAGGTTTTGGAAGTAGTTTAGGAATATTTAGGAAAGTTTTTATCATTCAAGGATAGTTTGTTTAACAACGAAGTTTTCAGGTGTAAGGAATGAGCAATCAAATTATGAACCTTGACTTCTCCGGCTGATTCTAGGAGCTCCGTAAGGAGTTAGGAGGAAAAAATTAGGCACCGATAATATTTAATAATCCTTTACATTGTGGGAGCATCCATTTTGATCCAAGTCCACCGAAGGTGATGCTAGAAATCATCTCATACTCTTAAGCACTACATACCTCCCAAGAGTGTTTCTAAACACTTAATTATTCCTTGGTAATGAGCTTAATACATTGTGGAGGTCTGGAACATGTGATTCATATTCATGTTATAATTCCATGTGGATAAAATTGATCAAAAGGGTGTTCTCCACAATGGTATTAGATTCTTCTCCAGGAATGGTGTGACTCAAGAAGGCTCCTAAGTTTTATAACCCAATTCTTGATAGATTTATCTTTAAAAATCCTAATCAGATGAGATATTAATATTTTCTTGTTGAAACTTAAAAATAGGTTTTAAATAACTTGATAGGGATACAAATACAATTTCTTATAATACACACCCTTATTTACTCATTTACATATTGAATAAGCTTTAGGAGGATTAAATTTAAGTTTCTTCTTTTATAAACCAGATCTGTGGATACGATGTACTCCCAAAATTAAGCATTAGGTGATAAAACCTATTAAACTTTAGGTGAGAAAAATGGAGAGTTAACAAAACACATTCAAGGTTGGAAATAAATTTTACATGTCATGAACTACCATTGTATATTTGTAATGAAATTACTTAGATAGATTTGAATATCAGCAATAATAAAACACGAAGAACACCAAAATGTAGATAAATGATCACAATATGCAAGTATATGTTATATGACTAAGGGAATAGTAATATTCAATCCCTTTCCTCTTGATAGACATCAATGTGCATCCTTTCAATCACTATGCATTTTTCCTCTGACTAGTCTTCCTTCAGTTCAACCTTCACCCTAGCTTAGAGGAAATTCCTAACAAGGTTTTAAAGTTTTTTAGTGTGTAAGGATGATTACCCAAGGTGATAAATTAATTCAGTAAGATTCAGTGAAAGATAACTTCCTCCGGAGGCCTAAAAGGACATTTTTGGCCATTTTTTAGTAAACACACTTTAGGAATGTTTAGGGAAATTATAAAGCATTTGAGGGTGATTTTGAAGATAATTGAAGGGTTAGAAAGTAATTTAGGAAAATTTAGGAAAGAAAATATCATTTAGGATCCATCTATTCAACATCGGGTATTTAGGGTGTAGGGAATGAGAGCTTCAATGGTGAATGTTGTCTTCTATGGAAGATTCCAAGAGTTCTGAATGAGTTTAAAGGAAAACAATATGCATCAAAATGTGTAATAGACAATCACTTGGACAATGGGTGTAATAAGGAGAATCATGAGGTTTGTGAAGGATATGAAACATCAAGAACCTCATTGAAATTCAAGTCATCAAGGGAATGATCATCATGAGCATGATGAGAAAGGATCACCATGAGTGGTGATGGTAGTCATCTCAAGCTCACAAACAATGCATATCTCTTGAGATTGTTTCTAAACACTTAATCAATACTTGGTGATGTGCTCACATCTTGTAATTTAGGGAGTGGCTTTCATAGTTCTTCAATATAGTTGGAGTTCAAGAAGATGGATCTCACCCTCAAACATTCCTTCAAGTATCATTTAAGGATCAATCCTTCCATATAAAGGAGGAAACCTATTTCCATGAGGATAAATCAAGCGAAGATGTGTCCAGATACTATAAGCATGTTTCCACTCATGTGACATCTTGGTCAAGGAAGTGAATTGTGAAGTTAAAAAGGGGTCATCATTTTCAAAGGTGAAATGGAAAATTCATGGAGTAAGTTAGGATCATCATATATTTACTATGTCCATCATTCAAACCTCTTCAAGGAAAAACCAAGATGAGATAATCAAGCTACCGAGGCATTCAATGACCATCATGTGTGAAGGATCAAGGCATCATCTATCTCCATGAGAGGCATATGAGAAAAGAGGTGTATGAGTATCCTGAAGTTGATTCTATCGAGGAGAATTTTGGAGCCAGGAGGGGTAAGAGGATGATCTTCATATAGAGCATCATGTATGTAAGAATGATAAATCATCTGAGTTTCACTTGATTTCACTCACTTGGTAGTGTTCTTAAACACTCATTCAAACCTTGTAGTGTGATCACACTTCAAAGGAGGAAGGACATTACAACCACCTCATTTTAGTCCAACAGGTGGCCACATGACAAGAATATCATTTAGTGATAAATCCTTCCATCTACATGGTGAATACCTATTTAAGTGATAGATAATCATAAAATGGTTTAAGCATCATGGAGTTGATTTGTGATCACTAGGGTTAATTGTGGAGGCCTTGGAAAGTAAGAGAGTGATTCTCTCTCTTGCCTTGTAATTATAAGAGAGCAACCTATTCCCATCATAATGTAAACACTTAATCATCACTTAGGTTTTATAAACATGCTTTCAACTCATGGTAACTCATTTTTTACCACTTTTTCATGTTAGAAGTTTCGTCACTCAAAAACACAACCTAGGATGTTAGGAAGGTGTTTTCAACTCAAAAAATTGGCCCCATCCTCATGAGATCCTCACCCATGGTAAAAAATAGTATATTTATGACAATAATTATTCCAAGACGTACTTATCAACATTTAAAATATTCACCTATCACCATGTGGTGACCATCTCTCTAGAGCTTGCAAATTTAGGGCCATTTTTGTCTAGAACCGAAAGGGAAAGCTGCACTATTTTAAAATTCTTCATGAAACCTTCAAGTCTTAGATAAAAATGGATGTTACCAATATATATATATATATATATTTCACATATCTTCTGGAGCCTATTTTTCCCCTAACTCCTTACGAAGCTCCTAAAATCATCCAGAGAAGTTGTATTTCACCATTAGAATGTTTGTTCCCAACACCTAGAAAACATGTTGTTGAGAAGATTATCCTTGAATGAGAAAACATTTCCTAAATATTCCTAAATTAATGCCAACATTTCTAATATTCCCTAAAATCACCTCCAAATTATTAATATATTTCATGAACTCTCCCATAGGGTGTTTGATTAGCTCAGAATGGCCTTTTTAGGCCTCCGGAGAAAGTTATCTTCCATCAAGTCACACAAAATTCATCAATAATCATATTCAATCATCCCTACACAATGAAACAAGCTTAAAAACCTTGTTAATAATTTATTTTGAGCTAGGTTAAGAGTGGTTGAGAAATGATGGCTAGAGAGAAGGATGCACCAAGTGACCTGGGAAGCAAAAAGATTCAACTTGGGTTTAGTTTTCATGCTCAAAATTTCAATTTTTCATGCCATACATTTTGCATGACAACACCCTCTTACCACTTTCACCAAATTATTTTTTTGTAATGCATGAAATTATTTCATTGGTGTTTTGTCCATATATGAAATTATTTCAAGGGTTTTTGAAAAAATAAACAAAAGGATATTTGAAAATAATTTCTCTTAATGTTAATGTAGATTTGATTTCTTATGAAGTATGTGGCACTTGAATCAACCTTCCTAATCCTACATTAGGGTGAGAATGTAACTAATTTACTTAGCATAAATCTTGATGAAAGTCACAAATTTATTTCTCCATAGAAAGTAAATGAATATGTGGAAGATTTTGCACATTTTCACCTACTCCTACCCTAAATTTTGTTGAGTTTTATAAATATATCGATGTGATGCACTATTTTAGCCTCTAACTCTTCAAGCTACATATTTTTCTTCTATTGAACAAATAAATATATTATGGGGTCCTTAGATAGATCATCTTCTTTCCCACACCTTACTATTGTTAATCTATATTATAAGGATCAAAGGATTATATACATGCCAACATGGGAACCAAGGTCACTCCCTTACATTGTTGATTGTGAGGATCACTCGAGTGGTCCTCTTAAAGATGCATTCCCTAAGCTTGTAAAGTAGGTACTCATCCACATTATGATTAGACCATATTCTAAGATGAAATTATGGATTAAACTCCATGCTCATGGGAAAATTCATGAGTCCATATATTCGATCAATTATCACTACCTTTAGGAGTTTTGAGGTTTATAAAATATAGTTTTAAAACATCTAAAACTACTATAAATGTCAATAACAATTTAATAAGAACCCAAAAACTAAAAATGATTATATTATTTCAAAAATATATATCAATTGTAGAATTTAAACCAAAAAGATTTAGGTTGAATGCTGAAATCTTGAAAAATACCTATGTCTTGAGCAAATTAAAATATGAAAAATTATATTCTAAACCATGATTGATTGTAGAATTTAAACCCTAAAATATTTAGGCTGAATGCGGAAATCCTAAAAAATACCTATGTACTAACTTGATTAAAATATGTTAAATTACCTTCTAAATTGTGTTCCTAAACTTGCATCCTAAAACAAGAGAGAAATACATTTGCCATGCCCATTAATATGTGGGTTTTGGTCACTTTGATCAAACACGTAAAGAGAATAGTTGCCCATAAACAAATTCAAGACCATTAACTATTCAACAAATCTCAAGACAATATGGTCAAATGATATTACCTTACGAATGCAAGGATGACATACAATAGGTCAAAAATCAGGAATTTACTAAACGAAAATATGCAAAAATGGGAATAGTATATATGCTCTTCTCCCAGTTCTATCTAGGATGTTATTAAATTTTTCAAACGGGCAAGTGCATTTTCCATACATGGGGGGCCAAAAAGTGACCAAATTTTTAATTTGAAGTGAACCACGATCCCGTTTTGGGAAAGTATGATCACGTTATGAATTATTAGGCTTGGTAATCACCAAGCCTAAAACACAAGTGCATTATAATGTGCTCTTGCTATAACGTGAGTGCGTTATAATGTGCTCATGTTCCTATTTGATATGTGGTATATGTTCTTTTGGGAGGGATATATGTACTAAAACAAATTGTTAAAGTATAAGAAATAATAAATTATAAAGATTAATAAATGAAAAAGTTAAAGATTAATAAACAAAAACTTAAATATTAATAAATGAAAACTTATACTTTAAAATTATTTTAGTAAATATAAGAAATTAGGTCACTCTACACCTTATAGAACTAGTCTCATAGCTCCATCAATCATAGTTTAAATATAGTTTTTCATATTTTAATCTAGTCGAGTATTTTCGAGATTTCAAACATTCAACCTAAGCTTTTAAATCATTTATATTTATACTTAAATATTAGTACATAAACCATTTATTTTAATAAAGTATAAAGATTAATAAATGAAAAAATTATAATTAAACCATTTATTTTAGTACATATATCCCTCCCTAAAGCACATATAGCACATAGAAAACAAGAACGCAAGTGCATTATAATGCCCTCGCATTATAGCGTGAACACGTTATAACATGAACGTGTTATAACGTGCTCACGTTATAACGTGGGTGCATTTTACCCTTCTTTGGATTTGGAATTCCCAATCCAAAGGATTAGATGTGCCTTGGATATCCAATCCTAAGGTTAGGACTGTGTAATCCATGAATAAATCCATGTTTTACAAAAAACCATCAAAACAATACGTGTATACCCTTATATCTCATGCATTAAAACATAACATTCCAAAAATATATACTACGAAGTTAAAAGCTCAGTTTTACCTTAGTGATGATATACTTCTTTCTAAAATCGATTAGTTTAAAGCTTTCATCCTTAATTTCTTATACTAGTGCCTTCTTTTCTTGTCAAAACGTATGCATACATTTTTGTACACAATTTATGATTTTTTCATCCAAATAAAAAAAATCATATTCTAAACTACAATCTACATGCATTAAAAAAATCTTTTTTCTCAAAGTTATGGGGGTGTACACACAAATATTTAATTTTCCGAATGTGTACACTTAAAAAATTAATTAAAAAAATTATATATTCATCCAAAAATTATGAAGAATTAGTGGGGACATCATACATGGTCTTAGCTAACTTTCTAACAAAGGGATTTGAAAAATAATTTATAGAACTCAAAAATGGGGGTCACACACACAATATGTTTTTATGTTTTTGACACAAAAATCTACATACTTTGTAAGTGAATAAGTCCATAAAACTAGGATCAAAATAGACATTCTACCCTCTTAATCTCCACTATTTAAAAAAATATTTAGTAGTTTAGAAACTAAATTCTGAGCTCTACGACACTTTTTCTTATCACTTTGTCAACTTTTGAGCATATGCATGCCAAATTATTAAATGAAGTTCAATTTTCACTGATTTCAAGGAAAATGTGTCCACTTTTGACCCCCTTTTGGTCCCCCATTTCTATGCACTTACCTAAGCATACAATGTATTAAAATAAATATGGTTGTATACATTTTTAATATAGGTAAGTATCTCATCAAAATATACGAACAAAAACCACACTCAGATTAAATACTTAAGGAGTTGAAATCTCAAATACCCATTTGATTCTATGTTTTCAATTTAAGTAATCTCATCAACTCTTCGATATGAATCTTATTCATTTACAAGATAAAAATGAGAGGAAAAAACCCAAAGAATAATATATATCTCAGAATAAACAATAGATTTAAGTTAAAGAATCCATGCCTATGATAAATCTAGAGTTTCTCAATGATTTTCTTATTGTCTTGTGCTTTTAAAATGAAAATATTTAGAATAAAAACTCGTAGATTTTCCTTCAAAAATATCCCAAAATTCGGACCATAAAACCCCAATTCTTCTTCCATATTTACAAAATTTAAATGCCCAATTTATAACACCTATTTTTATCGAAGATGGCTACAAAATAACTCAACTACAAAAATTTCCATAATGCCATGCACATCTTGCCAAAGGGAGAGCTCGATCTAAACAAACATAATAAAATAAAAATGGAATTAAGTTCCATGTGATAGCTTCTTCCACAAGCTTCAATGTTCCCTGAAAAATAGGTACCTCCTTAAGTGCCATTAATTCTTGGCAAGTGCCATGTAGTGGCTTAACTAAACATGCCACTTGTAATTACCATATTTCCCGCTATTTACATGGAGTTTACGAGCGGTAAAAGTTTAATTAAATTTAAACAATAATAACTAAGGCTACATGGTTTGGACTACATCTAATGATAAATTTAAATATCCAAAGCTTAGTCAATACATACATGCATTGAGCATATTTTCGGTTGAAGACAATAAATCAAACAAATCATGTTTCCCATGCAGGTGTGGTCGATCGATCGTCTCATAAAACCTTATATATGTTAAAGATATGGTTGAAGACCATTAGCTATAAAAAAATTAAAATTTTCATGGGTATTAGACCTCAAAACTAACCAATTACATTCACCTTTTCCAAATGGTATGATCAATCACCATGGTCAAAAACTCTAAGGTTTTAATGTCGCCCTTACATGGTCCATGACCATTTCTGTTTAACACAAATTAAAATAAGTATATTAATGCCCTAGGGTATTAGACCCTCCTAACAATTCTCATTACCTTAATCGTTTATAAAATCGATAACCGATGTAGCCTAATATTTATTACCAATATCATCAACACTTTAAATGATACGAAGATTATAAAATAATTCATTTACCTTATTGCAGAGACCATAACATTACTAGCACCAAATGAAGACTTTTTAATATTATGCGGTCTACAACCAATGTAAAAACATAAGAAGGTTAGTCCCATTATACAATTATAATTATTTTTAATACTGAAATGGTACAAATACATCCATGCTCAGATTTACGGATTAGCAAATCATTACCTACAACAAGTAAGATAAAGTATAATTGTTCAAATAAGTGCAACAATGAAATAAAATACAAATGTTATGACATCATCACACACAATAGGTTAAGTTAAATTCATACAACCAAGTACAAAAAGAGTTATAAATATCAATTATTCCACGAATTCATGACAACGAGAATTGTTATGAGGTTGGGCATGTAACTATGCGTAAGTATATATACCATTTTTAGGATTCATGTACACATGTGTAGATGAAAACTTAGCTACACAACGATTCCAATTCTCTTGTATTCCCGAATCAATTTATATATCACAACTTATTCTTTCCAAAACAAAATGAAAATGAGAGATGTGACATGGTTGTTAATTTCTCTAGCTCTAGGTTTTTCATCTTTGAGTAGTGTTGAAGTTTAGTTTTTGACGATGTAATGCTAAGGTGGTTGTACTATATAACTATTAGTAAGCATTGAGGGAATCCAATCTATGTCCCTTATATAAGCTAAAATGAATATAATAAGCTATTTTGACTCGAGTTATGGCTTTTATTGTGTATGTGAATATTTAATCAATGAAGCATAGCTTTCATTGCAGTTTTATGTTTGCTTCATCTATGGAGTACACATGTTTAACTTTTGGTTATTGTATCTTCTTGGTCACCACATAAATATTGTGTTGTAGTGTATACTTTGTAATATTTTGGTCCGGTTATAAAACCCTTGTTGTAATAGTGCTTTGGAGTGATTTGTCATCCTTTGAGTGTATCTTGGGCATATAAAATGGAAGTAATGAAATTTTTATTAAGGTTATTCCACAAGTTTTTGTGTTGAGGATTTTGAATATTGTATGATAATATTTGCATGAACTGGGTATCAATGAATGTAAATATCCCTTTGGAAGTTATGTTTATTTGATTATGTTTTCTATGCATTTTGGAAATAGTAGGCTCTCACGGAAGTCGTTAGCATGTTGATATTATAAATCAACCATCATCTAACCTCACTTTTTTCCTAACCTGAAATATCCTACCCCTAAAAACACATTAAAGTATGTATATCATGCATTTTTTTTTCCTGTAAATTGGATTATTCTTGTCCATTATGAATGCATTTTCCTTGATTTTTGAATATTAGCATTGAAAACATCATTAAGATTCATTTCATTTACTATTTACGTGGAGATGATGTTTGTGAATCATTTTTATTTGTCTTCAGTAACTTGTGTGCAATGTACTAAGTATGTGTGATATATATGTGACAACTCTTACAAGTAGATATTGCATTTATGACTATGCTTAGCTCATATTTTCTTACCAATAATTTGAGGGAGATTGAATTATAATATACATCCCTCATTCAAGTTACCCTTGGGCTCTCTCGGCCTAGTTCGGGAAGATCCATAAGTTGTAGGGTTTATCCATCCGCTTTGTGAGGTGCATCCTACTCATTTCCAGGAACTAGTGAGAAGAGAACATTAGATATATCCCTAGCTTCAAATGACATGTCCTTAATTTATATCATTCTTGAATTCATTCCATGTTATAATTGCTTCCTAGTCCATGGGGTGTAATATTAGGAGCCAACACCAAAGTGGCACCGTTTTCGGGGATCTTGTGTTCTAATTTATTGGGGTTTTCAAGGAGTACTTAATTGAAATTCATAATTTATTTAATCTTGGACCATCCTTTTCGTGGTAATTATACAAGTTTTTGGGTCAATAACGTTTCTTGCAGATTCTAGTTATCATCAACAACACCAAAGTGGTGTTGTTCTTTGTGGATTTCAAGAAATATCTAATATCTTAGCGATTATTGGTGTTCTTACAAGCATACATTAGGATTACATGTTTTTGTGTGTTAAGGTGTTTGAATTTGTTATAAAAATTATTTCTAGGTTTGATAAAGGTTTATCAAAGATTTATCTCTTGGTTGTTTGTGAAGTGTTTTCTTAAAAAATATTCGAGTTAATCTAATATCTCTAAATTCCAAGGCTCTAGTGGAAAATCCTCCTTTAAAATCTAGTCCAGACTAGTGCTATTTCATTTGATATATCTTTTTGATTAACTCTCCACTTTACAAAAATAGGATGTATCATATCTTATTTCATATCAGACCCTATAAATAAAATTATCCCATAACTAGAGGGTTTACAACAAAGGAGAATGAAGATTTAGAAGCACCTGTGAGTGGTAAGAGTTTAAAATATAAAGGTGCTTAATCCTCTGGATTTGATCCCCTTTGGTAGAATACTACTCTAGTTCATCTGATAGTTCTGAGACACACAACCCTAATTTTCATTTACATTCTTTATTCCAATAAAAATCCACTCCAAAAGATACTCAAATCTATCATCCGCCTACTCACTTATTCACTGTGAGAACAAAGGTTTTGGTTTTGAATCTATTTCTCCCAAAGGCCCTCATCATATTGATCATACCCCTTTAGTTAAAATGCCTTTTGTTTAACATTGGATTAATACCCCATTTGAAAATGCAGTTCAAAATAGCATGGATGGTCCTCCTCCTAGTGCTCCTTTTAGAGTTAATACTTACAGAACCATAAACTTTAATGTTATGGAGGGTATCATAATGAAGTCCCCAATGAAACTAGAATGATACTTTGAAATTTTCAAGGAAATAATTCCATTAGTGGTGATCATCATATAAAATTATTCCAGAATATAATGGATGATTATGAAGTGGATTATGAAGATGTTTATGTGAAATTATTTGTACACACATTAGAAGAAGATGCTAGAGAATGGTTTAACTCTTTGCCTCAAGGATCAATTGATTCTTGGGATGAGATGACAAATGCATTTAGAATCCAATACGGTGATAGGAATGACCCTAAGTTTATCTTATCGAATTTGAAAATATTTAGAAAAATCAGAATGAGTGCGTACATGATTTCAACATAAGGTTCAATAAGACATTAACAAGGTTACCAAACAATATTAGTTTTATTGATGAATATTAATTGATCAAGTATTCGATGTAATTGATAATAAGGAAACATATTATTTAAGGGAAAAATTACAAAACTAGTAGACATGATTTCACCATGGCCATTCAAAAAATAATATAAATGCTACTAATAAACCTCATAAGAGGGAGGGTGTTAAAATTGTCAATCTGAAGAAGCCTTAAGCAAGTAAGTCTGCTGACCTCGGGGAAGTTCTTAATAATTTGGTTTGAGAATTCATTTTAGTGCACCAACAAGATAACAAAATATGAAGGACTCTTTCTTGGTTTGAGAATTTCTTGGAGGCACGGAATTAAGGACCTCATTGTTAGAGGTAACTTTTATTTGGTTGTCAAACACATCATAAGATTGCATAGAACTAGAAATCGAGGTTGAAATAATACGGGAAAACAAGATTGGGTTTGATTGAAGTATTTGAATCTTTCAATAGTGAGCATCAGAAAAGGATTCAAAAAGTAGTAGTTAATAGGTTAGTAGTCCTGACCTCTCAGTATGATAATGAGAATGTATCCTTATGTTGTAAGTTTGAATTTGAGGTGTTAGTCATACCTTATGTTCTGAAAAAATCCAATGTTGGTTGTTTGATGTTAAATCACAAATTAAGATATTTTTGAATTATCGGGGTGAGTTTGCAGATCAAAAAATTGATTTAGAACCTATGATAGAGGTATGTGATGGTAAAGAGACCTTGTTTGGGAAGGAAGTGATCCAATTAAAGACTAGATTAATCCCAAGAGGGTTGGTCGCCTCGAGTCTACTTTTGATAGTGTTGATAGAGATATGAATAGATCTACCCACATACCCATAGAGTTTGTTGAATGTAAATTGATGGGTGTTGTTATTCCTTCATGTAATCAACTTCTGTTGATGTCATATTCAAACCAGAAAGTGTGTTTAAAGCTATATACAACAAAAATTATCCTTTCGATCTAGTAGTTAATCGTAGTTATTTTTGTATTTTCTCGGGGATCTTTTCAATGTCTTAAGGAATTCTTGGTAAAAACCTTATTTAAATCATACTATGAAAACTTTTCTAAAAAGAAACACACTGAAAGCTTTGCTGAAAGGAAACACACTTTGCAGAATGGAAATAAACACACTTGCTTTTGGGAAATAAACACACTTGCTTTTGGAAATAAACACACAACTTAGAGTACTTAAAAATGGTTGTAAGAAGAATAAGAATCTATCTAGACACCTATAGGAATGGGTATACAACAGAGTTTAACTAGAAGAATTAAAAGCGATACATAATTAATAGATATAAACTATTTTCTTAGGAAATATAAGTACCAAATAGACAAATATCTTGGTCCTTGGGGGAGTGGGCCCTTGCTCCTCCTTGAATCAAGATCTAACAACTTAGAATTCTCTCAAACATGAATGACTATTTATTGATAAAACATTCGGTAAAACAAAACATACTAGATCTGTGTACTTCGATATATATTACTCATTCTATATCTATATCTATCTTCTCTGTTCTTTTTAATTTATCTACCACAGGCCTGCTTATATATACATTTACAATCATAGCTATCTCTACGATTATGATGAAATTGAATCATGCCCAGAATAGATGTTGACTTGGATTGTGGCTGATCGGGAAAATTGTAAGATAACTATCCTGGACCTATGATTGGAAATTTTCTCATCCTTTCCTAATTGAAAGGGTCATTGATGCTAAATAACCGGATGTGGTTAGAATAGATAAACTTCCATCGTTTGAACTTCAGAGAAGTTCCAGAACCATAGGAAATCGTTAAAGATCAAAACCGTGAGAGCTTCAAAGATATACTCAGGAGTCCGAAACTATACCAGGAGTTCCAGAACTAAGTCTGAATATTCTAAAACTAAATACTAGAGTTTCGGAACTAAGTCCGAAAGTTTCAAACTAGGTGATGAAGCTGTGAATGTGTAATGGAGTTCCGAAACTAGCTTGGAAGTTCTGAAAATAAGCCGTATTGGAATAGATGCTACCGAAAACATGTCCAATGCTACATACTTCATTTCTTCAACCGATTAGACCTACTTTATTACAAAACTAAATTTCCAACACACTTCATCAGGAATTTTAAAGCTTTTAAATGTTATAATCACAATTAATCAAAAGATGAACAATTACATCCTAACTCATATCAGATCAAATAAAAATCACAAAATGCAATCAAACTTAATAAAAAGGAGAGTAAGATGAGATCATTTATTGTACATTTAACGGGCATATTCTGGCCTCATCATTTCCCCCATACTTACTTGTTTGTAAGTCCCTTTACAAACTTTATTCTTCAAAATTAGGGTTATGTGTTCTGCATTCCATTTGATTGCTCGATCAAATAGTTGAAACCTGGATCTTCCAATGCTTAAACTTAAAGGTACTGTGCCTCGCTCCTACTTCTATTTTCCTCTGCTACTCTTCAAATTGATTAGGATCTTGAGGTTTTTTTTTTTTCCAAGGAGACATGGGGTTGAGAAGTAGAGGGGGCCTTGTTCACATTTCCATCCATATGTTCCCGTAGGTCTCATTGATCTGAGGAATTATTGTGCATAAATATTTTGTTCTTTCTAAACTCCAGATCAGATTTGTAGGGGATATTACTTCCCTTCTTCTCAAGGAAACCATAAGAAGTTCCCACCTTTTCAAGCATCCCTCATAAATATCTTCAAACTTCTCCTCCTCATAGGAGGTAAATGTATCAATACTTTTTTGTAAGTTGGAAAAATAATGTATCTTGAATCGTTCATCAAAGGCATGAGTTCTAAAATGTATGAAGAAGGTAGAAGGTTTACCATAGTGAGCCCTCATGCAGAGACCAATTGAGCTAGCTTTCAATAAAAACTCAAAATCCCTTTCCTTCCATGTAATCTGATTTTGTAGAATAGAGACAAATGCATTGAGCTGACTTTCCCCCACATACAAATTGATCATAAATCCTATGTTTTTTTCTAGCATCAGATTACAAAGATAGAATTCACACAGAAGATTTTTCTTCTCAGGACTAGCTAAAGAATAAGCTATCATGAATTCAGATTCATCTTTTAGTTCATGTGGAATTCCACATGCAATCCTTGACAGCTACTAGTGAATGAATTATTCTTCCAAAAACACACTATATGCAGGAGAGGGCCTCCTGCAGGCAAGCAATTTTTCACTCATAATGCAGACCATCTGTATTTTTGCAAGACATTTATATTTGTCTCCTTCTTCCTTATAAAAATTTTCTTCCCACTCTTTTCTTGCCTTCTTTTCTTCTTCCATATTGGTCTTCAAATCTTCATTGGATGTTTTAGCTTCTTTGAGTTCCCTGCAAGTGTCATTCCATAGTTGTTTGAGTGGAAAATAAGTTAACTTAGTCTGTGTAGAGACTGTGGACACAACATTCTATTTTCTGGAATTTTGACATTTTTCCTCTTTCTCTATCAGCTGTTTTATAATTACTGATAATTCCTCAATCCTAATTACAAGCTGAGTTGTTAGCTCTCTAATGATCATTTCCCTCTGTTCTAATTTGAGTTTGAGGAAATACAATTCCTCATCCTTTTCCCTAATAATGAGATCTACTCTAGACAAAAATAGAGTCTGTTTAACTGGGGTGTTTTTCTTCTTCCTCTGAAATTTCTTGGGGAGTTGAGCATTCTTCTTCTATCAAAGGAAATTTACCTTTTCGTCTCCAGGATGCCAACTCTTCTTCTTCATGTGATAATGTTGATGGTTCAGCCAATTCTTGAAAATCCTACTCCTCAAGTCTCTCATCTCCTTTGTCCATCTCAGCTTGGCTTGGTTTAGGAGGAGTCATGGCCATGCTGCCCAAAATATCAGCAACTTATTTTTCCATCTTTTCCTATTCACTCCTTCCCTCTGGGATTTCCCTTGACCTCTTATGAATTTTCCTTCTTTGGGGAATTTCAACATGCCCAACGGTGGATTTCCTTCTAGAGCTTCTTCTTACTTTTGTTTCTTGCTCTTACACGGGTGAACTATCACCGTCAGAGACAGATATTAGCTCCCCTGTAGCTGCTACAGAAGAAGGAATTTCCTTCAAAGGCACAAAAGGTTCTGCTATTTTGATCTTTCTCACAGATCTTCTTCTTTTTGGTATATTCTCTCTTCCCACTTCCTTCTATTCTTCTGTAGGGGCATCAATTTCCAAATTAGTTGAAGGAGAAAATGGAGTTGGTATTGTCCTCCTGATAATATCAGGGTTTTTCTTAAACTTGCCAAGAAAATTTTCCCAAATTTCTTCTCCATTTTTCTTTGACAGAAAATGGTGTTGGCATACCAAATGAACTAACTGTGATGCCTAATTGTCCCAACACCCCAGAATACATTTGGGCCATGGTCTGGATAGAATAAAAAAGAAACCCTGAAAGGTTTACTATGTATTCTAGTTTTGTGGCTCCATATCTCATATATATGAGCATCTTCAGGACTTCTTTTCCTACGGACCCAAATTGACCATCACAAGTTAAATACTTCACTATCCAAAATGCTACCCTATTAAAGGGTTTGGGAAAACTGGCCCTTCTGACCCCTTTTATGATTTTCTTTGTGTTGTAAATGTATTGGGGTTTAGTTTCCCCTTCTTGTAGTAGGGTTTCAACTAGTTCTTTCAAGGTCCCTTTGGCAGGATGTAGGACATGCACAATTCGCACCCTGCAGACACATTACTTATTGTATTCACAGAAAAAGGAATAAAAATATTTCTAACCTTTGTCCTGGATTGCTCTAGGTTTATGAAGAATTCTCTTACTAATTCGTCGTTATACTTTGAAATTTTTTTAGGAACTCTAGCCATCCTGCATGCTCAAAGATAGATGTTACTTTTTCATCCGCGAGTAAAATGGGAATTATCCTCTGGTTCCAATTTCTTTTTAATGCCCATATCGACTCAAATTTTGTTTAATTTGATTATGCACAAATTAGCTACAGGATTCTTTCTTAGTCATGTAGGAACTGAAAATTTTATCTCGGAACCTCTATTCTTAGCTGCGGAACACAAGCCTAATTCACTGCTTCTCCCTCAAAATTTCTCTATAATTATTTCATTTGATTTTGCACTAATGATTACTCATGATAACTATGCCGCCACTTATTCCATCCAAATAATCTTCATGATTACTCACTTCTAATCATAATATATAAATAGATGACTCATCATACCAACTTTTAAATGAAGTCTAATCACACATGCAAAATTTTAATCTAACCCTAAATAAGTTAAAAGATATAATTACCATCCTTGATGGTGTAATCATTTCGTTATGATGACTCATCATTCCTACAAGTGGAACAAAAATGGTTAGAAAAGACAGTTGGAATTCCAAATAATTCCCTTTTATTTGAATTAGCCATTTGAGGAGGTCAACCGCCATTGTTGGTTTTCAATTGACCTTTGAGAGAATTTTTTATTTTTTTTTTTATTTTTTTTTTTTTTGTTTTTTTGGGAAGAGAATGTCATTTCTTGGTTTTCACTTTCTTCCCTTTATTTTGGATCTATCATTTGGTTATTTGATCATTTTGGAAGAACTAGGTTCTTCTATATGATCAAATTTGTTATCGCTTCAATCTTCCTCAAGAATTCATCCTTAGTAGGAGGCTTCCTATAGATTTTTAGGCTATGTCCATTAACCAAGAGTGTTCTTATGTTGCCATCAATGGGAAGTAATTGAGTAGAACCATTGTCGATTGCTTAATCTGATAGGGTCCCAACCATCCGGTTCTCAAATTTCCCTTGAATTGTTGGTACTTAGAATCAAACAGCAATGCCCAATCTCCTACTTTGAATTACATTTTATTGATATGTGTGTCATGCCATTGCTTCCTTTGATCTTGGATTATCTATGTCTGCTGAAGTGCTTCCATCCTCAATTCATCCAATTCATTGAGTTGAAGGATTCTTTCCTTTTGAGCTGCATCCAACTCAATACCCACCTTAACTATTGTTCTCAATGTCTTGTAGTTCAAACTCAATGGGAAACAAGGGATTTTTCCCATAGACTAACTCATATGGTGAAAACCATGTTGTAGTTTTCCAAGTTGTATTATAAGCCCAAACAGATTTAGGTAGTCTCTTTACCCAATCTTTTCTCCCAACTTCAACTATTTTGGTAAGGATGTTTTCCAATTCTCTGTTTGTTACTTCAGCTTGTCCATTTGATTGTGGGTGATAAGGAGATGAATTCCTATGATTGATTTGGTAATATATTGTGAAATCTTGGATCATATTAGACATAAATTGTGGTCCCTGATCTGAAACTATGCTCCTTGGTGCTCCAAACTTTACCATAATTTTGTGCCAAAGGAAATCAACAACTACTTCTTCAGTGGCATTTGCCAATGCCTGCACTTCTGCCCACTTTGTCACATAGTCAGTACACACAAGAATATATTCCTTTCCTTGTGAATGAGGATTAAAGGGACCAATAAAATCCAATCCCCATCTCTCAAATGGTTAAATCACTACTTGAGGTTGAATCTAGGCATTTCATTGGTGAAAGTTGGCATTCCCATCCTTTGACAAGGATCACACTGCTTGATATATCTCTTCATATACTTGTACAAAGATGGCCAATAATAACCAATGCCAAGTATCTTATGAGTTGTTATTTTCCTTGAATAGTGTCATCCACTTGGTTCATCATGACATGCTCTGAGGATTTCAAAGATTTCATCTTCTCTTACAAGCCTGTGTAAAACCAAATCAGGGCCACATTTTAATAGCATTCCATTTAACCATTTGAATTGTCCATTGGTTTTGATTAACTTCTTTATTTGTTTATTAGTGAAAGAAGGAGGAAACTTCCTTGTTGCAAGATAATTTTTCATAGTAGAAAACCATGGTGTAACTACTGAAATAGCAAACAATTGTTCATTTGGAAAGTTATCCTTGACTAGATCTTGCTCCCCTGTAGTGGTTAGTCTTGACAAAAAATCAGCTACCACATTATATTTACCTGGATTGTCCACAATAGTAATATCAAATTCTTGTAAAAGTAATAACCATCTAATTATTCTTCCTCCAACCACTAGTTTGTTCATTAAATATTTAATTGTTGAATGATCTGTGTGTACAAATATTTTATACCTTGTAATGTAATGTTTGAATTTATTGATTACATAAATCACAACAAGAAATTATTTTTAGTGGTGGTGTAATTATTTTCAGTGGGAGTAAGATTTTTACTAAGATAATAAATAGCATACATTTTTCCTTCTTCATCTTTTTGTCCCAAAACTGCACCAATGGAATTATTTGAGGCATCTATTTGGATATGAAATGGATTTTCCCAATTAGGTCCTTTAAATATTGGGGAAATGATTAATTTTTCTTTAATTTATTCAAAAGAATGTGGACACCCTTCATCCCAAATAAATTCATAGTCCTTGGTTAACAAATTAAACATGTGGGCAACAATTTTACTCGAAATCTTTGATAAAGAACCTATAGTACCCACATGTCCTAAAAACGACTTGATATCTATGGGGGTCCGAGGAATAGGTAAGTCTGAAATGATCCTAATTTTGTTTTGATCAACTTCAATTCCTCTTTTAAAAATATGGTGTCATACTACAATCCCTCATCAACCATCATTAAACACTTTACATGACTAAGAGACAGATTGTGTTGTTTACATCTTGTTAACACCCTATTCAGATTTCTCAAAGCATCATCAAATGTATCTCCATGTACATTTATGTCATCCATACATACCTCAACACAATCATTTGTTAGATCAGAAAAATTACAAGTATAGCTCTCTGGAAAGTTGCAGGAGCATTGCATAAGCCAAATGGTAACACCCTATAGGAAAAGGTACCCCATGGACATGTAAATGTAGTTTTTTCCTGATCTTTAGCAACAACTCTAATTTGATTGTATCCACTAAAGCCATCCAAGAAGGAAAAGTATTGTTTACCTGAAAGGTTGTCTAGGACTTGATCTATGAATGGTAAGGGAAAATAATCTCTCAGTGTGGCTTTGTTCAGTTCCCTATAGTCAACACATATTCTCTATTTTTGTTCTTTTTAGGAACAATTACAAGAGGAGATACCCACTAACTATCTGAGATAGGGTAGATAAAACCTACTTGTAATAGTTTTTCAATTTCTTGTTTGACTATATCCCTTAAGGCTGGGTTAATCCTTCTCTGAGGTTGCCTAACTGGTTTAATGTTTTCAGTATAGATGTGATGAGTGAAAATACTTGGGTGAATTCCCTTCATGTCTTTGTAATCCCAAGCAAAAGCTTTAGTATGATTTTTTAGAACATCAAACAATTTAGCTTCTTCATCATCCTTCAACTAGTTGTTAATGTTCAAAATTTTACCCGGTTGAATCTCAACATGCTTGGTTCCGATGTGTGATGAAATGATTTGTTGAAAGGGTTCCATTAAAGTATTTAGTGGACATGCATGTGGTAACAACATATGATATGTAGCAACATCTCCAAAAGTTCCTTGAGACAAAATATTGGAAAAAGGACAGTAAGGAGAATTATGATACTTATCTCTTTGTAGGTAAAACTCTTCACACTGTTACTTTCCATAAATTCTTCACCATTCCCTAATGTATTTGAAATTGAAACTACTGATTCTTCCTCTCCCCACGAGAAATATCATTCCTCTAGAGTGAAATTATTTCTAATCATAGATAACCATTGTTGTCGTGATTCGAACTAAATATGGTGGTTAGGAACTAAATAAAAGGAACGATAACTAGATCGCACCAAGCCAAGAAAACAGATGCTAATCAAACACCACAATCAATAAGATGAAAGTAATTTTCTAGAATAACTTTACATAAAACCTTTGTAAATAAATGAGTAGCAATATCATATATTATTATGGAACTCAATGAATTACAATGAGAATGGGTCTTTCTTATATAGGCAAGGAATAACAATCTAAGAACCAATCAAGGTCATAGATCAAGCCATAAATCAAGGAAATAACTAGTCAAGACCATAGATTTAGGAGAGAACTAGACATGAAGGATATAGTCAATACCATAGATCAAGGAAAGAACTATACCTAACAACTAGATAATATCTCCTAATATCTAAATAAATAAAAATAAATATCCACACACATAAGTGGGTGAGGATAAATACAATAAAGGTAAATAAAGTACCTAGGTGAACATGAGCTAAAGTAAATACCTACTCTAACACCCCCTCAAGTGAAGATAGAGGCCAAAATAGAAGTGGCATGTCCACGGTATGAGTCCGAAACAAGGCTCGATGAGTACTCATGTACAATATATTCATGAAGAAATCTCGAACCAAAAAGAAGGAAAAAATCATGCTAGAAGGAAAGAGAAAGAAGAAGAAGAAGGAAGATGTTCTCGCGAACACCCCCAAGAACAACTTCCGAAACCCCAAACATTTCATGCAACTAAAGGTAGCGAGGTGATGAAAAAGGCTTCGTAAAGATGTCTGTAACCTCACTTGAGTCGGAATGTACTCCAAGTAAAGAACTCCATCTTGAATGTGTTGACGAATGAATTGGATGTGTATCTCAATATGCTTGGTCTGCTGGTGCTCAACTAGGTTGCGAGAAATGTGAATTACACTTTGGTTGTCACACCAAAGTATAGTCGGTGAATCCTATGGGAATCCAAACTCTTTCAATAACTGGCGAAGCCAAAGAATCTACTGACTCGTGTAATCGCTACCCGTACTCTGCCTCTAAAGAGGAAAGTGCAATAGCCTGTTGCTTTTTGCACGCCCAAGCAATTGGAGAAGAACCAAGACAAAAAAAGATAGCAGAAGTGGAACACCTATCATCAATAGAACCTACCCAATTTGAATATGTATACCCAACCAACTGAGTAGAACCCCTAGTGTAGTGGAGGCCAAAGTGGGAAGTGCCTTGCAAATAGTGAAAAATCTTTTTAGCAGCCTTTCAGTGACTACTATGAGGAGAATGTGCAAACCGAGATACAAGCCCTACTGCATATGAAATATCAAGGCGAGTATGGGTCAAGTACATGAGACTCCCAACCAACTACCTATACAATGTAGGATCACAAAGTGGTGTGGTACATGTGGAAGTAAGAGTAACCCTACATTGAAAAGGAGATGGACTTGGCTTGCAATCAGCCATATCAAAGCGCTAAAGAAGATCATGGGTGTAATTTTGTTGACTCAAATTAATCTCTTGAATCTATCTGAGAAATCTGCAATCTAAGGAAATAATGTAATAACCCAAGATCTGTCATGTCAAAATGTATAGAATGAGCCCTCTAAATAGTCCGAATGTGGAAAGAAGAGTCACAAGTAAGTAACAAATAATCAACATACAAGACAAGTATCACAATATCCTCACCAACATGCTAGAGATAAATTGTATGATCGGAGTGACAATGAATAAAACCAGTAGATAGAATAAAAGAATCTATCTTCTCATACCAAGCCCGAGGGGCTTGTTTGAGACCATAGAGGGACCTTCAGAGCCTACAAACAAGAGAAGAATCCTAAACAAATCCAGTGGCTACTCCATGTATATTTCCTCTTGTAGATCTCCATGTAATAAGGCACTCTTCACATCCATCTAGTATACGGGCCACCCATGTGATGTAGTAATAACAAGTATAAGGCATACAAAATCCATCTTGGCAAATGGGTGTAAAAGTCTCAGAGTAATCAATACCTTCAACTTGTGAAAAACCTTTGCAACAAGACAAGCCTTATACTTGTCAATGGACCCATCATTTGCATATTTGGTTCAAGTATAACCACTTACACCTACCATATTTCTTCCTTTAGGAAGAGATACCAAATCCCAAGTATGATTCTTCATCAATGAAGAATACTCAGTTGTCATCGCATCATCCCACTCCTATATCCCATGAGCCTTTGAAAAAGACTGTGGATCCTCAGAAATTGCTTGAAATAAAAGTCGTAACTTTGTAGAATGTGTGTGATGATGCCTAGTGGGTGGAAGATCCTCTATGAATGGTGTTGCTTAGAAACTATAGTACGAGCCCACTTAGGCATAGTGACAACATCAATGGGAATAGGATCCTCAATGGCATCTATAATCCCCACATCAACCTCCTCAAAGAAACGATCCTCAAGAGAATATGAAGAAGAAGAAGGCATAAAAGAAGATGAAGAATCATGAGGAGTGAAGCACTCATCAAACTGAACATGTGTTCAAAAAAGAACGTCATGAGTATCAAAATCTAGAAGTCGATAAGCTCTCATGTCCTCACAATACCCTGTAAAGATCAAGGGTTTACTCTTCTTATCCAAACCTTTCATTTTCTTCTTTGGCACAAAGGCCCAAATATGGCTCCCAAAGACTTGAAAAAATGAGACATATGGCTTAGTGTTGGACCAAGCTTCCTCTAGAGTCAAATGCTCAAGTGCTCTATGTGGTGTGTGATTTTGAATGTAGTTAGCACAATTAACTGCTTCTTCCCAGTAGATAGGAGGTAAATCTCTAAAATGCATCATACAATTGGCCATTTCCTTCAAAGTTCTATTCTTCCTTTCTGCTAAGCCATTCTGTTGTGGAGTATGAGGAACAGAATGCTAGTGAATAATGCCTTGAGTTGCCAAAAACTCATCGCTGAAGTACTCCCCCCCATTATCAGTACAAAGGTTCTTTATGCAACTAGAATATTGTTTCTCGACCAAAGCCTTGAAGACTTTGAAGTGTGAAAAACATCACTTTTGCACTTGAGAAAATAAACCCAAGTACGCCTCGAGAAATTATCAATAAATGTAAGTGCATACTTAGCTCCATTGAAAGAGGGGGTAGGAAAAACCATCAAGTCACTATGCACAAGCTCAAGTGGTGAAGAAACTCTCTTAGACAAATTCTTAGGAAATGGATCTTGGTGTTGTTTCCCTAATGCATAGCTAGATAAAACTCCCTCAAGACTAGAAACTCTAGGAAGACCATCTACCATACCATGAGTGCTCAACTCCTTCAAATATCTGTAATTAAGATGTCCAAATCTTTCATGCCAAAGCTTACTCTCTGAATTTGCATGAGAAACCAATCCTGTCCCTATAGAGGAAGTGTCATCAAAACCCTCAAAGTGATATAGTCTAGAACTATGATCAACAATACCCTAAGCAACAAGTGAATTTGGCTTCAAAAAGTTTGTACTTCTGCCCCATGTGGTGTAAAATTCATTATTTTCCCTTGACCAAAATGACAAATTTGATATACAGAAAGAAAATTTGTAGTGATGTTAGGGACATATAGTGCATCTTGGATACTACCACCATCAAGTTGTATATCACCTTTTCCTTTAACAGAAAGAAAGGAAGAATCTCCAACCTCAATTTTGGAAGTAGAACTCAAACCTAGAGAAACAAAAGACTCCTTAGAAGAAGTCATGTGATGAGAAGCACCAAAATCTATAACCTAACTGTCTGCAAGTGGTGACTGAGATCTCCCAACAACATTAAGTGCTTTGCCATGTTGATTAGAAGGAGGTGGAGTGGAGATAGAAATTTTGTGTTTCTTGATTGCATCCTCTAAGGCTTGCATTCACTTATAACACCTATGTTCTTCATGATTACTACCCCATAAAAAGAGCATGAACGACTAGACTTATTCTTGGATTTAGAAGACTCCTTAGGTTTTGAGTTGTTTTCTTTGGGTTTAGGAGAATTTTGAGATGGAGAAGGGGTGGATTTGGTTTTCTTTTTGGTTTTCCCTTGCCCTTAGGATTAGATTCAACTAATGCCTATTGAGAGATGGAATACTTAAGGTGAGACAATTTGGATGCTTCCCTAGTAAGTCTTTCACAAAATTTTCTAAGTTAGACATTTTAAATGTGTCACCTAAGGCATCCATGCTAGAGAAAAAGGTAGAAGAAAATATTTGAAATGGTCCTCTCAACTTAGATAGAATCAAGTAAACACACTCTTCATCTTTCTTATCTCTTTCACTCCCCTTCAATTGTGTCAACAAATGCTTGAACTTGGTAAGATAGTCTATAATTGTTGGAAAATCTTCAGGATTAAGAGAGGTGATCTCAATTTCAAGTTGCATGGCTCTCATATGATCCACCAAATAAATCCTCTAATTTCTCCCATATTTTGAAAAGAGAGTTCACATTTTTCCAAATGAAACAAAATCTTTGCATCACTTACATAAGTTCCTATCAAACCCATACACTCATCAAATTTGCATTGGTACTGAAATTTCTCATATTCTCTAGTGAACATTGGTTGTTCTGAAGAAGTTAAAGCCCATAATCCTTTCCGCTTAATTATTGTTTCCATTCTTGGTTTCCATGTGTGGTAATTATGTGTTGTTAATGGCTCAACATGATCTAATGTAGAAGTAGATGCCATCCTCAAAAAATCACCAAAATAAATGCAAGAACCAAGAAATGCAACAAGATCCCCAAGCAATGCAACAAGAGCCCCCAGATTTTGGCACTTTATAATGAGTGCGTGTTACAATATGACACTTTATAATTATAGTTCAATTCTCAAAATAAATATTTCTAATGGAAAGAGCATAGAAAAATAAGTACTTTTGCAAAAACAACTCAAAACCGAGTTACCGATCAAAAGTTACAAGTTTCTCAATTTAGTTTCCACTAAAACAAAATAAAATGCTTTTTCCTTCACCACACAAAAAAATGAAAGGGGACTGGAGTTAAGCACCTACTAGTAGGAATCACAAGCAACTTACCCTAAATGGATCTTGAGAAATAATCCTTCTCCTAAAATTTTTACTTCCTTCAGGTGATTGATCTAAGAATTCCAAAGGTGGAAATTTTGTTTCTTGTATAACAGGGGATGATGGTGCCTCCAATTCTTGATCAACTTCCTTATTTGGACTAGAGGATGTTATGAATTCTTATGAAGATATTTTTGGGAGGAATCTACCCTTTGAGTCTCTTGGTCTGCTCATAAATTTTATGATATGGTAGGGAAGATCCTTCAACTACTAAATGTATGATTGTTGCTCTTGTTAACACCTAATTAGAAAATTCCAACTAGTATGTCCCCGAAAATGACGCTAAAAATTATGGGTTTCATTATTCCCTTCATTTAATCAACTTAATGTTGATGTCATATTCAAACCAGGGGTGTGTCTAAAGCTATATGCAACAAGAATAATACTTTCGATCTAGAAGTTGATTGTAGTTATTTTTGTATTTTCTGGGGGATCTTTTCAATGTCTTAAGGAATTCTTGGTAAAAACCTTATTTAGATCATACTATGAAAAATTTGCTGAAAGGAAACACATTGAAAGTTTTTCTGAAAGGAAACACACTTTGTAAAATGGAAATAAACACACTTGCTTTTGGGAAATAAACACACTTACTTTTGGAAATAAACACACAACTTAGAGTGCTTAAAAATGGTTGCAAGAAGAATAAGAATCTATCTAGACACCTATAGGAATGAGTATACAATAGATTTTAACTAGAAGAATTAAAAGTGATACATAATTAATAGATCTAAACTATTTTCTTAGGAAATATAAATACCAAATAGATGAATATCTTGGTCCTTGGGGAGTGGGCCCTTGCTCCTCCTTGAATCAGGATTTAACAACTTAGAATTCTCTCAAACAAGAATGGCTATTTATTGATAAAACATTCGGTATTACAAAACATATTGGATTTGTGTACTTCAATCTATATTACTTATTCTATATCTATATCTATCTTCTTTGTTCTCTTTTATTTATCTACTGCAGGTTTGCTTATATATACATTTACAATCATAGTTGTCTCTACGATTCTGATGAAATTGAATTGTGCCTAGAATAGATGTTGACTTGGATTGTGGCTGATCAGATAACGTTGTAAGATAACTATCCTAGATCTGCGATCGGAAATCTTCTCATCCTTTCCTGATTGAAAGGGTCATTGATGCTAAATCACCGGATGTGGTTAGAATAGATAAAATTCCATCGGTTCCGGAACTTCAGAGAAGTTCCAAAACCATAGGAAATCATTAAAGATCAAAATTGTGAGAGTTCTGGAGCTATACTTAGGAGTTCCAGAACTATACCCAGGAGTTCGGAACTAAGTCTGAAAATTTTGGAACTAAATACTGGAGTTCGGAACTAAGTCCAAAAGTTTTGGAACTAGGTGATGAAGCCTGTGAATGTGTAATGGAGTTCTAGAACTAGCTTGGAAGTTAGGAACTAAGCCGTATTAGAACAGATGCTACCGAAAACATGTTGAATGCTACATACTTCATTTCTTCGACCGATTAGACCTACTTTATTACAAAACTGAATTTCCAACACACTTCGTCAGGAATTTCAGAGCTTTTAAATGTTAGAATCACAATCAATCAAAAGATGAACAATTACATCCTAACTCATATCAGATCAAATAAAAGTCACAAAATGTAATCAAACTTAATAAAAAGGAGAGTAAGATGAGATCATTTATTGTACATTTAATGGGCATATTCTGGCCTCATCATAACTTGAAACATATCATGATCCCAAGAAAGTTTGGTTGTGAAGTAGTTTGAGTGAAGAAGAAAGAAAAACATATACCAAACTACTAAAAAATTATCGGGACTACCTTGTTTAGTCCCATTCTGATTTGAAGGCCTATAGGGAGGATATGTTTCAACATGAAATAACTTTAGAACCTCACACTAAGCCCTTCAGATAGAAATAGAGACCTATGAACCCCATCCTTGCAGCCAAAATTCAAGAAAAACTAAATAAGTTGAGGGATGGTGGCATAATCCAACCTACTAGATACTCCTCATGGGTGGCCAATCTTGTGCCTGTTAGAAATAAAAATGGGGATATCAAATTGTGTGTTGAATTCAAAAATTTTATTAAATCCTCAATCAAGGACAACTACCCTTTTCCTAACATGGACAACCTTTTGCAAAAGATAATCTGGGTATGAAATTTTGTCTACTTTGGACGGTTTCTCGATTTAACCAAAGTGTGGTAAAAATATTAGAACAATATAAGAATGCATTTAAAACTCCTTGGGGAACTTATGTTATGTAAAAATTTCATTTGGATTGATGAATGTAGGGGAAAATTTTTAGAGATCCATGGATGTTAGATTTATTGGTTTTTTATATTTAGTAAAAGGACAGTTTTGGGATAGACCCTCTTTGTATTACAACAAAGGATTTAGAATCCATATACATTTCATAAAACAAGAAAAATTCAAATATCAAAAGGAGCTGGAGAAATCAACACAAAACAACCCTAAACCAGTCCAAAACCAGCAAAATAAAAACAGAGTTGCCCACAACCCACAACAAAATAATGAAACATAAAGAAACTACCAACAAGAAAAGGAATTTGTGATTGAAAACTTGAGAAGATAGCTTGATAAGCTCCTTGATGTGGTTGTCTCTCTCCTCAATCTCCTTCTTCATGTCGACCTATTTACCTTTGTTATTGTTTTTTCAATTTTCCTTGATATTTTTAACAATAGATTTTAGAAATCCGGTTTGAATGAAAAACCCATCAGCCATGAGGTTACATTTGTATTCCACTTTTTCCAGTTATCATTAATCCCATTCCATAATTTCTTATCAGTTTTGACATTTTAAGGTTGTTGATGCTTCCCTTCAAGTTGATGATATATTTTTGATCCCTTTTAGGGATTCACCTTGAATATGCAGACTTGGATTACCAGAGTCATTATTGTCTCCTTTATTCTTCTTTCCCAGACTAAGAAGGAATTTAGCAGCTAAATCCCCCTCCATGCCTTCCTGTTTGGTGCTAGGCCCCTTTATAATTTTTCATTTTTTCAAATTATTCCTAAGTGCACGAGTGGATTTGGGCTTAGAGGAGGAAGGAGGAGTACGGGAGGGTTTTTAATAGGAAGCTTAGATTTGAGATGGAAGTAGACAAGCAAGATGACAACTTGATGCAGAGACTAGGTTCTCTTGCCACACCGAGCCTATTCAATGGAGCTTTCAAGAGACATGAGGATGTAAAAAAAAAAGGCTTACCAAGATATTCCTTGTGAAGTGGTTGAGAAATACCAGGTGGTAAGTATTGATCTGTGAAGCCTTCCCTCCAGTGTTAGGTACCTGATAATGATCTTATCAACTTCATCAAAAATGGACTAAGCAATGAGGCTCTGTGAATACCCCTAGGGACATGTTTTAACTTCTCACCATTATCCACGAAAATAGATTCTTGTTCCACCCAGTTGCACTTGTTTTTATAAAATTTCATACCCTGCATACTTATTAAGGTGATATGGGAAATGATTCCCTATGAGATAAGATGTATTTGTCCTTTAAATTTCACCATTCTATCTTTCCGGACCTTAGCAAATTCAATGGAGATAAGAAATTCATGCCCTCTAACACATTAAAGGAATGCATTTAGTAGTTTTATTAATGAGTTTATTGTTGTTTATCAATATGATATAACTATTTTCTCTAGAAAGAGAGGTGATCACTTGGATCACTTGGAAAAGATCTTGATCGGATGCGAGAGAGTACGAAATCTTGTTGAAACCCAAGAAATGCCACTTTGGAGTATAGAAATCCAAGTTATTGGGAAACATTATGTTTCATAAAGGGGTTATGATATAACCTGAAAGAATATAGGTAATTGATAAGGTTTCCATCCCCTAATCTAAGAAAGGTATATAATCCTTCTTTGGAAAAATCAAATTTGTAAGAAGATTCATCTCAATTTCACCTAGATTACTTTTCCTATTACAGGATGTTTAAAAAGGATAAGACTATCAAATGGGGTGATGAGGAAATCTAATCCTTTAAGGGAGTAAAAGAAGCACTCAATAGTGCCTTTGTGTTGGCTAGTCCCGATTACAAGAAGGATTTTTAGATGTTTTATTTTTCTTTATATTTCACTATTGCTTTTGTTTTATTACAAAAGGATGATGAATTTCATGAAAAACCTATCACCTTCTTCAAAAATCTTTCCAAGGGTTTGAGTTGAAATATTATATCATGGAGAAATAAACATTTTCCTTGGTAAAATACACTAAGATATTTAGACCCTATATTCTAAGTTCCAAGATCATATCATATGTGCCACACACCATGGTCAAGGATACCCACACTCAAATGGAAATTTCAAGTTAGAGGTATACGCGGGTTGATATACTTACTGAGAATATGATAATTATATTCAAACTACAAAGTTAGTGAGAGGTTTGGGCTTGGCAATATTGATGGATGAAACTAACTTACAAGTTGTTGAAGTACACATTTTTGATGGTGAGGAGAAACACCCTTATGAGAAGGTAAGTGCTTTTTTTTTTTAAGGACATTGTGTATTATTTGAAAAATATAAAATGTCCTATTAGATTGGATGAAAATAAGAGGAGGAAAATAAATTTGGTGTCCTAAAAGTATATCTTGACATACTATGGATTGACTTTGAAAATCCTTTAAGGGATTTTGATAAGATGCATAATAGAAGATGAAGACCCCAAGTTGATTCATGAATTCCATGGAGGAATTTATGGTGGTCACTTTTATGCAAAAGTTACTACTCATAAAATTTTAAGAACATGTTATTGGTGGCCATACATTTTATAACATGTTGCTTAGTTGGTGTGAAAGTGTGAGAGTTTTCAACATTTCTCTAGAAGACCTGAAAGCTTCTAGATCTCCCCCCTGTAGTTTTTTAAATAGAGGCTACTTTCAAACAATGGGGTTATATTTTAGAAGTGAAATGTTAGATCCTTCTAGTTCTAGTCAACAATGGATATTGGTTGTTATGATTATTTCACTAAGTGGGTTCAAGAAATATCAACTAAGAAAGCAACTCATTAGGTGGTTATGGATGTTAGAGTAGGTATTTACCTTAGCTTATGTTCACCTAGGTACATTATTTACCTTTATTGTATTTATCCTCACCCACTTATGTGTGTGGATATTTATTTTTATTTATTTAGATATTAGGATATATTATCTAGTTGTTAGGTATAATTCTTTTGTATTGTTCATCTTATTGATTGTGATGTTTGATTAGCATTTCCATGTTCTTGGCTTGGCATGACTTTGACTAGTTATCATTCCTTTTATGGTATCGAGAGAGATTCTTATTGTATTTATTGACATTTCATAAGTTTTATTTTGCAAATAAATTTTTTATATATTTATGTAAATATATTTGGGATTTTCTTTATTTTTTGTTGTGCATTTTTATTAAATCTAGAGGCTTGGCCATTGGATCCGGAAGGTATGGAAAAACCTATTGAGATCATAAGTTTTATAAACTAACCATTTTGGGAGGCGGTCATTTATATATTTTTTCAGGATTTTGTATTTTGTTGCTGCGTGCATTTTTATGAAATTCGAGGATTCTCATTGGATGGGAAAAAAAGTAAAACCCTAAGATTTATTGGAACTCGACCATTTCGGGAAAGAATTTTTGGTTTTTTTTTTTTTATTTATAGAGAAACATATTGGAATCACCTCAAGATTGGTGTTTGACACGGAAAAGGAAGTATAAATTATTTTTTTTACGGGTTTTTGATATCGACTTGAGTTTGAAATTTTTTTTATTCAATGAGGGCTTAAATCTTGTGATTCCTACTAGTAGGTGCTTAACTCCAGCCCCCTTTCATTTTATTTGTGTGGTGAAGGAAAGAGCATTTTATTCTATTTTAGTGGAAACTAAAATAAATAGTAGAGCATAATATTGAAAAACTTGTATCTTTTGATCGGTAACTCGGTTTTGAGTGCCATTTTTTTGCAAAAGTGTAGTTTTTATGCTCTTTCCATTGGAAATATTTATTTTGAGAATCACACTATAATTATAAAGTGCCATATTGTAACACACACTCATTATAAAGTGCCAAAATCTAGGGGGCTCTTGTTGCATTGTTTGGGGGTCTTGTTGCATTGCTTGGTTCTTGCATTTCTTTTGGTGATTTTTTGAGGATGGCATCTTTATCTACTTCTGCATTAGATCATGTTGAGCCATTAACAACACATAATTACCACACATGGAAACCAAGAATGGAAACAATAATTAAGCGGAAAGGATTATGGGCTTTAACTTCTTAAAGAACAACCAGTGTTCACTAGAGAATATGAGAAATTTCAGTACCAGTGCAAATTTGATGAGTGTATGGGTTTGATAGGAACTTATGTAAGTGATAGTCTTTTATTTCATTTGGAAAAGTGTGACTCTCCTTTCAAAATATGGGAGAAATTGGAGGATTTATTTGGTAAGGTGGATCATATGAGAGCCATGCAACTTGAAATTGAGATCACCTCTCTTAATCCTGAAGATTTTCCAACAATTATAGACTATCTTACCAAGTTCAAGCATTTGTTGACATAGTTGAAGGGGAGTGGAAGAGATAAGAAAGATGAAGAGTGTGTTTACTTGATTCTATCCAAGTTGAGAGGACCATTCCAAATTTTTGCTTCTACCTTTTTCTCTAGCATGGATGCCTTAGGTGACACCTTCAAAATGCCTAACTTAGAAACATTTTGTGAAAGACTTACTAGGGAAGAATCCAAATTATCTCACCTTGAGTCTTCCACCTCTCAAAAGGCATTAGTTGCATCTAATCCTAAGGGAAAGGAAAACCAACAGTAAAACCAAATCCACACCTTCTCCATCTCAAAATGCTCCTAAACCCAAAGAAAACAACTCAAAACCCAAGGAGTCTTCTAAATCCAAGAATAAGTCTAGCCATTCATGCTCTTTTTGTGGGGGTAGTAATCATGAAGAAAATAGGTGTTATAAGTGAATGCAAGCCTTAGAGGATGCAGTCAAGAAACACAAAATTTCTATCTCCACTCCACCTCCTTCTAATCAGCATGGAAAAGCACTTAATGTTGTTGGAAGATCTCAGTCACCACTTGTAGACAATTGGGTTATAGATTTTGGTGCTTCTCATCACATGACTTCTTCAAGGAGTCTTTTGTTTCTCTAGGTTTGAGTTCTACTTCCAAAATTGAGGTTGGAGATTCTTCCTTTCTTTCTGTTGAGGGAAAAGGTGATATACAACTTGATGGTGGCAATATCCAAGATGCACTATATGTTCCTAACATCACTACAAATTTGCTTTATGTATATCAAATTTGTCATTATAGTCAAGGAAAACAGTGACTTTTACACCACATGGGGTAGAAGTAAGAACTTTGTTGGAGCCTTATTCACTTGTTGCTCAGGGTATTGTTGATCATAGTTCTAGACTATATCACTTTGAGGGTTTTGATGACACTTCTTCTATAGGGACAGGATTGGTTTCTCATTAGATTCAGAGAGTAAGCTTTGGCATGAAAGATTTGGACATCTCAATTACAGATATTTGAAGGAGTTGAGCACTCATGGTATGGTAGATGGTCTTCCTAGAGTTTCTTGTCTTGAGGGAGTTTGTCATGGTTGTGCATTAGGGAAACAACACCAAGATCCTTTTCCTAAGAATTTGTCTAAGAGAGCTTCTTCACCACTTGAGCTTGTGCATAGTGACTTGATGGTTTTCCTACCCCATCTTTCAATGGAGCTAAGTATGCACTTACATTTATTGATAATTTCTTGAGGCGTACTTGGGTTTATTTTCTCAAGTACAAAAGTGATGTTTTTCACACTTCAAAGTCTTCAAGGCTTTGGTGAGAAACAATCTTCTAGTAGCATAAAGAACCTTCGTACTGATAATGGGGGAGTACTTCAGCAATGAGTTTTCTAAATTTTTGGCAACTCAAGGCATTATTCACCAACATTTTGTTCCTCATACTCCACAATAGAATGGATTAGTAGAAAGGAAGAATAGAACTTTGAAGGAAATGGCTAACTGTATGATGCATTCTAGAGATATACCTCCTATCTATTGGGAAGAAGCTAGTTAATTGTGCTAACTATATTCAGAATCACACACCACATAGAGCACTTGAGCATTTGACTCAGAGGAAGCTTGGTCCAACACTAAGCTAGATGTCTCATTTTTTTGAGTCTTTGGGAGCCATGCTTGGGCCTTTGTGCCAAAGAAGAAAAGGAAAGCTTTGGATAAGAAGAGTAAACCCTTGATCTTTGTAGGGTATTGTGAGGACATGAGAGCTTATCATCTTTTAGATCCTGATACACATGATGTTCTTTTTCGAACACATGTTCAGTTTGATGAGCATTTCACTCCTCATGATTCTTCATCTTCTTCCATTCTTCTTCTTCATCTCATCTTGAGGATCCTTTCTTTGAGGAGATTGATGAGGAGGTTATAGATGCCATTGAGGATCTATTCCCATTGATGTTGTCATTATGCCTAAGTGGGCTCATACTATAGTTTATGAGGCAACACCTTTCATAGAGGATCTTCCACCCACTAGGCATCATCATGCACATTCTACAGGTTTTGGAATTTTGTGTCAGGTAGTTTCTGAGGATCCACAGTATTTTTCAAAGGCTCATGGGATATAGGAGTGGGATGATGTGATGGCAACTGAGTATTCTTCTTTGATGAAGAATCATACTTGGGATTTGGTATCTCTTCCTAAAGGAAGAAAGATGGTTAGGTGTAAGTGGGTATACCAAACCAAATACATGTAGTTGATGGGTCCATTGACAAGTATAAGGCTCGTCTTGTTGCAAAGGGTTTTTCACAAGTTGAAGGTATTGATTACTCTGAGACTTTTGCACCCGTTGCCAAGATGGATTATATACGCCTTGTACTTGTTATTTTTGCATCACAGGGGTGGCCGTATACCAGATGGACGTGAAGAGTGCCTTCTTACATGGAGATCTACAAGAGGAAATATATATGGAGCAGCTGATTGGATTTGTTCAGGATTCTTCTCTTGTTTGTAGGCTCTCGAAGGTCTCTCTACGGTCTCAAACAAGCCCCTCGGGCTTGGTATGAGAAGATGGATTCTTTTCTTCTATCTATTGGTTTTGTTCATTGCCACTCTCGATCATATAGTGTATCTCCAGCATGTTGGTGAGGATATTGTGATACTTGTCTTGTATGTTGATGATTTGTTACTTATTGGCAGCTCTTCTTCCCACATTCAGAGTATTCAGAGGGCTCTTTCTACAGTTTTGACATGACAGATCTTGGGCTATTGCATTATTTCCTTGGTTTGTAGATTTCTCAGACAGATTCAAGGATTCATTTGAGTCAGCAAAAGTACACCCATGATCTTCTTAGGCACTTTGATATGGCTGATTGCAAGCCAAGTCCATCTCCTTTTCAGTCTGGAGTTACTCTTACATCCACATGTACCACACCACTTTGTGATCCTACATTATATAGGTAGTTGGTTGGGAGTCTCATGTACTTGACCCATACTCACCTGATATTTCATTTGTAGTAGGGCTTGTATCTCGGTTTGCACATTCTCCTCATAGTAGTCATTGGCAGGATGCTAAAAGGATTTTGTGCTATTTGCATGGCACTTCCCACTTTGGCCTACACTACACTAGGGGTTCTACTCAGTTGGTTGGGTATACTGATTCAGATTGGGTAGGTTCTATTGATGATGACAGGTGTTCCACTTCTGGCTATCTTTTTTGTCTTGGTTCTTCTCCAGTTTCTTGGGCATGCAAAAAAGCAAGCAACAGGCTATTGCACTTTCATCTTTAGAGGTAGAGTACGGGGGTAGTAGATTATGAGTGAGTCAGTAGATTCTTTGGCTTGCCGATTATTGTGAGTTTGGATTCCCATAGGATTCACTGATTGTACTTTGGTGTGACAACCAAAGTGCAATTCACATTTCTCATAACCCAGTTGAGCACCAGTGGACCAAGCATATTGAGATACACATCCACTTCATTTCGGTAGCACATTCAGGATGGAGTTCTTTGCTTGGAGTACCTTCGACTCAGCAGCAGGTTGCAGACATCTTTACTGAAGCCTTTTGCATCACCTCGCTACCTTGAGTTGCGTGGAATGCTTGGGGTTTGGAAGTTGTTCTTGGGGGTGTTCGTGAGAACATCTTCTTCTTCTTCTTCTTTCTCTTTCCTTATAGTAGGATTCTTTCCTTCTTTTGGTTCGAGATTTCTTCATGGATATATTGTACATGAGTACCTCATCAGGCCTAGTTGTCGGGACTCATATTGTGGACATGCCACTTCTATTTTGGCCCCTAGCTTCACTTGAGGGGGGGTGTTAGAGTAGGTATTTACCTTAGCTCATGTTCACCTAGGTACATTATTTACCTTTATTGTATTTATCCTCACCCACTTATGTGTGTGGATATTTCTTTTTATTTATTTAGATATTAGGAGATATTATCTAGTTGTTAGGTATAGTTCTTTCCTTGATCTATGGTATTGACTAGTTCTTTCCTAGATCTATGGTATTGACTAGATCCTTGATGTCTAGTTCTCTCATAAATCTATGGACTTGACTAGTTCTTTGATGACTAGTTCTTTCCATGATTTATGGCTTGATCTATGACCTTGATTGGTTCTTAGATTGTTATTCCTTGCCTATATAAGCAAGGCCCATTCTCATTGTATTTCATTGAGTTCCATAATAATATATGATATTCTTTGCTCATTTGTTTGCAAAGGTTTATGTAAAGTTATTCAGTGAATTGCTTTCATCTTTCTTATTGATCGTGATGTTTGATTAGCATGAAAGAGTTCTCATAATTCAGAGTCTATGATGTATACCCTCAAATTTGAACTTAGAAAATTAGGGTGCTAACTTCAAAATATCTCATGATGCTTTCTTTGCACCCATTATTTACTTATTCAGGCTAGAATGGGAACAATATAGAATATATGCTAATGCAAGGAAAGTGATCAATGATTTTGGTTGCTATTTTATACAATTTAGGTTCTTCACCTACATAAGAATGATTATATTCTAATGAACTCCATATATATTTCCTAGGTATTTAGATGATAATTGGGCACTTATTCAATTGTGTAGACAACTTTTTGAAGTACATAGGCTAATTGAATGGAAGAAATGGACAAATATCAAGTTCCTAATTACTATTGGGAGGTATACATGCTCCACCATTATTAAAGAAAGGATTTTAGATGTAGAAATGAACATAATGGTCATGGAGAAGTTCCAAGAAAGGCCTAACTATGATATCATGTGTGTAATGCATACAACCCTAGGGAGATAATATGAGCATGAGGCTCATTATGAGGACTATTGGATGAATTTTAAGGATGAAGAGGAGGTTAGGCTTAGAGATTTATATAGGATGACCTTTGACAAAAATAATTGACTACAAAGTTACTATTATTCCACAAGGCCTTATGGATGATGACCAAGTAGTAAACATGTTTTATGTTGACAAAAACTTGGTTGCACAACTAGTGGAACCACTTGATTGGAGAAGATATATTCTAAACGACTACATGACAAGACTATTAATGTTATAATGAGAACCCTAACATGGATTATAAAAAATCAATTGACATCACTTCAAAACATTGTAGTGTTGAAAGAGTAGGGGACTTCAGAATTCTCGAGGAGGATATTCCTCCTTTCAAACAAGATACAATTGGCATGGATCCTTTCAAGGGTAACACACCTCAGTTCTCATCCAAGAGGCCTAATTATGGTATGGTGGAGGAATGGAGTGCAAAAACACGTAAGAAAGGTACTTCAATGTCTCATTTAACACAAAAAGTAGAATAAATGTTGATGAGTACTATGAAGGATGAACCCATCACCAGAAATTACATTACGCCTAAGCCCCCACATGCATCATAACCTAGGACATCTACTGCAAATACACAAGGACCCTTAAGAAAATAGAAAGGAATGAATGGATCTGTCCCATAAAATAAACTAGGACTCGACCCAAAAATGGGCCCCATGCGGGATAAGGAAGGTGAGGAAGAGCCTACACTTCGAATTTTTGTAGAAATAAAGAAGGCTAAAGTTGAAACAACTACAACAGGAGGAATTACAGGAGAAATCATATGAAAATATTATATCTCCCGAGGGACATGAAAATGAGTTGGAAATTCCCAAGGCGGTTGATACCACTCCACCCACGTAAACATAGGAAACTCTTATTGCAATATTAACTCATGAAAAACCAACAATAGAGTTTGAAGTTATAGACATTGGAAAAAATGAGTATGAATATATTCAAGCCTTTCCTAATTTTTCGCAAGGCCTTACAAAAGAAAAAGAGTTGACATACATTTACTTGAAAACCAACAAGATGAAGTATGATAAAGGTAAATTTATGGGAAAGGTGGTACTCCTATGTTGACTCAACAACCTACAACTCAGTACCTACGGTTGAAGTGTCTTCAATGGAAATGGATTCAATGCACATACCCCAAAAGAGGTAATTTTATCCGAAAAAGAAAACTTTAAATTGAAATAATCATTGTTATCCATGAAGGGCATGTTACTCTAGGTGATCATCTTAATAAAGCATTAGAAGTGGTTGAGAGAGTATTGACAACTCATGAAGCTACCAAGGAAAAAAAAGAGAATAAATTTCAAGAGGAATTTTAAAATCCATCTCATGCAATATCTCGACATGAGGAACCTAAGACCAATAATGAAGTTGTTAGGAAAATTGATACAAGTATCACACAACCTAAACCTTAAAAAGTAGATAAATATATGGAGATTTCGTAATCAAGTTCCTATTATTGATGTTAACCCTCATGTCTCACAAGAAAGTGTGGTTTTCCCAAGAACCTCCCAAAATTTTCCAAAAATTCAAAAGGAAGGGAATACTTCAACATCAATGTGATTCGGGAGTTTCTCCCTAAATAGATAAAATGTAAAGATTCAATTGGAAGTTGTTAGCATTGAAAGTGGCATATCATCAAGAAAACCAAGGGCCCTAAAGAAAGAAACAATATTATCAAAGAATATTATAGGTCCCTAAGGTTAAAGGTCTATAAAAATTGCAGCTCCTAAGGGAGACATATTAAGAAGTGAGGCCATCAATGTGATGATTACTTGGTTACTATATAAATATTCAAACATGAAGCTTCAATAGCCATGTGAGGTCCCTTAAAAAAATTGATAAATATAAAGAGAACAAGAAATAGTTGAAGGAGAATGATGATATCTTATCAACCTATGTACAAAAGTGGCTACAACCCCTACATCGACAACCAGAAATCACCTGCATCTTATAACCCCGTAAGCTTTAGTAGTTGTAGATAATTAATGAGAGAAGAACATATGCAACCAAAAAATGATAAGAGTTAATTAGGAAGGGAAGAAAATCCATCAAAATCAATGTGGAGTGCTACAAAAAAATTTATGATCAGATGGAGGCTGCCAAAGAGAAAATTGAAAAATGCCATAATGAAGTAGAGTATTGGGATGGGTTATTACCCAAACTTGAGGCAATAACTGATCTAGATGATCAATTGGTTGAGGATTAGGGTATTGTGCCCCCATTGTAGAGTAAAACAATATATGTATACAAATTGCATCAACCTAAATGCAACTACTTTTGGAGGATGCATTCACAAACTCTATGGAATGAAGGATAAGGCCGAAAGTATGTTGATGATTTAGATTCTAAACTTGAAAAGATGTTGCCAATTCAAGATTATACATCGCGAGAGATATATATGCAGAGATTCTAATATAAATTCTTCAGTAGCATGTTAGGGGGGAATTGGACTCTTCTTCTTCAGGTTTCAATTATACTTTAATTCAAAAACTCATTCATTTAGAAGGAAATATAAATACATTGGACAAGAGGGTAAAAAAACAAGGCCATGTTGGATTACATGATTTAATCGTCATCGTTTGACATCTTATCCACCTAGATGGTTAGTCATATCACTCAAAGTGAGAATAGGTCATAGTTGAATAGGTCAATAGGGTTAGTTAGGGTTTTGTACATGTGTCATGCACAAGAGTTACATAGGACTCCTATATGTACCTTTCTTTTATGATCTATGAGCATGCGAGATACACCATTGTCTTTTATGTACTTAATTTTCCTTGTGATTTGTGCTCTTGCTAATTACGTGAAGTATTATCGTCTCCATTGGAAGTGCAACCCTCTTCGATGTGTGGAGGTTACAACATTGATCCCCATGAACCAATCTAATATGGTATTAGAGCGGATGTTTGGTAAATGTGCACTCTCTTGAAATGGTTACTGATTACTTTCTTTTTGGTTTTATCATTTTTTGTGTAAGTTTTTCATCTTTTTGGAATCTTGTTATAGGTTATCAATCTAATTTCTTGGAGTTTGTGTAATTTTTCATTTTTGCATGTATAGGTTTCAGGAGTTTTACAACCATAATTAGCTAGTTATAATCAAATTTGGAGGCACCTCTAAAATTATAGGTTAGATCTTCATCTCTGGTTTTTAATCTATTTTTAATCAAAAGTGATTTTTTTAGATATCTGCATCTTTTTTGTTTACAATGACATTTTTGGATCTATTTTTTGGTCATCTCTCATAAATACCTACAGGACCTTCCTTCCCATTCCGGCTCATTTTTGAGCTCCCGAGCTCCTCATCGAGTTACTTTAGCTCGATCTCGCTGAGTTGGCCTTGCTTCTATCTACGAGTTGGTTGTTTGCATGTCTCTTTCTAGTTTAGATTAATTTTCCATCGACGTGGGTTGTTATTAAAAGAGTTTTGGAACTTTGATGAAAACGAATGCATGAGCAATTGTAGAAATCAAAATAACTAACAATAAAATGCAATATGATCAAAACTCACAAGGCACGAATGGCTCCAAATCAACACAATGTCTCATATGCTCCATATTCCATAAGATAGACTAATGCAAGTCATGTACATATAGGAGGTGAATGTGTAACCTCCTCCTAGATTAGTGGGGAATAACTCTCACTAACTGATACTAGAAGTAGAGTTGACTCCACACAACTAGTAGGCTAACTCATCGAACCGGTGTAGACTACCTCAATAGAAATGGTAAGCTAACTCAACACAATTGAAACAACTAAGAAATCATATCCCATGAGTGTAGGAAAGCTCCAAGTAAATAAATGAATACAAGAAAAGAAATATCCTACACTAACACCCCCCATAAGCACAACTTAAGGGGGAAATGAAAAAGAAAGTGGGTCCTGACAATAAGGCCTGATGAGGTACCCACGTATAATGCAAATGAAAATCTCTCATAAAGTGGAGAAAAGGAGAAAAATCAGTAGGAAAGAACCCCCACCCCCAAAAGAGAGACAAGAAACTCACTTAAGAATATTAGAGAAGAAGTGGGTCCCGATAACTTGATGTGATGAGGTACCCACATACAATCATCATCCCCCAGAGTAGAGAGAAAGAAGTGAGGACAAGAAGGTCTCCTAAGAAGAGTGTCGATGATGTAGTCCTTTGCATAAAGATTGAAGAGAATCTACCTACACCGAACAACGTTCCTACCCTTGGGAAGGAAAAAAGAGTACTGAAAGTCAACCCACTCCACAAAGGAAGAAGAATCCTACAATACTCTAATCTCTACATCTAGTCTGCAACTGAAAGGTGACATAGGTTTGGAAAATGTGTGCACAAAATACAATGGTAATGCCACTGCAATATGCATGTCTGAGACAAAAGATGGTGGGGGCCTAATAACCCTCACAAATGGATCCAGAAGAAGAGGTGGATCATGAAACATCTCTGAAATACTAAAAGTGACAAATGTCTCAAGGTGGGCACTCCCAACGAGAGAGATGAATGGGTCCTCCAGAATGTGTGATGACTCATTCAGAGAATATTCCTGTAATGTAACACAAGTGGAATATGAAAATAGATAACTCATGTTGGAAAAATACTCATCCCAATGGGGTTGCTCAATAAGAGCAATGTCTGACAAGAATGTATTAACATCAAAACATGAAGTAGGAGGATAAAACTACTACAAAGAGCTACTTGAAGTCCAAGATGAAGCAACACTACACTCAAAGGTAACAACCTGTGTATGTGGAGCGACATCAACTGAGAAATCAAGATGCAATGAATCGTGAGAGGCAATGGTCACATCTGTCTCAGAGGAATGTTCTCCAATAGAACATTGTTGCGGAGATTAAATGTAAGCATGAACATGAACGATAATGAGCTCTGTGGATGCAACAATAGGGAGAGTTTTCTCAATAGCAAGATCTTGTGGTGAATGGTCAACATGGGACTCATGAGTAGCAACAGGTGTAGAGGAAATCTCAACAATGAAAGGGATGTGATAAGGGGGAGAATCTATGGAGGTACTAAAGTGGTCCAAGGAAGCATCACTCTCAGATGGTGAAACAAGGTTGTCATAAAAGTGTCGATAATGGTCAGCGGTGAAAGGGAACTCAAAGTGTGCTCAAACAAACGTCGTGTATCCATAGAAACAATAATATCAAGAAGGCCATAGACCTCATCATTATGGTTAAACCACTCATACTTCTATAGAGGCTCATCAAGCTTAAGAACAAGACCATGGAGGTAGGGCAACAAATCGTGCATAATGCAATGATTGATAATGACTACCTTCAATGACATAAAGTTCCTAGAATCAGAGCATAACAACAGAACAATGAAAGTGAAACTCCATAATGCAGATAAACCCCCAAAATTATCCCAGATGGAAGTTTATAACTTAGTACAAAAAGTACAAGTCCTAGTGAGTTTTGCAAGACCCCCCCAAAATGTGGCACTTTATAAAGTAGTGCATTTACAAAAATAAATGAACCCATCATGTATATCAAGAGAAAATATGCGCTTTTGACTAGAACAATGCTAAAATCCAAGCTACCGATCAAAAGTTATAACAAATACAATTTCCCGTAAATAACGACTTCTTTAATTAAAATTTTGCAAATTGATTAAAAATGCCATAAAAGAGAGGAAAGGGGGTCATGCATATACTCTTTAGAACCGGGATGGAATGAAAAACACAATGGTTTAATTTGTGAGGGGTAATATGCCTACTGCTAACTCGGGCCTCACCCTTCGTCTTTGTCGCTGCGAATATGCAAGTTTAATTAAACACTTAATTCCTTCTAATGCAATTTTTTTCCAAATGACTTTGTTTTCCAAAAAACAAATAATGTTAGGTTTTGAAATAACTTTAGAGTCAAAATTGGAGATAATTACAATAAAATAAAATGCTAGATTAGCTAGGCACGTTAGAGTTGAAGACAACATACCAAGGGGAAAAACCATGTCAAAACTGAATGTTTACGCTGTTAGGGAAGGGAAAATGCCTCTCTAATGGTCTGTAGAGCTCCTAAAACAATATAAAACACCCCTCTAGACCACAAAAACATGGCTCCAAACAACAAAACACCCTTCCCACAACAAAAATGCCCCTCCGGAATGCAAAAATGTGGCTCCAAATGACAAAAATGCCCTTCACACAACAAAAATGCCCCTCCAGACTGCAAAACGTGGCTCCAAATGACAAAAACGCCCTTCACACAACAAAAATGTGGCTTTGATGGTCAAAACAACAACCCAAATATGAGGATGCCCTAGCTGATTTCTGAGTGAAACCAAATTAGAATCACATCGAAAAATGCCTTTGGAAGATTCCTCTGTAACAAGCAATGGCCCAAACACATTTCTAGAAGCTTTTTCCTGCGTAGAAATGGCCACCACAAAAAAAAACTACAAGATTTCTCCTTTACCAACAATAAAGTAATGTGATTTTATTTTTTTGCAAATAACAATCTCAATTGAAAAAGAACCAGACGGAGTCAGATCTATTTGCACATGAACTGTTAGTTTCACAAACGAAGTATTCAAAAAACTGCAAATAACTCAGTAATGAAAAACATATCACTAGAATCACTCTGATACCATAAAAGAGTTTATGGATCTCTGATGAAAAACGAATGCATGAGCAATTGCAGAAATTGAAATAACTAACAATAAAATGCAATATGATCAAAATCACAAGGCACGAATGACTCCAAATCAACAACATGTCTCATATGCTCCATATTCCATTTGATACACCGATGCAAGTCATATAAATATAAGAGGTGAATGTGCAACCTCATCCTAGATCGCTGGGGAATAAATCTCACTAACTAATACTAAAAGTGGAGTTGACTCCACACAACTAGTAGGCTAACTTAACAGTAATCGGTAGACTAACTCAACAAAACCGGAAACTAACGTATTACAAGTGCAACAACTAAACAAACATCATGAGTGTAAAAAGCTCCAAGTAAATAAGTAAATGTAAGGAAAATAAATATCCTACACTAACAATTATTTGAGTTACCCTTATAGCTATAAAATAACCTTTGTATTATCATACATTGGCATTGTGATTTTTGTCTTGCTTGGGGTTGGCTTTCTCTATTTTTGAACCGTGTTTGGTTAATTAATCATTGTTTTATGTACCCGTGTTTCGTAGATGGCATGTTTTAAGTTATTTCTCTCAACATGTTGCCTCTCGGTTTTTCCTTCTTTTCCATTCACGCATAGTGGAAACTCGTTGTTGTGTTGCTTTGAGCCACTCTCGATCTCTAGGCATTTGCATTTCATGTTCATCTTGGACCCTTCCCACTGTCCATGCTTTGACTATTTCCAACCGCCATCTCGCTTTTCAAATTTTAATTTGTTGATTTTTGAAAAAGTTTACGTTGGTGCATTATTATATGTCGTGGTCACTTAAATCAAAGATATAAGTGTACTGTGTGTTCTTTCTTTTAATAAAATTTGAGCTTATATATGTGTTATTGCGTGTATTGAAGTGGGGGATTAGCCTTTAAAAGTGCTTCTAATTAAATCCTTTTATTTTATAAAGGTAAAGTGTTATTAGTACCTGCCACGCAGGATACTATTGTTATCGCTTCCCCCTATTAATTTGCATCAGACTGCGTGCAAAATACAACTTATCTATAGTTTGTGTTAAATTTTTGGAAATTGTTGGTACTATAACCATTTTAGTATTATTTCTGTGATCCGTGATTGGTGGAATGCTATTACTCATTGCCAAACCTCACTCCTTTTTCGGCCTCAGATGTTACCTGTTTTTCTAAAGTTTTATTTGCCTCTCATAATTTGCCATGTACTTAGACTGTTGTTGTATCCTTGTGTCTCCACCTGGTTTCCTACATGCAAATGTGATGCTGTGGCTGCCATGGAAAAAAAATCAACACGGATAAACAGTATTGGACCAGCCATGAGAGCAGTGGAGCAATCTCTTGAGGGCTACTAAACCTTCGATTGCATTTATAGGGACTGCAGTGGCAAGGCAAGTTGGTCCTGTTATATGGATCGTTGATATATGTGATTGCAAAGATCCACTCATGCACATTTGGAAATGATTATTTTATGGAGGAATTCTCTCATCATTCAATATTTTAGTGTTGAACAAATCTCTCATTTCTGCGGCCTTGGATTTCAATTTTTTGCCTTCTTCTTCAATCATAACCATCCTCACAGCTCTGCAGACATCCCCTCTGCTAATAGATCCATCGCTTCCTCTCTCCACTTCAACACCCACCTGTAATTCATGGACAATCATTTGGGCATTCAATCCCTGATCCAAGTGCATGGGAAAAGCAATCAGAGGCAATCCAGCACCCATCCCTCCATCAATGAGTTCCACCCACAATGAGTTACAAATGCCCCTGTAGATGGATGACACAGAATCTCCTGCCGAGGCGCCCACTAGCGCAAAACCATTCCTCTATTGGCCACTCTGGATTCAAAGCCCTCAGGTAATGAACCTGACACCCTTCTTTGAACTTCATCTCCGTCTTCATCTAAGTTGTTTGGAAAACGCAGTATCCACAGAAATGGCTGCAAACTGGCCTCTAATCCTTGGGCTATCTCCTCTATCTGCTCCTCCGACAGAAAATATTCGCTGCCAAACGAGACATAAACAACAGAAGCAGGCCTTTGCCTTTCCAACCATCTCAGGCACTCATGCTCTGATTCTTCAGGACTATTCTGTTTCACAGGATAAGGGCGAGGAAGAAGGGCACCAACAGGAACCACCAGACTTCCTGTAATCTACCGAATATACTGTATAAATTTACCTCTAATTCATTATGAAATTTTATGGCTATTGCAGTGGAATCATAAAAATAGTCAAAAAGTAGATCTATATATTTCTCACTGGTGGGAGTTGTGTAGGTGTAAATGGGCAGTACAGAGTCGACTTCAAATGGTCGATATCGAATTGCAGTCGACGGAAAATCGAGAGGGCGGTTGAATTGCATCGTCAGTGGTGATTTCTATAACTTGATATCTTCTAGCAGGGGAAAAACAATATCCCATGTAGGCTGCGCCGTAGGTTGTGAATACAACCGATGGGATTTTCAACCTGAGAGCCACTTTAGAAATCCAGTGTAAAATATAGTCGAAAATTACAATATCTGGTGAAATTTGGTCAAGTAATGTCTGCAAAGGCTTCTCCAATCCTCTTGCTGCCTCGTGGAAAAGAAATATAAGATGGGTTGGAAGATGAGACGTGTTTTCGATGCCTGTCGGCAATCCATCCACGCAAGGCAATGGCAGCTCCACTAGATTCAGATTCCCCTGCTTCTCTGGGAAGGAGAGCTTGATCTTTGCAATATTAAGAGGAGTCGAAACAAATGAGATTTTGATATTTTTTCTGTCTAACAGTCTCTTGGAAAGTTGAATGAATGAAGAAATGTGGTCATGAGACAGCCATGTCATCATTACCACGTGAAGTTGACTGCCATTGCTGCACTGATCGGAACTGCTGCAATTCATCGACTCCATTAATGAGGGTTTATAATGAAGAAAGAATGCGCCAAAATAAAGATATCTTATCTGGTGCTGAGAAAAAAACTTTTTGAGATAGAAATTTGGCTTCAGACCAAAGTAGAGCATATTATTATAATATGGGCAGAAACTTGTGGTCCAAGATTCTCTTGTGGATGTAGCAATGCAAATGATTCAGGCACCTTTCTTGATGCCGTAGATTTGCTGAAGAAAACAACATTTCCAACTTCAATTTTGACCTTGATAGTTTTCCTCTTGTTTTGTCCCTGCTTTATTGTTTTAAGTTCTATGGATTATTGCAGGGGTTTTAGGATGACACTGAACATGGAGAGGAGAAAAACACAACCGCAGGAGAGACAAATGGAGTTTGAGGAGTGGGAGTGGCCGCCTGGACTGCAACTTTCTTAGGAGTCAGAAAAACCTTATCGAAATGCTCATTTGATTTTTGCAACAGGGTGGTTTGTCTCATTCACGTGGCCGTGGCATTGTGGTTGTGCTCTGTTTCTATCCAAGATTGGAAACACCCACTTCATCCTCTGGCTTCTCCAGCTACTCCATCATAGGTGCTCATCTTCATTTTACTTTTTTAAGAATAATGTGTGTGCCCATAGTGAGGAATATTTATGCTAGCGGATCCAATCTCATTTTTCTTTGGAATTTTAGCAAACCCGAGGGCACCCACTAAACTTGTTTTTTTTGGGTTTTTGTTTAGATACTAATGTCAAGCCACTTGTTGCTTGTGTGATTGGATTCTTGGATAAATGCGAAGGGTGTGTTCTGTTTTTAGAGCTTGTTTCTTTCAACACCTCTACTCACAACATAGTCTAGGTTAATATGCCATTGGCAATCCAATTGCTAGATGGGTATGTGCAAATGGGTTCTTGTTTACCTGCAAAATATGATGGATGTGGAGGGCAATGCAAGGACAGAGATGATTGTTTTCTGTTTTTCTTGTAAGCTCCTTTGGATACTGGCATGGTGTTCTTGCCATGTTTAACCCAACGTAGCAACTTTGGTGTGGACCTTAAACATGGAAAACAAACAGTCCATTATAAAATGATCAAGTACCGGAAAAAATTACAATAAATTAAATCTATTAAAAAACATGGGTTTTTGGAATGAATGAATTAATGAAAGTTTTTAATGATGTCCACAAGACCGAGCAGTCTATGGGACCCAAAGGTTAACATGAGCAAGACATCCAAACACCAAAAGATGCCCGAGAAAACCACTACTTCAACCTTTCTTCCAGCTCTTTGCTAATTTTGCTTCGTCTACTATGAATTTTTATCAGGACATCTACTCTTTGCCACCCTCTCCTCTTCAAACAAAGTTGTAAGATCAACCCCTCTTAAAATATCCATGTAGTTTCTCCTTATGTCCATGTAAGTGAAACATTCCATGATGAAGTGCCATTCTGATTCCATTGTGCCCGAGTTGCAAAACTGAAAACCCTTTCAGCACCACTCCTCCTTGGGAATTTTCCATCTCCCGGTTTCACACCTAAGGTGATGTGAACTAGTTTTTAGCTGCACAATTAACATTTTAGCCTTCCACTTTATCGTCGCTCCAATGTAGTGTTTTTGTCCGTGATCACAAGTAGGATTAAAATTCTGGACATAGTATTCTCTTTTTGACCAAGCTGCTTGTTGCACATGATATTTCTAAACTTCTCTCTTACATAACTCTTTATTTCTTCATTAGTGCTAGGGCACTCTTGCATGCTAATACTTCATTTTCTCATCCACTCGCTATTTTGCTTCATCCATGTTTTTTTACTTCTATTTAATTTTTCCTCAATTGCTATTTTAGGCCATCGGGAATCCTCCATGATTTCCACTTTTTTGAAATATCCTAATAGTCGGGTCATCGCCGTCGCTTCCACTGGAAAGGCTCCATTCCACTAGAATGATTTCGTATGGGACCATGGTTTTTATTTTGAAACTACTTGTAATTAGATGCTTCTAAATTCTTTCTATTTGCTTCCATTTCTTCACGGATGTACTGCTGCCCCAAATCTCACAACCGTATAGCATTACCGGGATTACCAGTAACTCGAAAAGGTTCAAACGGGTCTTCTAGTCCCATAATTCCGATGTTCTGCATCTGTTTTGGAGCATATATAGAGCTTTCCACCCCCTTGGATTCTCTTAGCTCTACACGTTTCCCAGCTGAGACAATTGTGAAAGTCCAGTCCCAAATATTTGTACTCCTTGACAACTTGCAAGGAGTCCCCATCGAATTCAAAGCTTACTTGTCTCCTTTTCTTTTTTAAGGTAAATATCATGATTTTGGTTTTACCAATGTTCACTTGCATTCCCACCTCTTGGCAAAATAGCTCTAAAGCTCTCAAATGCTCCTATAAACCCTGCTCTATTTTAGCCATTAGGATAAGATCGTCTACATAGAGCAACAATTTCACTACATAGGAAGCTAGATGAATCCCGCCTCTACCCTTTTTGTCAATCCATTCCTCTAGCTTGTCTATATATAACCCAAACAAGGTGGGTGACAACGGACAACCTTGTTTGACCCCAATGTCGCTCCCAAAGCACTCTGATAGACCATCTTTAGTCCTGATTTTAGCCCGTACTTGCTCATATAGTCTGTGCACCGCTGCCCTATACTTATCCGGAATGCCCAACTCTTCCATTCTGTTCCACAATTTGCTTCTCGGAACCGTGTCAAAGGCTTTTTGAAATCCACGAAGCAACAAGTACACCTCTTCACCCTTCTTGTCCCAAACCTTTTCAATCAAGTGCCTAAGAATGACACAATGATCAATAGTAGAGTGCTTTGGTCTAAAACTTGCCTATCCTTTTGCTCTCTTACCTTCCTTTTCAGCCCAAAGGCTAATTCTACGCTCCACCATGCCGCCAAATAGTTTTCCAAAAAGTGGATTAATCATAATGGTGCGGTAATTTCCTGGGTTGTTGACATCACCACTTTTGTGTAGAGGGATGACAATGCTAGTTGTCCAGTTGCTTGGAAAACCGAACTGAATAACTTTATTAAAGATATTTTTAATGTGCGGAGCAAGATCTTCTGCACCCCAATTTAAGAATTCTACTTGCAGCCCATCTATGTCTTGAGTCTTACCTCCTGCTAATCTTGTGATCCCTTCCTTGATGTCTTTCATGGAGAAAAGTTTGTCCCTGTTTTCAATAACATAAGGAAGAAGCGGCAAGTCATTGCTTCTTTCGTAGAGCATCTTTGCATATTCAAGCCACTGAGTGTCTATGATGTTGTTCTCCACTGTAGTTCTACTCTACTAAAGCTCTCTCCAGAAACCTCTTGGATTATGCTTCCCCATGAAAATCAGCTCCTCTCTCCTACCTCTCATGTACTCTTCCTTTTTGTTTCTCACTAACTTTCTATATACCTTTGTATTTGTTTTTCCTTTTCGAAAGCATTTAACCTTCTTTTTGCAGCCTTGCATTCTTCGTCAAACCATGGATTTTCCAGAAAATTGTTTTTAACACTTCTCCAAGTTCTAAAGCATGCACTCCCTTAGCGCATTGTGTATTATATTCATTAACTGCACATTATTGAGCATGTATTTTACCTTTTTGGAGTTAGCATCATCCTACACTTCCTGTAACTATTTTGCAATCATCCCTTTGAAGATGGTGTGGTTCTCCTGATTCACAAGGATTTTGCCTTGATACCCTTTTTTGTTCAAATGGAGGCACTCTTTTTGTTGGTCCTTGTTTTGCATATTAATCTTCACATGAATTGGGTTATGATCTGATTTCATTTCTATAGGACAACTTCCTACCTTGATCTCCAAAATCTTAGACATAATGTTTTGTGAGCATATGGCATAGTCTACGACACTTTGACCATTGTATGTTTGACAAGTGATGTTTCGGAATTTGGCCATGTCTCTATGCCATTACATATGATCAGATTATGTAAGTTGCATAGACCTAACAATTCAGCCCCAAAATGAGAAACACCGCCATTGATATCTTGAGAGACCCGTTCCCATTTCTGTTATTTGTCCTCTTCCAACCATATAGGATCGTTATTCCATTCTTCTTCTTTCCCAAAGTAGAGGGATTGATTATTAGTTGTCCTAGCATTAAAGTATCCTATTAGAATGATCTCTCCCTTGGTGCCAAACTCAGCTATGTCTCTTTTCAATGCTCCAAAAGGGTCCTCTCTATCCATGTTCCTCTTCTTGTAGGTTTTAGAACCATATGGGGTGAAGTAGTATCTCTGTGAGAAAAAGAGTGGTTTCCTTTACGGTCAGTTTCAGCCATAAGTATTGATTATTCGGGTCTTTCTTTTCTTCCTTGATGGTTCCTTTCCATGTTTCCCTAACTAAAACTGTCACTCCCCGTGTCCTTTGCTCTTCTCCCTCAACCCATTCCAAACTGAGACCTTCTCATATCCTGTAAAATTTGGTACTCTGCAACCTTCATGCTCATGTGTTTCTACAAGTACAATGATGTCTCTACCCTCTCGCTATGGGCCCCAACCCAGGACCCCTCCTCCAAGGATAGCCTCTACAATTCCAACTAACCAACGTAAGATAGTCCTGGGGGGCCCCGACTCCCTATTTATTATGTGCATGGTTTACGCCAAATTGGGCTTTCCCTCTATATAGCCATGCTTCCTTTCCTTCCTTTCTTTGCTACCACCTTTTCCCATTCTTTCCTTCTCTCTTCCAATTGTACAGGGTTAGATCCTCATCTATAAAGAACTGGGTGCCTTTGAGAAACTTCTTATTTCTTAGAATTTTGTTCTTTTCTTCCACATTCCTCAAAATAACTTTTATATTTCTTGCTCGGTCCCCTCCTACCACTTTACCAATTCTATTGGCTTGGTGAATATGTCCTGTCCACTGGAGTTGGTCACGAAGGAAGTCTTCAACTACTTTGTTGGTGATTTCTCTTTCTCCATGCTCTTTCAACCCTTTCAAGACATGATATAATATACAATATAGAAATCTAGGGCTACTAAGAAAAAAATTTAAACAATACCACAAAATAGATCACAATTTTGTGTTTTTATACATAAATTTCCAAAAAAATACACGAAAAATCTCTCTGCAACCACCATATTTGGTAACCTTGGTTTAACCAATGATTTGAGTACATTGGGTCATGGGAATGGGTTTTATGCCAACTTGAAATCAATCCCCATCTCTGTTTCTCAAAGAAAAATACTTCCTAGGTACAGGAAGGTGGTCTGAGATTTTATATTAAGCATTTTTAACACATATATGATTGACAAATCAAAATGAACATGCAAACTTAAATGAACCAAGATTTGAAAGCCAATATTCCGAGTTTTAAAATCCATATCTGATTATATATTCTTAACAATATTCTGCTGGTATAACTGGGAAAGCTCTGAAATACGTAGCTCTGATGCCACTGAATTGAACTTAATCGAAATCTGAAAATTCTTAAAGAAAACATTTTTGAATTTTTTGCAACAGATGTTTCTTGAAACAAAAAAATAAACAATAAAAATTTGTTCTATTACCTCCCTGTACAGAAGAATGCCCAAATCCCTCAGACAAGCCAATTCCAATTTTGAAGAAATAAACAATCTTCAATGAATTATATGCTTGTGCAACAAAATCATACAGTTATCAATAAGGAAGAACTCCTTATTACAAGAAACACTGCCATACATACAAGAAAGACTTCCTCCAAAAAGCCCCTTCCTTGTTTTATCCTCTCGGATCAATCTTCAAGTTACAATTTTTATATTAATTTCGCTTATGAGACACCCCTTTGGGACCTTTTCAAGGAAATATTTTTCCATTTACCTTATATATTGTTCAAATTGTGTAATCACGGGGTTTCAATCTCATGAACAACATCTAGACTAAACCAAATCTTACCAAATTTAGGCTTTGTGTAGCTTTATTTGCTTCATTATTCTGAAACAATCTTTTGCCTTTAAATGACTTATTTAAGTTGTTCAATTTTCCTACAATAGAATTTTGCTTTATTCTCTCCTATTTTTCTAGAATAAATCCATGTTTTGTTCTTATCTTAGCTTCCAAGAATTAGCTTATTCTTTGTTCATATAAATGCTTTGTTCTTATCTTATCTTCCAAGAATTAGCTTATTCTTTATTCATATTAAACATTCTTTTATGTCAAAGAGTCCTTCGAGTGGTTTGTACGGCCTTATTACATATACATCTTGGAGGTGCACCATAATGCATGAACAATCAATTTGCTCATTGGTAATAAAAAGTCAAAATGAAAATACAATGAAAGTTCAGATTTATGAATTACAATTCAAATTCCTCACATCACTATAGAAAGGCTCGCTTATCCAAGATTGGTCTTACGGATGGGCTATATTTTTATTGCTTGAAATTGAAAACTGTTAAGCATCTGTTGTGGGCCTGTCCTTATCCCAGATCCTTGTGGAAGTTTGTGAAGACCAAGTTGTTTGCTATTTTTCATGGACCTCTTCATTGGCGGGCAGTATTGTTGGGTGATTCCAATGCCCTTATATGCAACTCTTTTAAGAGTATTTAGCATTGTGTGTGGATTTTTGCCTTGTTCATTATTTGGAAACTTAGATGCAATCATGTCTTCAGGGATGGAGTATGCAATTTAGATGATTTTTGTCATTGTTGGAGAAGCGAAGTTCGACTGCAATTAATTTCTAAAGGATTTCTTTTGCTCAAGGAAGCCAAAAAGCTGTTGGGGATTATTCTGATTTCATTGTTGATTTACGGACCAAGTTATAAATTTCTTTGTATCTTTCACTGTACATTTCATTCTTTTGTACAGTCTTTGTTGTAAATATCTTTTCTGTTAATATACGAAAGTATCTATTCTAAATATTTTTTTTTGTTCATATATTAGGTTAACACGAGGTAGTGTATTGAGGAAGCCATGTTTAGTTTGATCTGATCATGTGTTCGGTTTGACCTGATTGTGTGTTAAGTAGCAACTGATGTCTGTTTTTGCTATAAGGAAATATAAAAGATAATGAATTATCCTTCTGTCATTCATGTTAAATATGATCAGTAAATAGGAAATTGATGCTATGCTTTATTATATTAGACTCCCTTGTTGTAACATACAACTATTTTGTGAACCTCCCACGCCCACTTGGCTAAATATTTGAAAGTTGGATGGTACACACGGTCAATTGACATGTGTACGTTGCGAATGAATGAACGGGCAATCAATTTGACACAAGCAACTCGGAATCTCGATGTTTCCCGATTTTGTATTTCACTTTCTAGCCTATTGCACATGCTTTTTAGTACTAGCCAATCAACCTACTGATGCAAGTGGGAAATAATCCTATCTGTAATTACTGATATTTGTTTCATCAAGAATCTGTGGCTGGAAACAAATGCATTTTTCCAAAAAAAAACCCATCTGGCATGTCTACACAGTCCATAATGAGCAGACACGTTCGCACCTAAACCAACAGCGAGGAATGTCAGACGTAGCTGCAAAAATATTTTTGAATTCATTGTCTTAAGCAACAGATCTAGCCAGCCTACCCCTTGAAGCTTACGAGGTAATAATTCTAGATGCTATACGAGGCCTCTTAAAACTTCCATGTCATGGTGATGCATACCGATCATCTTAAATAGAAACACCAGTGTTAAGAGACTAAGAGTAATAGGCCCCAATGATGCCAAGCAAATTGGCCAACAAAATAGAATGATGTCTTGATTGGGAGAAGTTATTGTATTGGCAGACTTGAGAGCTACAAAACCATTATAGGAGCCATGGTCTGCACCACAATATTCACACCTATTCCAGTGCCAAACAAATTAACACATGGCACTTGACATGAGACATAATGCCGTAATGTAGTTCCATATATACACACCATTGAGGAGAAAGACTGAGAATCCTTTCATGATGTGCATGGGGAAAAAATAACTGAATTTTAAAAAGCGTTACCTATTTCCTGATATTTATGTAGCAAGGAAAGGTTCTACTTCTTTGAGGTATAGAATTTTTGCTTTGTTGCTACTGCATTATGTACAAATTCCCCTATTGGCCTCCACAGAGCAAAGCACCCAGATCGATGTTTGGAAAATTGAAAAATTTATGCTTTCTTCCCTTTTCCTAATGCCACCAGCCTTAGCGCAGTACTCTTCTTTCGCACCATGCAACCCTTGTTTATTATATGTATTCGGGTTTTATTAAAAGATGGATGTTTAAAATTTTAAGGTGGGGTTTTATATAAAGGGATTTTAACTTATGCTATGCATTTAAAAAAACTTTAGTTAGATTTAATTTAATATAATTATATCTTTTAAAAGTGTTATTAATAAATTAGGTTCTAATTATAATTTTAAAATCTAATTGCTTTTTAAAAGTTTATAGCTTTTTTCGTATTATGTATCTAATTAAATAATTTAAGTTCCTTTTTTCGATTAATGATTTAATTAGTCATTTCTTAACGTGCATACTCACTTTTTTAAAGTCTTAGCTCTAAAATTAGCCGAAGTGGACATTGCGTAAAAGGGCAATTTCTAAGTGTTATTGGTTGTTTTTTCTCTAATAGTTTGTTGGAGTGTGTAACACACCTTCTAGCAGCTTTTTTCCTTCCAGGAGCATTTTTGGCATACTTTGGAGGTCACCCGTACTGCCTTGAGCACATTTTCTTCATTGTAATAACTCTTGTTATCACTTGCAAACTAGTGAACACATCCACCATAGTATTACGGCAAGGGGTTTCTATTGCGACATGAGACACTATTTCTCACAACATGACTTGATTTCACCCCTTCTCTTGTTTTTAGCTTATTTTGCTTGTTTACGGTCTTGATTTGCTACATTCCATGAAACTTGATTGTGGTATCCTATCTTGCGCATTATTACGCTAATCGCAAGTACGTGGCAAACCTGTTTCACAATGCACACTCGCACTTTTGATTGTATCTAATGCACTAAATCGTAAAGTTTCAAAGAAAGGATTATAATATTGTCCTGGGTCATTGCACTTTTTATTTGGACTTGTAATTTTTGCACCAAGTTATAAAGTGCCATATGGGATATTATTGGGGGCTTATCTGCATTATGGAGTTTCATCGTTATTTTGTTATACTCAATTATGAGAAGTATTCGACATGGAAGGAAGAAATCATCGAGACCTGCCTTTGTGCATGGTTTTAAACCCTACCTTTATGGTCTCGTTCCTAAGCCTCTCAAGCCTCTACTGCAGAAGGATAAGTGGTTTAACCAAAATGATGAGGTATATGGCCTTCTTGGTCTTACTATTTCTAGGGATACATTGTGTTTTTTCGAGCACACTGAGTGACCTTTCACTTCCTGGTCCATTATCTCACTTGATTTGCATGGAGATAATGCTTCACCATCTGAGAGAGACACTTCCCTATACTACTCTTGCGATGCCATAGATTCTCCCCCTTCTCACATCCCTTCCATTGTTGAGTGTTCCTCTATTCTTATTGCTTTCTGGGAGTCCCTTGTTGATTGTCCACATCAAGACCTTGCTTTTGAGACCACTCACACTACTACTACCACTATAGAGCTCATTGTTGACCATGTCTCATGCTTTCATTCACTATTCACACTCGTGTTCCATTTGATACCCTTTCTCTAAGAAAAATGTGACCATTTCTCCTTGTGCTCCTCGCATATTCATTGTTCGATTGACGAAACACTCCTTACACTTGTTTCGTCCATTGAGTGCCACATAACTTCACCTTGGCCTTCCAAAGAGCTCTCCACAACAGTATTTTCCTCCTACTTCAGGTGTTGCATTGTATGCTCTGTTTGAGCCATCTTTCATCTTGGAGGATCTATTTATCTCTCGTGTTGGGAGTGCTTCCTAGGGACACTTGTCGCTTCCAAAAATTTGGATATTCTTCATGATCCACCTCTTCTTTTGGATCCCTTTATGAGGATTATTGGGTCCCCACCTTCTTCTCTCTCTCTCTCTCTCTCTCTCTCTCTCACACACACACACACACACACACACACACACACACACACAACCATGACATTATCATTGTCTCATGTGCCCTATTTTGTCATACCTATGTCACTTTTTTTATTCAGTAGATCAGATTTAGATTTCATAGTATTGTAGACTTCTTCTTTGTTCGTGGAGTGGGCCAACTTCCAGTGCTCCTTTTATATCCTTCCCAAGGGCAGGAACATTGTTCAATGCAGGTGGATTCTCTTCAGTCTTGGTGCAGAGGACCACATCATCGACACACTTCTTAGAGGACCTTCTTGTTCTCTCTTATTTCTCTCTCTACTCTGGAGTATGATTGTATTTGGGTACCTTATTAGGCCATGTTGCTAGGACCCATTTCTTCTCCTTCTTCTCCAGTCTTCTTGAGTGAGTTTGTCTCTCTTTTGGGGGAGTTTTTCCTACTAGAGTTTTCTCCTTTCACTACACTATTTGAGAGTTTCTTGTACATGGGTACCTCATCAGACCTCGTTCTTTGGGACCCATTCTTCTCTTCTTTCTCTTTTCCATAATTTTTTTTTACACATGGGTACCTTATCAGGATTAGTAACCGGGCCCCATTGACACATCTTTATTAGTTGTCTAGGAAGTTCTCCCGGCTTTTAACTTGCCATGACCTATACCGAGATTCGATGAAGGGGGTGTTGGTGTATATGAATTGATCATCATCATTTTAAATATTTTCTACCTAGATGGTTAGTCATCTCACTTAGTGATAATAGTTCATAGTTGAATAGATCAATAGGGTTAGTTAGGGTTGTGTACATGTGTCATACACAAGAGTTACACAACACTCCTATATGTACCTTTCTTTTCTGATCTATGAGAATGCCAGACACATTGTTGTCTTTTCTATATTTGATTTTACTTATGATTCATGATATTTCTAATTACGTGAAGCGTTCTCATCTCCATTGGAAGTACAACACTCTTCGATGTGCACAAGGTTCCAACATTGATCCTCATGGAAAAATTTGATAGGCCATTTATCTTAAATTTGACAATGTTTTGTCGCATCAGAACTTGTTTTTATTTTCCATACTAGTCCCGATGAGGAACCCGCTATCAACATGTTCTAAATATTATATGTTTATACAAAAAATTGGAAGAAGTGGAAGAGGGATCCAATTAACTTGGATCCTGCATAATCTTTCACTCCTCTTTATAATATTTTATTCTTTAACTTTTCTCCATTCTTTGTCTTCTTTCAAGGAAAATAAAATCTACCCAATGATTGCATGAATAACATATTCATGAGAAAATACAAAAATATGATTACATAAAGGTAAGAATTTTTCTTATAAAGCACGCATGGAGGATGATAGGGCATAAAATGCGAAAGTGGTTAATTGGAAAAAATGAATATCCCATACATTTCCACATTTTTAATCATGAATTGGAACCTCTCTATCCCGAGACATCAAAATGAAATCTTTACAGTTGGAGGATTCTCTCCTTTCATTTTGGTGGGTTCAACAACCTTTTCCCGCATTTTTCTCTTCTCATTTGGTCTTTGGGCGATTTTGGGTATAATTCCCTTAGAAAAAAATTGTGTAAGAATGAGGGCATGTCCTCATTATAAGTTTTGATTGTTTTTATTGATAGTTAGTTGTTAATTTATCTAGTTATAGGTTTTTCATCTCTGAGTAGTGTTGAAGTTCTAATTTTCTAAGGTTGTAATGCTAAGGTGGTTACATTGTATAACCAATATAACGCATTGAGGGCATCAAGCTTATGTCCCCTTATTAAAACCAAAATGAATATAACAAGTTGTTTTGATTTAGTCATGAATTTTACTATGTATGTGAATATTTAATCAATGAAGTATATCTGTCATTGCACTATTATGTTTATTGCATCTATAGAATACATAGGCTTAACTTCTAGTTATTATATCTTCTTGTTCACCGCATAAATATTTTTCTATAATATATAATTTGTAATATTTTGGTCCAATTATAAAACGCTTGTTGTAATAGTGATTTGCAATGATTTTTGTAATCCTTTGAAAGTATCTTGGGCATATAAAATGGAAGAAATGAATGTTTTGTTAAGGTTCTTTCACAAGTGTTTGTGTTGAGGATTTTGAATATTGTATGGTAAAATTTACATGAATTGGATATCCATGAATGAAAATCCCCCTTTGGAAGATATTTTTATTTGATCGTGTTTTCGTTGCATTTTGGAAATATCAGGCTCTCATGGAATTCATTAGCAAATTTGTTATAAATAAACCATCATCCAACCCCCATTTTCCTAACTAAAATATCCTACCATGCTACCCCTATAAACACATTAAAGTATATATATCATGCATGTTTTTTTATGTAAATTACATTACCCTTGTCCATTATGAATGAATTTTCCTTGATTTGTGAATATTAGAATTCTAAACATCATTAATATCCATTTCATTTGTTGTTTACAAAGAGATGATGTCCGTGAATTGTTTTTATCTCGTATTTAGTAACTTATGTGTGATGTAATAAGTACATGTGATATCTGTGTGACAACTCTTGTGAGTAGATATTACATTCATGGTTATTCTTAGCTCAGATTGACTTACCAATAATTTGAAGAGGATTGAATTATGAAGTCCCTCACTCATTCAAGTTACCCTTGAAATCTCTCACCCTAGTTTTTGCAGAGCTAGAAGTAACATGGTTTAGACATCCCCTTGTGAGGTTCCTCCTAGTCATTTCCAAGACTTGGTGATAAGAGAATGTTATATATATCCTTGGATTCAAATGACATATCCTTCAAATCTATCATTCTTAAGGTCATTACGTGCTAGAACTACCGACTAGTCCCTGGTGTGTAATATTGGGAGCCAACACAAGGACCATGTTTTGGGATCTTTTACATTCCCCTCATATATGTGTGGATTGTATTTTCCTTTCATGTTTGGGTTGGTGATCTTATTTGGGTTGCAATCATTAAAATGTGTTGAAAGGGTGTTTTTGGAGTTTCTTACGTTTTGCTTTGGGCCTTGTATAATGTTTTGAAGTTATGTGTTGTTTGGTACTTTCTATAAAGCAATGGAACTCAATAGTTAAACCATGGAAAATATCATGAGCACTGAATCAACGAGATGGTATATAAGAAAATAAGACTAACCGAGTAACAAAGTAAAAGAACTACCAATTTTACAGAACATAAATAATTTGAGGGAAATTATGAATTTTTCTTTCTCCCTTATGGTTACACCTTAATGAAAATATCCATTTTCCATCGCAACATGAGCCATTTTGGTTTCATCGCCACTCGTGTTTCCCCTCTAGCTAACCCTAGCATTGTATCGCATCGAGGGACGATAATTTTATATGGGAAGGTGTAGTGCTCGATCCTTCATTGATGTTTTTATGGTGTTTTTCGATTGCATCATCGTAGTGCCTTGTCATCACCACTTGTGTAGTACTTTGGTTTGGTGTGTTATCACGAGTTGAGATCGGGAACCCTCATTTAGCTAATATATCAAATGCATGTGTTGATGATTCATTTCCATTCGTTGATCCTTGTATTTTAAAGTGTGTAATGGGTGTCGGGATGATTTTTATAATAATAACGATTAAAAATTTACGGTCAGGTGTGCGAGTTTCATTTGATGTTTTAAATGTTAAAAAGTGGTGTAGGAGGCTAAACCCTTTATGGAAATGACCATCTTGGTAGTTATTGAGGGTCCGCTATTCTATTAATGAAAATTAAGATATTAAAATAAATAAATAAATAAATTTATAGATATTAATGATAATAAGATAAGTTAATATTGAAATTGAAATTCAAAGAATGGAAATAATAAAATAAAATAAATATTAATGAATGTAATAGGAAGGAGTACACTTAGTGGAGGTGGAATAAAGGAGGTGGTGGGTAATAATAGTGATTAGAATACGTGAAACCCCTTGAAATGCATTGGTGGGTGTAAAGAAAACTTCACAACTTTTTCATTTTCCTTCAAGATCACTTCTATGCCAAGATAAATGATTCTTTTACTTGTAATGTAAGGATTGCTATTAACAAAAAACAACACCCTATGATTTGTCATGGATGAATGGATGAGAAATCAATATTTTTGGGTAACATGGGATTGTCTCCAAGTTGTGGGACTTGATACTTAAGACAAACCTCTAGAGAAGGTTGGTTCCTCTACCTATTCCTAATGCTAAACAACTCCTAAGAAAGGAAATGTAACTATATAATCCTATTCTAACAATCTAAGGGACCAAGGAAAGAGGGAGGTGCATGAAAAGGGGAAATCCTAAGCTAACAGAGGTGATAGCACCAAGAAGAGGGGGAAATACACTCTTAGATAAATGAAAATGGGAGGAAAATGAAGGAGGAGAGAGAAGACATGAGTGTCACAATCCAAAGAAACATTTAAACTCTCATTTCCATGGAGCACAACAAAAATAAACCCTGCAAGAGGAGAATAAACATGCACAACATACTTGCAAGTAGATGAAGAGGCAATGAAATACAATAAAATACTAGCTAGGGAAGAGAATAGCCACAAAACATGAATTTTATTGCTTCAAAGAGATGCACGGTCCATTACAATGAAGGAAGAAGGCACAAAACTATTGCAAATATTTAAATATGAGGCCTAAAACTCAAAATACACATGCAACACTTGAAGGACGATGCACTAGCATTCCATGAAAGTCCAACCTTTATAAATGAGCCTCATCTTACAATATATAGAAAATGGGAAAGAGAGAGGAGGGAAAAGAGAGGGAAACATGAATTTTTCTTCAACCACCAACAACATGCATTAAATTCCTAAAAATAGGCATGGGAACCCTTACAAGACCATTCCCCTATGATAATTTTCTTGTAGGAGAAGGAATGGGCACCATACCTCCTCAAATGTGGTGGTTAAGCTACCTAGAACTATATCTTTTAATGCTGGAATGTATTTCCTCTTTTTAACCCACCTAACCTCACCAAATTTAAGAAATCTAGTTTTTATTGTGTAGTACATGATGAGACCTTTCTAACGGTACCAAGTTTGTGAAATTTGGAGTTACATGGCAAAATTTATGGCCATTTGAAGTTCGAGGCTTGGAATGGTCACGACAGGGTTCCACGTGGGCTCCTTGACCTGCATTAATGTAGTTTGTTCTAGGTGTGGATGAACCAACTAATCAATGAACATGAGGAAGCATGGAAATGTTCTTCTTGTTCTTATCGAGCTTGATTTTTCTACATGCTTGTGTATAGGGCCAAGATTCGGAGTTTGAGGTGGGGCGTGGAGCAGTTCCACTGTTACATCGACTCCCGCTTTATCAACTTCACCCACAATACTACATCCATGCTCTATTCCTTTGTTCCATTAGTCTATCATGTCATCTGATCATAGAACCAGTAATCTTACACAACTATTCCATCCATTCTTGAAATACTTGAACCATCCATAAAAGCGCCTCAAATCTCTTCCTGCAGTAAATGTGGGGAATTGGTGGACCCGTGGAACTATTATTTCTATTCCTGAAAGAGTCTATTTATCTAATTTAACTTACAAAAACTCCTCCTATGACCAATGTGGTAATTTGAGGAACATGAGGAATAAAGGAACAATTCCTCGTGTTCCTCCAAATTTTAATTTAGCCGCACCAAAGCATATTTTACCCAATTCATATGATTTTTGGCTAAGAGTTAGGCTTTATGGCCTTGCAACGAAGAGGAAAGCCTTGGAACATTGATTTTTTTAAATTTTTTATCAGTTTGTACCTATCCAAGTTCATATAATAATGCGAGTTATGAATATAACCTAAGAGGGGTATCTTGGATAACAATGTATAACAACTCAATGAGGCTATCTACTGCCAAATGAAGAGATTAGTAGCCTAGAAGAATCCATTGGGCATGGAGTTAGCCTAATAATATGAAATTGATATGAAACTTTAATCTCTAACCCCTAAATCCACATAAAGTACTTCCTGGGCCTAGAGCTGATTTGTCATGGTTGAAATGATCATTCTCATTATAAAATTGTTCTAAATTAAGTTTTTATGAGAGTGGAAAATTGTTTTGAATCTGAAATTCCACCACAATTTCCTAAAACATATCTTCTTTGAGTCCTCCATGAACTATTCTATAATAAAACCATGCCATCTAAAAGAAACAAAACACTATACAAGGAACTTAGGGAAATACATCTCCACTACCAATAAGACAATGTGCTGAAAGCACTCGAAGGAATTGAAAAATAAACTACTATGTACAAGGGAGAGTTTTTTTCCTCAATATCAATGCTTGAGATAGATCCCATTGATCTAGATTTGCAGCTCTTCTCCATCCAATTTTGACAATAAGAAAGCATTGGTTTACCAGTGGCTTGAAATCATGTAAGCGCCACTTCATATTGCATCAAACTTTGAGTTCTTACCTAGTTTAGCCTTATCTTTGTCTTATTTAAGGACTATATCTCGTTATTTAAAACTACTAAATTTTTCCTTCTTGCCAAAACACTTCTCGATTTGAGCTTGATCTTTTCCATTATTTACATTTCTTGATTTCTCAACTCTTTCAGTTCCATGAGCTCTACATATCTAACTTCCATGGATTCTAATTCAAATAATTCTAGTTTCGATGAGCTCCAATGCTAGTAATTCAAGAGATATTGGAAATTTTTCTTCTTTACCGTAAACTAATTTGAAAGGGGGGCTTCTCGTTGATCTTTTGGAAGTGATCATGTCATCCCACAAAGATGATTTCAAATTTCTATTCCAAGTCATTTTATTTTCATCCAAGGTCCTCCTTATGATCCTCAAAATATTCTTATTTGTGGACTCATCCTACCCATTACCTTGGGGGTAATATTTTGAGGAAGTGCTCAAGTATATTCCATCCTTTACAGCCCAATTAGAGATATTTATGCCAAGGAATGTCAAGGCCATATCTGAAATGATCATGTAAGGAACACCAAACCTATTTGTAATGCTTTCGTAAAAGTCTAGAATTCTAGCCTCGTTTGCTTCCTTGAGTACATTTGCTTCTATCCACTTGGTGAAGTAGTATATGGTTGTTAGGACCCATTTATGACTCAATATTGAATGTGGATTGATTACTCCAATGAATTCCAACCCCCATTGCATAAGTGGTTCATTTACATAGATGGGGTGGAGTGGAAGGGATGCTATCTTCTCTTTACCTATAAAGAAGGCACATTTCTTACATTTCTTGACCCATGTATAGAAATGTTAGGATAAATATATTATTATTAATTATGCATTGCATAGATTATTTAATTATTTTTATTTGGTTATATTTATTTATAACCTTTTGTATTGTTTATTTGTTGCATTATTGCTGCAACTATATTTGTTTGTACTTAGTTGGTTATTGCTTCCCGGATGTATTTTGGAAGATGTTATGATTTTAGTTGTACCTGTGCAACCTTGTATTTGTCTGCACATGGCTGTTCAATTCCTATAAGAATTACAACACTCCATTGTAATGTAAATTTATTGAATATTAATAAAATTCATCAAAGCTTCCTATTATTGCTCAGATTATATTGGGTACCTTCCAAGAGATATAGTACCCCATCAACAAAGATAAAATATTAATAAAATTCATCAAGATTCCACCCCTATTGCTCAGATTACATTTGGTACCCAATTAGAAAGGAAATATTGTTGAACAAGAAGAACATTTAGATAATGAAGACTTCTTGTACACTACTCGATCAAGTGAACCTTCCATGTCATCTAGTGATGTATGGTATGTTGATTCAGAGCCACTTGACACATGACTAGCCATAGAGACTAGTTTACTTCAATGAGGGACATGCCTTTGAAAAACCATGTTTCGTTGGGTGATGATTCTTCATATACAGTTCAGGGGATTGGGAACATTTCTCTACCCCTTGGTTCATGTAATTGTAGACTATCAGATGTCTTATATGTCCCTGGGTTGACTAAAAATCTACTTTTAGTTAGTCAACTCCTAGATCAAAACTTAAAATTTGACTTTGATATTCATTCCAAAAAGAAAACGTGTTTAATTTGAGACAAATCACGAGGCTCAAAAATAGTTGCAAAAGTCTCTAATGTGGGACACATGTTCCAGCTTGATTTTTGTCCACATAGAGGATTAGGCACTTATGGCTAAGAACTCTACCTCAACACAATTTTGGCACTAGAGGCTTGGTCATGTTAGTTTCAAGTATCTCGAGACACTTCACAGACGCAATATGGTACATGGATTACCATATCTTTAGAAGGATACAGACAAGTGTCCTCATTTCCTAGTAGGAAAACAACATAGAGCTTCATTCCAGAATATTACATATCGATCTCATGGTAAGATTGATCTAGTTCATACCGATATTTGTGGTGCGATGTAATCAATTCATTCTGGATTTCAGTACTTCATGCTTTGTGTTGATGACTATTTAAGGAAAATGTGGATTTTTTGTCTTCGCAAGAAAAGTGAAGCTTTTGAAACCTTTAAGAAGTTCAAAGTAGCTATTGAGAATAAAACTGGTCATCACATTAGAACTCTTTGCTTAGATTGCGGGGAATTCACCAAGAATCGAGTTCAAAGACTACCTACAAGCTCACAGGATTCGTTGAAAAATTCCTCCTCCACACACACCGTAATGTGAGAATGGTGTTGTTGAGAGAAGAAATTGTACTATCATGGAAATAGTGTGATGCATGATTGATTACTCGGACTTGCAAATAAATTCTTTGTAGAAGCAACAAAGACAACAATGTATTTGTTGAAAAAATTTCCCACAGTTTCTCTTGACGGAGTAATGCCACATGAAGCATGGTAAAAGAGGAAACCATATATTGCATACCTTAGAGTATTCAGGTGTAAAGAAAGTATGCATATACCCAAGCATAACAAAAAGAAATTGGACATAAAGTCACATAAAATCATCTTCATTGGGTACAATGAAGAGACTATTGGGTAAAAATTGATGGATCCGAAGACTAAGAAAGTCTACACCAGTAGAGATGTTGAGTTCCTTGAGAAGATGGAAGTAGAGTCTCCTACTCCGGACTCACCGATGTAGATTATTGACCGATTGTAAAAGCGAAGATGATGTTTCCAAATATGAAGAAAGTAATGATGGGGATGATGGTGATGATATGATAGAACCAAGACCCACGGGAACGATTCAACATATGCCCAAGTGGTGTACTAGCACATTATGAGATGCAAGAATGGATGCTCCACCGAGATACATCCACCCCTGGACCACTTGACTCGTAGTAAAGCAAGAGAAGAAGTGAAATTTGTTTTTATGAGTAGAGATATTGAGTCCGATGAGCCCTCTAGGTTCAGGAATCCCTATAGCCAAAATCTCGAGAAAGATGCCATAGGCCGAATATCATCGGTGAGGAAAATAACACTTGGAAACTTGTCGATCTTCCACCATGGAAGAAACCCATTGGGTACGAGATGGATATTTAAAACAAAGTACAAAGAAGGCGGGACAATGATTAAGTATAAAGCGAGAATAGTAACAAAGGGGTATACCCAAAAATAAGGCATTGACTACGAGGAGAAATTTTCTCCTATAGCTAAGATCAAAATGACCAGGATGATCTTTTCTCTAGCTACACAGTTTGGTTGGAAAGTCCATCAGATGGACGTAAAAAGTGCCTTTTTGAATGGATATTTACAAGAAGAAGTCTATATGACTCAACTTGAGGGATATGTAGTAGCTGGTCAAGATGTAAAGGTATGCGAGACTCTGGGAAATATCGTATGGCCTCAAACAGGAACCCCAAGCATGGTACATCAAAATTGATGAGCATTTCATACAACATGGATTTGTTAGAAATCCATATGATCCCAATCTTTACATCAAAAATCAATGGGGGATATTGTGATTTTTGTTGTCTATGTCGATGATCTTTTCATCATTGGTAGTTCAGTGAAGATGATTGATGCAACAAAGAAAGATCTTAAATGATCGTTCAACATGACAGATCTCGGGATGATGCACTATTGTCTTGGATTGGAAGTATGGCAAAAGAGAATTGTATCTTTGTTTCTCGGTTGAAATATACAAATATGAAACTAAATAAATCCAGGATGATGGATTGCACACTAATGATTGCTACACTTATGGAGAACAAATTGTAATTATCTCGTTTAGATCCATCTCCTAAGGTAAATGCCACTTTCTATTGGCAATTGATTGGGAGTCTCATTTACTTGACCTACACTAGACCAGTTATCAGCTTTGTAGTAAGCTATCTACCCAGGTTCATGCAAGAACCCAAAATGTGTCATTGGAAAGCAGCAAGGCACATCTTGAGATATCTCAAAGGATCGATGGATCTTGGTCTAAAATCCAAGAAGAAAGACAAATTCTTCTTTTCGGGATATTGATTCGATCATGCAGGCAATATTGATGATAGAAAATACACTTCAAGGTTTGTGTTCTTTATGGGATCGGACTAATTTTATGGGGAAGAAAGAAACAACACTTTGTTTCTCATTCTTCCATAGAAGCGAGTATCGTTATGTAGGAGAAGCTTTCGATAAGCGATTTGGTTATGTCGCATACTCGAAGGAATTTGAATACCACAAGGAAAAATGACCACCATCTATGTTGACAATGAAGGTGTTCTCAAACTTGTTTTGCAATCTAGTTTTTCATGAAAGAACAAAACACATTGAGGTACAAGTGCATTTCATACATGAGCATGTCTTGAAGCACAATATGTAGCTTGATTTTGTCCAACGGTTGAACAACGAGAAGATATCTTGAGAAAGTCACTTACACATGATAAGTTCGAGTTGTTCGAGATATTTTCTCTCCTCATCTGTTAAGATAATGCAAAATTAAGGGGGGAATGTTAGGATAAATATATTATTATTAATTATGCATTGCATAGTTAGATTATTTAATTATTATTATTTGGTTATATTTATTTATAACCTTTTGTATTGTTTATTTGTTGCATTATTGCTGCAACTATATTTGTTTGTACTTAGTTGGTTATTGCTTCCCGGATGTATTTTGGAAGCTATTATGATTTTGGTTGTACCTGTGCAACCTTGTATTTGTTTGCACATGGCTGTTCAATTCCTATAAGAATTGTAGCACTCCATTGTAATGTAAGTTGATTGAATATTAATAAAATTCATCAGGATTCCACCCCTGTTGCTCAGATTACAAGAAATTATTAAAGAGGTTGGATCAATAATATCTATATTTCAAGATCCCGAGATTTGTTTTCCTTAGAGAAAGTTGACCTCCTACTTCTCCATTATGGAATTCATGTAATACTTTCTCAATTTGACCTCTTTTGATGTACCTTAAAAGAACACCATTTACATATTTTCGAATAAAATTTCATTAATAAGCACAAAGGGAATGTGTAGAAGTCGAAATACCTCCTTTTGTATTTGTTCAAACCTTGGGGGCATTGAATTGTTTGAAAAACATTGACTACATCATGAGTCCAACAAGGAGTAGACAAGGCATTGATTGGTTGCTATTGATCATGTTGAAGCACAAAATGGTTTCTTTGTTAGTATGATGGTCTACGAAACCCAGTTATTCACATAGTCCTTTACCTCAAACCATCTTAGTCACTTTGATATCCACATCATATTCCATTACCTTAGTTATCCAACCAACCCTCCTTTCATTCGGATCCTTGTTCAAAAGTAAGTCTTTCACACTAGCATGTGAAACTATTAGGTGGCTCTTGTTGTTTGATATCAAGTTCTTGAATTTCTTAAAACTCCTTATAATAGCAAGGGCATATTTTTCAACAAATGAGTATCTTACCTCATAATCCACTAGACATTGGCTGAAAAATGCCACAGGATGTTCCAAGCCTCCTTTATTCACTTGTATGAGTATGGAGGATATTGTTTCGTGCCACCAAAGGCATACAAGGTGAAATATTTTGTAAAATAAAGATTAATGATAGTTATGACATGTGCAATTTCTTTTTAATGGCTTCAAAACTATTATTTCCTTGATGGTCCATTTGAAGACCATACTCTTCTTCAACATTAGTGTCAATGGTTGGCAAGGTTGGAAAAGTTTGAAACAAATCATCTGACAAATTTGATTCTTCCTAAGAAGATTTGAAGTGCTTTCTTATGACTAGGTAATGGAAATGTAAGGATGACATTAACTCTTTCTGGATCAATAGTTAATCCTTCCTTAGAAACAATATGGCCAAGAAGTTTACCTCAATGAGATAGGAAGATGCATTTCTTAGGATTGAGAGAAAGACAAAACTATCTACACCTCTCAAATATATGTATTAGATGGAGAAGATGATTAGATGCATTCTTAGAGAACACTATGATATCATTGAGGTACACAAGAATAATGCAACTCTTTGAATTCCATATCCATGAATATGTAGAAAGTTTCTCATGTATTAGACAAGAAAAAATAAATTTTCTTGTAGGCATAGGTTCCCCATTTAGTGGTAAAATCTATCTTGAATTGATCTTATTACTTTACCATGAGCTAATAATTGTAGCGAGTAACCATCTAGGAGAATAAAACTTTCGACTTGGCCACCATTTGCAAGATCTGTTCCATTGAAGGTAGTGGGTAATGATCCTTTAAACAACCTTTATTTAAATCCCAAAAATTGACACTTATCGATTTATCCATCCTTTTTCACACCGGAACTAAGTTAGCTACCCATGATGAGTGCTTTATGGAAAAAATGATGCTTTCTTTAATAAAATTGTTCAATTCCTTATTTTTCGAGGATTAATGTGTGGATTGACATGTATCTATTTTATTTGATAAGCTTGGTGGTTGAATCCAACTCAATGGTATGATGAGATAAATAAAGATCCAAACATATAAGGTATTCATAAATCCATGAAAAAATATCAAAAATTCTTGTTAATGTTCTACAAAATCATATTTTTCTTGTGGAGCTCTTACCTTACCAATCTGAAGCAATTTTCTTGCACCAACCGAGACCGGTTCGAATCCTCACAATTAATTGTTATATTTTCCTTTTATTTTCTAAACTGATCATTGGGGTTTAACATGGATTTAAAAGTCACTAAGCCATTCGGAAATTTATTTGATTTAAGTTGAAAAACTTGGTCTCCATCCTGCTTCTCCAAATTATCTTGATTTCTTAAAGAAAACTCATCCTCTTCTTGAATCAAATTTACAATCTACTTATCATTTTCAAACACTTTCCAATTGGCGTTATTTTCGGTATAGTGGGTATCACTACTACCTCAATATGTGGTTATACTATGTCTCTCTTAATTTTCTTAACAATATCAAACCTTGCCCCAATCTGATTTAGCCAACCTATTAGCAACTTCATTATCTTTCCTCGAAATGGATTGAATATCAAAGGATTCAAAATATTCTAAGAGATCCCATAATCGTGCTTGTAAGCTTTTAGGAAGTCATTCTTGGCTGCATTTGATACCATGACTTGGTTTACTATCATTTAAATATCCCCAAAGGTCTGTAATTTTTTGATGTTCTTCTTCCTTTCCCATTATAAGCCATGGAGAGGGACTCATATTCCTCTATATTGTTGGAACAATTGAATTGCAATATAAAGGAGGATTAATACTTCATTCCAGTAGGATACATAAGGACTACACCTCATCCCACACCTTTTCTACTTCTTGATCCATCAAAGAACCTTTTCCAAATTCCACTTTCATCTTCGATATTTGGTTTAAAAATGTTAGGAAAAGGTGAATTCTCCTCATGCAAAGAGTAAATGCCAAGGCTATTTTATTCCACATGGTGATATAGATCAAAGCTATAACACCCATTTTTCCACTCATCAATTATTAATTCGGGAATGCATTCAATTTGTGTATCTACATCTTGGGAATTTAGAAAATATTCTTGATCAAAGATGGTGCAATTTGCATTGATGGGGATAGGAACATAAGGTTCTATATGGTATGTAAAAATTGTCTCAAAATTAATAGTTTCCTTAGTTCCATACCTGGTTTTGAAGAGCATATGAGACCAATCAAGCTGATAAGTATCCTCCAATTTTGGTAATAAAGGCTCATGATAGACATAGAGAAAAGAGTGGGGGTAGATAAATTATGAATATATCTTGAGGAACCAAGAAATTGGGGCATGCATGTAGTGTGATACTTAGAACTTTGATAACTCAAACAATTACTACTGTTATTCCATCCAACTTTACCACACCCTTAGAAAGAGATTCATACTCAAGGCCTAGCTGGTCTGCAATTTTCTTGGGCATGAAAAAGTTTCTTACTCCAAAATCGATCATACAATTGTGAACTAAATGATTCCGATGATTAAGGATACATAGAAAGGTGGAGGTTTCATGTTCCTATTTGGTTGATCCTCCATTTTTTGAATTACATTAGTAAGAAAAACCTTCATTTGTTCTTTGGATGACTCACTTGGGATAGATAGATTGTCCATAGCTGATTGCAAGAGATCTCTTTATCATGAGATTGTTAATGATTCCCACATAGATATGATCACATTATTTTTCTTCATCTATTAAAATATGTTGAAAGGATTTGGATTATATTTCATATGTTCCTTACTTTTAATAACATTTTATTGCACTTGAGCTGTTATGGAAGGACCTTTAGGTTGATTTTGTACATTTGGAGGTACATTTGAATTTCCACCTCCTTGGAGTGTCAAAGAAGGTCGAGAATGACATACATTTTCTGAATTCCCTTCTTATAGCCCTCTTCCTAGATTTAGTATTGGTAACCACACCTTGAGGAAATTTCTGATTTATTCCACAAAAGTCATTCATTTTCCAATTCAAAAGTGAAGTATCACTTGGAGGTGTCTCTTGTGTGACAATTTGTTGTTAATTTTATTATGCGAGTGTATCGTAGGGAACAAATGCATTTTTACCATTGAAGTTTGGTTTAGAATGTCATTAGGGTGTGTTTCTTGGTTGTGTGAAAGATGACAAGGGAAACACCACTAGTAATCTTGCATAAGGTTATTTTGAACAAGAACTAAAGCTTGAGATGGACTAGCCACATTTGGGTTATATGGTTGAAATGGACTTGTGGGAGCAAATTGATTCAAATTTGGAGGAGTATCTTTGAAATAAGGTTTGTTTGGTTGATAAGGGGACTTGTTAGGTTGGTGTTGAGATTGGTAAGGTGTAAAATTTTGGGGCTTTTGCCTATTAATAGATACCAACTCATTCCCAAAAATTTGCAATTATTTCATCACCTCTTGCAACTCATTGGAAGGGCTTGAGGAAGTATATGTTTGGCTAGAAATTTTATTCCTTGGGGTTGGAATGGGATCTAAATCATGGGATTGATGAGAAGTAGGTGTCTCAATATCTGGGAATATAGGCATTGGAGGTCTAGGAGAAAGTTTGCTAGCTGAATAACACTATTCTTAGCTCTAATAGTAATTTCGTAAGCACTGGTAATGTTCTACCCCCCGTAGACCTGAATCATAACTGAAATATCACTATTGAAGCTCTTAGATAATTAAAAATACATGTCCTGGTGTAGGTATTACCACTTGAGTAATCCGGTCCCAAATCCTTTGAAATCTGATGTTAAAATCTAGCATCTGCTCATTAGGGGTCCTCTTTGTTGTTGTCGGTTGTTCCACTAAAGACAAGTGATCGACTTATCCTAAAAATGATTGCAAAGGGTTGTGCTAAGTTCATCCTAATTTTGAATTGAATATGGTCTCAAACTTCTGTACCATTGAAGGGATTTTCCTTTGAATGATGAATCCAAGAGTCTGACTATAACATCATCTTCAATAATAAAATGGTTTGAGAACACGTTAAAAACATCTTGGATATGATCAAATGGGGTAGTATGATTTTCAACAATGAGGAAAGAGATACTTTTAAGTGCAAAAAATAGTACATCATGTTGTGCATTGAGGGCCAAAGGGTTACCACCGTTGAAACTGATAAAAGGAAGATTTCTCTAAAGATCCATGAATGGGGTGGGTCTTAAAACTCTAGAGGAAAACAAGAAGGGGCTACCGAGAGGAGTAAAGAGTACTTAATTTGGTGGTGGTGGTGATATCTGAATTGATATACATCTTCTTCTTCTCCTTGGAAATAATTTAAAGTAATAAAAGATCCTTCTCTCATGAGTTCTAGATCTAGTATGAATCCTTCTCATGAAAATAAGGCACAAAATTGATAAAACTAGTAGATAAAATGTTTGGAGTTGCCGGATGTGTTACTAAAAAGCTTGAAAAAGGCTGAAATTCACTAGGATACATACCAAAACTTAGTGAAATAATGAGAAAATCTCATGATGTCCCATCGGGCGTGCTTAGAAATGTTATCACCAAAAAACAACACCCTCGGTTTTCATGGATGAATGTATAAGAAATTATTGTTTTTGGGTAACATGGGATTGTCTCCAAGAGTATGGTACTTGATACTTGAGACAAACCAAAAGAGAAAGTTGGTTCCCCTACCTATTCGTAAAGCTAAAGTACTCTTAAGAAAGGAAATGCACTTATTTAATCCTATTCTAACAATCTAAGGGACAAACGAAAGAGAGAGGTGCATGAAAAGGGGAAATCCTAAGCTAATAGAGGTGATAACACCAAGAAGAGGGGGAAAGACACTCTTAGATGAGTGAAAATGGGAGGAAAATGAATGATGAGAGGGAAGACATGGGTACCATAGTCCAAAGTATAATTTAAACATTCATTTCCATGGAGCACAAGAGAAATAAACCTTGCAAGAGGAGAATAAACATGCACAATATACCTACAAGTAGATGAAGAGGCAAGGAAATACAATAAAATACTAGCTAGGGCAGAAAATAGCCACAAAACATGAATTTTATTACTTCAAATAGATGCACAATTAATTACAATGAAGGAAGAAGGAACAAAACCATTACAAAGATTTAAATATGAGGCTTCATGAACTCAAAACACACATGTAATACTTGAAGGATGATCCACTAGCATTCCATGAAAGTCCAACATTTAAAACTGGGCCTCATCTTATAATATATATAAAATGGGAAAGAGAGAGGAGGGAAAAGAGAGGGAAAATCATATTTTTACTTCAACCACCAAAAATGTGCATTAAATTCCTAAAAATAGGCATGGGCACATGTACAAGATCATTCCCTGTGATACTTTTCTTGTAGGAGAATGAATGTGCACCATATCTCCTCAAATGTGGTGGTTAAGATACCTGAATCTGTACCTTTTAATGTTGGAATGTATTTCCTCTTTGTAACCCACATAACCTCACAAAATTTAAGAAATCCAAGTTTTTTGGTGTAGTACATCATTAGACCTTTCCAACGGTACCAAGTTGTGAAATTTGGAGTTACAGGGAGAAAGTTATGACCATTCAAAGTTTGGGGCTTGATATGGTTACAAAAGGGTTCCATGTAGGCTCCTACAATCCACATTAATGTGGTTCATTTGAGATGCGAGATGAATCGGTTGATCGGGAACATGAGGAAGTGCAGAATCTGTTCCTCTTGTGTCTGTTAGGCCCAAATTTTCCTCGAGTTTGTGTATAGGATGGAGACTCGAGTTCGGGGTGGGCTGTGGAACAATCACACCCATTTCATCAGTTCCTTCTTTATCTACTTCAATTGCAATACTGGGTCCATGCTTTGTTCCTATGTTCCATTAGTCGGCCGTGTCGGCCAATCGAAGAACCAATGACCGAAATAATTGTATTGTCTATTCTTGGAAGAACCAAACTGCCCACAACACTCGCCTTAAACCTCTTCCCGGGGAAAGTGTGCAAATATGGGGAACTAACAACCCCATGGAAATATTCTTCCTATTCCGAAAGAGCTGATTTTTCCAATTTAACTTCCCCAAACACCTCCTGCGGCCCGATGCAAGTAATTCGGGGAACATGAGTAACGAAGGAAAAATTCCTCCTATTCCTCCAAAGTTTGATTTAACCACACCAAAGCATATTTTACCCAATTTTTCTAATTTTTGGGTAAGTTTTGGGTAGTATAGCCTTGCAATAGAGAGGGAAATCCTTGGAATATTGATTTTTTTTCATTTTTTTTCAGTTTGACGTGTCCAATTTCATATAATAATGTCAATTATCAAAATAACGTGAGGGGGTATTTTGGATAACAAGTATTTCAGATCCTTCTATGGTGCTTTCATAGGTGTTGAATAATATTTACATACCCCTTTTTCTAACACCTTCCAAGCTTGTACCATGGTAGAGTATCAAACTATGTTGGGGAGAAAATTTACTAGTTTTATATGTTTGAATCCATGGAAAATGGTTGGGTCAACAAATCTCTTAGTGTTTGTTTTAGTCATTGGTTGATGCTTAGGATAAATATGTTTGGATTTTTGCATGTGGTAGGTGAACTGTGAATTTAAGTGCTAGAAAGAAACATGGTTTCTTATGATTCTATTATTGTAGACATGTGTTTCCAAGAAAGCACTTTTTGTGGGCATGTATTTGGGACATATAAGGAAAAACACCTCTCGGGGTGTGATCTCATGGAACACCTCATGGGAGCATGATATCTTGATTGCAATAATGGTTGGAGATGTGTAAATGGTCTGTTAAAACATCTTTAGGACCATATGTCCAACACGTGTTTTAATTGACAACCTGTCTCAACAAAATATGGATTGAGGGTAATGAGAAGACTTACATTTTTATTTGTTTTTTTACCTTTGATGGAAATTTGGTGAGTGGAATGAGTGTATGGATCAACATGTATTTTGAGTAAATGAGTCAAAAATGAGGGTGTGTAAGGGGATGTAACACTTTCGAAGATATGAGAGATAAAGTGGAATCATGAGATAAGTTTGATAAAATACCTCCAAGAAATTAGTCACTTGAATCATTATGATGGGAAGTTATTTAATTTCAGCGAAATGAGTAAGAGCCTATATCAGGTTGTGTGCAAAAGTATAATGTGGAGGCTTGCATAAGACATAAATTTCTCACCAAAATTTCGCAAGTGTCGATGTGGTACCCTGTTAACCAATCATACATCACCCCTCATGCACTCACCAATTTTTCAAAAGTATGGTTTTTCTCTCTTTTAACATCATTCTTGTTTTTTTAATTGTTTGTTTTCCCTTCATAGTTGATTTGAAATTAAAATAAAATTATGGGCTGCGTTATTTATACAAAACCAAATTTTGTTTCCAAACCGTTGAAAGGTAAGTTGATTTTTCCAAACTAGAATGACCATCTCAGTAAAGTTGAATATGATCCCACATTGTGTTTGATGCTAATTGAAACCTAGATGACTAAATTTGGTAATGAAAACCTCTAGATTAGTGAGCTGAACATGATATTTTGTTCAAACACCCCACTTACACACCCTTACAAAAGTTAATGAAAGATGTTTTAAAATGACGTGAAAAACACCTCTTCGAATCCCATAGAGGAGATGTCAACAGTTGATTTTTTTCCTTGATGACATGGAATGCCACATCAACCCCTATATCATCCTTGGATGATCATTATCTAATTTAACAACATGCGTAAGCCCATTTGGTTTTTTCACATCATGAGACAACTACTAAATGTTAAAAATTTGTTTCATTTTTGGCTTGTGGTTTAGGGATTTGTGTTAGGAAATGGATATCTACCACAAAATACCTTTAGAGTTTCACCATGAAAATCATAATCAATATTTAATTTTGAGAAAAATTCCTTGGGAGCTAGTATTGCAAGCAAGTTTTTAGTTCCTTGGTCATTCTCGCAAGAATGGGATGGTACATTTTTATAATCACCTTTGGAATGGTAGTTGTATATTGAACCCTGATTTCCATAAATGAATTCCATAAATTTTGAGGGTTTCTCTACATATAGGGGAGTGGATGAGAATTGATAGAACATGTGTTCAAGTCTTGGAAATTGATTTTGGAACTTGGTTTTGTAGCTACTATGGCTGAATTTTTCACTTTGAAATTTGCAATAATAATTGGAGAACTTTCATGAGACACCTTAAAAATTAATAATTGATGAAAGATCTTAGGACACCTTATGACTATATAGAACCTTTATTAGTCACTTTCTTTAGGAAATTTTCTTCTAGGTAATATTTATTTTCTCTATCTCCTATCTCTCCCTAAAGTTGAAATGTAATTAATCTAAATTAACAACATCCAAATATTGATAATAACATTGTGAAAGAAAAATATGTATTTGTGGAACGTGTTAGTTTATAGGAGATTACCATGCCATATTTTTGGGTTGATCATGCTTTTTGTTGCAGTAACTCAAACAAGAAGCATTTATTATCATTATTTTTGGTTTTGTATTAGCTTGTAATATTTGAAAGTAATGTAATCTACAAGGATAAATTCTTGTGATAGTTATACATGGAAATTTAATTATTGGTTCCTATAAAGAGTATGAAAACGTTATTGTATTAAGCAAGATAAAATATTAGTGCTTATAGTGACAAAATGATGCCAATACTTGTTTATATATGTGGTCGGGTTGTGTCTTCATATGCTTGGTATAGTACTTGTAAGTTACTTGTGGATAATATTGTAGTCATATTACTTAATTGAAATAATCGTGTTATTGTATAACAAGTTCAATGGTAAAATGGTGGATGTATTCATTTTGTGATCTACGAGCCATTAGAGAACAATACATACATACATACATACATACACACACACACACACTTACACACACACACACACACACACACACACACACACACACACACACACACACACACACACACACACACACACACACACACACACACACACACACACACACACACACACACTTACACACACTTACACTTACAAATTTCATTCAAGTATATATGTATAAAGGTAAGGAATTAGAAAAAGGGGATATTATTATATGGATAGTCAATACTTGCAAATTTCATTGTAGTATAGATATTGAATGTTGAATGAATGATCTTGGTTGTAATAGTGCATGTTAACATCAACTAGCTTATAGTAAATAAGATTACTAATTTAGAATAAATCTTTGAACATGTATGCTATTCAAAAAAATGAAATGAAATCACTTTGTTTTTATTGAAAATGGTTAATCCCTATTAGGATGATAAACTAAAATATAATCATGAGGACCATAACCTAGAAAGCATGATTATGGATATCATAGACTGTGTTTTATTTGTATGTTTTTCTTCCTAACTGGTACCAAAGGGCGATTGGCTATCCAAGAATGACACAAGAAAGAGGAGTTCCTTAACATTGTTTAACCTCACTAAAGGCCGTACAATTCTATCGTAGAGATATACATATGGTCATTACCCCATGTGCATTCCCTAGAAGCATAGTAGTATGTGTTTTTGAATGTTTGTAAGCATGTATGATGTAAATGTTCAAATGGTATAGTTTAACATTTGAAAAAATATTAAATTAAAGTGTATAAACAACACAATGATATGGTTCACCTTGGAAAACTAAGTTAAAATGAATGGTTCTAAACAATGTAGTTACATGGGTTCTTAGGAGCAATTAGAGAATGCAATATTATGAAATTGAAAGGTTATTAAACAAGCATTAGTAAAAAATAAAATGAGGTAGAAACCTTATGTTAGTACATCTCTGGGGAAATCCTTAGTTTTGAATCAAAATCAAACTAAATCAGATTTTTATACAAATAGAAATGATGGATGTGGTACTTGTTTATGTATGTTTTATTATATTGTAAAATTGTCTTATTTGGGTATGCTTATCTCTCATGTGACAAATTCCCTACTTTGTGTTGTTGTTTTGGGGAAATATGGGTCATTAATGTGATATAATCTATTTTAGATCTTGGGATTTTGGGGAAAATGGGTGGTGAGCCTAGCCATGTTGAACCAACCTTCAATAGGAGATAGAGAAAAATGAGGAGTTGTGGACAATTCTAGGAGTTGGAAATTTCTCCACCTTCTTTACAAGAATTTGAGGCCATGAACCACATATATCCATAGATTTTGTTTCCTCTTGGAAGGAAAAATTTATACAATTTAGGGGACAAATATGGTGAATTTCTGATGGCCACATTACACATATCATGGGGATGAGTATAGTGGTACCAAATTTTATAAAAGAAAATGCAAAAGAGATAAGCAAGAGGTAAAATTTTTATAAGAGGGGGAACAATTGCAAAACATTTTTAGGGGTTTACTTTGCACTTCCATTCCCATCAATTTTGATGAAGTGGAAAGGATTGTTATAAAATATTTTCTCTTTAAGGGAGGTTTAAAGTCGCATCAAAACTTATCATTTGGTGCTCTTAAACCATTTTAGAAGACATTTCCTAGTAAGTCTACCTTTCTTTATTCTTATGTTTTTAGAAAATTCAGTTAAGGAGGTTCAATGTGGTAAAAATAGCTATCCCCTACATCACATTGTCATCCTCCTTATTTACACCCATTTCATGAATATCAATCCTAGAGATAACCCTACCCCTCTCTTCCCTCTACCTTAGTTCCAAAGAACAAATAAGGAAAGCATATGAAGCCATCTTGATTAGGGTTCTCAAAAGAAACACCAATAAAGAGAAAAATATTAAAGAATCACATATTTCTATGGATATCACTCAACATGATACTGAAGGGGATTTAGTAACCATGTGCATTACTAACCTTTCGCAACATTGACAAGAATAGTAAATAATTTATGCAAAATGAATTAGAGTTCTACAAAGATGTAATCAAGTGGATTAGAAAGAACATTAGAGATATTGGGGGTGAATATTAAGGATGTTAAGTATAATAAGGTATAATAGGACATCTAAAATGGGAGAGAGATGGAAAAAAACTAGAAAGAGTTGAAAAAAATGCAACATATTGGAAGATGGTTTCACTATCCAAAATGTTATCATTAACTCTATCATGAAAGAGATGAAAAATAAGGGTAACACGGGTAACAAGGAAATGAAAATGAGGAAGCTATGAGGAAGGAAGCTAAGAAGATAGAACAATACATTAAATATATCTTCTATATTTCCAATTAAGTGAAGAATCATAAATGAATTATAGATGTATTGTTGCTTTGGGGCTGGAATTTGTCTACACTTGGGTTTTTTTGGGTTGTATAAGGATTTGTTCTCTTCATATTCTTTTGTTTTAGTTCTTGTTTTATTTCTTGTAATGTTTATGGATGTATATGGATTTTAAATCCTATTTTGTAAGAGGGTAGAGCCATGGAAAAACCCTCTTTTTACCCTTTATCTAAAAAATTGTCGGGAGAAGGAAGTTAGTAATTTGCACCATCTCTACTAATGGATTGAGGTAAGTTTATTCCTTGGAGCCACCATACAAAAGGTTTCATCACACAAAATGACTAAATGGAATTTTAACCCTAAGATAGATCTTATACTTGAGTACTAGATGAACTGAATTGATAGTATGTTTGTAGAGCTAAGAGTGAAAAGAGGAAGTAGGAGAAGTTTCCTATGGAATTTGGGATATCTCTAGGATCATACATTTTGACCTTGAGTGATAACTTTTTTCGTGAGTGATTCATGACATTACACGACTTATGTGAAAATTAATCTATGATCTATGAAACATATAGAAATTGATATGAGAATTATGGGGAAGTATTCGAAGAGATCAATGGGGTTGGTAGACCCTATCACATGCTTAATCGAACTTAGAATTTCCTTGTAAACTAGTTAAAGAGAAAAATTATACAATAATATATTATCAAAAGTTTAACGAATTTGATAATGTATATAAATCAAGACTTTCTATGAATATTTCTTTGTGTGAAACCTAACTCTTATGGCTATTAAAATAAGGACCTATTATTTCTTCGTATTCTTGTGTAAGACCTCGAAATTTTATATGACGTAAGAATATCATAATGAGCTTGATGACTAGAGTAAGCTTTGAGATGTACTCGAATCTACGCATATTGAAAACATCTCCGAGAAAGGGAATTGACTTGAAATTACAAAGAAATAATTAATGACAACATAGATGTGAAAATAATTAATGAAAGAACCCTAAAAAAATAAAACTTATTTGACATGTTGGTATCATGTATCTTGGTGATGTTAGTTATGATTCCATAATCTAACTCATTAACTAATAAAATGCAATGCACAAAAATTAAAATTGTAAACCATGTATTTATTGGATTAACACAACTATGAGTGTTAGTGTTATTGTTATGTGGGCCCAATTTTATGTGTCTTATAATCAGTACAAAATAGTGAGTGTTGTGTCAAACAACAACAATAATTTATTTTTCCCATTTTACTATTTCCTTTTGGGTTTTCAATTTTTGGGTTGTTACAACTCTCAAATCTTGGGAACTCAAGGTTAAGGTGAAGGTAGTAGTGAATGGGTCTTGGGATATTGAGATCCCAAGACCCCAAGAACATATAAAAAACTTGAAACAATTAGGAGTAGGCCTAAACCAAAACTCAAAATAAAAATATCCCCCTTTTTGTGACTCTTTGAACATAATGGTATGTGATTGATCCACGTGGAATAATTACAACCATTTCAAAAATTTGAGAACACAAAGAGACTCCCATTACCCAGAGAGAGCTCACAAACCCTAATAATTCAAGAGAATTCCAAATCTATTCATGATACAACATGTGACAATCAATGATGACTGATAAATGAGAATCATGACCAATCAAAGTGTGACACAATGACAAGAGGGATCATGAGATTAAAATTGATGGCCATGTGGGCCCAACTACACCAAATGACACCGAAAACTTTAAATGGACATAAATTATGATGAGGTGATCCAAGTCACACAAAAATGGCATCGATAGAAATTTCACGAGGAATAGATTTTGATGACGGGGTTGTAGGTCTAAAAAATGGATGTAATAAAAAATTAATTTAAAAGGCCCAATTTCATTTTAAAACCTGAGCTATGTGACACGTTCTAGACCAATTTCATATGATCATATCTTTTGATCCAGAGAACATGTTGAACTACACTTTACACCATTGTATAGGTCTTGAGAAGAGATTTAATTTGATTTTGGTTTTAGAGAATGATTGAGGAATTAGAGAAAACTTCATGAAAAAGTTTTGGAGGAATTTTCAATTTATTTCTCCATCAAATGGTGCCAAAATTGGATCAAATCACTCAAGAACCAACATTAAATTTTATGGGCTGCCTCAAAGCATGATCTTGATTTGATTTAACATCATCCAAGGTAATAAATGACACCCATGCTTAATCGAAAGTACCACTTATGTGTATTTTTCCTTGTTAGGTGGAGAAAGTGGGTGTTCTCATTGATTTTATGATATGTTATCTCCTCTCTCTTTCTCTTTCCCTTATATATAATGTAACTCAATTACTCATTGTAAAGGATCCCTCTCTCGAATGTAAAGTTACCATGTCAAAATGGTGGTTGAGATTTCATGAGTTGTGGACCTCATATTTGATCACATGTAATGTACTTAGTTCCTTCCCCATTGACTTAGTGAATCATGTATATTTTGGATCAATCAAATATTGTTATTATGGTTCATAACCGACCACTACTTGTGTTTATTATGTCTCTTATATCTATGTTAATCAATAACATGATGTGTATGTGATATACTTTCATATTTTCATCTCTCCATGTCTTAAATGTGTGGAATGAAATGGTTCTTAAGAGTCGGTTTTTGGAAATTATCTACCCTCTCACCATTGTATTTTCCTTCCCATTCTTCCCCTTAGCGAGATAAATCCCCTTTCTATTTTGGTGCAATCACCACTTTTTATCTTAGTTTGTTTCATGTATTCCTCCTCCTATGTTTACCTTTGCAGATTAGTAGCTTAACATAGCAAAAGTAATATTAGCATTAATATAGGTAGGTAGAGGAAGCATACCTTCTCCAAAGGTGTGTCCCAAGGAGAAATGTACCACACCTTTGGGACATTCCCATTACTTCATTGAATGTTGATCCATTTGGCCTCAACAAAGGGTTTAATTTCAAGTGACAAAAATACCCCAACTCCCAAAAATACAAGAGAATTTCCTACCTAGTGTCTAACACTTGGGCCATAAATTTGTTGAGATTGCAAAATACCATAGTGGATAAGAATGAAAATTAAGTCATTGTGATAGATTATGAACTAACGAGAATATAACTTAAAGAGATCAATCCTAAAGGAGATGTTAATAATTCAAGAGAGAGTTTCATGTTATTAAGAGAGTGGAAAAAGAAAACAAACAAAAGAATAGTTGGAAGAGTGGTTTAAAACTCTCTAAGATTACATAAAATGATTTCTCTCTCTAGAGCCAACTCCTTTTTATATATTCCATCTTCCACCTCTGTGAATGACATTGATATCAACTCCATTTCATAGGTTCATAAACACACTATAGGGGTAAATTTACAAAATCTCAAGGTTGATAAATGGATTGAAATTCATTTATGAGTGATGTAAACTATAAGAGAATTTAGAAGTTTCCTATAAAAAATAAATTATAAAATTAAAAACATTGAAAAAGAGGCCAAAATTTTGGTTGATATGATTCGGTATTTGAGGATCATGGAAGTAATTGATGAGAAAATCCTCCCATGTGAAAATATTTTTGATAATTCAAAGGATAACTATTGAATTTTCAAGTCCACTTGCAATTTCTCTTCTTTCGAAATTCTTCCTTGAAATTTTTTTCCTTTTACCGAGTGTTATTTTTTACAAAATTGGGAAAATTTCCTAAGTGTAAAAATTTTCTTTATATTTCAGATTTTGGGTTTTGGGAATCAATTTGCAATTTACATACAAATTGCTTCTCAAAACCCGAAACCCAAAATACAAAGGAAGTTAGTGTATTTTGAGAATTGGGACCGGATTGCAATTTGGATGAAAATTACAAGTTGAGTTCCAAAACATGAAACCCAAACCTCATATGCATTTCGGGTTTCAAAACCCGATTGTAACTTTACATGTAAATTTGCAACCAACTTTTGAAACTTGAATCTCAACTATGCAAGTGTACTTCAGGTTTAGAACTCGATTTAATCTGCATGTAAATTGCAAGACGACTTCCAAAATATGACATACAAAGGAACAATACCATTTTAGGTTTTGGGTTTATGATTACAAATTACATGTAATGTGCATGTCGACTTCAAAACCCGAAACCTTACGAGTTGTAAAAGGGAGTCAAGTTCCAATTCCTAGTTAGTGAATTAATTTCCACCTACCCACATGTGTCACCTATGTGGTAATTAATTCACCTTTCTATTTAAGGTTGATTTTTACATGTCATTTTCATCTAACATTTTTTGTACCTTTGAATTCGCGACACCCCTCAACTTCCAACCATACCCTTGTGTGTCTTTTGAGTATTTTTCATGATTTTATTTTTAACCCACTTAATATTTTGGTAAGATCTAATGTTTTAATTATTTTTGTAAATATTTGTGTTGTCATTTGAGGCATTTTTTCCATCTTTTATCTGGCATGATGGGTGATGATGATAAGTTTGTTTTTGGTTTGTTTTTAGGGTTTCTTTCCTTTTATTTTTGGTTTAATGTCCCCATTTTTTTTTTTTCTTCACTTGTGAATTTGGTGAAGCTTAGGCTTCAAAATATTGATTTACTTGAAAAAATGGAGGATTTTTTCAATCAATAACCATCAAAATAGGAGTTTGGAGTTACAAATAAGAGAGTAACTTCGAAGAGATCACTTTGGGTGTCGGGGATTACAAAACAAGATTTTAATTCCATCATAGTTTAAGTCGAAATTCCATGCACGCAAAACAAGTAGGTCAACTTCACAATACCTTATCAAGATTTTAGAGTTGAAAATAAAGGGCAAATTCTTCCACTTGATTGTAAGTCGAAGTTTAGCAGCTACAAAAAAGGCTCAACTTCCACCATGTGTATTTCAAAAGCAAAGGTTCATTTTTCAAGGTCTACTTACCACCCTTAGTTTTAGAGACTTTCATAGAGATTTCAGGGAATATTTCAGAAGAAAATGTCGAGTCATCATCAAAGGGTAAATGGGAGAATGAAGTATAAATTCCAAGGGGTGTTTCCCCCTTCAATTATCAAGTCGACTTGACAATATTGGGGACACCGACCTTGGCCACATTGACTTTCCGAATTTTGGGATAGAGTCGAGCCCCATCCAAGATTGCTTGGATCAAAAGTATTTATGATAGTGGAATTTCCTTAGCTACTGCATTTTCACCTTTGATGCAATGTCTTGAATTTATACTCATGACCATAAAGTATGAAGATGGGATAGTCATGATCAAGCTAGATATCAACTACTTCAAGATTTACTTAATCTTCTCGATGTCGAGGGATATGCCTCAATATCTCCCAATTCTACTCTCGAGCACTGGAAAGAAAACTCCAATGCTTATGTTAAGGTCCTTAATAATAAATATCTAGTGAATCCAAGACTTGATAACTAGATTTCCAAAGACCATCCCTCGCTTGGATTTCATATGAAAGTAAATGATATAATCACATTGTTGAGTAGAGTAATAACAGGGTTCCCTCTTAAAAATATTTTCAAGAATGGATGTATTTGTATATTTCCACTATTTGTAAAAATTTACGATCTCATTCGATGGAGAGGAAACATATATGATAACCATACACACTCATATACTATAACTCCAAACCACAAGTAACTTATATATGACTTCTTATCTGGTGTATTCCATTGTAGGAATGAGGAAATATTTGGGATTGACATCCGCCAAGGGAAAGGAATGCATCATATATTTATGATTTCTATCCTCAGCTGACAATGAAAGAAGGATCAAGGAACTTTAGGAGAGTAAATGATGCCTTTTTCTTTTCCCTCATATGTGTCTTTGATAAAGAAATCTACAATCAAATAATTTCTCAGATAATGTGTGGAATGTAGTTAGGATTTGGGGATGTATATTCCTACAATTCCCAACTTTTACGTATCTCAGAGTGGGAGGATTTTTAGTGCTCCCTAAAATTACCAAGGTTTCCACAAACAATTAGGTGTTGATGGAATTGGTTGATAAATTTCTCCACCTCCAAGATGTTCAAGAAAATAAGGCACAAAGTAGGAGCTTATTTTCCAATGAATTTGGGTCGATACATTTGTGCATCATCATATAAAGCTAAGAATGTTGAAGGGTGAGATGCAACAAATGACAATAAAAACCTATCACCCATGAGTTATCTTTGATTATTGGGGTGTGGTTGGAAAAATGGACCAACTGGTGTCCACATACCACAGTTGGAAGATATTTGGATCAATTGCAAGGATGAGGAAGTGGTACTGCAAAAGGGACTATTGTAGGTTAACTCTAGAAGAGGTAGCCAATTATAAAATCAAAGATGTACCAAGGGCCTCCAAGATGATGGATAAGTTTTAGACCATTTATACACAAACAAATGTGAAGATCAACCACTTCCATTGATCAATTGGTCACTTCAGAATGCACTAGCTCTAGGAGCGTGAACCAACATTCTCAATCGGACCCACCAATGGTTAGTTTTATTTGGGAATCATAAAAAGCATAAGAATAGGTCCCTATTCACAACTAAGTACAAACTAGTGGTGGGCCATCCCACTACTACAAAAGAAGTGAAAAGCCCACTCCCAAGCCTCATACAATCAAAATTGTGTGCAGGGGGTTTGTTCCTTCTTCTTATATCTTCCACATAATCATGATATGAGTGTTTCCCCATCACCCACCACCCAAGTGTTGCAGTCACCTCTTCCACCTCCTCCTTCCTTCCCCATTTTTGGTTCTCTCCTCATCTCCTCCATATCTCACATCTTCGTTTCTCTCCTCCCATTTCCCCTACTCCCACTTTCACCACTTCATCTCCTACCATGGCTCAAGTATTTTCCTCTCTTCCTTCCCTCTCATTTGGGGATGTTATGGATTTGGGTTCCCCTCTAGGGACTCCTCTTCCTCAACAATATCTTCCTACTTCCTCTCTCATCACCCTTCCCATTTCATCCATTCCCTAATGCTATCCTTTCCACCCCTTCCCACTTCTCACCCTTCGTTACCACTTATGACTATTATAACAACTACCCTTTCATCACCCATTCATTTTACCACCATGATGTCTTTACCTTTTTCATCCTTTGAACAATTAATTTCTTTCTTCTACTCCTTCATGGTTGAGTAGAAAACCCCCAAGAAGAATAAGAAGATACCCATTGGAGATGATTTTGATCTCAACACCTTATATTGACTCCCCGAGACTAGGTTAAGAGACCAAGGGTTATTTATCACCTATCGATGACCAAACAAGGAAATTTTTTGAGATAATAACCCCAACTTCGATAAATCAAAGGAAGATATCATTGTAATGGATTATCAAATTTCTAAGTTCTCTCTAGGAAAGGCTACTAATGAAGGTGAAAAAAAGATGTTCGATTTATCTCTATAACCTTCTAGATAAATTTGATAAGGATAAGATCACTAAATATGAGCTGAAAAGTAAGGTGGAATAATTGACAACCATCCTCCATAAAATCACATACCAACCCAATTCAACTCTCTTATAATATCCAAAGATTTGATGATACTTATTTATCCACACAGTTGAGAAGATCGGATAACAAGGGCGAGAAGTTGAAGGGCTTGGATCGAGAGTCAGATCCAAGAAGGAAAACATGTGATTGAGGATGTTATAACCTTATACAACGATCTCGAGCCAGAGAAGGACATGGTGACCAAAATGTATGGTATCTTGAGAGAAGAATGATAACCTGGAGCTCACATTAGAGGCCTGGAAAGAGATTCAAAGTGTCAAATCTGATCTACTCCTCGAAGAAGGGATCATTGATGACTCTTCAAAATTATTTGAATATAATGAGGCCATGGAATTTGTATCTAAATGCTTAAGGAGGTAATTTGAAATTAATCAAGGAATAAATGAAGGATTAATGGCCTTGATGATATCTTGATGAATTTGACAAGATCCATTGTAGGTTCAAGATGAGAATCTTAATGTACTTCTAGTGGAACACATTGTTGAAAATTTCAAGAGCCTAGTTGAGAAGATACTAGAATAACAAAATCCTTTGGCCTTGAATCTATTAACAAACTAGTGACATATCAAAACTTCTTGAGCCAACTCCGAAAAATCATGAATCGAGTCAAGAAGTTGTACATGGGAATATGAACCAAATATTTGAATTTGTTGAGGTATTGAATCTATGCGTTTGGACATGATGAAAAAGAAGTATAAGAAATCATCAAAAATTTATTGATTATCATAATAAAAGTAGGAGATAGAGAAACAAAATAAATTGATATAGATCAGGAAAAGGGTGGCACCAATCCTAGATAATTTTTCACGCCATTTTGCATAGTCTCCAACCCATTCCAATATTTAAGTTGTAGGTTTGACCCTTGGTCAAATTTTCACAACTACCTGGCTATTTTTGTGGGAGACTTTTTCATAGAATGTAAATGCATCCTATTTTTAGAATGTAATAGTTAAGAAGAGTAGATAAAATTGCTCAACCTTCTTAATCTATAAATAGGAGGATGCATTATGTATTTAGGGAATTTTTTAATCAATTGTATAAGGAGGATCTTCCTTTTGAGTACTTGTATACATGCTTAAGCCTCAATATTATTATGCAGAACTAATATTTAGCCTTCTTTCACTTCTATGTGTTGTGTATTTCAATGGTGAATTTTGTACTTGTGAATTCTTCTTTCCTAGTACTTGATAATCTATTTTACCTTCACATTAAGTTATCTCTTCTTTAGCAAGTTGTATGTTGTGATTAATAAAGCTTATTTGTAATAGTTGTGGAATTGATATAAATCCCTTCTGTTATTGTTAAAGTTTTACCTTCATACAAAGTTTCTATTAAGAAAAGAGGATATAAAGTTGTACACATTATTATCTTTCTATTAAATATATTATGCTTGTGATAGCTAATAATTTTTTTCCTCAACTATTGGTGCATCACCCATTTATTTATTTTCACCACCTCTCCCATTTTCTTAGAGAGATTTGAGTATTTTATTTTATTTTTAGTATCATAGGTTTCTCTCGCTCGATCTTTCATCGATGCAAATAGTTTATTAGGAAGATGAACTTCTCCAGAGGTTCATCTCAAGGATTCAAACTACCAAACCTTGGGGATGTTCCCATGCTACATTGGATCATCTACCGATTCAGTGGTGCATGACCCAAATGACAACATTTTTGGCACGTTGGGTGGGAAAAAGAGATAAGAGTTGGCACTTATCTTAGTAGTCACATTAATCAAAGGTACATGGTGACTCCATATCTCTAAGTTCAAGATTTAGTACATGCACTTATGCGAAGGATTCAAACAAGGGCCTCTTCATGGAAAGGAAATAAATGGATCACTAAAATTCATTTTTTCTTCACCTAGAGAAGAAAATGGGAAGTTGCATCATCTTATTGATGATTACAATAAAATCCTCTATTTAGAATATTTCCCTTTCCAAGAAGAGGTCAACCACTCATCGTAATGGAAGTGAGGAACCAATTCTTCCCACGTTTAATGACGTAAAACCCTCTTGTGCTTTCTTAACATGATGTCATACATGTAGTGGCTCTAAAATTTTTATTCTTCTTCACCTTTGGTAAAAGAAGTGTCACCCTATAGAGTACATTCAAGATGATGCTAATATCTCGTTTGGTCCATTGATAAGGCCAAAATATGTCTCGTTAATGCGTAATAAATGATCTTATTTTACTTTTTTTTTTTATCAAGTTTGACCGTGCATTTTGTGAATATTGTTTGATCTAATGTAAGTTAGGATGTAATTGTCCATATTTTGTTGAATTTAGTTCTAACGTTTAAAAGATCTATAATTCCTAACAAAGTGTGTGGAAA